>BPTQ01000007.1:203102524-203474036 GCA_019973895.1 Chrysanthemum seticuspe
GCCGCCATTAGGGTTTCGTCTTGGCCACGTTAACCTTGCGACGGTGTCACCTTATGTCCGTGACGCCGTCCTCTTCAGCTTCTGACGTCGTCTGGATCGCATCTAGGCCGTCTGAGTAGCGACGGCCTACTCTTTCACAACTAGACGCCGTCTCTTGAAAACACGAGTTTTGAGTTCTGACCCGTCACAATAATTCTCCGACGGTGTCGTACATAGAACCTGACGCCGTCGCCTTCTACATTCAGCGACTGTGAGTGTCTGATTTCGACTTTGGCCATTTTCTTCATATATTCGCGCCTTTTCGTCCAAATAAGTGTCATTCCAGCATTTTGCCTTCACGAGACCTAAAAAGTGAAAAGGAACGATATTAAGCAATAACGGATACAAAAGTGATCAAATAAGGACTTAAACGACCCCTCAAAATGGTACCTTTTAAAACCTTATCAGCAGTCCAACATCAGAGAAGGGTGAATCCTAAGATTCATGAGGTTATCAAACAAGAGGTTCTTAAACTTCTTGATGCCGGTTTAATTTACCCAATCTCTGATAGTCCTTGGGTTAGCCCAATCTACTGTGTTCCAAAAAAGGGTGGCATTACTGTTGTCACAAATGAAGAAAACGAGTTAATTCCAACTCGATTGGTTACGGGATGGCGTGTCTATATTGACTATCGCAAGTTAAATGAAGCCACCCGTAAAGACCATTTTCCTCTACCCTTCATGGATCAGATGCTTGAGAGATTAGCAGGGAACGAATACTATTGTTTCCTTAATGGTTTCTCGGGTTACTTTCAGATCCCCATTGATCCGCTGGATCAAGAAAAGACCACATTCACCTGCCCATACGGGACGTTTGCCTACAGACGTATGCCTTTTGGCCTATGTAATGCTCCTGGCACGTTCCAACGATGTATGATGGCAATTTTCCACGACATGATCGGGGAAACGATGGAGGTGTTTATGGATGACTTCTCGGTCATTGGGGACTCATTTCAGACATGTCTCTCCCATTTAGATAAAATGCTAAAATGGTGTGAAGACACCAATCTATGTCTAAATTGGGAGAAGAGTCACTTTATGGTCAAAGAAGGCATAGTCCTTGGCCATAAGATTTCAAAAAACGGGATTGAGGTAGATAGAGCAGAAGTTGATGTTATTGCTAAATTGCCTCATCCTACTACCGTGAAAGGTATTAGGAGTTTTCTAGGTCATGCCGGGTTTTATCGTAGATTCATACAAGATTTTTCTAAAATCGCTCGGCCTATGACCCATCTTCTTGAAAAAGATGCTCCTTTTATCTTCTCACCAGAGTGCATCGAAGCTTTTGAAACATTAAAGAAAAAGCTTACGGAAGCACCCATTCTAGTTGCCCCCGACTGGGATTTACCCTTTGAGCTCATGTGCGATGCAAGTGATTTTGCCATCGGTGCAGTCTTAGGGCAACGAAAAACCAAGCATTTTCAGCCTATCCACTACGCAAGTAAAACTATGACTGAAGCTCAAACCCATTACACCAATACAGAAAAAGAATTATTAGCTGTGGTGTATGCGTTTGATAAATTTCGGCCATACCTTATATTGACCAAATGCGTGGTGTATACGGATCACTCGGCTCTCAAATATCTCTTTGCAAAACAAGATGCAAAGCCGAGATTGCTCCGTTGGGTTCTCCTCCTGCAAGAATTTGATATCATTATACGTGATAAAAAAGGAGCTGAGAACCTAGCTGCTGATCATCTATCCCGTCTAGAAAACCCTCACCAAGATGTGTTTGAGAAAAAAGAAATAAATGAAACATTTCCTCTCGAAACACTCAATGTGGTTTCTTTTCGTGGAGACTCTTCTACCCCATGGTTTGCTGACTTTGCAAATTACCATGCGGGTAACTTTGTGGTGAAAGGGATGTCGTCCCAACAGAAAAACAAATTCTTTAAAGATGTAAAACATTACTTCTGGGACGACCCCTACTTATTCAAAATTTGCGCGGATCAAGTCATCAGGCGATGTGTGTATGGTCAGGAAGCCATTGACATTCTCAAGGCTTGCCATTCTGGACCTACTGGGGGACATCATAGCCCCAACTACACCGCCAAGAAGGTGTTTGATTCCGGATTCTATTGGCCCACGATTTACAAGGATGCCCATGAATTTGTCAAAACCTGTGACGCTTGTCAGCGTTACAGGAATATCTCACAAAGAAATGAAATGCCGCAAAACGCCATTCAAGTGTGTGAAATTTTTGACATCTGGGGCATTGACTTTATGGGGCCATTTCCTTCGTCTCGCGGTAATAAATACATACTCGTGGCCGTTGACTATTTTTCAAAATGAATTGAAGCTAAGGCTTTGCCTACCAACGATGCCCGAGTTGTTGTGAAATTCTTAAAGTCCCTATTTGCTAGGTTTGGAACTCCACGAGCTATAATCAGTGATCGTGGTACGCATTTCTGCAATGACCAGTTTGATAGAGTCATGCAAAATTATGGTGTAACTCACCGTCTCTCTACTGCGTACCACCCCCAAACAAGTGGGCAAGTGGAAGTTTCCAACCGAGGGATTAAAAGAATTCTTGAGAGGACAGTAGGTGAAAACCGTGCCTCTTGGTCGGATAAGCTAGATGACGCACTCTGGGCCTTCCGTACAACTTTTAAAACACCCATCGGGTGTACTCCATACAAGCTTGTGTACGGGAAGGCATGTCATCTGCCGGTTGAGCTTGAGCACAAGGCATACTGGGCCTTGAAACATGCCAACTTCGATATTCAGACAGCTGGCGATCACCGGAAAGTTCAAATGAATGAATTAAATGAACTCCGTGATCAAGCATACGAGAACTCTTTGATCTACAAAGAAAAGACAAAGAAGATTCATGACTCAAAAATCAAAAACCGCGTTTTCAACGTCGGTGATCGAGTCCTTCTTTTCAACTCAAGATTGAAGATTTTCTCGGGAAAACTAAAATCCCGCTGGTCTGGGCCATTCACCATCACTAAAGTTTTTCCATATGGAACCATTGAGTTATCTCAACCCGATGGTCCAAATTTTAAAGTGAATGATCATCGGTTGAAGCATTATTTTGGAGAGGACATTCCTTCTATGGTTGTCCCGGATCTACAAACTTTCCCCATGAACCAATGAATGCGGGGATCGAGTCAAGCTAGCGACTCGGGAATAAAAAACAGTAGCATGCCATATGGGTTTTCACCCATATTTCTGACTTCTTTCTACTTTATACCACCCTAGTGTGGGGGAGTTGCCCCCCGCTGTTGTATATAAAATTTTATCAAAAAAAAAAAAAAAAAAAAAAAAATCTTGCTAAATAATGGCCGTAGTATTTCTCTTTTACGTTCTATGTTTCGGCATAACCGCCGGTACTTTGAATATTGAGGGCAATATTCATTTCTAGTGTGGGGGGGGAATTCTCACGAATTTTATCATGTAATTATACCACCCAATTCCCCCATTTTTGGCCAAAATTTTTTTTTGGAGTAAGTGTTTTGCACTTACTCAACTTATGGTTATCAGTCCGCCATGTCTAATAAACAAAAGGATTGGCTAATCCAGGAGTAAACGGCTCTTGGTAAAGATATCTCAAATCCGTTTACGGCTTGCAATTTGCCCAAAATTGTATGGTATTCAGCTCACCATATCCTTAAAAGTGAAGAGTTGGCTAGCCCGCAAGTTTATGGCTTGTGGTAAAGGCAGTTGGAAAACCATAATTGGTAATCAGCTCACCAAAGATAGTATATATTATCTAAGAGTTGGCTAGTCCAGAGCAAACGGCTTCTGGTAAAGACAAATCAAATCCGTTGGAAGCTGGTGGTTTGCTCAAAATCACATGGTTATCAGTGTACCATAGTTCTTACTTGAACTGAAACATTTGGCTACTCCAGAAGTAATGGCTTTTGGTAAAGGGATTCAAATCCATTAAGTTTTCTCAAAAGATTGCTAGGGACTAGCAATAGTTTAGTGTGGGGGATTGATGAGTGTGTGAATACTTATCATTTTTTGTCAAATCTGATCTGCAAAACATTTAAAAATGCTCAGAAGTGCATCAAAATACTAAAAATATCTCAAAGTTGCATTTTATATGTTTCAGATGCAAAATGTTTTAAATCAGATGAAAAATGAGCTAAGTTTGCATAATTGGCAGTTTCAGTCCCCCAAGTTTCAAAAATTCTCAGAAATAGTCCCTGAGCACTTAATTTCAAAAGAAAAATCACCAAAGGTCCTTTTAAAATCATAACTTGTCATAATTAGTCCTTTGGTGAAAAATGTCAAAAGTTTTGAGAAGTTACAAGTTTAGTCCTTTGAGTTTCAAAACTAAAAAGTTTGGTCCTTGGAATATTGGAGATTGTCAAGTTTAGCCATTGGATTATAATTTCAGAATATACATTATTGGTCCCTGGAAAATCAGTCATGACAGAATTGGTCCTTGGTTTTTATGGAATTGCAAAAGTAGTCCTTGTGTATTTAATACCAAACCCTTGACCTTGGCCCCTGTCAAAACACCTTTGGACCCTTGCCAAACCACTTGTGACCCCCTGTTTTGACCCCTCCCTTTTAATATACCCAGTCAAACCTAGTTTGACTCAACACACTCCCGCCTCACGGGTTACCCTCTCCATCATCACACCTGCAACTCCTGCCCACTTTCCATCATCACCACCCTACTCCTACCCTCCAAACACCCCAAGCCAAGAAACATTTAATGCTTCTTCAACCTAACACTCAACCTCTCCAACTGGCAAAACCATTTTGGCGCCAAAAATAGATCCAATTTCTAATATCTTCTCAAGTCATCCAATGGCTAAGATTATTAGTGGGATTTAATCTGAAGACACGTGGGAAGCTTTTTGGGTATAAAAGAGAGAAGAGAAGCAAGAATAAAAGCAGTACTTAGTTTTTTAAATTCATGTATGTCGTTTTTATAAAAATTGTCTTAGCTAGTCTCTAATTTTGTAATCTTTTGTTCCTATGTATTAAACTCAATCTGTTTTATCAATATAAATTGTTTTCAAGTATTAATTCAAAGGTTTTATTATAGTTTCATGTTTTGTATCCCCTGTTATAAGATCAGTATAAATGTGCTAAAAACCAAGCTTCAATAAGCTTCATTTAAGTTCAAACAAGCTTATTTAAGCTCATTATAGCTTTTGGTAAGCTTAAGAAACAGTTTCAATCAAAAGTGCTAAAAAGTCAACAAAAGTCAACTGAGGAAGCAAAATGGGCATGGAAATGGCTATTGGGTGATGCAGAGCTTGGATGGGGTTGGATTAGCTTAGGATAGTGTAGTTCTGGTTCTTTTTTAAGCTGCAATATTAGCTAGACACCTGTGAGTGTTATTCTCATTTTCATTTTTAACTAAGTTTGCATATTGTGCTTATATTTGAATCTGTGGACATTAAATGGCTTAAACCTGTTCAGTTAGTTGTAATTAGGATAACTAGATTAAACTTCAGTGTTAGCTTAAGCCAAATCAAGGGGTAGCTTAGTTTAAAGATCAAAACAGTTAGTATAAATGGTGTTTGGATCAGTTGTTTATTTGAGCTTGAGCTCTTGTTTGTGCTTGATATCTGTCTACTCAGTCTTAATATAGTCCATTTGAATCATTCCTGTCAAAATATAACATTTGCATACACTCAAAGTCAAAATCACATAGGACCTGTCTTAATTTCTTAACTGTTGAGATTTTGTGAAATCAAAAACTTGTTTTGTGTTTAAAATACATAGAGATAGCTTGCACTAGTTTCATTTCACCATATAACATCAATCTCAGTCCATAAATTGGTTTCAAAGTTCATTAAAGTCAAACCTTTTCATAACTGTCAAAAAGTCAAAAGTGGTTAAAACTAGTTTTTCCAAATCTTAGTTGAGGTCTCATTTGTTAATCCTTGGTCACATGCCTTTGATCTTGTGGATTTGAGAAGTTCAACTGGTCTAGTTTCTATAAATGATTTTTGCAAAATTTTACAAAAACTTCTCAAGCTTCAAAATGGCTTGTCAAACAGGGCTTATCTGCCCTGTTCACAAACTCAGTGAATACTGAGTTTTCTCAGCTTTGTGCAGGGCTTGTCAAAAGCTCCTCAGAGCTTCTCTTGGTCTGGTCTTTGGTTTACAAGTAGCTAACCAGGTCTAGTTTAGGTTCCAACTTCTGTTTTTGAGTCCCAGCTTATTTAAGTGCTTATTTTCTAGCTAAAAAGTAGTAGCCAAAATCTGTTTTAGCACTTTAGCTTAAATCATCAAAACTGTTTAAGTTTGCATTTCACAGGTTAAAGCCAGTTGTAATAAGTTGCTTTTGAGTAGTTATAGCTTATTATAGCTTCTGTGTTCATTTGGTGCTCATTTGGTACCTTTGGCTTATTCCAAGTGCTTATTTAAAAGCACTTGTAACTGCAGTCTCATTTTCTTACACACAAGCCACTGTTTTCATATTTTTCTTAGATTCAGTACATTAATTTAGACTTTTCCTAAAATTTTCATAATTTTCCAACACCGTTTGCTATTTTTCTTCATTTAAAACAGTTTTTAGGCATTTTTAATTAGCTTTTAATACAATTAAATCAGAAAAGTTTCAAAAAAATAAGTTTTCATTTTTCCTAGGTTAAGATAAATATAAAAAGTCAAAAAAAAAATTTTTTCCAGATTTTTCATAGTTTAATTTGTAATTTTTAGTAATTTAATTAGTTTAAAATAGTTTTTAATTCATAGAAAATAGAAAAATAATCTGAAAAATACAAAAATAGTTTTGAAAATTCTATTTAGTTATTTTAGATTTTTCTAAGTCATAATTTCATTTTTCTAGCTTTATTTCATATTTTCTTGTATTTTAGGGTATTATTAAATAAGTAAAAATAGTTTTTAATTAATAATAATTAGATAAATAGTTTTAAAAATAATTTTCTTTTTCTAATAATTTTCTCTTATCATTAGGTTTGTAAAAATGTCATTTTTATATTTTTAGGATTAATATCGCTTCAGTTTCACATTTTCTTTTATACGTCACGTAGTTTTTAATTTAAGTTTTATAAAAGTAAAATCAAAAACATCAGTTTAAAAATAGTGATAGCGTTTATTTAATATAATTTATCTTTTTAATTTTCTTTAATTTGCATTTAAGCCCCTGTAGTTTATATACTTTTTCTTTTAGTTTAATCAATCATATCTCTTTATCCGTTCAAATCCTCTCGATCACTATTCGTTTGACTATTCTCGCACAGCTCGTTGGGACATAACGACCTGGGAAACACTATACTCTCCTGGACTTCATTGCATTCGTGTCTGAACTGTTTTAAGTTTCTTACGGTTAGCCATTCACAAGTGGCTAGCTTGTGTAAGATAACTTGACGGTTTAGCACGAATCAAATTTTGGCGCCGCTGCCGGGGAGCTGTGCTAATTATCTTCCGTTTAGCAGATTAGTGATTTGAATATTCACTCCTTGTTCATACCATCTATCTATATCTATATATATTTTCTTATAAAAAATCCAAAAACGTATAAAACACAAAAATATTTTCCTTTTGTTTCTATATATGTATCAAAGATAAAAATACAAAAAGATTTGTCGTTTTCTTTGTTTAATAATAACAACATAAAAAATTACCACCGCAAACCAAGGCAGTGTACTACCTAACTGGGGGTACGACCATAATAAGTTCCCGAACCAAAGATTAAAACTTGTCTTTGTGTCCTTGTGAGTGGTGTACCTTTTTCAAAGAAGCCATTCATCTTGTGATTATTGGTTAAGTTCACTGTTGTTTTGCCTCGATTTTGTTTTAATTGGATTTGTTGTTATATCTACTTTTCAGAACCAGAAAACTCAAAAAGATTCCTCTTTTCCCATTCTCATCAAAAATATTTTCATAATTCCCATTCCTTTCCTTAACTCTGAGATTCCTTAGAGTTAACTCTAGTGTATGCGCACTCGCTCTTCTAGATCTGTAAGCCCATTTCGTGAGCTTGTCAAGATTCCAAGAAGGCGTGTCTGTAGACTTTCTGCCCCATCAGTCAGATCTGAGATCCGGACTGCTCACACTACTTCCGTTATCATGGCGGAAGAACGTCCTATGTGTGAGCTTCTCCAGGCACCCATCGACGGGTATGGAGATGCTATTGTTATCCCAGCCATTGTGGCTGAAAATTTTGAACTCAAAACCGGGTTACTGAATCTTGTAACCTCAAGTCAGTTCTATGGTTTTGAGCGGGATGATCCTCATGCTCATATTCGATGGTTTAACAAGATTGCATCTACCATCAAATACAAGAATGTCCCTACAGATGCTGTCAAGCTTCTTCTGTTCCCATTTTCTCTTGAGGGACAAGCCCGGATTTGGCTTGAAAAACAACCCCCTCAGTCAATCGAGACATGGGAAGACCTGGTGAAGAAATTTGTGAACGAATTCTATCCACCCTCCAAAACCACGAGTCTTAAAAATGAAATCATCAAGTTTACACAAAAGTTTGATGAATCCTTCAGTGAATCGTGGGATCGTTTTAAGGAATTGCTCCGCAAATGTTCTCACCACGGTTTCTCCGAGTTGATGCAACTCGATACTTTCTATAATGGAGTGAGTCAATCTGATCAAGATTCTCTCAATTCCTCCGCTGGAGGAAATTTCTTGAGCAAAACTGTCAAAGAAGCTTTAGCGATCATTGAAAACAAGTCTAAAGTCCGCACTGCACGAAGCAAGCCGGTTGTTTCCCAAGTCAGTGTTGGTCCTTCTACTTCATCGCCCGTGAGTCAATCTAGCACCGATGCTAAGATTGAAAAACTCACGGAAGCAATTCATGCTTTGGTTCTCTCCAACCAAAAGAAAGTTTCTTTTCCACAAACTTCACCTCCTGCTGAAGTTAAGAAAGTGGAAGTCTGTGTTACTTGTGGTAGCCCCCATGCCTACTACAACTGTATGGCCACCGATGGTAACCCTTTTGAAGCTAACGCTGTGGCCGGGATTTCTAATCCAGGAGGCAACCAATACCGTGCTCCTATAGACCCGTACCAACGTCCTAACCACTACCCTGGACCTCCCGGTTTCAACCAAAACCAAAACCGTAATCAAAATCATAACAGAACAAACCAAGGTTTTCAAAACCAAGGTAATTTTAGTCCAAACAACGGTTTTCAAAATCAAAATCAAAACTTCCAACACCAAGGAAATTTTAATAGAAACCCAGGTCAGGGAAATTTCAACCCAGGGTATTTTCATGGAAATAATCAAGGAAATTTTCAAAATCAAGGCCCTAATCCAAACAATAGAGGCCAGAATTTTCCTGTGCAAACTCAAGCCATTGTTCCAACTGGTCCATCATCTGATGAGTTGTTGAAACAATTCATGAAATCCCAAGAGGAAATGAACAGGTTGTTAGTTAGCCAGATTTCTGACATTAAGAAGTATTTAAATGATCGACCCTCGGGCTTAGGTACTTTACCTAGCAACACGATCGCTAATCCGAGGGGCGATGCAAAGGCGATCACAACCAGAAGTGGTGCTTCGTATGATGGACCCACTATTCCTACTACCTCTTCTTCTTCTCTCCCGAAGGTAGTGGAAAGTGAACCTGAGGCGACAAAGGACAAGGAACTTCCTATTAATAACGGAGGTACCAGCAATGTCCATCCTCGGGTTGTCCCGAAACCCAAAACCAAACCTGGAGTTGTTTTTGAACCTCCAGTTGGCAACCCCAAATCCAAAACTTCTATTCCTTACCCCTCACGTTTAAATGAGCAAAAACTCCGCGAAAAAGCCAGTCATCAAATGGAAAATTTTTTTCAAATTTCCCAAGAGCTACATTTTGACATAAGCTTTGCGGATGCTATCATGTTGATGCCCAAGTTTGCATCAACTCTTAAACACATGTTGAGCAACAAGGAAAAGTTGTTTGAAATGGCCAAAACTCCTTTGAACGAGAACTGCTCAGCAGTTCTGTTAAAGAAGCTTCCCGAGAAGCTAGGAGATCCTGGAAAATTTCTTCTCCCTTGTGTTTTTCCAGGAATGATTGAATGCTTTGCCCTTGCCGATCTTGGTGCAAGCATCAATCTGATGCCTTATTCAGTATGGAAGAAACTTTCTCTTCCAGAACTTGTTCCTACCTGCATGACTCTTGAGCTTGCAGATCGTTCTATATCGCGTCCTCTTGGCATCGCCGAGGATGTATTCGTGAAAGTAGGAAAGTTCCATTTTCCAGCTGACTTTGTGGTTGTTGATTTCGATGCCAATCCTCGGGTTCCCCTCATTGTTGGACGGGGATTCCTGAGAACGGGACGTGCTCTCATTGATGTATTTGAGCAAGAAATCATGTTACGTGTGGGTAATGAAGCTGTTATCTTTAACCTTGATCAAACTTCAAGGTACTCCTCAAATTATGATACTGAATCAATTAATCGAGTCGATTTAATTGATATTGCTTCAGAGGAGTACTCTCAAGAGTTTCTTGGTTATCTTCATAATTCTGTGAGTGGGGATCCCACCACATCTTCTCAACCAATCATTGCCGACTCTTCCCCCTCTCTCACTCCGTTTGAGGGAGGTGACTTCTTTCTGGAAGAGATTGATGAGTTTCTTGCTAGTGATGAATCAATTCCGCCTGGAATTGATGGTGTTTATGATTCGGAGGGAGATATCCTTTATCTCGAGCAATTGTTGAATGAAGATCCATTACCTTCACTCCCTCCGAAAGAAATCACTATTGAGGAAATCAAATCAGTACAAACATCTACTGAAGAATTTCCGGAGGTTGAACTTAAGGACCTACCTCCTCATCTCGAGTATGCATTCTTAGAGGGTGATGATAAATTACCCGTCATAATTGCTAAAGACTTAACTGAGGAGGAGAAGACTGCTCTCATAAAGGTCTTGAAGTCACACAAGCAAGCAATTGCTTGGAAACTCTCCGACATTAAGGGTATCAACCCTGAGTTTTGTACTCACAAAATCTTGATGGAGGATGACTTCAAACCAGCAGTTGATAACGCTACACGCGTCGTTCGGGGTCAAGGAAACTTCCTTTTCTTCGAGCAAGTTTTATAACACCCTAGGCAGTGAACCTAATCGTTGTAGTGTAGTAATTAGGGTAAGCCACGGGTATTGATATCGTTCTCTAGGGGAATAGGAATGCTAGTAGGGAGTTACTACGCTAAGGTTAAGGTTGAGGAATATTATTTTTTATCTTTTTATATTTTATGAAAATGGAAAAGTACGAATCTCGGGTATTGGATTTGGGGGGGGGGTTGGTATTTCTACCGATTACTCTACTATTATCTAATTATCTAAACTAAGGTTGTGGGAGTCTATGTCTAATTAATGTGTGCTCGTATGATAGTTTAAAGATGTGTTTACTTAGTTTGTATTACTCCTTAATTATCTCCTATTGATGGTTGAGTGTCACGTCTTATTCCTAGTTGCGTTGTGTTTCTAAAGTTGTAGGGTATGCGTTTCTCCCTAACTCATTGAACTTACCAAAGGGTCTTGTCTACAAATCCACGTAGAGATTATAGACTCCTACTCTAAGGCACTCTTCGGATGTTTTAGCCTACAATCACTCAGGTAATCATACTCTAAGGTTCACAAAGATGAATCAAGCATTAAGTACACAACGAATGACCTATCGCATTGCTAGATCATTAATCAACTAAGATAAGAAACAACCAATCAATATTCAATAATTAAGTTTCATACTTCCTAAGCAAACACACAAATAAATTAGCCGGACATGGAGAACATGCAAGCATACACACAAATAATCAAAGACATAATTGAATTAATGAAGCAAAGACTTATCTTGGTGTAAGATAGGGTTAAAAACCCTAAAATACTGTACAAGACACCTTAGGTTCGGTTTTAGGTTTTTACTCCAAAGACTCTCCACACAAAGACTGAAAAATTCGGATTCTATATATAAGATTACAATTGCGACGGCGTCACCTTATGTTTAGTGACGCCGTCGTGTCGCCGCCATTAGGGTTTCGTCTTGGCCACGTTAACCTTGCGACGGTGTCACCTTATGTCCGTGACGCCGTCCTCTTCAGCTTCTGACGTCGTCTGGATCGCATCTAGGCCGTCTGAGTAGCGACGGCCTACTCTTTCACAACTAGACGCCGTCTCTTGAAAACACGAGTTTTGAGTTCTGACCCGTCACAATAATTCTCCGACGGTGTCGTACATAGAACCTGACGCCGTCGCCTTCTACATTCAGCGACTGTGAGTGTCTGATTTCGACTTTGGCCATTTTCTTCATATATTCGCGCCTTTTCGTCCAAATAAGTGTCATTCCAGCATTTTGCCTTCACGAGACCTAAAAAGTGAAAAGGAACGATATTAAGCAATAACGGATACAAAAGTGATCAAATAAGGACTTAAACGACCCCTCAAAATGGTACCTTTTAAAACCTTATCAGCAGTCCAACATCAGAGAAGGGTGAATCCTAAGATTCATGAGGTTATCAAACAAGAGGTTCTTAAACTTCTTGATGCCGGTTTAATTTACCCAATCTCTGATAGTCCTTGGGTTAGCCCAATCTACTGTGTTCCAAAAAAGGGTGGCATTACTGTTGTCACAAATGAAGAAAACGAGTTAATTCCAACTCGATTGGTTACGGGATGGCGTGTCTATATTGACTATCGCAAGTTAAATGAAGCCACCCGTAAAGACCATTTTCCTCTACCCTTCATGGATCAGATGCTTGAGAGATTAGCAGGGAACGAATACTATTGTTTCCTTAATGGTTTCTCGGGTTACTTTCAGATCCCCATTGATCCGCTGGATCAAGAAAAGACCACATTCACCTGCCCATACGGGACGTTTGCCTACAGACGTATGCCTTTTGGCCTATGTAATGCTCCTGGCACGTTCCAACGATGTATGATGGCAATTTTCCACGACATGATCGGGGAAACGATGGAGGTGTTTATGGATGACTTCTCGGTCATTGGGGACTCATTTCAGACATGTCTCTCCCATTTAGATAAAATGCTAAAATGGTGTGAAGACACCAATCTATGTCTAAATTGGGAGAAGAGTCACTTTATGGTCAAAGAAGGCATAGTCCTTGGCCATAAGATTTCAAAAAACGGGATTGAGGTAGATAGAGCAGAAGTTGATGTTATTGCTAAATTGCCTCATCCTACTACCGTGAAAGGTATTAGGAGTTTTCTAGGTCATGCCGGGTTTTATCGTAGATTCATACAAGATTTTTCTAAAATCGCTCGGCCTATGACCCATCTTCTTGAAAAAGATGCTCCTTTTATCTTCTCACCAGAGTGCATCGAAGCTTTTGAAACATTAAAGAAAAAGCTTACGGAAGCACCCATTCTAGTTGCCCCCGACTGGGATTTACCCTTTGAGCTCATGTGCGATGCAAGTGATTTTGCCATCGGTGCAGTCTTAGGGCAACGAAAAACCAAGCATTTTCAGCCTATCCACTACGCAAGTAAAACTATGACTGAAGCTCAAACCCATTACACCAATACAGAAAAAGAATTATTAGCTGTGGTGTATGCGTTTGATAAATTTCGGCCATACCTTATATTGACCAAATGCGTGGTGTATACGGATCACTCGGCTCTCAAATATCTCTTTGCAAAACAAGATGCAAAGCCGAGATTGCTCCGTTGGGTTCTCCTCCTGCAAGAATTTGATATCATTATACGTGATAAAAAAGGAGCTGAGAACCTAGCTGCTGATCATCTATCCCGTCTAGAAAACCCTCACCAAGATGTGTTTGAGAAAAAAGAAATAAATGAAACATTTCCTCTCGAAACACTCAATGTGGTTTCTTTTCGTGGAGACTCTTCTACCCCATGGTTTGCTGACTTTGCAAATTACCATGCGGGTAACTTTGTGGTGAAAGGGATGTCGTCCCAACAGAAAAACAAATTCTTTAAAGATGTAAAACATTACTTCTGGGACGACCCCTACTTATTCAAAATTTGCGCGGATCAAGTCATCAGGCGATGTGTGTATGGTCAGGAAGCCATTGACATTCTCAAGGCTTGCCATTCTGGACCTACTGGGGGACATCATAGCCCCAACTACACCGCCAAGAAGGTGTTTGATTCCGGATTCTATTGGCCCACGATTTACAAGGATGCCCATGAATTTGTCAAAACCTGTGACGCTTGTCAGCGTTACAGGAATATCTCACAAAGAAATGAAATGCCGCAAAACGCCATTCAAGTGTGTGAAATTTTTGACATCTGGGGCATTGACTTTATGGGGCCATTTCCTTCGTCTCGCGGTAATAAATACATACTCGTGGCCGTTGACTATTTTTCAAAATGAATTGAAGCTAAGGCTTTGCCTACCAACGATGCCCGAGTTGTTGTGAAATTCTTAAAGTCCCTATTTGCTAGGTTTGGAACTCCACGAGCTATAATCAGTGATCGTGGTACGCATTTCTGCAATGACCAGTTTGATAGAGTCATGCAAAATTATGGTGTAACTCACCGTCTCTCTACTGCGTACCACCCCCAAACAAGTGGGCAAGTGGAAGTTTCCAACCGAGGGATTAAAAGAATTCTTGAGAGGACAGTAGGTGAAAACCGTGCCTCTTGGTCGGATAAGCTAGATGACGCACTCTGGGCCTTCCGTACAACTTTTAAAACACCCATCGGGTGTACTCCATACAAGCTTGTGTACGGGAAGGCATGTCATCTGCCGGTTGAGCTTGAGCACAAGGCATACTGGGCCTTGAAACATGCCAACTTCGATATTCAGACAGCTGGCGATCACCGGAAAGTTCAAATGAATGAATTAAATGAACTCCGTGATCAAGCATACGAGAACTCTTTGATCTACAAAGAAAAGACAAAGAAGATTCATGACTCAAAAATCAAAAACCGCGTTTTCAACGTCGGTGATCGAGTCCTTCTTTTCAACTCAAGATTGAAGATTTTCTCGGGAAAACTAAAATCCCGCTGGTCTGGGCCATTCACCATCACTAAAGTTTTTCCATATGGAACCATTGAGTTATCTCAACCCGATGGTCCAAATTTTAAAGTGAATGATCATCGGTTGAAGCATTATTTTGGAGAGGACATTCCTTCTATGGTTGTCCCGGATCTACAAACTTTCCCCATGAACCAATGAATGCGGGGATCGAGTCAAGCTAGCGACTCGGGAATAAAAAACAGTAGCATGCCATATGGGTTTTCACCCATATTTCTGACTTCTTTCTACTTTATACCACCCTAGTGTGGGGGAGTTGCCCCCCGCTGTTGTATATAAAATTTTATCAAAAAAAAAAAAAAAAAAAAAAAAATCTTGCTAAATAATGGCCGTAGTATTTCTCTTTTACGTTCTATGTTTCGGCATAACCGCCGGTACTTTGAATATTGAGGGCAATATTCATTTCTAGTGTGGGGGGGGAATTCTCACGAATTTTATCATGTAATTATACCACCCAATTCCCCCATTTTTGGCCAAAATTTTTTTTTGGAGTAAGTGTTTTGCACTTACTCAACTTATGGTTATCAGTCCGCCATGTCTAATAAACAAAAGGATTGGCTAATCCAGGAGTAAACGGCTCTTGGTAAAGATATCTCAAATCCGTTTACGGCTTGCAATTTGCCCAAAATTGTATGGTATTCAGCTCACCATATCCTTAAAAGTGAAGAGTTGGCTAGCCCGCAAGTTTATGGCTTGTGGTAAAGGCAGTTGGAAAACCATAATTGGTAATCAGCTCACCAAAGATAGTATATATTATCTAAGAGTTGGCTAGTCCAGAGCAAACGGCTTCTGGTAAAGACAAATCAAATCCGTTGGAAGCTGGTGGTTTGCTCAAAATCACATGGTTATCAGTGTACCATAGTTCTTACTTGAACTGAAACATTTGGCTACTCCAGAAGTAATGGCTTTTGGTAAAGGGATTCAAATCCATTAAGTTTTCTCAAAAGATTGCTAGGGACTAGCAATAGTTTAGTGTGGGGGATTGATGAGTGTGTGAATACTCATCATTTTTGGTCAAATCTGATCTGCAAAACATTTAAAAATGCTCAGAAATGCATCAAAATACTGAAAATATTTCAAAGTTGCATTTTATATGTTTCAGATGCAAAATGTTTAAAATCAGATGAAAAATGAGCTAAGTTTGCATAATTGCCAGTTTCAGTCCCCCAAGTTTCAAAAATTGTCAGAAATAGTCCCTGAGCACTTAATTTCAAAAGAAAAATCACCAAAGGTCCTTTTAAAATCATAACTTGTCATAATTAGTCCTTTGGTGGAAAATGTCAAAAGTTTTGAGAAATTACAAGTTTAGTCCTTTGAGTTTCAAAACTGACAAGTTTGGTCCTTGGAATATTGGAGATTGTCAAGTTTAGCCCTTGGATTATAATTTTAGAATATACATTATTGGTCCCTGGAAAATCAGTCATGACAAAATTGGTCCTTGGTTTTTATGGAATTGCAAAAGTAGTCCTTGTGTATTTAATACCAAACCCTTGACCTTGGCCCCTGTCAAAACACCTTTGGACCCCTGCCAAACCACTTGTGACCCCCTGTTTTGACCCCTCCCTTTTAATATACCCAGTCAAACCTAGTTTGACTTAACACACTCCCGCCTCACAGGTTACCCTCGCCATCATCACACCTGCAACTCCTGCCCACTTTCCATCATCACCACCCTACTCCTACCCTCCAAACACCCCAAGCCAAGAAACATTTAATGCTTCTTCAACCTAACACTCAACCTCTCCAACTGGCAAAACCATTTTGGCGCCAAAAATAGATCTAATGGCCAATATCTTCTCAAGTCATCCAATGGTTAAGATTATTAGTGGGATTTAATCTGAAGACACGTGGGAAGCTTTTTGGGTATAAAAGAGAGAAGAGAAGCAAGAATAAAAGCAGTACTTAGTTTTTTAAATTCATGTATGTCGTTTTTATAAAAATTGTCTTAGCTAGTCTCTAATTTTGTAATCTTTTGTTCCTATGTATTAAACTCAATCTGTTTTATCAATATACACTGTTTTCAACTATTAATTCAATGGTTTTATTATAGTTTCATGTTTTGTATCCCCTGTTATAAGATCAGTATAAATGTGCTAAAAACCAAGCTTCAATAAGCTTCATTTAAGTTCAAACAAGCTTATTTAAGCTCATTATAGCTTTTGGTAAGCTTAAGAAACAGTTTCAATCAAAAGTGCTAAAAAGTCAACAAAAGTCAACTGAGGAAGCAAAATGGGCATGGAAATGGCTATTGGGTGATGCAGAGCTTGGATGGGGTTGGATTAGCTTAGGATAGTGTAGTTCTGGTTCTTTTTTAAGCTGCAATATTAGCTAGACACCTGTGAGTGTTATTCTCATTTTCATTTTTAACTAAGTTTGCATATTGTGCTTATATTTGAATCTGTGGACATTAAATGGCTTAAACCTGTTCAGTTAGTTGTAATTAGGATAACTAGATTAAACTTCAGTGTTAGCTTAAGCCAAATCAAGGGGTAGCTTAGTTTAAAGATCAAAACAGTTAGTATAAATGGTGTTTGGATCAGTTGTTTATTTGAGCTTGAGCTCTTGTTTGTGCTTGATATCTGTCTACTCAGTCTTAATATAGTCCATTTGAATCATTCCTGTCAAAATATAACATTTGCATACACTCAAAGTCAAAATCACATAGGACCTGTCTTAATTTCTTAACTGTTGAGATTTTGTGAAATCAAAAACTTGTTTTGTGTTTAAAATACATAGAGATAGCTTGCACTAGTTTCATTTCACCATATAACATCAATCTCAGTCCATAAATTGGTTTCAAAGTTCATTAAAGTCAAACCTTTTCATAACTGTCAAAAAGTCAAAAGTGGTTAAAACCAGTTTTTCCAAATCTTAGTTGAGGTCTCATTTGTTAATCCTTGGTCACATGCCTTTGATCTTGTGGATTTGAGAAGTTCAACTGGTCTAGTTTCTATAAATGATTTTTGCAAAATTTTACAAAAACTTCTCAAGCTTCAAAATGGCTTGTCTAACAGGGCTTATCTACCCTGTTCACAAACTCAGTGAATACTGAGTTTTCTCAGCTTTGTGCAGGGCTTGTCAAAAGCTCCTCAGAGCTTCTCTTGGTCTGGTCTTTGGTTTACAAGTAGCTAACCAGGTCTAGTTTAGGTTCCAACTTTTGTTTTTGAGTCCCAGCTTATTTAAGTGCTTATTTTCTAGCTAAAAAGTAGTAGCCAAAATCTGTTTTAGCACTTTAGCTCAAATCATCAAAACTGTTTAAGTTTGCATTTCAGAGGTTAAAGCCAGTTGTAATAAGTTGCTTTTGAGTAGTTATAGCTTATTATAGCTTCTGTGTTCAATTGGTGCTCATTTGGTACCTTTGGCTTATTCCAAGTGCTTATTTATAAGCACTTGTAACTGCAGTCTCATTTTCTTACACACAAGCCACTGTTTTCATATTTTTCTTAGATTCAGTACATTAATTTAGACTTTTCCTAAAATTTTCATAATTTTCCAACACTGTTTGCTATTTTTATTCATTTAAAACAGTTTTTAGGCATTTTTAATTAGCTTTTAATACAATTAAATCAGAAAAGTTTCAAAAAAATAAGTTTTCATTTTTCCTAGGTTAAGATAAATATAAAAAGTCAAAAAAATATTTTTCCAGATTTTTCATAGTTTAATTTGTAATTTTTAGCAATTTAATTAGTTTAAAATAGTTTTTAATTCATAGAAAATAGAAAAATAATCAGAAAAATACAAAAATAGTTTTGAAAATTCTCTTTAGTTATTTTAGATTTTTCCAAGTCATAATTTCATTTTTCTAGCTTTCTTTCATATTTTCTTGTATTTTAGGGTATTATTAAATAAGTAAAAATAGTTTTTAATTAATAATAATTAGATAAATAGTTTTAGAAATAATTTTCTTTTTCTAATAATTTTCTCTTATCATTAGGTTAGTAAAAATGTCATTTTTATATTTTTAGGATTAATATCGCTTCAGTTTCACATTTTCTTTTATACGTCACGTAGTTTTTAATTTAAGTTTTATAAAAGTAAAATCAAAAACATCAGTTTAAAAATAGTGATAGCGTTTATTTAATATAATTTATCTTTTTAATTTTCTTTAATTTCATTTAAGCCCCTGTAGTTTATATACTTTTTCTTTTAGTTTAATCAATCATATCTCTTTATCCGTTCAAATCCTCTCGATCACTATTCGTTTGACTATTCTCGCATAGCTCGTTGGGACATAACGACCTGGGGAAACACTATACTCTCCTGGACTTCATTGCATTCGTGTCTAAACTGTTTTAAGTTTCTTACGGTTAGCCATTCACAAGTGGCTAGCTTGTGTGAGATAACTTGACGGTTTAGCACGAATCATGTTTAATTTCTGATTAGAGCGTTAAGTACATTGAAATTTTCCGGGAGCTTACACAGAGGGACGTTATTCTCGGTTTCATAGTCGTGTTTGGGCATCATTATTTAGGTCTCAGGTATTATATTTTGTAGTTAAATTTAAATAGCATTACTTTACTATTATGATACTGTATTAATTACCATTTCGATAACTGGATATATAAAACTATTTTGAATTATAACAAATGTGAGCTTTGTTTTCAGAAATTGTCGGGTTCTTTCTTAACTGGCCTAGGGCAAGCCGGGAATATTGCGATTAATGTTGAAAGTCACATGTTTATAGTTCCTGTTAGCCGTGTTCAAGTGAATGGAGTTAAAGTTGGTAACGAATATGAACTGTAACAACAATCTTGGGATGAAATTCAAACAACTTTGCGTTTGAAAGCTGGAATGCATTTGGTGTTCACAAAATATGTTGACACTGAATTTTGGATGACGGCTTTTAATAATGACGGGAGTCAACATACTGATGTGCATTTCTTTGGAGCAACACGACTTTAGCAAATACAACCTCCAATACCGCCTGAAGATAGAGGTGCGATATATATTTTAGTTATAATTATATTTGTAATTCTTTGCGTTTAAACTTGTGACGATATATTTAGTTATAATGTTACTCGAAATGGTATGACAACAACTAATTTAACACTATGTGATGTAGTAAAATATGTACATTATTGAGCAACATTTATATGGAAAGGGTATTAGTGATTATTAAGAAATTGCTTTTGTCTGATGTAACGTGTTTAACAATAACAGATCCTACGGTTTGTTATAATAATCATTTAATATTTTGTATTCAAATACTTAGTCAGTGGATAATAAAGATGATAACCGTTTTTGTAGATGATGATAGAATGTATCACATGTGTCGCTGGCCAGCTCATACAGATCATTTTAGTGAATACCGTGATGCATTCTATAAGAGGTTTTGTTATATAGCTGTTATGCAACGATTGGTACGTAATATTATTATATATTAATTTTTACGATTTGCGTGTTTAGATAAGTACTTAGTGTTATATTTTATTCTTAATAATTTGCAGACAATACCAGCAGAGTTCTTAGTGAACCATCCAATGCACACATACTCTCATGCGTTGATGAAACACCAAAATGTTGAATACACGATGAATGTAAAGATGGAGTTTCACAAAGAGGAACCAGAAAGGACAAATCATATTAACATATTCGGTGCATGGAGCGAGTTTGCTGAAGAATGTCGATTTGAGTATGCTAAGATGATACGCTTCAAGTACATGTATCTGCTAACATATTTGGATGGAAAAGAGGAGGAGCAAATTCCAGTGTTTCATGTGTGTTAAAGTACTCTGTCTTATGAATGTTTGAAGTTTATTTTGGGCGTTAAGTATGGTATATACTAACTCTGAATCTTAGTAGACTATGTTATGTGACCATTATGTGGATTGTAAATGATGGTAGAAGGATTCTCAGTTTCACTTTTTTTTGAACTTATGTATATGAAGGATTCTTAACTAAGCATGTAAGAAAATTAGTATGTAAGCTAATGCAGTCGATTCTATTATGGTTAACATAAGTTTTATTAAGTCAATATATGCTTTAGTTTGACATATTCTTAATGTTGCTTATAGTTGGTCTGTAACCAAAACAATAAGGATTAATTATATAATTACAATGTAAACATTTTGTTAATACAAATAAGCCGTAAAAACGTTTATTTATATTTTACGATCTTCTAATGTTTTGTCGATAACAAAAGTAAAATCATATTAACGAAACAAATAAAATACGTAAATGGTTTGAACTAATAGTTTTATAACACACTTACGTTTTCACATAAAACACTATAACAAGATTAAGTGATCTTATATTTTAGATACACATGTACAACAACTAGTGTTCACATATTGGCTTAACAAGTTTAAGTAACTCTATGAGTTAGATACATATGTACAACAACTAGTGTTTACATATTGGGTTAATACATACTTATATTAAGTACACTAAAATGGGTAAAAACGAGTATATACTAAAATGGGTAAAAGTAAGTATATACTAAAAAGATAAAAACTAGCAAATGGTTTTTGACCCATAACCCATGGTTTTATATATACCACTTACACAAGTTCAATGTATCCTTAAGGTACATTGTATCTAGATTGAAAACCATGGATCAACCCATAACCCATGACCCATAACCCAAAATACCCATGGGCAAAGAGGAGCGGACAACGGATCCCTGGCTTTGTGCTAGCCGGATCCCAAGTGGAAGGGATCTGTGGGATCCGGGGATACAGTAGTGAATTTCCTCTATAAATAGAGAGCCATTTCTTCCTTTCTATTCATCCCTTTACACACATACTTTCCCCAAGTATTCTAACCCTCTAATCTCAGATCCAAGAGATCTATGTAGCTTTTCTCTTTTGTTTTTGTGTGATCTTGTAGATTCCTATTAGAGGAAAGATCACCACATCTTGAAGACGTGCAAGCTCAAGTCCATGAGTTGCCATGCTTCGTCATCATCAAGACAACGAAGGTTCTCTTGTTGATAGTTCTTCCTTTCTCCATAGATGTTGGGTTGAAGGCATTAGTGAAGAATGCCGAAAGTGTCAAGATGAAAGCATTAGTGAAAGATGTTGATCATCCGCATAAAAGCATTAGTGAAGAATGCTTAAGGTGTCAAGACGAAGGTATTAGTGAAGGATGCCAAGCATTGTGTCAAAGGCATTAGTGAAGGATGTCGAAGAATCAAATCAAGTAGCATTTGGGAAGAATGCTTAGGTCGTATAATCGATGAGGTGCATCATTATACATATAAGTGTTTATTTATTCACAAGGATGGTGATATCCTTGATGGTGTTGTAACAAGGAGTAGATCTCCTTGATAATAGGTGTTGTGTCGTGAAGGGTAGTAGTTCCTCCATAATGGAACTAGGTGCTTAGCCTAGTACCTAATAAAGGGTAGGCGACGTTGTGATAGGATTAGTTCTCCTAAGGTGTGAAAGAACTCGGTGGTTAGCCTAGCACCGTATAAAGGGTAGGCGACGTTGTGTTAGGTGTGGTTCGCCTTGGTGTGAAAGAACTCGGTATTTAGCTTTGTACCGGAAAAAGGTTAAGCGACGTTGTGAAGGCTTCTCCGCCATAAGGAGTTGGTGTAGTGCTTACGAACTCTCGAGTAGGTGACTCGGGGAGTGGAGTAGGTCAAGGAAGGTGTCCTTGTAGCCGAACCACTATAAATAACTTGTGTCGTGGTGATGTGCTTCTTACTCTTTATCTTTCATTATATGTTTATACATCTATCTATCAACGTCCAACATAAACAATCAAATAGATTGACATAATTCGATCTAAATATTTAAAAGGAAGTTTTAAATTGGTAAAACTATTCAACCCCCCTTCTAGTTTTCCACAATTGGTATCAGAGCTTCGTAACCAAGTTTCTTAAAGTATATTGTACTTTAAAGACTTGATACGATCCGTGTATGTTTGAAAACTACAAAGAAGGATTTTTTTTCTTTGGATCATATTTTTTGTTAAAACATTTTGTTGGACATTGATAGATGATTCTAACAATATTCCGTTCTCGAGTAATTTTCATGCTAGAATTCTCCAAAATCTTCACTCAAAGATGAAGTCAACATTCAAGGAAGGATTCTTAAAGTAATCACAACTTAAGTACATCAAGTACAAAGGATTACTTTAAAAGCTCATGAAGTATCTTTGGTTTTATACCAAATCAAGAAGCATAAAGGTATGTTCTACTTTTCATTAGATAGGATACTTGAGTTCTATTTTTTTTCACAAATACTACTTTGATTATTATAACACTAAGAGCGTTAGAAGTCTCTTTCGTCATTCTTCCACCTTTCTCGTCATAGGGAATAATTTTTTTTAACGCCGTCATCACATCCTCGATATGAGATTCATCAAAAGCCGTCATTCAAAAACAATCGTCATCTAAAACCTCCAAACTATTTTTTTGTAAGCTATTCCGTAAGCATACTACAAAAAGATTGTCAAACAATTTTTTTTATGTTCTTAATAGCCGGATCCCTCTAGTTGTACTAGCCGGATCCCAAATACAAAGGATCCGGGGGAACCGTGGAACAGAACTCAGCCATACGCTTTCAAAAATCACCACTGATCTTTTTCCCTCTATTCTCATAACACAAAAACGACCAAGCTTCTGCATCCATCCTGATTGGCTTTCATAACCTCAAAGCATTTCTTCCTAGAACACCATTGTAAGTAATTACATTAACTTGTTCTAATTTTCATCATCTTCATTCTAGGGTTTATGGTTCCTTAAGTTTTAATCAAATTAATTTAATTAGGGTTTTTCAAATTAATCGTGAAAATGGGCTTTTTAACTAAATCACATTGTGCTCACAACATTGTTAATACAAACCAAAAACCATAAACCCACTTCCAACTAATTTTACCTAATTGGAAAATTTGTATTTCTAGGACCAACCATGCCCAAAGCCACTCAACAAGATCATCATGACACCGTCCACTATCTTACTCACTACTATCGTAAAAGGGGTCTGACCAAAACTAACCGTAAAATTTTCAAAAGCCTCACAAAACGACTTATTCACGAAGGTCGTGTAGTCAAGGAATGTTTCCTTGAAAATACCGACACTCGTCAAGTTTTCTCGACAATCAACTTTGATTGTCTTCTTGACATTGATGAACAAATTTTTCCGGTTTTCATTTTTGAGTTTTACAAAAGCTTTAGGATCATTAGAAATGCCGATAATATCATCTCAATCGCCTTTATCATCAACACACAAAACTTTACTCTTCCTCTCAACACTTTTGCTCAAATTCTTCGCATTCCTTGTGAAGGAATTTGTATGTACTCTCAAGATTGGGCAATTAACGCTCAAAACCTTGCACTTGATCCTAAGCCTCTCTACAACACTCCTCTCGAAAACCCTGAAACCATTCGCGATACTATCTTTAAGATTAGGACCGACCAATCCCGTTACGATCGTAACAAAAAGCTAATTCACCGTAATCCCTTTAAAATGGAACTTTTTGAAATGCATCCCATGTTTAGAAAATGGGAAGAAATCCTTAGAGAAAACATCATTAGCCTAGTTGGAAACAAAGATCATCCAAACGCATGCCTTGTGCAAATGATCTATTGTCTTTTCCACCAAAGGCCATTTAATCTTGCCTATTACATGGTAAGGAGAATGGCTGGGGTATTCAAAGCTTCCAACATGGTACTCCCATATGGTATGCTCCTAAAACGACTTTGTAAGTACGTTAGTGCATTGCAACCATACCCTATCAACGACGACCATTACCTTTCCGATCACGTCATGGTACCCCTTACCAAACAACCATCTAAATGGTTCATGGTCAATGGAGAGAAACCCGAAGCCCTCTCGGACTCCTCGGCCGGAGAAGAGGAAGAAGAAGATGAGGAGGACATCGACCCCGTATCCAACATCAAATTGGACATTCTTGAATACCACGAACAACTTCCAACCATTCCAAACGAGACCGCGGAATACAAACAAATAAGAGGCAAGATTCAAAACCTCGCTTACAATCTCACTAAGCCGTCAAAAAGAAAGAGGAAGAATTGACGAAAGAGACAATAGGAATGTGTTTAATTTTTATCTTATGTTTGAATGATTTCTTTTTAGCATTGTTGGCTTATGGAATTTTGGATATTGTTTCTGGTGCTATATGATGGCTTGCTTGTTTCTAAATTGCTTGTTTCATAGATTTAATAGTGTACAAAATCTGCACATCATTTTTTGGTTCTGTGTTGATTCTGATCTGCAGATGCCGGATCCCTAGGATTAGCCTAGCCGGATCCTTCCCTTGAAGGAACCGTGGGATCCGTGACATCAGATCAACAATGCAGCATTCAGCACATTAAAACTACTTTCTAGATAACATCACATTAGCTTAGCATGTGTTTTTAGAACCCAACTAAGTCCACGTCAGGGATGAGAAAGACTTAGACTCACTAAAGGCTTACTTACGACCTTAGTCTGATTCTATCATCACATCTAATACTAACCATACTTTCGCTTCAACTACTCACAAAATAAGTATCATCTCTCAAAACACTTAGGAAAGCAAGCTAAACAATTTTAGGAAATTGCTTTTAGTCTTCTATATCTCAAGGTAAGACAAAAAAATTAGTTTTTCAATTCTTGAAATTTTTAAGAAATTTTCTTAATATCACCTCAAGCTAAAACCTGATCACTAGGATCATTTATTATGACTTGTCACCCTCATAACTCCTAGTGTCATCCTTGGACATCTATTGGTAGTTATTCTTCCATAAAAAGCAATCATGTGCACAAACACTTATTACTCATGATCATTTAAGTACCCTCTCTTCCTAAAGCACTTAGGAGAGCTGAAACACCCAAAACAAGATAGGCTTTAGCTTCTAAAAACCCCATTTCAAATCTGTCATAACTGCTGAGAGCCGGATCCCTAGGAATAGCCTAGACGGATCCCTCCAAGGAGGGAACCGTGGGATCCGGGTGACAGTATATGTATAACATTGCTAACCCAAACACTCCATCTCATCTTAAATGAGTTCCTAGATCAGTGAAACTCTGAATTTCAACCTTGTGCATGTCAATCATCACATTTCCAAGAACATTAGTGGATTAAGTCTTAAATACTTATTGCCAAGATCCTCTCTTTATAAACCACATTGCCTAGAAACATCTTAGTCATCTCACACAAATATCAACAATTGCAACCATTTCCCTTAGTCATTTCAATATGAGAAAGGCTCCTAGTGCTTATTCATCCACCCAAGAACCACCCAAGAAACTTGCTAGAATCATACATGAAGTTTCTTCAACCGAATCATCTCCGGTTAAGTCCACCAATGCTAGGATTTCTCCCACATCAAGGAAACCAATCAAACTAATCCCCAAGAATAAGATTCCCTCTAGGATATCTTCACCAAATTCTACCATAGCAAACAAACCCCCCACAACTCAACCAACATCATTAGCACCTAGAGATACTTCACAATCATTCTCACACTCTCACAATGTAGAAGACTTACCCTCTTGGCCATCTCCTCTTTCACCATTACCATCCAATTCACATGAAAAGATTGAGCCACAAAATCAAAATGTTGAATCAACACTTGATCCAGAAGCAAACTCTATCATCCCTCCCAATAGTCCATTTTGGATTATGAGAAGACATCAAAAGCAACCACTTGACCAAATGGAAGTTGATGTCTCTTTACCTCTAACCACAAGCATTATAGAGCCACCACTAAATGAGTCTCAACCAAATCCTCCTTTATTTAAAGAACCTCAATCCACGTCACTTGAACTTTCACTTCAAGAAATTCAAAACCATAACAAGGATTGCTATCATTGTAAACACGTTGAAAGGTTGATACATGAATTACGCGAAGAGCATCGTTTCATGTTTCATCACCTCCTCGAACGTTTCAAAGAGGTTAACAATCCTAAACCACAATAACCATAATAGTCATAAGCTCAAACCTAGAACGTTTAGGACATCTTTTAATAATTAAGCTTTTTAGTCAAGTCTTAAGTTTGGGTTGACTTATTAGCATTAATAGCATCTATTTGGCTAGATCATTCTCTTAGTCTTTAGAGATTTGGTTGTATATCTCTTTGTTTTATTGAATGAATACTTTTATGCCATGACTATTATGTGTGTTGTGCTTGTTATATTGTACTTTTATCTCATTCCCTCAAGATGCACTCCTTGACATTTCTTCACTGCTGAAGAAACTGGAACAGATAGCCGGATCCCTTCCTGTTAACTAGACAGATCCCTCCTTGAAGGGAACCGTGGGATCCGTGGTACAGAAGCACAAATTTCTACTAACTTGAGTCTCTTTTGCAGGAAATTATGCACTATACTCTTGTTTTTCTAACCTTTACTTTGTAGATTTTCAAAATAACACATGAAGTTTTTGACACCACAAAAAGCTAGGGGGAGCTTAGTGTCAAACAATATTGCAAAATCATTTGTAATTTAATCCATTTTTGGATTACACTTCATGATACCCCATTGCAACTTTGCAATATTCGAGGGGGAGCACCTTTTCGTCACTTAGACGAACCATTTGCAAAATTAATTGCAAACACAAGTAGCTTATTTTACATTATGTCCTTGACGCCCTTTCTCACAGGGATAGACTCGTCAAGGGGGAGTTAAGACGAGTACCATTCCCGTCACTTGCTCTCATTACAACTTTTAAGATTTTTCTTATAAAAATTGTGGTAGTTTCTTCAAACACTTTTTGTTTCGACAAAAAGGGGGAGAAGAAAGTAAAAACTACAAATTCAAACGTTTACGAATTTTAGCTTTTCCTTGAAATAATTTTATGTTTTGTCATCAACAAAAAGGGGGAGATTGTTAATACAAATAAGCCGTAAAAACATTTATTTATATTTTACGATCTTCTAATGTTTTGTCGATAACAAAAGTAAAATCATATTAACGAAACAAATAAAATACGTAAATGGTTTGAACTAATAGTTTTATAACACACTTACGTTTTCATATAAAACACTATAACAAGATTAAGTGATCTTATATTTTAGATACACATGTACAACAACTAGTGTTTACATATTGGCTTAACAAGTTTAAGTAACTCTATGAGTTAGATACATATGTACAACAACTAGTGTTTACATATTGGGTTAATGCATACTTATATTAAGTACACTAAAATGGGTAAAAACAAGTATATACTAAAATGGGTAAAAGTAAGTATATACTAAAAAGATAAAAACTAGCAAATGGTTTTTGACCCATAACCCATGGTTTTATATATACCACTTACACAAGTTCAATGTATCCTTAAGGTACATTGTATCTAGATTGAAAACCATGGATCAACCCATAACCCATGACCCATGACCCATAACCCAAAATACCCATGGGCAAAGAGGAGCGGACCACGGATCCCTGGCTTTGTGCTAGCCGGATCCCAAGTGGAAGGGATCTGTGGGATCCGGGGATACAGTAGTGAATTTCCTCTATAAATAGAGAGCCATTTCTTCCTTTCTATTCATCCCTTTACACACATACTTTCCCCAAGTATCCTAACCCTCTAATCTCAGATCCAAGAGATCTATGTAGCTTTTCTCTTTTGTTTTTGTGTGATCTTGTAGATTCCTATTAGAGGAAAGATCACCACATCTTGAAGACGTGCAAGCTCAAGTCCATGAGTTGCCATGCTTCGTCATCATCAAGACAACGAAGGTTCTCTTGTTGATAGTTCTTCCTTTCTCCATAGATGTTGGGTTGAAGGCATTAGTGAAGAATGCCGAAAGTGTCAAGATGAAAGCATTAGTGAAAGATGCTGATCATCCGCGTAAAAGCATTAGTGAAGAATGCTTAAGGTGTCAAGACGAAGGTATTAGTGAAGGATGTCAAGCATTGTGTCAAAGGCATTAGTGAAGGATGCCGAAGAATCAAATCAAGTAGCATTTGGGAAGAATGCTTAGGTCGTATAATCGATGAGGTGCATCATTATACATATAAGTGTTTATTTATTCACAAGGATGGTGATATCCTTGATGGTGTTGTAACAAGGAGTAGATCTCCTTGATAATAGGTGTTGTGTCGTGAAGGGTAGTAGTTCCTCCATAATGGAACTAGGTGCTTAGCTTAGTACCTAATAAAGGGTAGGCGACGTTGTGATAGGATTAGTTTTCCTAAGGTGTGAAAGAACTCGGTGGTTAGCCTAGCACCGTGTGTTAGGTGTGGTTCGCCTTGGTGTGAAAGAACTCGGTATTTAGCTTTGTACCGGAAAAAGGTTAAGCGACGTTGTGAAGGCTTCTCTGCCATAAGGAGTTGGTGTAGTGCTTACGAACTCTCGAGTAGGTGACTCGGGGAGTGGAGTAGGGCAAGGAAGGTGTCCTTGTAGCCGAACCACTATAAATAACTTGTGTCGTGGTGATGTGCTTCTTAGTCTTTATCTTTCATTATATGTTTATACATCTATCTATCAACGTCCAACATAAACAATCAAATAGATTGACATAAGTCGATCTAAATATTTAAAAGAAAGTTTTAAATTGGTAAAACTATTCAACCCCCCTTCTAGTTTTCCACACATTTGTAAACGACAAACATTAAAACTTCATTCATATTGATTACCAAAAATTACAAGTTTTAGAAACTGAGACTATAAAACAAAACCAATAACTGAAAAGAAGTTGTGAATGAAGTATCAATCACTTATCGACACAAACTTCAGCATCAACACTCTTGTGAATACAGATCGATTTGTCCTGGTCATAATCATTATCAAGAGTATGGTTTTGGTGTTCATATTCTTGGTTGATACACATCCAAATATCATTTTGATCATCTTCAACAACATCATCATCAACATACTTTTTGAATAAAATGTTTTCTTCGTTGTGAACATGGTATTTACAATATCGGTTGATACAAATCCATTCCTCCTCCTCATCATCATAATGTACATTACTATTAACAGATTTGGTTGTTTTTGTAACTATTTGCGTTTTGTTTTTTGGAAGACAATCCTATAATGAAAAAAAGGGGGGATAGACGATATAAGTGAGTTAGTAATATTTAGTTATAAGTAATGTAAGTCATACCAATTCATCATCTGAAACTATTATGATAGGTGGCTCTTGCATCCAAAAATCATTTGCAACCTTAGAGTCAACTTCTTGCTGGTTATAATAAAACATACGAATGTTAAAACGATGTATTTTGATACGCTTGCGCAGCGCGTTCGGGGTCAAAGGAACTTCCTTTTTGTCGAGCAAGTTTTTCAACACCCTAGGCAGTGAACCTAATCGTTGTAGTGTAGTATTAGGGTAAGCCATGGGTATTGATATCGTTCTCTAGGGGAATAGGAATGCTAGGGAGAAGTTACTACGCTAAGGTTAAGGTTGAGGAAGATTATTTGTTTATCTTTTTTATGTTTTTTAGGAAATTGAAAGGTACGAATCTCGGGTATTGGATTTGGGGGGTTGGTATTTCTACCGATTACTCTACTATTATCTAATTATCTAAACTAAGGTGGTGGTAGTCTATGTCTAATTAATGTGTGCTCGTATGATAGTTTAAAGATGTGTTTACTTAGGTTTTACTACTCCTTAATTATCTCCTATTGATGGTTGAGTTGTCACTTCCTTATTCTTAGTTGCGTTGTGTGTCTAAAGTTGTAGGGTATGCGTTTCTCCCTAACTCTTTGAACTTATCAAAGGGTCTCATCTACAAAACCTACTAGGGATAATAAACTCTTACTCTAAGGCACTCTTTGGATGGTTTAGCTTACAACTACTCAGGTAATCATATTCTAAGGTTCACAAAGATGAATCAAGCATTAAGTACACAACGAATGACCTATCGCATTACTAGATCATTAATCAACTAAGATAAGAAACAACTAATCAATATTCAATAATTAAGTTTCATATTCCCTAAGCAAACACACAAATAAATTAGCCGGACATGGAGAACATGCAAGCATACACACAAATAATCAAAGACATAATTGAATTGATGAAGTAAATACTTATCTTGATGTAAGATAGGGTTTGGAACCCTAAAATACTGTACAAGACACCCTTGGTTCGGTTTTAGGTTTTTACTCCAAAAAGACTTTCCTAAAACTGAAAAATTCGGATTCTATATATAATATTACATATGCGACGGCGTCACCTTATGTTTTGTGACGCCGTCGTGTAGCCATCATTAGGGTTTCGTCTTGGCCACGTTAACCTTGCGACGGCGTCACCTTATGTCTGTGACGCCGTCCTCTTCAGCTTCTGACGTCGTCTGGATCGCATCTGGGCCGTCTGAGTAGCGACAGCCTACTCTTTTAAAGCCCGACGTCGTCACTAGAAAATAGGGTTTTTGGCTTCTGTATCGTCACAAAAATCCTCCGACGGCGTCGCAGTTAAGCAGTGACGCCGTCATCTTCTATTTTCAGCAGCTTTGAGTGTCTCGATTCTGACTTTGGCCATTTTCTTCGTATATTCGCGCCTTTTCGTCCAAATAAGTGCCATTCCAGCATTTTGCCTTCAAGAGACCTAAAAAGTGAAAAGGAACGATATTAAGTAATAACGGATACAAAAGTGATCAAATAAGGGTTAAAACGACCCCTCAAAATGGTACCTTTTAAAACCTTATCAAATATCCCTACACTTGTTATTTGCTTTTCCTCAAGCAAATGAGCTTTTAGCCAATTAATTTATAAGTTAGGGGTCATGAAGCATTGATTTAAAATGGTCCACAACACATATAAGCCCCGCAAAAGTCATAACAAGCACGGAAATTACATACTAGCACCTCACATGGGTTGTTTGGATACTCACATCTCTCTCGGGTGTATATATGAAATATAACAAATAGGAAATGGAAGATAAACACTCATTAACCGGTCCTAGTACATAGATTACCATAGGCTTGAGAATAGATCAAACCTCCATCGCTTTGGCGTAAGCACCTAGGAAAGACTATCAAAGAGGTCTTTTAAAGGGTTGTAATGTTAGGCTTACGGTAGGGAAACAAGGGTTTGGTGGGATAGGCTATTTAGTGGTAGCAAGTCAAAAATCTCTATGTTAAATGCATATGAAGAATGGAGTTGCTAAGCCAAGACTCGACACTCTAAAACTCTAGGTAACGGAAATAAACAAACATAAATTTAAAGGATAGATGTACGATGGTAGCCCGTATGTTTTTTTTTTTTTTTTTTTTTTTTTTCATACACTTTTACTCTACCATCCTCTATGGTAACATCAAAATGATAGGGATTTATAGGCACATCCCTACACTTGAGTTTTTATTACTCTAACACTAATTTGACCCGAATTGAAAAGATCAAAACACTTGGGGTACATTATTACGCAAACAAAGGAAATTTGAATTTAACGTTCCCTTCCCGTCATTTCATAAACTTTAACTTTTCCCATGAATCCCAATCGTCCCAAAACTGTATACAAAGGATATGACTCGACTTAGCAACTCATGCAAGCAACCAGATAATTGAACTAAGGGTTTAGGGTGATAACAAACATTTGCACTAAAAGTGAGTGCATAAGGGGTAGGCTAAGGCGATTTGGGTGTATATTTGGGGGTGGGGTGTAAACAATGCTCTTTATTGATATTCCGGAAAAACCGAAACATCACGAGAACCGCGAAAAGGATAGGCTCTGAGGGGTTAACTAGGGGTATCGTGTACTAAAGATGAGTACAACACAAAGGGTGTGGGGGAATTACTCAACCGATGATGAAGAAGTAATTATATTACGGGTATCAAGCAAGGGTTATCCTAATGCCTCTTATCATTTAGTTATTCCTAACTACACAAGTGTAGTCTCACTTGCGATCTCAGAATGCATCACAAAACAAGTTCTAGAATCTAATATACTACCGGTTCACACTCTAAGCATTGAAGATGAATGCTTTTAATTCCTACTAATCTAAGGGCGATCCTCACATTTTGGGTGGAATTTGGGTGGTAAAGGGTTTTTTGTGCTAGTCATATAACTTCCTATCCGTGAGACGCTTTTGTTAAGACTAATGGCCCACTCCTATATGTCATGAAAAAATTTAAATTTGGTGCCAAAATTACCCTAACCGACATTTTCTCATGGTTTATTACGCAAATGCAATTGGACAAAGCAAATAATCAAGGATAAGCATAGTTTCAAAGTTCCCGTTTTATTTTCCCTCCCTACACTTAAACTGAACATTGTCCCCAATGTTCCCCGAAAGTATCAAAGTTATGATAATGGAAGGTAATGAAAAACGAAAGAAACTAATACTCCCCTGATTAGCTCGGTAGGATCCGTATAAAGTGGTGGTTAAATCCTTTCCAAGAAGAATTATTGCGTGAAAAGCTCCTTCCAATCTTGTGTAACTTCTTCTTGACAAACTAAACCTGCACACTTGAAGAAAACAAACGAAACCTTTGCGTAAAACCGGCGGTAATAATATATATAAGACTCGATTTAAACTAGGATATAATGCTTGTGGAATGGATGTTTACAGAATTTCTAAGAAAATTAAGACCTGGAAAATACCAAAAATTTATAAGTAGCTCAGAAAACGAGAAAAAGTGATCTGATGTTTTTACTCCTTCCTGATGCCGTCAGGTTGCAATCCTGACGCCGTCAGGTTATCCTGACAAAAACAGGTCTGCGATTTTCTGGAAAAAATTCTGGAAAATTTACATCTTTAGAATCTGAAAAATTTCTGCAAAACATCCATTATGACTCGATACAAGCATTTGACTCGAACAAACAAACATATATATCTTTTAGTTAATTGTTATCCTCATGTTTACGTTTCTTTTGAAAACGTGTGTAATCCTCCCTACACTTATCCCTTATATAAAATACCTTTATATGCAATTAAGACGAGGTTAAAAACAAAATAAAGCATTTTTACAAATTTAAACATGAGAATAAACAATCAATAAAAGATATACGACACACAAATGAAAATGAAAAACAAATACACATGGGTTGCCTCCCAAGAAGCGCTTGTTTTTGCTCGAGTCACGAGCCTGACTCTACCCTTATTTAACAGATAAAGGGGAAGTTTTCCCTACACTTAAGTTTAAGTGCGGGTGATAGTAGCGATACACACCCTTAGGGTGGAAATTTGCTACGTGAGGAGAGGGTGATGGGTGATTTATATGCTCAAAGGAGTGTGCTCCATTCATTATAACCTTATTTAATTCAATTGGTGTAGCGGGTGAATCAAATCTCTCTCCTAAAAATGGATCATCTTCTATCAACTTCAAAAGATTCTTAGTTAAGGATCCATCTTGACCTAATAAACCCGGTTTAAACCCATAATGTTTCTTGTTATCAACCATGAATGGGTGATATAAGTGTGTAAGGTCATGGGTTACTCCTATATTAGCTTCCACTCTACATGGCCTAGAATCTACCACCTTTATCAAGCAACTACCTGGATCATTTATTTTGATGGGTGGATTGGGGCCTAATTCAATTCCAAGATTCACATCTAAAGACGGAAAATTGGGTAAGGTTTTTGGTTGAGGCTCCGGTTCATCAAAATTAGGAACTTCCCTAGGACTAAGAGAGAGGTCACGACAACAAGCATCTAAACCTACATTCTCTAGTGGCGTTTGGTCCAAAGGTTCTACAATTGGGGTTCCTATAGCTACTTCTTCCGAGTAAGTTATAGGCGATGCGTGTTCCTCAAGTGATGGTAGGGCTTGTGGGCTTGGAGTTTCCATCTCATTCTCCATTATATCTAGATCTCCAAAAAGTTAACCATGTGTTTTAGTATGATCTAACCCAAATACACTCCTAAGTATCTCAAATCCTTCTTTAGCCATTTCAAATTCTTGGTCCGATTGATAATAATCATTCACAAAAATTTGATCACTATGTTCTATTTGCCTAAAGGCATCCTCACGCGTGTCATATGTTTTGAAATCTATCCCACGCATGCAACTAGGCAATTCAACTATAACCATCTCACAATCTTGTTCGGTTTTAGGTTCCATGTTCTTAAAAACTAGGTCTTTTTGATCATGATGCCTAAGGTTGGATAAATCCTCCTTATCCATTTCCTCAAGTTGTGACAACTGATGGTTTATGCTTAGGAGGCTTTTCTCAAAAATTTTCCAGAGGGTCTCACTAAAAGGAGTTGATTCTAACAATGATCGTTGAATAGAAGCCACAAAAGCACAAAATTTATCAAACCCATCCAACCTTACACCCGTCTCTTTTTGGATATCTCTAAGTTCACTCACAAATTCATTAGAACAATAAAAACCAATCCAATCTGCGAAATTCAATTGTTCCTCATTTGTTAATGATTCAAATGCAAGTTCACTTGCCATAGCGACAAATGAAAAGGTCTTTACGAACACAAACACAAAGAAGGGGGATAGACTACAAGGAAGCTAAAAATGAGAAAAAAATTTTACCTGATAGGAATCAAGTAAAGAAACCTAAATGAGGTGGACTACTAACTAGCTATTCTATTCCCCGGCAGCGGCGCCAAAAACTTGATATGCTTACGCAGCGCGTTCGGGGTCAAAGGAACTTCCTTTTCGTCGAGCAAGTTTTTCAACACCCTAGGCAGTGAACCTAATCGTTGTAGTGTAGTATTAGGGTAAGCCACGGGTATTGATATCGTTCTCTAGGGGAATAGGAATGCTAGTAAGAAGTTACTACGCTAAGGTTAAGGTTGAGGAAGATTATTTTTTTATCTTTTTTATGTTTTTTAGGAAATTGAAAGGTACGAATCTCGGGTATTGGATTTGGGGGGTTGGTATTTCTACCGATTACTCTACTATTATCTAATTATCTAAACTAAGGTGGTGGTAGTCTATGTCTAATTAATGTGTGCTCGTATGATAGTTTAAAGATGTGTTTACTTAGGTTTTACTACTCCTTAATTATCTCCTATTGATGGTTGAGTTGTCACTTCCTTATTCTTAGTTGCGTTGTGTGTCTAAAGTTGTAGGGTATGCGTTTCTCCCTAACTCTTTGAACTTATCAAAGGGTCTCATCTACAAAACCTACTAGGGATAATAAACTCTTACTCTAAGGCACTCTTTGGATGGTTTAGCTTACAACTACTCAGGTAATCATATTCTAAGGTTCACAAAGATGAATCAAGCATTAAGTACACAACGAATGACCTATCGCATTACTAGATCATTAATCAACTAAGATAAGAAACAACTAATCAATATTCAATAATTAAGTTTCATATTCCCTAAGCAAACACACAAATAAATTAGCCGGACATGGAGAACATGCAAGCATACACACAAATAATCAAAGACATAATTGAATTGATGAAGTAAATACTTATCTTGATGTAAGATAGGGTTTGGAACCCTAAAATACTGTACAAGACACGCTTGGTTCGGTTTTAGGTTTTTACTCCAAAAAGACTTTCCTAAAACTGAAAAATTCGGATTCTATATATAATATTACATATGCGACGGCGTCACCTTATGTTTTGTGACGCCGTCGTGTAGCCATCATTAGGGTTTCGTCTTGGCCACGTTAACCTTGCGACGGCGTCACCTTATGTCTGTGACGCCGTCCTCTTCAGCTTCTGACGTCGTCTGGATCGCATCTGGGCCGTCTGAGTAGCGACAGCCTACTCTTTTAAAGCCCGACGTCGTCACTAGAAAATAGGGTTTTTGGCTTCTGTATCGTCACAAAAATCCTCCGACGGCGTCGCAGTTAAGCAGTGACGCCGTCATCTTCTATTTTCAGCAGCTTTGAGTGTCTCGATTCTGACTTTGGCCATTTTCTTCGTATATTCGCGCCTTTTCGTCCAAATAAGTGCCATTCCAGCATTTTGCCTTCAAGAGACCTAAAAAGTGAAAAGGAACGATATTAAGTAATAACGGATACAAAAGTGATCAAATAAGGGTTAAAACGACCCCTCAAAATGGTACATTTTAAAACCTTGTCATATTTCCATCTACATTTAAGTTGACAACAAAAATCATGGAAAATATATAAAGTAAAATACAAAATTATATTCACCTTTGTTGCATTAAGTTGATGATGATCCATGTGATATTGTTCTTCACAATAGTTTGACAAAATACTTGTAAAATTTACTTTTTAGATTATAGTATATATAGGCATGTAAAAGAAACTTAATTTTGGCAACGATATGCATATAAAAAGATATTGAAGTTTTTAAAAATTAAGAACAATAACAGTATAAATTTGGAAGTTGGTAGTATGTATTTTCGTTTTTTATAACATTTATTAACTATTATATTTTATTTCTTAAAACAACATATGTAAATGTCTATGTTTTTTGTATATTTAAGTATTAACAATTAATGTTGTTTACTCTTGCCACCAACTATATATTATGTAACAAAAATTAAACGATTCTTCTATTTATTGAAATGATTTGATATATATTGTCCAAAAGATTATTCTTATGCCATGAATTATTGTAGTTAGGTTTAGTATTCATAATTGTTAATGTTATTTGGAAAACAGTGCAAGTTTAGTAAAGTAATTGGTGTTTTACACGTGTTACTAATAAAATATGCATATTCAAATTTATATTTAACTAACACTAAAAGGAAAACAATTTATACAACAATTTATAAGACGACGTAAAAGATGATGTAAAGGAAAAACATGAATATTCTTCATATTGATTAAAGCTGATAATGAATAAAATCAGACAAATTATAGGAAAACCAATAACTTGTATATTTTGTAAATTATTTTTTTTGCAAAAAGCACATTTGTACACAAATTTTTTAAAATTGAATAAAAGAAGAGAATAGTAAAAAATATGCATAAACTGAGAGGATATGAATGAAATTGAACCTTTTTATATCATGTTTCCGAGTAATGAGAGAAAAGATGAAATAATAGATGATTTGACAATTATACCCTTGGGTGAAGAAAAAATATATAGTTTATATTAGGTCATTCAAGTATCTTTATCTATTTATAGCTTCATAATATAACTTCAATTCAAATCATCCCGCTGTTGGAGATAAAGTTTTAGAGAGAATTTTAGCCAAATTTACTCTCCTATTTTTTTTCTTCTCTCTTTAAAGAAACTCATAAACACTAATTTATTTTGTTTTCTACCCAATGCTTATTATATGTTAAAAAAGAAAAATCGTGAACGCAATTGGAGAAGCTCTTATCACACCATAAACTTATATCCAATAACATAATCATATTTAATACATAAACACATTTGATATAAATAATTTATTATCTCATTGTTTAGTTGATATATTAATGGAACATGTTTACTTTCTTCGTTTTATTTTTATCTCATTTTGGTATTCGTTGAAAAATAACTACTTCAATGATCACCAAAATGTGATGATACAAAACTTATAAACATGAGATTCGCAATATTTTACGAATTTATTCGTAACATAGTCTATTTTATTATTAGAATACCATAATTTTGTAAGCTACATAATACTCATTTTAAAAGTTGTATTTGTGGTATTATTGTATTTTTAAAACAATGATACATAATAACAAAAGCCAAATATATTTGTTCTATCAATGCGTATCATCATTTCTAAAAAAAATTGATATTCGTGTATAGAGAGATTATAGCTATGATTTAAATCTCCATTATAGACCCAAAGACTTTTCATTTACTACTATCCATCAAATCAGGTGCTCCTCCGTCTCGAATACTCTATCTCAATAACAGGTTCTGGTGTGTCTTATGTTATATATATATATATATATATATATATATATATATATATATATATATATATATATATATATATTTTGCTGTTGTTGTTGGTAAGTTTGTTACTCTGTTATACCTATTTGAACGATGATCTCATTGTTAGAATAAAGATAAAGTTGATCTTAAAACTGACCAAATGATGTGTCAATTTAGAATGCATGTGTAGTAGAGTTGTAGAGTTAAAGAAGTTGGTTATGATATTGCAGGCTTCGATCATAAGAAATATGGTTTATAGTAAAAGTAGGCATGATCAATTTATAAGTTAACATAATCGCTTAAATGTATATGTATGGTGAATTTAGTAATATGAGTAATCATATTCTGATTGATCTTTGGATGTTTTTTTAGAAAAACTTGTTTATTGGACTATATAATTTTAGTTGCTGCATATAAGATATTTTGAAGGATAATCACTTTGTGGCTCAATTACATTTCTTATTACTATAATCTGTTAATGATACATGTTTCATGAATATCGGATTATGGTAATGGTCTTAGATGTTGCATATGGTAATTGTGAAGTAAAGGTAATGTTTATTCTTAGTTAGTTTTTTTAATGAAACTGAGTAGCTCATTGGATGATATAAGTTAGAATAAGATTTCATATACATATTTGTAAAGGTAAAAGGTCAGTCGTATTGCGTTAATACAATGAAAGGAATATAGATAAAGTATAATACGATGCAGAATATAGATTTCGTAAACCACGTTTGAGTATGATAACGGTTTGAAACTTCTATGGAAGAATAATACTTGTGTTAGTAGGCATTTTGTTGTGAATGAATAGGAAAATGGTTATTTAGATTAAAATAAACATGTAGGTATGCTAAGTTTTTGAAAATATGTAAGTTATTTCTCATACACATTTCCTTTTTTTATTAAATAGAATGACGACTCAATTTATCGTGGAGGAAAACACACGAAACTTTAGAACATTGCAGGTAATTTGGAACACCTATAATAGATTTGATACTAAATTTCCTAAAATGGATATCACAAAACTGAAAAGTAGTTGTTGTAATACTTTTTTATTGCAGATCCTTCCAGATGTGTTTATGGATGAGCTCTACATAGGCAGCAAATGGTTATATTTAATTCATAACATACGAACAATGCACAAAGTATGGCTTAAGAAAGTAAGTGGTAACCATTATGCCCTGCACTCAGAAGAATTGAAGGAATTTGTTGATAACAGCAATTACCGGAATGTGGCAATTCTACATTTTATTCGTCAAGGAGAAGACATGTACTACGTCAATGCCTATGACAATGCTGGTGCAGAAATTGGTGGATATTTAAATGCTGATATAGGACCTCGTCAAAGAAGATGCTTTGGTACTTTGGGAAACCTTGACCAATCTGATGTAAGTACTTCATCATTAATCTGTCGATGGTCATACTTTAATGAAAATTGCATATACTATGATTAACACATACTAACAAATATCAACATTATATTTACTCGTTACGTAGCTCCTTCCTCATCAATTTCTGCCAGAAATTGAAAGAGTGCGAGTTATGGTTGGTGGTCGGCTGACTGCAACCGTGACACATCGTCGCATTGCTCTTCCAGGTAACACGCACGGCCATGTTTTTAGTGGAACTGGATGGAATTTACTGGTTTTTTTGGAAGGCCTAAAGGTTGGATCGCGTATGGTGTTCACTGAAATTGAGGAAGGTACTGTCTCGATGATATCATTTTTTGATGCTGGCTTAGGATCACGTTTTGAAAATGTACCGCGTATAATTTTGAACGAAGATACTCCGTTCAAAAAAAGTGCAATAGACAAAGGTATGTTTATTATATTTTAATTCAACATGTGTTTCGTTGTTTTTAAATATTAGAAATAATGTAGTTGCATCTTATAATGTCTTTGCAATATTTAAATTGTAGATCCTCGCATGAAACATAAATGTGAATGGTTTAATCAATCCGATCATGATGATGAGAAAGAATGCTTTTATCAAGACGTTCTGGATTACGTAACTAGAAGAGGACGGCTGGTAAGAATATCGTATTTTTAATGTAATAGTATCTATAGTAATTTATAGTATGCTATTTTCCTGGATAGTAGATGCATTTACTTATGTTGCCTATTCGACATTGATTTGTTGAATGCAGACCATACCACAGCATTTTGCGGGACAGTATGAAATGTATAAGTACCATAACGCAGTTCTGATATACCATGAAGAGTCTTTCTATGTGAACGTGGACTGGGAAAAATATAAAGATAGGCCTGACAGCAAAAAACATGTTACCATAAAAACTAATTGGAAGGAACTTGAGAAGAGGTGTGAGTGGGAGAAAGACAAAATGGTAAGGTTCAAATTTGTTAATACAAATAAGCCGTAAAAACGTTTATTTATATTTTACGATCTTCTAATGTTTTGTCGATAACAAACGTAAAATCATTTTAAACGAAACAAATAAAATACGTAAATAGTTTGATTCAATAGTTTTTCTAACACACTAACGTTTTCACATAAAACACTAAGACAAGTATAAGTGATTTTATGATCTTGATACACATGTACAACAACTAGTGTTTACATATTGGGTTAACATATACTTAACTAAGTATATACTAAAATGGGTAAAAACAAGTTTATACTAAAATGGGTAAAAACAAGTATATACTAAATGGGTAAAAACTAGCAAATGGTATTGACCCATAACCCATGGTTTTATACAAACCACTTAACCAAGTTCAATGTATTCTAGAGATGCATTATATCTAGAAAGAAACCCATGGATCAACCCATAACCCATGACCCATGACCCATAACCAAAAATACCCATGGGCAAAGAGGAGCGTCCCACGGATCCCTAGCGTTGTGCTAGACGGATCCCTTGTGGGAGGGATCCGCGGTATCCAGGGAACAGTAAGTTTTATCCTTTATAAATAGTGAGCCATTTCTTCCATTTTGCTCACCACTTCACATATACTTTCTCCAAGTATTATATCTCTCTAACCTCAGATCCAAGAGATCTATGTAGTTTGTCTTTTGTTTTTGTGTGATTCTCTAGGTTCCTCTTAAAGGCGAGATCACCACTTCTTGAAGTCGAGCAAGCTCAAGTCCATGAGTTGCCATGCTTCGTCATCATCAAGATAATTGAGGTTATCTTGTTGATAGTTCTTTCTAACTCCATAGATGTTGTGTCAAAGGCATTAATGAAGGATGCCGAAAGTGTCAAGACGAAAGCATTAGTGAAGGGTTCTTATCGTCCGTGTCAAAAGGATTAGTGAAGAATGCTAAAGGTGTCAAGACGAAGGCATTAGTGAAGGGTTCCAAGCGTTGTGTCAAAGGCATTAGTGAATGATGCCTAAGAATCAAATCAAGTGGCATTAGGGAAGAATGCCTAGGTCGTATAATCGATGAGGTGCATCGTTATACATATAAGTATTTGCTTATTTCCAAGGATGGTGATATCCTTGATAGTATTGTAACAAGGAGTGGATCTCCTTGAGATTAGGTGTTGTGTTGTGAAGGGTAGTAGTTCCTCCATAGTAATGGAACTAGGTGCTTAGCCTAGTACCTAATAAAGGGTAGGCGACGTTGTGATAGGATTAGTTCTCCTTGGTGTGAAAGAACTCGGTGGTTAGCCTAGCAACGTATAAAGGGTAGGCGACTTTGTGTTAGGTGTGGTTCGCCTTGGTGTAAAAGAACTCGGTATTTAGCTTTGTACCGGAAAAAGGTGTAAGCGACGTTGTGAACGCTTCTCAGCCATAAGGAGATTGGTGTAGTGTTTACTAACTCTCGAGTAGGTGACTCGGGGAGTGGAGTAGGGCAAGGAAGGTGTCCTTGTAGCCGAACCACTATAAATACTTGTGTCGTGGTGATGTGCTTCTTACTCTTTATCTTTCATTACACGTTTATATATCTATCTATCAACGTCCAACATAAACAACCAAATAGATTGACATAAGTCGATCCAAATATTTAAAAGGAACTTTTAAATTGGTAAAACTATTCAACCCCCCCCCCTTCTAGTTTTTCACAAAATTGATGTGGATGGTCAAAGATGATGCGGAAACGGTTGATGCACGAAAACCTGTGATGATTCCTTTGTTCCGTATGTGTTAAACGAATCTGCTTTGGGTATTTGATGTGTTTTGGTACTGTCTCAGCCGAAACTGATATGATAAAGGCTTGGAACATCTTGAATTACTTGTTGTATTGGATAATTTAGGATTAATTCCAGTGTGGTTGTGAATTTGACAATAGTGTTTTGATTCACCGTTCTGGTAAGGCGGTTAGAAGTTAATGTGTCATATAGGGCTGAGTGTCGGTCATAAACCGACCCGAACCGAACCGAGATAACCGAGGACCGAAAACCGTGAAAAACACGAACCGAAACCGAACCGAATGTTGTCGGTTCGGTTCGGTTTTCGTCGGTTCGGTTCGGTTTTGTCGGTCTATGTGTATTTTGGCATGTTTTTGTCGGTTTTGGGCCGAACCGGACCGAAACCGAAAGCATGTAAACCTTGAAACCGAAACCGAACCGACGGGCTATCGGTCCGGTTCAGTTTTTGTCGGTTCAGTCAGTTTCGTAGGTCCGGTTTGGTTTTGAACCTTCGGTGCTCAGCCCTAGACATTATATTATGTACCTGGATGATCCATACTATTATGTATCAAATTTCTATTATGTATCTGGATCCGTACTTTTAAAGAAGTTGTAGTTCACGATTATGTATAACGTGATATGTGATTTATATTATGCATAATGCACTTATATAAATAAGTTTGATTCCAAGCTAATACACATATTATTTGGTTAATTATATCAATCATCATTATAAATGGATTATTGATGATAAAAATTGAAATAGCTACTTTCAAAACATGAAAGTGGACATATAAGTTTAAAGCAAAATGTTTGTTTTATATAGAAACATTAATTAAGGGATTTAAACGATTTATAACAGTTGTGCAATATTTTTTTATTAATGCTAACATTTAATGGCAATTATCATTAACGATTTCATTAATGGTAATATTGAATGACAATAAATGCAGATTTCATAATAACAGAAAGAAATTTATAACATAAAAACATTTCATATAGCAATATGCAAAATATCATTCAAAGATCGTGTTACATAAACATAACTAATGAAAATAAATTCGTGGCCGAATACATTTATTATTGAAAATGAACGAAACTAAAGTTGCGAAGAATGGTGAGGATATTTCAATCATCATCACTAAAGAAGTTCAGATCCACAACGTAGTCATCAGTTAACTCATGACCCATTGCGCGCATGTCATTAATCATAACATCTATTTTTAGGATCTTTGACTTAACACTGTTGAAAACTTGTTGACGCTCTTGAGGATCTACAACATTTACTTTAAGCCAGTTGAGAAAAATTGATTCGTCTAACTCATCTGTTAAATAAAAACAACATGAAAGATCATCTTAATATGAAAAAATATTCTTGTATATAAATCATAGTACAAATCTTATATGCGATACCTTTATTATTTTGAGAAGATGAACCTTCTTCAAATAATTAAGTAAGAAACCTCAAAGCTTCATCGGCTTTACTATTTGCCGATTGACTATGTTGATCACGTACTCCATCCTTATTCTTTGGTTGAGTCACTTTTTGTTTCTCATCAACGAACTGATGATGGGACTTTGAATTAGATTCAAACGAATGGGGTTTTGCATCTTCAAAGGATTTAGGGTTTGTTGAAGCTGTAACCACCGGTAAATTTTCACTTGTATGATATTGTAACTAAAGAATACTTATCCATTTTTCACGTCTAAATTTTTTTTAAACATTATCAGTTTATCTAATCACAACAACTAACTAATATGACGTAACTCACATTCTTAATAAATATACACACCAACACCAGAATGTCTTAAGTTCATTCCTTATACGTCAAGTATAAAAGTTTTCAACTTTTATTTACCACTTTACCTTATTTCATAAAGGTACGATTATTAAACATTCAAACTAAACGTTTTTTTATCTATTGGAGTTTTCATGAAACCATAATTTATTATAACTATGATTTCACATAACTAACCCATCAACACTAAAGTACAACATTTTATACCTAGAGTACACGTCATTAAAGCACGGAACATAGCTATACTTTAATCTCCGTTACAAGCCCTAATATACAACTCTATGATTTTATGTGCATGATATATTTTCAAAATACTAATGTACAAGTCTTTCAAGCTTTTGTACAAGTCTTTAATGTATAAGAGGTAATTATTTATATAAAGCTCATTATAAACCTCAGCGTACTAACCATAGAGCATATACTACAAGTATTGTATGCACAAGCTTTAAAAATATATTTTCTTATACTTAATAAACCTAAGTACAACACCCTAATGCCAAAGTACAAGTATTTAATGCACAAAACCTAAAACCTATACTTTATGAAATTAAAACCTAACAAAAACTAACTTTTATTCATTTTTACTTAACTAAACACTTAAAATAAGTTTACTACATTCCTAAGCTCTATGTACAACCTTAACTAACCTATGGTACTAGTGTCTATAGCTCAAACCAATTTCCTTTTTGTTCCCTTACCCAAATCGAACTAAAACCTAAACTAAACAAGCTCTAGTTAAGTTCTTAACCACTAAAAAATATCCAGGCTCTTGTTATGCCACATATGTTAATACATCACCTTGTTCCCTACATCTTCAAGCCATGGTCAAAAATAGCTAGCTAAACACATGGAAGCTTGCCAAGTTTATGGTAAATTGTTGTTACACATTTCAAATTCATTTTAAGATACGTAAACCATGCAAACTTCATTGGGCTACCTCACCTTGTTTCCCAAGCTTCTAACACTAGTCAAATGTGTCAAGTTTACTTGTGGTTTTAGATATTACATCATTCGACCCTCCTACAAACCCATGGTTAGTTTCCAACCACCATTCGACACCTTCACCCTCACCACATACAAACTACAATGCTACACATCACCTTGTTTTTCACTATACACCTTATTATGGCTGCAACCTAGTATAGGTGGCCAAATTACTTTCCACAAACCCAAATCCTCCTTGCCTATATAAATCGACACAAACACACTTTTCATCTCATTATTTGTTCTAACAACAAACCACTCAATCACACACTTATAATCTGATCTTAAGTCCCAAGGTAAAGTAAAGGAAGGGTAATTAGAGCCTGGGATGAGGGAAAGAGTCTTGTTCCATTTGAAAGCCAATCTAGTTCTAGTCGAATCTCAAGTTTGTAAGTCTATTAAACTAATTCTATTTTGTTTTAACTTTTAATATCAATTGCATACTGTTAAAAAGGATTTTATAAGGAAAACGTAGCAATTTGAATCACTCAAAACGAGTACACGAGTCAAAAGATACGGCCAAATGAAGTTATTGAAAAGCTGTCCAAAACTTTCTGTAACAGGAAGATCGGGCACGCAATTTGAGGTGTTTCTGGTCCGTTTCATGAAAAAGTTAAAACACTAAAGTTGTCCGGAACGACGTTTTATTCAAAAACTAGGGAGCATGAGTCCAGAAAACGCATAACGAAGTCATATTTTAATAAAAATCCCAACAACTGTTATATATATGTTATAAAATCAGGCCCATCACCTCTATTGCGCCTTATTTTTTTCTACATCGGGTTAAAGGTATTAGGGCCAACCAAAGGACCATTGTAATCACCACCTAGGACACTCTAAAATGCCCCCTAACCTGGTTGAAAAGCCTTAGCGTCATGCATAAAAACTGCCCTACTTTAGAGCCATATGTCCTAAAAATCAAAAGCCCCTATACATCATGTCTATGGGAAAACTTAGGATTTTTGATAAATTCGATTTTGAACTATCCTAGAAACATTGAAAATGAGTTAAAAAAACATGTCACAAGGTTTCATGCAAAGGTTATAAAATTTTATTATTTGAAAACAAGATTTTCAATTTGTCAAAACTAGCCTAAGTAGCCCTTTTCAATAATTAATATCTCGCTAATTAAAGAGTTGTAAAGTATGAGAGTTACACCATTTTAAAGAGCTCGCTTCAAGGATTTTAAAGCCCCAATAACGTCTTTAAAAACTCTTACGGTCTCTTTTATAATCAACCAAAAAGAAGGTGACTCGTAAAGATTTTCATAAATAACTCTTGCATGCACTTTTCAAAATTTGAGACTTATGAGTTATAGGATGTTATAGAATGACTTAAAATGAGTTAATTAAAAATAAGTATGATAAGTATTACTAATTTTCCTTAAAACACGACGTGGCCATGTTCACGGGCTTGTTTCTCTCTAACCAAAGATAACTAGAATGTGAGACCTATACCATTTTGAAGAGCTTACAGCAAAGTGTTTAAAGGATCAATTGCATTGTAAAAATATTGGCTTGCCTCGTGTAAAATTTGTCCTCATTTGGGCTTGTTGTCGCAAAAACCAACACTTTTAAATAAGGCACTTAACCCCCTACTTTGGGAAATCATTGCGACCAAACCGTAAGAGATTAAGACTTCTAGTTTGAACCATTAGAAAGACCACCCGACAAACTCTTGAAGGGATCAAGAACATAGTAAAACCCTCTCAAGGCCTCGCTTATATTTACCCTTACTTTTGTCGATTTAAGCCTAAAACAAGTAAAATTTTCTTATAAAACTACAAGGATACAAATTGTAATTTTTGAAAAATAAAGTTTTCTTGGGCTAAAAATGCAATTTCTTCATTGTTAATTATACAAGGGCTGATTTTGTCAATAACCCATAGTTGAGGGTATAAAGTATCTTTTTTTGAAAGTGCAAGGGTAAAAACCTTAAATATTCAAAATGGTAAAATATAACATTTTGGAAACATATCATATTTAACAACTTGGGTTTCGATAAAATTTATTAACAATTATCCGAGCCATAAAAATAAGTATGATAAGTATTACTAATTTTTGAAGAGACTTCATGTTTACCCAATTACCGATTAAGCATTATCATCGCATAAACTTGAATTCAAATACTAAAAACATGACATACTAACTCAGGTCACGAGTCGGAGCAGTTTATTCACATTACTTAATTTGTTTTCCATCCAGACTACTGTAACATCGAGGTGAGTTCGTAGCCCCGTTTTTATACTTGTTTATTAATGCTTTGGGGGAGATACATGCTCAAACAATTGCTTTCACTTTTATAAGTACTCTAAAAACTTTTACATATTACTGTGAGTTCGTAGCCCCATTTTCTATCATTTATCAGTTTTGTAAACTCTTTTGGGGGAGATACATGCTCAAATACTTTCTTTTACTATCACAAATACTCTAAACTTTTACATACTACTGTGAGTTCATAGTCCCACTTTTTACTTGTTTTTCAAACTCGTGGGGAAATACATGCTACAAACCTGAACACAAGTATTTTCTATGCTATACCTACACCTAATTGCTATTGCTTAAGTACTTACTGTTGCCACTAAAAGTCCCTCATATCATGAACCATTAATCACTTGCGAGTGAACGCGAATATAGTGAATAGATCTATTGGCAGTTGACGCCCCATTTGTGTTAGTCGGATAGGTAACCAAATGCACTTTATTTGAGAATACTAGGAGAATGGCAAACTCCTACCAGAGGGCATTGTTGCTCACATCATTATTATGATGTTTGTAACTTACGTCATTATTATGACGCGTTCGTGTTAAGGTTTGCGTTCATGAGACGTAAGGCAATATATACTGTGTTGCAATGATACAAATGCTGCAACTACTGAATTTATGGGTGCAATAACATGGCCCAACCTTGAAACTTGTGTTCAACTGATTACTAAACAAACGAACTATTGGTGTATAATAACGTAACCCACTACTTATTTTATCGATATCTGTATTTATTACGATTATCACTCAAACTCAAAACTACTGAACTCAACTGTTTTCTCTATAAACTCTATGAACTCACCAACCTTTGTGTTGACACTTTTTAGCATGTTTATCTCAGGTTCATAATTTATGAGGATGGCACGGAAGGGCACGGATACTCAAGAAGGCTATATTATCATTCGAAAACGTATTTAATAAACTGTAAAACCACTGGGACCTTATTTTGTAAACTCTGATATTATATAAATCGAATGATAAATATTTTAAAATGACACAATTAGAGTTCGTTTTCTGTTATTGTAACTGTTGAGCCATGAAGTAACAGCCAGCTTGAATTCCGCTGCGTATCACGAAATTGGGGGTGTTACCGAAGCCATATGAAGATGATATGTCGTAATATGTTATTCAACTGGCCATTATATGGTGATTGTTTCAATTGAGTGGGCTTTGTTTGGGTTGGTGGACATATTCTAATGGGCCATGTTTTTGGTAAATTAAACTAAGCATGATTTTTGAACAACACTAAGTTGTAATTGCTTTTACTGGACTCGTCTTGTAGGGGACGGGTTTTGGAAATTTCAAAGTATTAGTTATTGTTATTAAAGATATCAGAAGTAAACTGACCGAAAAAAATGAAACGATGAACATTCAAATTATTCAAAATTGATTTCATTCCGAAAATTATCTTAAAATTATAAACGTTAATGTTGCCATAAAAATACATTGTTAAGCTATATTTGCCTAAATAGAAATAAATTAACAAATAACCAAGGATATCCGGATTTATCTATAATTCTTATACACAAAGAAAATGACACAATTTGTTATTACGATATTGGCACACATAAATCGTCATAGAAACAAATATTATTGAATAAACATAAATAATTTTGTTAACATGACAGATTGTTTTTGCTATAGCCAAAAATGTATAATCCACAACTAATTTTGCAACATAGTTTGGATATCTTAGTTTATTAAATAATTTGTTTCCACTTTTGGCTATAACCAATTCACAAAAGATGGAAAATGTTGAGATAAGTAAAAAACCTATTTAGTCAAATTCATTTAAGTAGGAAAACAATTGCTGATCATAAATTAAAATTATAAACGTTAATGTTGCCATAAAAATACACTGTTAAGCTATATTTGCCTAAGTATAAATAAATTAACAAATAAACAAGGATATCCGGATTTATCTATAATTCTTATACAAATAGAAAATAACACAATTTGTTATTACGATATTGGCACACATCAATCATCATATAAACAAATATTATTGAATAAAAATAAATAATTTTGTTAACATGACTGATTGTTTTTGCTATAGCCAAAAATGTATATTCCACAACTAATGTTGCAACATAGTTTGGATATCTTAGTTTATTAAATAATTTGTTTCCACTGTTGGCTATAACCAATTCACAAAAGATGGAAAAATGTTGAGATAAGTAAAAAACATATTTAGTCAATTCATTTAAGTAGGAAAACAATTGTTGATCATAAATTAACTGAATTCAAGAATAGCATAAAAATGTATCTGTGATAAAATCACAAAACAAAACAAACTGTTTCCAAACCATAAAAAATAGAAACCAAACTGGAACAATTGTCTTTAATCCAACAGAAACAATTTGAAATAAACATTATTCAAAATTTATTGGAATGCTGAGATGCGAAGGAGAATGAGAATCAGTCATCTTTGCCATTGACCACTTCAAACACATCAATACTCTTAACCTTATTTGCAGATGCATCCTCCTGCACAAAATCATCTAGAACAATCGCATCACGTTTTGTTTTTCCAGAGCTGCTGATGAGTGTCTAAATACTCATCATTTTTATACTGTCTAGACTACAAAAACATCTGAAAACACTCAGAAACACATCAAAATGATCAAAATATCACAAATCAGTGTTTTATGTGTTTTCAGTGCAAAAATATCAAAATCAGATGAAAAACGTATCAAATTTGCAAAAATGGCAGTTTTAGTCCCTCAAGTTTCAAAAGTTGTCAAAAACAGTCCCTGGTATATCTAAATTAAGAAAAATGTCATTTAAGGTCCATGGGATTCAAAAGTTGTTAAAACAAACCCTTGAAGTTTAAAATTTGCAAAATTACAACTTTGGTCCCTCAGGTTTGAAAAATGTCATAAATGGCCCTTGGAAAATTGAAAATGGCAAGCTTGGTCCTTGTACTTTGTGAGATTGTCACTTTTAGTCCTTGAAGCAACTTGGCATAATTGGCAGAAATGGTCCTTGCAATTTTCAGAATTTACACTATTAGTCCTTGCCATTAAAACCTCTTTAAACCTTTTTTGGACTTGTCAATAACCACATGGACCCTGCCTACCCATATGACCCCCTGTCAAAAAGCCTTTTGGACCCCCCTTTTATTAATAAGCCCAGTCAAACCAAACAAGTCAAACACCAACTTGGCGCCACTTTTTCTTCCTCCTTCCTCCCAACCCAATCCCTGAAAGCACTCAACTAGCCCATCCCCCCTCCTCTCCATATCACCCTACTTGTCCCCTCCACATCAACACAAAACAAATATCATTTAATGATTCCTCTACCCCTTCACTCAACCCTCCACCTGTTAAAATCCACTTTGGAGCCAAAATGATCAAACGGCCAATATCAACTCAAAGCATCCAACGACCAAATTTATTGGTGGGAAAGGTTCAGTGGACAAGTGGAAACATCTTGGAGATATAAAAGAGAAAGAGAGAAGCAAGATAGAGGGGAGTTAGTTTTGATAGTTTTTCCTTAATGTCGTTTTTAAATAAAATGTTGTAGTTTAAACCAAAATGATGTAATTTCAGTTTTTATGTATTATAATTAAGTCAAAACATCTTTGTATTGAGCCTTTTGATTATCCATTCAAGTTTTTACATAAGTTCTTAGTTCTATGTTTACTGTTGAGATTTTCAGTTTTAAATTCTTCTATCCAGGTTGTAAGTTGCTTGTTTTAAGCTTAATCAAGTTTATTTAAGCTCTATATAAGCTTTGTATAAGCTCACATTTCATTTTCAAGTGAAATTGTCTCATGGTCAACAAAAGTCAAAACTGGCCAAGAATGGATTTGGTGATGATATGGGTTGATCCAGTGATGATATTGGGGTTGAATTAGATTAGATTAGGTTAGGTTTGGGTCTGGTTTTAGCCTGCTATCAGCTGGACTCATGTTAGTAAGATTTCTCACTTTTCATTTTTAAGTCCATTTTGCATTTTATGCCTGTCTATGAATCTGTGATCATGAGTAGTTCTAATCTGTTTCATTAAGTTGTTTTCAGGTCTTATAACTCAGTTTGATCATTAGCTTTAGCTAGTTAATTAGTTAGCTTCATTTATATTGCTTATCAGTAGTTAAAGGGTGTTTGGATTTGGTATTCAATCTGTGCCATAGGTTTGTGCAGTGGTAGATTTTTGTTGTTTCTGGCTTATTTAGCTATATTGAACTCATCTCAGTCATTGTATTCACCTACATTGGTTCATAAGTCAAATGTACCTTAAATCTGTCTTAGATCTTATCTGTTGAGTTTTTTCCAAGACCAAAAGTTCATTTTGTGTGTTAAATTCATAAAGATAGATTGTAGTAACTTTGTTTCATCATCTTAGTTCCTTATCAGTCCTTAAATCAAGATTAAACTTCAAATAAGTCAAACTTTCAATACTGCTATAAAAAGTCAAAATTGCAAACTCAGTTTTGAGCTCATCTAGGAAGATTTTTAGTGGACTCATCTCTGGGTCAAAATCAGTAAGATTTGTGGTTTTGAAAAGTTCCCTTGGTCTATTTTATGGTTGTGATTTTTTCATATTTTTGCAAATTTTCTTTAAGCTTCATTCTAGCTTGTCAATATGGTGCTAAGTGCCCTGTGCAGGGTACTGAGCCTGCACAGAGCTTTTGCAGATCTTGCAGCCCTTGCCACAAGCTCATTTGAGCTTGGCAAGGTCTGATTTTTGGTCTGCATGTTCCCAGCCAGGTGTAGTTTAGATCCCATGTACTGTTTTTCCTTTTCAGCTTATCTGGTAGCTTGTGCATAAGCTCAAAGTAGCTACCCCTTTAACTGTTTTTATCTCCTAAGCTCATATCATCAAATCTGTTAAGCTTGATATCCAGTGGTTTAAGCTTGTTGTTATTTGTTGCATTTTGGTTCTTCTTGCATATTATAGCTTCTGTTAACTGTTGGTAGCTTTTGGTGGTTGTTGGCTTATTGAAAGTGCTTATTGATAAGCCCTTGGCTCATCAGTTCCATTTTTCTATACACAACCCCATGTTTTTCTATTTTTCCTAGCTTCCTAATATTATTTTACACTTTTCCTGAAATTTTCAGATTTTTCCTAGCTTGTTTGCTATTTTTCTTAATTTAAATTAGTTTTTAAGCATTTTTAATTAGCTTTTATTACAAATAATTAAGAAAAAGTTCCAAAAAATAATTTTTCAATTTTAATAGATTAAGAAAAATATAAAATGCATAAAAAAGATTTTTCCATATTTTCCCTTTTTATTTGGTATTTTTCACAATTTAAATTAGTTTTAAATTAGTAATAAATATATAAAAAGTCTAAAAAATATATTTTCAGTTTTAAAATAAGTTTTATCATATTTTAGATTTTTCTAAGTTATAATTTCATTTTTCTAGGTTAATTTTGTATTTTCTTATATTTTAGTGCATTTTAAATACTTAATAAATAGTTTTTAATTAATAATAATTAATTAAATAGTTTTAAAAATAATTTTCCTTTTCTAATAATTTTCTTATATAATTAGGATTGTAAAAAATGTATTGTCTATATACATAGGTATTTTCCTTCTTTATTTTCACGTTTTATTTTGTACGTTACGTAGTTTTTAATTTAAACGTACGTTTTAGGTTTTAAACGTTCATCACTTTAAATATAGTGATAGCGTTTATTTAATATATTTTATCTTTTTAATTTTCTTAATTTGTATTTAAGTTGCTTTATTTTATAAACTTTTTCAGTAGTGTAATTATCTTATCCAAATCTTTTCTGATCACTATCATTAGTGATCATTCTATCGTCTGATCAAGCGTTTACACACCATTGAGTCTCCTTGGGACTTAACGACCCGGGAATTCATTATATTCTCCAGGACTTCATTGTATTTGGTTCCAAGCTGTTTTAAGTCTGTTACGGTTGGCCATTCACAAGTGGCCAGCTTGTGTGATTAGACTTGACGGTTCGGACCAGATCAAATTTTGGCGCCGCTGCCGGGGAGGCTTTAGCGTGTGTTTAGCCATTTTCAGACCCATTCTTGCACATACCCCATCTTTTGTAAAAAGTTGTTTGTAAAGTTATCAGAAAATCCAAAAAGTTCATTAACACTTTTCCTAAAGTGTTAAAAACACCAAAAATATTTTCATTCTTTGTTTTTATAGCATGTTTTTCAAAAAAAAAATCCAAAAATATCCATCCTTTATCCTCTAATCTGTTTAATTCAACATTTCTTTACCCTCAAACCTGTTTAATTCTCCATTCCTTATCTTCTTTAACCATTTAATTCTTCATCTTTTATCCTTCTTATCCGTTTAATTCTTCATGTCATGGTTTTCGACATGTTCCTGGTGTGGAGGTCCATTTAACGGTGGAAATTGTCGGCGATGTACCAATGTGGGTTTCGGAGACAAGTTTGTCGGTAATCCCGATCCCATTTCAAATAATGAAACACCCGATTTTTCCTACCTACCTCCACAGCCCCAATACGAATCCTACTCATGCGAGTTTTGTGGGAATGATTCTCATTACGGTTTTGATTGTCCACCACAGGTTCCGCTTGTCTATGAGCCGGAACCATGTTACAATCAGAACTTTGGTGAAAGTTATTTTCCCAATTATCTCTGTTGTGAGAATTGCGGGGGTCCTCATGAGACTTTTGAATGTCAACCGATGAATCAAAATTTTCAAAATTCCAATTCTCCCGGTTTTGACAATTTCCAACCCCCACAGTATTCCATCAGTCATCAGACTTCCGAGCCTTCACATCATTTCAATGATTACGAGGAGTGTAATCTTCCTCAAAGTTCTGAAGAAATACGCATTCGAAAGAAACTGCAAATGAAAAGAATGGTGTGTAAGCTTCAGCAGATGAATATAAGAATCAGATATGATGACGATGATGATGAGGATAGTATTCAAATGAAGGAATACTATGATTACGACGAGGAGAGTGTTACTCAATTGAACGATCTTATTTCTCAACTCCCTCAGTCTATTTCTATCACACCTATCTTACCTTTTATTGCTTCCAAAGACTCTCTCATAATGGAGGATGATCATCTCAGCACTATTTCGGAAACGGAATCATCTAGTATTGAGGATCTTGTCCCAATCCCAAGTGAGTCTGAGGATATATCCGATAGTGATTGTGATTTGCCTTTTTGTGATTCTCTAGACATTTCTGAGGTTACTTCCTAGATTTTCTCAAATCCTCTTTTTGAATTTCATAATGACTACACTTTTGAGAAAGTAAATCCTCTTTTCGATGAAATGTCTGAGGCCGATACAGAGACCATCACGGAAGTGGTGGAAATTGCTAGCTCTCAGAGCACACCACTTGTCCCACCTCTGTATTCTATCTTATCTCTTCCATCATGTGATGATGACTCTATCCTCACTGATGAGATTCATGATCCAAAAATCATGAATTCTCCTTCTGATAATGAGGAGTTAGTCATGATCATCATCATGATTCTCCTTCTTTTCTTCACATACGGTGTGACTTCTCCATGTCTTAACTCCTTCGGGAGTGAAGACATTATCTTTGACCCCGGCATTTTCATGTACCATCTGTGAGCCGGGTCTGTCTGTGTCTCTCTTTATCTCATCGGTGTGGAACTTTCGCGTGCTTCAATGTTTATCCAAACATCTTGAATGAAAGTCCGATGGAAATTGTTTCTTCCACTTTGCTTCCCCATGAACCAATGAATGCGGGGTCGAGTCAAGCTAGCGACTCGGAAATCAAAAACAGTAGCACTCGCCATATGGGTTTTCACCCATATTTCTGTCTTCTTACCCCTTTCTACCACCTAAGTGTGGGGGTGATGCCCCACATGCTATATATATATATATATATATATATATATATATATATATATTTCTAAAAAAAAAAAAAAAATCTTTTAAATAATGGCCGTAGTATTTCCCTTTTACGTTCTTTGTTTCGGCATAACCGCCGGTACTTTGAATATTGAGGGCAATATTCATTTCTAAGTGTGGGGGGGAATTCTCACGAATTTTATCATATATTATCCACCTAATTCCCCCGTTTTTGGCCAAAATTTTTTTTGGAGTAAATGTTCTACACTTACTCAATTGGTTATCAGTCCGCCTTGTCTGTAAGACAAAAGGATTGGCTAATCCAGGAGCAAACGGCTCTTGGTAAAGATATATCAAATCCGTTTATATGGCTTGCAATTTGCCCAAAATTGTATGGTTCTCAACTCACCATATCCTAAAAAGTGAAGAGTTGGCTAGCCCGCAAGATTATGGCTTGTGGTAAAGGCAGTGGAAAATCCATAATTGGTATTCAGCTCACCAAAGATAATTCTGATAATTTATCTAAGAGTTGGCTAGTCCAGAAGGTTACGGCTTCTGGTAAAGACAAATCAAATCCGTTTACAGCTTATGATTTGCTCAAAATCATTTGGTTATCAGTGTACCAAGGTTCTTACTTGAACTGAAACATTTGGCTACTCCAGAAGTGATGGCTTTTGGTAAAGAGTTTTTAAAATCCATTAAAGTTCTAAAACATTGCTAGGGACTAGCAATATCTTAGTGTGGGGGATTGATGAGTGTCTAAATACTCATCATTTTTATACTGTCTAGACTACAAAAACATCTGAAAATACTCAGAAACACATCAAAATGATCAAAATATCACAAATCAGTGTTTTATGTGTTTTAAATGCAAAAATATCAAAATCAGATGAAAAACGTATCAAATTTGCAAAAATGGCAGTTTTAGTCCCTCAAGTTTCAAAAGTTGTCAAAAACAGTCCCTGGTATATCTAAATTAAGAAAAATGTCATTTAAGGTCCATGGGATTCAAAAGTTGTTAAAACAAACCCTTGAAGTTTAAAATTTGCAAAATTACAACTTTGGTCCCTCAGGTTTGAAAAATGTCATAAATGGCCCTTGGAAAATTGAAAATGGCAAGCTTGGTCCTTGTACTTTGTGAGATTGTCACTTTTAGTCCTTGAAGCAACTTGGCAGAATTGGCAGAAATGGTCCTTGCAATTTTTAGAATTTACACTATTAGTCCTTCCCATTAAAACCTCTTTAAACCTTTTTTGGACTTGTCAATAACCACATGGACCCTGCCTACCCATATGACCCCTTGTCAAAAAGCCTTTTGGACCCCCCTTTTATTAATAAGCCCAGTCAAACCAAACAAGTCAAACACCAACTTGGCGCCACTTTTACTTCCTCCTTCCTCCCAACCCAATCCCTGAAATCACTCAACTAGCCCATCCCCCCTCCTCTCCATATCACCCTCCTTGTCCCCTCCACATCAACACAAAACAAATATCATTTAATGATTCCTCTACCCCTTCACTCAACCCTCCACCTGTTAAAATCCACTTTGGCGCCAAAATGATCAAACGGCCAATATCAACTCAAAGCATCCAACGGCCAAATTTATTGGTGGGAAAGGTTCAGTGGACAAGTGGAAACATCTTGGAGCTATAAAAGAGAAAGAGAGAAGCAAGATAGAGGGGAGTTAGTTTTGATAGTTTTTCCTTAATGTCGTTTTTAAATAAAATGTTGTAGTTTAAACCAAAATGATGTAATTTCAGTTTTTATGTATTATAATTAAGTCAAAACATCTTTGTATTGAGCCTTTTGATTATCCATTCAAGTTTTTACATAAGTTCTTAGTTCTATGTTTACTGTTGAGATTTTCAGTTTTAAATTCTTCTATCCAGGTTGTAAGTTGCTTGTTTTAAGCTTAATCAAGTTTATTTAAGCTCTATATAAGCTTTGTATAAGCTCACATTTCATTTTCAAGTGAAATTGTCTCATGGTCAACAAAAGTCAAAACTGGCCAAGAATGGATTTGGTGATGATATGGGTTGATCCAGTGATGATATTGGGGTTGAATTAGATTAGATTAGGTTAGGTTTGGGTCTGGTTTTAGCCTGCTATCAGCTGGACTCATGTTAGTAAGATTTCTCACTTTTCATTTTTAAGTCCATTTTGCATTTTATGCCTGTCTATGAATCTGTGATCATGAGTAGTTCTAATCTGTTTCATTAAGTTGTTTTCAGGTCTTATAACTCAGTTTGATCATTAGCTTTAGCTAGTTAATTAGTTAGCTTCATTTATATTGCTTATCAGTAGTTAAAGGGTGTTTGGATTTGGTATTCAATCTGTGCCATAGGTTTGTGCAATGGTAGATTTTTGTTGTTTCAGGCTTATTTAGCTATATTGAACTCATCTCAGTCATTGTATTCACCTACATTGGTTCATAAGTCAAATGTACCTTAAATCTGTCTTAGATCTTATCTGTTGAGTTTTTTCCAAGACCAAAAGTTCATTTTGTGTGTTAAATTCATAAAGATAGATTGTAGTAACTTTGTTTCATCATCTTAGTTCCTTATCAGTCCTTAAATCAAGATTAAACTTCAAATAAGTCAAACTTTCAATACTGCTATAAAAAGTCAAAATTGCAAACTCAGTTTTGAGCTCATCTAGGAAGATTTTTAGTGGACTCATCTCTGGGTCAAAATCAGTAAGATTTGTGGTTTTGAAAAGTTCACTTGGTCTATTTTGTGGTTGTGATTTTTTCATATTTTTGCAAATTTTCTTTAAGCTTCATTCTAGCTTGTCAATATGGTGCTAAGTGCCCTGTGCAGGGTACTGAGCCTGCACAGGGCTTTTGCAGATCTTGCAGCCCTTGCCACAAGCTCATTTGAGCTTGGAAAGGTCTGATTTTTGGTCTGCATGTTCCCAGCCAGGTGTAGTTTAGATCCCATGTACTGTTTTTCCTTTTCAGCTTATCTGGTAGCTTGTGCATAAGCTCAAAGTAGCTACCCCTTTAACTGTTTTTATCTCCTAAGCTCATATCATCAAATCTGTTAAGCCTGATATCCAGTGGTTTAAGCTTGTTGTTATTTGTTGCATTTTGGTTCTTCTTGCATATTATAGCTTCTGTTAACTGTTGGTAGCTTTTGGTGGTTGTTGGCTTATTGAAAGTGCTTATTGATAAGCCCTTGGCTCATCAGTTCCATTTTTCTATACACAACCCCATGTTTTTCTATTTTTCCTAGCTTCCTGATATTATTTTAGGCTTTTTCTGAAATTTTCAGATTTTTCCTAGCTTGTTTGCTATTTTTCTTAATTTAAATTAGTTTTTAAGCATTTTTAATTAGCTTTTATTACAAATAATTAAGAAAAAGTTCCAAAAAATAATTTTTCAATTTTAATAGATTAAGATAAATATAAAAAGCATAAAAATGATTTTTCCATATTTTTCCCTTTTTATTTGGTATTTTTCACAATTTAAATTAGTTTTAAATAGTTTTAAATTAGTAATAAATATATAAAAAGTCTAAAAAATATATTTTCAGTTTTAAAATAAGTTTTATCATATTTTAGATTTTTCTAAGTTATAATTTCATTTTTCTAAGTTAATTTTGTATTTTCTTATATTTTAGTGCATTTTAAATACTTAATAAATAGTTTTTAATTAATAATAATTAATTAAATAGTTTTAAAAATAATTTTCCTTTTCTAATAATTTTCTTATATAGTTAGGATTGTAAAAAATGTATTTTCTATATACATAGGTATTTTCCTTCTTTATTTTCACGTTTTATTTTGTACGTTACGTAGTTTTTAATTTAAACGTACGTTTTAGGTTTTAAACGTTCATCACTTTAAATATAGTGATAGCGTTTATTTAATATATTTTATATTTTTAATTTTCTTAATTTGTATTTAAGTTGCTTTATTTTATAAACTTTTTCAGTAGTGTAATTATCTTATCCAAATCCTTTCTGATCACTATCATTAGTGATCATTCTATCGTCTGATCAAGCGTTTACACACCATTGAGTCTCCTTGGGACTTAACGACCCGGGAATTCATTATATTCTCCAGGACTTCATTGTATTTGGTTCTAAGCTGTTTTAAGTCTGTTACGGTTGGCCATTCACAAGTGGCCAGCTTGTGTGATTAGACTTGACGGTTCGGACCAGATCAGCTGCCACCTAACACTTCAGCATTTTCCACCTCTTTATTCACTTCTGGAGCGTGCTTTGCTTTTCCAGAGCTGCCACCTAACACTTTAGCATTCTCCACCTCTTTATTGACTTCTGGAGTGTGCTTTGCTTTTCCAGAGCTGCCACTTACCAATTCGTGATTTTCAGCTCCCTTCTTCACTTCTGGGGTGTGTTCCATGTTGAACGGAATATTGTCAGCATAATTGAACTTGCTTGTGGTAACAGCAGGGGTAACTGGAGTCTGCATTTCTCCATCATTTTCCTGGGATAAATGAGGTAAGAAAGTAATATAGAATATTAAGGTATACTAAATGAAATGAATATAGAAGACTTGTAAAGGATTTTTTTTAAAAACCTCATTGATGAACCCATGTTTAAAAGTCTTTATCATATTTGCATCTTCTGAAATCATCTTGACTTGGTAAACATGGTTGTTGTTAGTTATATTATATGAAGAATACAAAAACCAAAAAAACATTTTTTTTGCCAATAATGGGAACCAATTCATCAGGAAAGATATCATCAGCCTGATCTCCATACTTCGCCTTGAGCTTATAACACGGGATGTCAATCATCTTAGTGAAAATATCTTCATACAGCAAAAGAGATGTTGAGTCGGTGTCGTCAATAACACGAACGATTACTTTGTACCTAAAATTCAACAATTTGGGGACTATAAGTATTTTACTTAAAGACAACAGCTATGTATATTTTGCTAAATTTAGCAAAAAATTACAAAACATTACTTTGGTGCAACATTGTTGATCTCTCTGCACTTTTTGCAAAAATACGTCTTAGTCTTGGATTTCTTTTTTGATGATGAAGATTCACCATTGTCTTCAGGTTCTTTGGCCACACAACCACATTTCTTACAGGCAAGGAACCACCAACCATGTTCTCGATGCACCTTGTGTATCTTTGCATATACGATATGTTGGAATCACTCCTAAACCTAAATCAAGTGTTAGTAATTCATATGTAATAGTTAGCTTAATTATGGCCTTTATGTTTGTTATTAGCCTTAAGCTTATGTAGAAGGCCCATGAGCTTAGGCCCAAGCCCATAGGAGAAAGGAAAGGACTAGGAAGTGTTGCCCTAGCTTCCCTCCTATAAATACTATGTAATAACCCTCACTTGAGGGTTGGTTGTTCAATTCATTTCTCTTTCACATATACTCACGCATAACTCTTCATTACTCCTACGCGTATGTGTGTTTGGTTTATTGTTCATCCACCTCTCTATCTCTTCTCTTGATGCTTGTGTTGTAAAACTAGTGACCTAACATTGGTATCAAGAGCAAGGTCCATTTTGTATCATTGGTTGATTTTTGGTGATGTTTTCTTGTCAAAATCGTTTTTTAGAAATCTGTTTTAACAAAGGTTTTAACTTTTTGATATATCTAGTGTTTAACAGTTTTCTATATATGATTTTTATTGTATTTTTTTGTCACAAAGTCTTGTCAACAAAGACTGTTTATGGCTTGTGCACACATAACAGTGTACAACCCGTAATTGTCAAGAAAGGACCCTGTGGTATGCTTCAGTGCCACAATCCTTATACAAGGAGCGAAAGCTTCTTACTTTTGAGTAAAACCTATCAAACCTTTCATCTTTCAAGGTTTTGCTCAAAAGAACAAGTACTTCCCCGTATGATTTTCAAAACCTCAACCGTTTATATCACTTGTTGAGGGGGAGTATTTGAATTAAAACTTTGTTCACAAATTGTTCACAGTGGTCATCTTCCCGCAACACTCGAAATGGTCATATTTATTCTCAACTTTTCAAAAATAACATCTTATATGCCATTTTTGAGGGGGAGAAAATTATGTGATAAGAAATATGTTGTGTAAATGCAAATGAATCTTTGTGCTATAGACTTAACCAACGAATTGACGGTACTTAACTGTTAGTAACTCGAAAAGACTTGTCCAGGACGTGTAATAATTTCAAGCTAGTTCGATAGTAATGTAAACGTGTCTCGTAAAGGACTTGTCCAAGTAGAAAGTACCATTCGAGAAACTCTTGGTAGACATGAACTCTGACGGGTTTGACAACCTTTCGAGGCTTGTCTACACCTTCAAGGTAGTTATTAGAGCTAGTTGTCACCTAAAAGCTGACAATGTAACTCTTTAACTATGCAATGTAACCGTGTCTCGCGGGGGATTGTCTATCTTGATTTGATCAATTCATAAAGTGCGTGCTCTTTCCTCACTGTGCAGATTTCCGTAAAAACTCTTAAGTACATGTGGAGGGGGAGTATTTTTGCAAAAGATCAAACTCTTACAATGGTACAAAATGTTTTACAATCATAACCATTGTGAGAGATGTTCTTGAAAATTGGTTTTATGGCAACATAGGTTAGTCATGGAGTTATAAGGTGACTAAGGTTAGGAATAACCGTCCTATGATCTGCCAGAGCCGGAGGGATCTACCCAAGGACATCACAAATAGTTAGTACTTAGAAGTCGTTAGGTACGATTATAAAAAGGAGAAAATGAGAATCAGAGAAAGAAGGAGTTGAAGAATCAAAAAGAAATGAAAAGAAAAGGGTGAAAAGAAATAGCCCTCCAAATTATTCAACTTAGGGCAGACACCGGGTTCAATTCATATGCTACTGGTTGTCACTTAGTGACGCCGGTATTGAAGATTAAAAGTCGTCATGGACCCAGTGACGCATGCACTAAACCTTCTTAGCCACTCAAGTTTCTCTCAACAGAAGCTTGTTTCATTCTCACAGGGAACCCTACATAATCTATTGGCTTTCTCTTAGAGATTGCTGATATTGAAGAAGGAGACCCTCTCCCTAGTCTCTGCTCAGGAAAACCAAAATGCACTATTGAGTATAGAGCCACGAGATTCATCAAAAGATCTCTTAGGTACACTTGACATTTCATCACTTGATGTTCAACAACAAGAACATCAGTGGTACGTTATCGAGTCCTTCACAGATCTTAGCAATCTGTCGAGAAAATTTATGAGAGGTTCACAACTGTGATCCTTAGTGATTGAATGGAAACTCCTGCCAGGGTCAACATCAAATAGCCCTGACAGCAGGTCACTTCGGTAACTCCCCGTGGATTACGCTTAGTGTGTCTCAAACGGTCTACAGTCGTGAGATGATGCTTCGGTGTACCTCAATGACTCATCTGAACTGTAGGTGTACTTCGGTACATCGTGTTATCTCACTTGTGGGACTCCAGTTCAAGAACGGCCTTTGTGAGAATTAGAGTTGTGTTTTCACACTATGCTGTTAACACTCTCGAAGTTCAAACTTGTAAGTGCCAGAATCCACTTATTACTAACCGTTTTCATGTTTTCTTCTTATGGAAGCTCTAGAGCGGAATGATCGTGCAGATTCTTCACATGCTCATGCCAACATCATCATTAATGGAAGTTCTATCTTAAAGCAACACAAAAGTCAGAATGATTCTTCGTCAAGCCAAAGAATCTACAAAGTTAAAGACTTAAAGTACTTCATCAATACTGAAATCAAACGTTAAAGAGCGTGTGAGCATGTTGAAGAATGACGTGGAGACACTGTAGCAGCGAAGCAGACCTGAGGCAGACTTGATGCAGACAACAACAACATACTATCACTACCATCACAAAGAACAATGATCAAAGAACAAAGTTAAAAGATGACGTCAAAGCAAAACTGTTTAACGAAAAACAATTTCTCTACACTGGGGAGACTGTTCAAATCAAGGCAATTCTTCTCACTAGAAAGAAGAATGTCAGAAGACGTCAAAGCTACTATTACATCAACGCCTTCACCGTTCATATTCATTCATCACCAAACTTAGGGGGAGATTGTTGGAATCACTCCTAAACCTAAATCAAGTGTTAGTAATTCATATGTAATAGTTAGCTTAATTATGGCCTTTATGTTTGTTATTAGCCTTAGGCTTATGTAGAAGGCCCATGAGCTTAGGCCCAAGCCCATAGGAGAAAGGAAGGGACTAGGAAGTGTTGCCCTAGCTTCCCTCCTATAAATACTATGTAATAACCCTCACTTGAGGGTTGGTTGTTCAATTCATTTCTCTTTCACATATACTCACGCATAACTCTTCATTACTCCTACGCGTATGTGTGTTTGGTTTATTGTTCATCCACCTCTCTATCTTTTCTCTTGATGCTTGTGTTGTAAAACTAGTGACCTAACATTGGTATCAAGAGCAAGGTCCGTTTTGTATCATTGGTTGATTTTTGGTGATGTTTTCTTGTCAAAATCGTTTTTTAGAAATCTGTTTTAACATAGGTTTTAACTTTTTGATATATCTAGTGTTTAACAGTTTTCTATATATTATTTTTATTATATTTTTTGGTCACAAAGTCTTGTCAACAAAGACTGTTTTTGGTGTCAACATATTGTCTAAACAATACTTTTATGACTTTTTTATACCAAATCTGTGAAAACTTTTGTGTTCAAATAGTTGTCAAACTGGGCATTCAAGAAGCACTTTTTATGCATTTCTGGGTTTTTCATAAAGCTGGAAGAATATATTGGTCGGAAAAACTCGCCGGAAAAAAAGTCAAAGGGTCAAAATCCTTTTTCTACGCATAAGGGGAATCTACAGAGGTGTTACGCGTAGCTGTGAAGTTACGCGTATGAAAAGTTACGCGTATGCTCTTACGCATAAGCCTAGGCTTACGCGTAAGAATGGGCTACGCCTAAGACTCTTTTACGCTTAAGGCTTGTTACGCATAAGCAGATGACTTACACATAACTTATGTTACGCATAAGCAACCAGTCTACGCGTAAGGTTATGTTTCGAGCTTGTTATGTGTAAAAACAACATAGACCAAGACCACAAAGACCACATACCATTTTACCAAACTCTCGACTTCAGTAACCATCATCAGTCCGACAAATCCAAATCAAGAACCAAAACCTATCCTACATCTAGACTCACTCCATGAACCCTCACATCACTCCCCATCTCTCATTCAAGACTCAATGATAAACGATATTAACATTAATCTAATCTCATATTCGGATTCAATTTTTTATAATCTTTTATAGATTATTTCAAATGAATCAAACATCATCATCGACCCCAACTGTGTTACTATACTAATTTAAAGAAATGATTATAACAACTATGTTATGTCATCCCTTTGCTTCGTGTAAAAGAAAAAAAAATAAAAAATCGAACATCAATTAAAACCTACCCGAAACCCTTTTTTCAAGGATCTTGAAGCCACGATTCAATATAATCGATTGAGCATATTGTTTTAGCCATGGATAAGGGAAGGTTTGATGTTTGTTTTTTTTTTTTTTTTTTTTTTTTTTTTTTTTTTTTTTGCTATTGCAAGTGATGGAGATTAGACAGACGAGTTTGAGATGATATCTTAGTTAGGAGTGAGATGAATGAAGCGTATTTTATTTTCTCAGATCTATTTTTGAGAGAATATGATGGAGGCGTTTTTTTTTTATCTGGTTGTGGTTTAGGTTAAGTGAAATATTAGGGTACCAAGTTATTTATATAACCGGTAACCTCTTTTCATTGGATCCGGGTTGGGTTTTTTAATCGTGGGCTTTGAATATCATGTTAGGAATTAGAAATTCCAGGTATTAAAGAGTCGGTCACCTCAAGTATATGTAATCGTTAGAAAGCTCGTAGTCATAGTTAGTTTAAGTTAAGTAGTATTTAGTTAAGTAACACCGTGGAGGACGGACGGGTCTTTACCCACTGTATGCCTGATCCACAGCCCGTTGTGTGGCGTTTTATGTAAGACTATAAATACTCTCTACCTCCCAAGGTAGAGAGTTGGAGCTCATAATAAGAATTTTCTTTCTCTCACTAAAGTTCCCTAAACCTCTAACTTTCTCTCTCTAGAATTCCACTTATTCGCCACCTTGTTGTTATGGTTTGATGTGTATGTGAAAATTAATATCTTACAATTGGTATCAAGAGCCATGGTTAGATCATATCTTGCACATCTTTGGATTTCTAGTGGTTTTTAGGTGGTTTTTGAGTTTGAAAAAGTTTAGTGGTTTGTGCATAATTTGGTTGATTTCTTGTGTTAAAGTTTGGATTTTGTTAGTACTTTTACGTTTAGAATCATCACAAGTGTTTAGGTTTTCATTTGGTAAGATTGAATCATCTTGGTAGGGTTGTTTTTGGATTGTAAAGTGATGTTTATGTGGTTTTTCTTGCTAGCGACTTGACATACGGACTTCTTTCTTCGTAGCGACTTGCTTCACAATTTTGTAGCGAGTTACAGTTTTGGAGCTAGCGACTTAGACCTAGCGATTAACAGTACAAGTAGTGGACTCTCCACTACGGGTAGCGACTTGGTGGTAGCGACTTGGTCTGTAGCGAGTTGCTCTTTAGCGACTTGAATCTTTAGCGACTTGAGTAGCGAATTGATGCCAAAATTTTGCTAGCGACTTGAGGCTCAGCGAGTTACTACTTAGCGACTTGCATTTGTCTAGCAACTTGGGACTTTAGCGACTTGGGGGTGTAGCGAATTAGGTGTTAGCGACTTGGTGCATTATCTTCTAGCGACTTGGGTGATTGTTTACGGTTTTCTCTTGATTTAGTAAAATCCCGTGAAAGAATCTATTTCTCGGTTTAATCATAGAGTTATAAAATCCCGTATTATCTGTTAACATGTCTACCAACATTCCTACTATCATCTCCACTGTTGCCGAGGATGTTCAAGCAGCAGGGTCAGATACTCGTCCACCCATGCTTGACAGAACTGACTACGATTCTTGGGCTCAACGAATCAGATTGTACTGCCTTGGAAAGGAAAATGGTGTCAACATTCTCAAATCCATTGATGAAGGACCGTATCGAGTTGAGACGACAAGAGATGTACTTGATACTGCTGAAGATGGAACTCTGATTTACGGAATGGACAGACCAAAGATGTATGATGAGCTTGATGATAAGGAGAAAAAGAGATTCGATGCTGATATCAGGGCTTCTAACATTGTTCTTCAAGGTCTTCCTAAAGACATCTACAAGCTGATCAATCACAACACCGAAGCAAAGGCAGTATGGGATAATGTCAAGATGCTTCTCTCAGGTTCAGAATTAACTATGGAAGACAGAGAATCACAACTCTATGACGAATTTGAACACTTCAAGATGAAACCAGATGAGAGTGTCTATGAGTACTATGTGAGATTTCATAAGTTGGTGAATGACATAAGAACATCAGAATGACTATGCCTAACATTCAGCTGAACTCAAAATTTGTGAACAACATGAATCCCGAATGGCACAAGTTTGTCACCTCTGTGAAGCTCACTAAAGGATTGAAGAATACAAACTATGAGCAACTCTATGCCTTCCTCCTTCAGAATGAGAGACATGCCATGTTTGAAAAATTGGTTCTTAATCAGTTCAAAACCAACCAGGGAGAGACAAGCTCGTCTAATGACTCAACTGCCTTCTACTCAAACATCGGAATCACTACCAAAGCCTCACAAGTCATACCCATAGGAAATGGTAATCACAAACTAATTCCTGATCCTATGTTCAAACAAGCTGATGCTGATGCACACGTGGGTAGCTTCATTAATCAACTAGCTCTTCTGATTAGTCAAAACATGAATTCTCTCCCACAAACCAATAACAACCTCAGAACAGCATCTAACCCACACAATCAAGCTACTGTTAAAGATGGGAGGATCGTGGTTCAACCAGTTCAGGAAAGACAGTATGATCAGGGAAGAGGTGGAGCTGGTAGAGGTTATGTTGGTAATAAGAATCGAGGAAGGAATGGTAATCAAGGTCAAGCTAAGCCGATCAAATGTTATAACTGTGGTGGTGAGGGACACATTGCAAGGAACTGCATATCTCCAAAGCGTCCACAGAATGCTGATTACTTCAGAGATAAGATGCTGCTTGTACAAGCTCAGGATAATGGTGCTGCTTTGGATGAAGAGGAATCGTTGTTTCTAGCTGAGGGCAATGCCAAGACCTATGATGCAGATGTGGATGAGCAGCCTATTCAGGAGATAGGTCACAATCATCAGAATGCCTTTCAAGTCGCTGATTGTGATGCATACGACTCTGATGTGGATGATGGACCTACTGCACACACAATCTTTATGGCTAGCATTTCTCCAATGGTTTCTCCCAAGGTCTCCTCTTCACCACAAGCTGGCCCATCCAAAGACAAACTCATCTCAGAGATCGTTCAAATCGTTCTGTGGTACCTGGACTCAGGTTGTTCCAAGCATATGACTGGAGACCGGTCACGGCTCATGAACTTCGTGAGCAAATTCATCGGGACTGTTAGATTCGGTAATGATCATTTCGGTGCAACCATAGGTTATGGAGATTACGTTGTTGGTGATAGTGTCATCTCTAGAGTATACTATGTGGAAGGTCTGGGTCATAATCTGTTCTCTGTTGGTCAATTCTGTGATTCTGATCTAGAAGTAGCCTTCAGAAAACATACCTGCTTTGTTAGAGATCTTAATGGTAAGGAACTGTTAAAAGGAACTCGTGGCTCAAATCTTTACACCATCTCTATCGATGACATGATGAAGTCTTCTCCAATCTGCTTGTTATCAAAGGCTTCAAAAACAAAGTCATGGTTATGGCATCGTCGTCTCAATCACTTGAACTTCGGAACCATCAACGATCTTTCCAGAAACGACTTAGTTGTAGGTTTACCTAGACTAAAGTATGAAAAGGATCATCTTTGTTCAGCATGCCAATTGGGTAAAAGCAAAAAGTATGCCCACAAACCCAAACCTACAAACTCAATTACAGAAGTTCTTCATACCCTTCATATGGATTTGTGTGGACCAATGAGAGTGCAGAACATCTTTGGTAAGAAATATTTGTTGGTTGTGGTTGATGATTACTCTAGATTCACCTGGGTCAAGTTCTTAAGGACAAAGGATGAAACTCCTGATATCATCATCAAACTCATCAAACAGCTGCAGGTTCGACTTAATAAAACAGTCAGAATTATCCGAACAGACAATGGAACTGAGTTTGTTAACAAACAACTTAGTGACTTTTATGAAAGCATTGGAATCAGCCATCAAAGAAGTGTTCCACAAACTCCTCAACAGAACGGTGTAGTTGAAAGACGAAATTGAACCCTTGTGGAAGCCGCTAGAACAATGCTGATTTACTCAAAGGTTCCAATGTTTCTCTGGGCTGAAGCTATTTCCACTGCATGCTACACACAAAATCATTCCCTGATTCACACTGTTCATGGAAAGACACCATACGAACTTGTCCACAACAGAAAACCTAATCTCTCTTTTCTTTGTGTGTTTGGAGCATTATGTTATCCAACTAATGAAGGACAAGACTTAGGCAAACTTAGAGCTAAAGCAGACATTGGATTATTTGTAGGGTATGCACCAAACAAAAAGGGGTACCGTATCTACAACAAAAGAACCCGAAATATCATGGAAACAATTCACGTTACGTTTGATGAGCTGACCGGTCAAATGGCTCCTGGACACTCCAGTTCAGGACCCGCACTTCAAAACAGTCCCATTGGTTCATCCCTTGTTCCAAACTCCTCTCAAGAAACTCCATATGTACCTCCATCTGAAGATGATGTAAAGAAATTGTTTGATCCTATGTTTGATGAACTTTATGATCCATGTACTAATGAGGTGTTGATCCCCACAACAGAGGCTGCTCATATTCCTGTGAATGAAGTCAATCCCTCAGTCTCAATATCTTTAAGTCAAGAAGCGCCTTCTGCCGATCCTTCCGTCTCATCAGCAAATCATCATTCTTCAAATGTACATCATGGAACCGTTTCTGGCATCAATGATGAAGTTAATCCCTTTGGTACTCCTGAAGATGCTCCATTTGAAGACATATTTGCTCCTGAATCATCATCAGAACCACCTTCTTCAGGAAACATCAACTCTGCTACTTCAGTCCCTCAACTACAGCCACATGAACACCTTAGAAAATGGACTCACGATCACCCACTAGAAAACATCATTGGAAATCCCTCTCGTCTTGTATCAACACGAAAACAACTTGCAACCGATGCCTTATGGTGCTTCTTCAACTCCGTACTATCTAAGATCGAACCAAAAGATGTTAAAACCGCCATGAATGAAGATAGCTGGTTCAATGCCATGCAAGATGAAATTCATGAGTTTGATCGACTTAATGTATGGGAGTTAGTACCTGCTCCAGACTGTGCTATGATTATTGCTCTTAAAGGGATCTTCAAAGTGAAACTTGATGAGCATGGTGATGTGTTGAAGAACAAGGCTCGATTAGTTGCTAAAGGATACCGTCAAGATGAGCGTATTGACTTTGAAGAATCATTTGCTCCAGTTGCTTGAATCGAGGCAATCAGAATCTTTTTGGCTAATGCTGCTAGTAAGAACATGATTGTATATCAGATGGATGTGAAGACGGCATTTCTGAACGGAGACCTTAAAGAAGTCGTCTACGTCAGCCAACCTGAAGGATTTGTAAATCAAGAGCATCCTACTCACGTTTATCGTTTGAAGAACCCTTTACGGTTTAAAGCAAGCTCCAAGGGCATGGTATGATACACTGTCAATGTTTCTTCTATCTACCGGATTTAGCAAAGGAGCAGTTGATCCTACATTGTTCACCAGGAAGTCAGGCAAACATTTAATTCATGTTCAAATTTATGTTGATGATATTATTTTTGCCTCGACAGACCCAATGGAATGTGATTGTTTTTCTAATGAAATGAGTTCAAAATTTCAAATGTCAATGATGGGACAAATGTCATTTTTCTTGGGATTACAAATTTCACAAAGTCCCGGAGGCATTTTCATAAATCAATCTAAATATGCAACTGAGATCTTAAAGAAATTTGGATTTGATTCAAGTGACCCTGTTGACACCCCCATGATTGATCGAACCAAACTAGATGAGGACCACTCAGGGATCATGAGTGACCAAACGAAATATCGTAGTATGATTGGATCCCTGATGTACCTCACTGCTAGTAGAGCAGACATCTTGTTCACTGTTTGCATGTGTGCTAGATATCAGGCTAAGCCTACTAATAAGCACCTTGAAGCGGTTAAAAGGGTCTTTCGGTATCTCCAAGGAACCATCAATATGGGTCTTTGGTACCCGAAGGACACCGGTATGTACTAACAGCCTATGCAGATGCTGATCATGCAGGGTGTCAATATTCTCGTCGAAGTACATCTGGAGGTGCTCAGTTTTTGGGTGATAAGCTTGTGAGCTGGTCTTCAAAGAAGCAAATGAGTACTTCTATTTCCTCTACAGAGGCTGAATACATAGCCATGTCATCCTGTTGTGCTCAAATCTTATGGATGAGATCTCAATTATCTGACTATGGCTTTGTATTCAACAAAATCCCTCTGTACTGTGATAATAAAAGTGCTATTGCTCTCTCATGCAACAATGTTCAACACTCAAGAGCAAAGCATATCGACATTCGACATCATTTCATTAGGGAACAAGTAGAAAAAGGTGTGGTGAAACTCTATTTTGTGAGGTCTGAATATCAGTTAGCTGACATCTTCACCAAAGCTCTTCCAAGAGAACGTTTTGAGTTTATTCTTCCACGTCTTGGCTTGAAAAGCCTTCAACCAGAAACACTCAAACGTCTTCAGGAGGAAGACGAGGAGTAAAGGTATATCTTCATCTATCTCTTGTAAATATTTATTCGAAAAACAAAATACAAAATTATAAAACTCTCAAAAAATCAAATAGAAAATTATAAAACTTTCAAAATCCATAAAAATCTGAAAAATTCGAAAACTTAAAAAAAAATATTGTCAATTTGTCATGTTTTTCTCGGTTCGATAATATCTACGGTCTTTGATGTTGTCATTCAAAGAATGACACGGGACTTTAGATGTTGTTCGAATTTAAAAAAAAAATAAAAAAAAAAATGAGAGAAAGAGAATAAATGGTTTATTGTCTTTTTCAGGCAATAACCCGGTTTTTAAAGAAAGAACAGAGCCATGTTTTATCATGCTTTCAAAATTCCATGCTCTAATTCTATTAACATTCATCTGCTGAAAACTAAATGCTTTGAAAAATAACTCGGTCTCTATTTTTGATAATCATCAGGACTTATTTGTCAAAATCTCTATCTCTCAATCAACAACCTATGTCATTGATTGAGGGGGAGAATGATTTCAATTAAATTAAAAAGTTATTTGGCATTAAATTGTTTTCAAAAGATGTACTTGCATGTTTTATCAATGGAGATTAAAGTCTTAAAATCCGATCATTATCAGTTAAAACGCTTTCATAATCAAGTCGCAATTCTCCTTAAAAGCCTTCAAAATAAATTTAAATCTATAAGAGATCACAAATCTCAAATGATTTGATAATTGTGATCGGGGGAGAATGTGTGATTTAAATTGGATTTAAACTGATAATTTGGTAAATGGTTTTATAAGGATGTTCACGCTGTCCTTCCCACATGTGACAAACGATTTCAATTTTTCAAATTGCACATGTTGAGGGGGAGCATCTATCTTAAACCTATGATTTGAAACGTGATCATTTATCTCAATGTGCAGGTTCCCTCTAGTATGTGCAAAACTCCTTTCAAACCTCGAGGCACATATTGATAATATATCATAAGTATCTGAATTGATTTTCAAATGGTTTTCAATTGGTTCCAACGGCAGATGAACAATACCAAATAGACCGACCAACTTTACTTTATGTACGGTGATATAAGGATGATAAGGTTAGGTTTTTGTTCCCATGATCCGCCAGAACCGGAGGGATCTACCCAGGAACTATCCACTAGTTAGTGTAGAGTTCTTAGGTATGATGATAAAAGGAGAAAAAATGAGGAATGGGAAGAGTGCAGACTGAGACTGAGCTAGTACTGGAATAAACCCAACAAGGTTCTAGTTATGAAGTCTCGGTAAGCACTGAAGGGGTTGAAGAATTAAAAAGAATTGAATGAGAAAAGAGTGAAAACAAATAGCCCTCCGTGTATTCAACCTTAGAGCAGAAACCGGGTTCAATTCATATGCTACTGATGGTAACATCGGTATTGAAGACAAGACGTCATGGACCCAGTGACGCACTGCACTTCAACTTTCCAAACCACTCAAGTTCCTCTTAAAAGGGCTTGTTTCATTCTCACGGGGAACCTACATTATCTATCGACTTTCTCTTAGAGATTGTTGATATTGAAGAAGGAGACCCTCTCCCTAGTCTCCGGCACAGGATCCAAATATGCACAAAATTGAGTCTAGAGCCACGAGATCATCAATAAATCTCATTAGGACACCTTCAATGAAGACTCTCTATTTCACACAATGTGGAAAGAGAAATTATATCTTGAGTCCTACGCATTATCCTTGTGGTATTGCCAGAACATCTGAGTGATGTGTTTACATATTCACAATGAAGATGGAAAGCCTTCTGGAGCCAACATCAAACAAGCTCCTGGTAGGTGGCATGTGAGATCTATTATATAGATCAACCATGTGACAACTGAACAGAAACAATGGGGCGATTCAATCTCTTGAATCAATCCTGGTTCAGGATATGGATTGACGGATACCTTTGAAAAACCGGTCTTTGTGCTTAACAACTCTTTTCTTTAGCACATCGACCGTGTACTCATTTTTCAAACCAAAAGGTGTTTTTATGATTGATAATTGATTTTCAATAAAACCTTCGTTGTATTGCAAAAACAATTTCTATTGAGCAATACACGATTGTTTTTCAAATCTCTTTTCATCAATCAGTGGACTTAAAATTCGCTGGTTCACTCACTCCGTGTTGTCTTCTTTGAGATGTTCCGGTTTGAGAACAGCTAGAGCAGCTGCGAAACCCTGTCAAGGAAATTCTTCGGAATTATACCTGATCACAGGCAGTACATGTACTGATCAACGGGGAACCGTGGGCCGTGTACCTCAATTCAACGAAAGTGATCAAAGATACTTTCGTGCGATTTATTGCTAACTGTTGTATGCAGGTACGCCCGACGTTTGCAGCTGATCAGAATGAAGCGGTCAATCCATAACCGCAAGCTCACTTAACACATTCAACTCAAAAGAAATCATGATTAGTGCATCAATGACTCTGATATTTTCACTCCAAGCTTCTGCTACGCTGCTGCCAATATCATGAATCAACTAAAGCTTCCGCAACTCTGATGAGAAGATATCATGATCCAGAATGTGAGCATGTCGGTCCTAAAGTCACAACATCACAATGGATGTCTCAGAGATTTTTGTTAGCTGATGATCTCAAGAGCTGGCTCGAATTTATTATCACGTGGATCAGTAAAAGACCTCCACTTGGAGTAACCAAACATGCAATGTGATGAATCAATGACTACGAGCTTAGGAGCAAAGTACTACATCAAGAATGCAAGAACAATTGTTAATGTAATATCTATCTGTATTCAATGTAATTTTAGTACATGATTGAGGTGACCTCCCTTAGGGGGAGATTGTTAGGAATTAGAAATTCCAGGTATTAAAGAGTCGGTCACCTCAAGTATATGTAATCATTAGAAAGCTCGTAGCCGTAGTTATTTTAAGTTAAGTAGTATTTAGTTATGTAACACCGTGGAGGACGGACGGGTCTTTACCCACTGTATGCCTGATCCACAGCCCGTTGTGTGGCGTTTTATTGTAAGACTATAAATACTCTCTACCTTCCAAGGTAGAGAGTTGGAGCTCATAATAAGAATTTTCTTTCTCTCACTAAAGTTCCCTAAACCTCTAACTTTCTCTCTCTAGAATTCCACTTATTCGCCACCTTGTTGTTATGGTTTGATGTGTATGTGAAAACTAATATCTAACACTATGGATCCCTGAGAATACTAGTAAGGGTTTGGTGAGGTTAACTCGCTCCTGATAACTTTCAATACTCATCTGGAAGTCTTCAACATGTACAACAAGTACCATCGACTTTAGGAATTTTTCAAAGAAGAAATCACATCTTGATCAATTCCTTTCATATTTTGTTGATTTACATGGTATAGGTGCATGTCTTCTATGTTATGTGGGTGTAGGTTCTCATAGTCAGCCTCAGAGAAATAGTATTCTTGTTGTCTGTCCTGTAAACATGGTAATTGATGTGCGTATGACTCTTAAAATGTTCTAACGTGACTTGGTTGTAATGCATTATTTTGTGAGGTGAATAAACCAACTCTCGGGAAAATCCTTTTCTTTGACGTTCTTTGAAGAAGTTTCGAGAAGCTTCATCCAAATAAGTAATCCCTAGATAAGCATCTTGATTGTATTGCCTTAGAACCCTACTCAAAAAATTCTTAGAAAACTCACCTTATTCAAGGAATCTATCGAGATAATAAGTGAAATAAGCACTCGTTGAAATAGACGGTTGGTATTTATGATCACAGATTGTCAGATAAACCAAGTCATAATTAATGTACGCCTTGGGATTCTGTTTAAAATCTTTGGGGTTTGGTTTGTAGGTGGGAACAAGAACTTCCATTCTTGGTTGTAAGTTATATCTTGCAATAACGTAGTCATAATCTTGTGGAGGTTGTTGTTCCCAACTGAATTGAGCATTCATCATATTTACTAATTGCTCGTTTTTGTAGCTATGTCATGTTTCTTGCTAAAGAAGTTGTCAAATATATCTTCAACTTTGACCTCGAACATAGCATATGTATTCTTCATCTTCTCCATTATCATGTGCGAATGGTGTGGATACTTCCCCAGGTGTTTCAACCGTAGGTTTGTCCAAATGTACATCTTTGCTAGAAGATCCAGTTTCCATCCTTTTCTGACTGACAACCTCTTCCACCATCCTTTCCTCACCCTCAAACCTTGTTTCAACCTCAAACACCTTAGTAACTGCACTACTGCAGGCTTTTTCTACATCATCTATGTTTCCGACCAATTCCGTGCCAGTTGAAACCTGTTCATCCACTGGCTTTGACGAACTGGTTTGTTTTCAGTGTGTTGTATTGATGTGGTAGGTTTTTGTGTTACTGTTATGGAAACTGTTGGCCAATAGTTCTCAGTCTCTTAGGGCTCATTTCACCATCTGAATCATCCTGATTGGGATCATTCTGATGGTGTTTACGGGATTGTGGTCTACAGATAGCTTCCAAATCAGAGACTATCGCTTATTTCGTTAATGGTGTTAGTGATTTTGGAAGTGTTTCTTTTCATGGAATCTCTAACGGATAGTATGTCTTGCTTGGTTGCAGTTTCAGCAAGGGTTCAGTTAAGAAATTGAAGTGTCTTAGTTTTGATTCCCGATAAGCAGGTACCTCTAACATTTAACAAAGCATCATGGTCTTCAGTTCTTATAATGTGTACGAAAACTAACCAGGTTGCCTTTCTGGTTCTGAGTGTGGTTGTTGAGGTGGAGTTGGTTCAGAAGCTTCGTCTACTTGTTTTCCTTTGTCAGCCTTTTGAAGTTATGAAAATCTCTTATTGAACTTCTCCTTGAGATAATCAAAGACTCTCTTCAGTGCAACAACAATGACGGGTCTATGTTCATCATCGGCCTCGTTGGTTGCATGCATAGGTGATCCTATAGGTGAAATTGTTGTTGTTGTCATTATCCTTGCTTCAGTCATTAATCGGTAACCCGGATTCACATAGAATCTCTATTAGCAAAGCACTTGACGTTTCAAGTGTTTGACATGTGTTCAGTGCTTGCTTGATGTTAACATTAGCAAGATTTCCAAGCGATCCTCATGAAAGTTCTCTTTGAGAATCCAACCACACCTGTTCCGAAAAACACGTCAAGGATTAGTTCTTCTGAATCCTGAATGAACTGACGTTCGTCCATTGAGGATGACCTAAAGTCCCTACTGGTGTCAACATCATCATTATCGTTATCATCATCACCATCATCGTCATCCAGATGATTAGATACTGTCTGCTCACTATGTCCCCTTGTTCTTCTTATAAGGTTTACTTACTCCACTACCTTCCCCTTAATTCAGCTTAGAAGGTTCCTTTTCTACTTCTACGGTTGTTCTTAATTCCTTATCCCAATCATCAAAATCCTTTTTCGACTCCTCCTCCTCATCTACTTGTTTTTCCTCAGCAACTTTCTTCTGCTCAACAAGTTTTGTCAACCTCCTTAGACTACTACTAGGTCCCACTTTGGCTCTAGACTTCTTGTATGTTCCAAGAGTTGGTCCGATCAATTTTTATCTTTCCATAAGAACATCTAACTTAGTAAAATCTGCATACACATTCGTGGTTTTGTCAGCATGAGCTACTAAATCCACTGGAATGTCCATAGGTCGCTTGTCAGTGGTATTGGGTTCATTCTTTAAGATATGCATTAATTTCTGTATATGATGGTTCATTCTCTCTTGCTGGGATGTGTTAGTTTGTCATCAAAGCTTTGATGAGAAGCTTGATGTAACGCACGAACGACATAAAATTCTCCTTCTTTCCTTTCTTGTATTTGCCTTTCACAATCTCTACTAGCTCACTCCAAATCAAATGAGTGTAACTGAAACGGCACTGGTTCATAACTCTATAGATGACCTGTAGAGGTGTGTTCTTACCATTTTCCATGCCAAATTCTTTCCCCGTTAAGCAACAATTGAGAATTGAGATGAGCGTAGCCCATCTCGTAGGGAAATTGTTTCTCTTGAAGTCAGACTGCTTAATAAAATTGCCTCTGTATGTATCATAGCCGGGCTTTAGAAGAAAATACATCAGTTGCTCTGAAGTTGGAGTAACTTCAAATCCTAGGTTAAGGTTGTTAGTAGAAGTTGGTAGACATAACATAGTGCGAAGCAGATCAACAATTATCTCAACATCGTATTGATCTAGTCTTGTTTGAAGGATTTGAGGGTTTTTTTTCTTTAGGGGTTGGATATGGTGCCAGAATTGGTAGATGTCGATTTTAGGGACTTGTACGGGTGATCATAATTTCAACGATGACCGGGTGATCACATTGGAATCATGTGAGGATTAGCATGTAGTTTGTTGCACCAATCTTGATTTTGTCAACAACTAGTAGGAGTTGATCGGTGTTATTATTTGAGGGATGTAGTGTTGTTGTTCTTGAGCCATTTGTGACATTTTGTGTAATTGTGAGAATCTGTGAAACCCAGCTACCGAAATTGTTAAATACAAGAAAATTTTTTTGTCACTTTTTATGCTTCGGCATTTCTTTTTAGCATACTTTTATCATTTTTTTCTTTTCATATGATTTTTCGATTTTATAGTATCTGCATATGTCTTCTTTTCTTTAAACATATAATTTATTCTCTCTCTTTCTGTTTTTGACTTCACAAAAAGTTTTCTTATGACACTTTTTCACAAGAATTTTAAAATGAAGATTAACTTTGTTTTTATATAAAAAATATTGATCATTTCAAAATGACAATCCAAGTTCATCTTACCTTGAAAGTTGTGTGAAAAAGTATAATTGAAAATGAATTTTCTTCAAACTTAGGAAATTTTTAGATAAAAATTCTTATCGATAAGAATTTCAAAAACTTTGGTTATCAAAATGGAAAACAGTTTGAAAAATCTTGAGACATAATAAATCGTGTTTGAAAAGCATTTTACATACTAAGAGTTGTATCTCAAAAAGTTTAAATATATTTGAAGTGAATACCCTAAAATTGCAAGAAAAAGTTTGATTTTTTTTCTAAGTGTTGGCAATCTCGTGACATTTGAATCCCTTGACACAAATCTCGCGACATTAGTACTCAACAATCAATATCTTGATAGTTTAAAATACAGCCTCGTGATGCAATCCTAGTCTAATCTCGTTATAAAATTAAACATATGCATCTCGCTATATGGATCTCGTGATCATTAAATGAAAGTTATTTCGTGAAAATGTGATCTAGTGATTTTAAACTATCTCTTGATTTTAAAAATGAGCTCGTGAAAACAAAACCTCGTGACTAGAAAATGTATTAACCTTTTGAAATGAACTGTGGAACCTCATGACATTTTAAATTAAGATTATAAAAACTCACGATATTAGTTAGTAAACTAAACCTCATGATTTTGTGTTACCTCGCGACAGAACACTTAGAAAATGTTCATTAAGAACTCAATCTTATGACTTTGTGTTACCTCGCGACAGAATACTTAGAAAATGTTCATTAAGTTTTAGTCCTATTTCGTAAAACACATATCTCAAAAATTTTCATTTGTTTGAGTCTGACCTCGTGATTGCATTTAAATTCTTATAAAGCTTATCTCGTGTTCTATTTAATGGAATGTCCCAAGGCATATTACATAATTATATGGCTAAGTATATATGAGCTTTAAGGGTCACAAAAAAATACACGTAGACACTTTAGTTTATAATACAAATAATATATTTATATTATATTAACACCAAAATATATTTTACATTCTATTAACTAGTGTAATTATTAATAGTTTATTAATAAATAATTAGTTAATTGTAATAAGATTAAATCAATAATGTATTGATTGAATAAACTAACCAAATAAAAATATGATATCCCCATATTTGATTTGGGGTGTTCTAGAAGAAACTTGTTAGCAAGTTTAATACTGATGAGGTGAGATTTAATTTTAAATATCATAACCTCATAACACAATATTAGTCTATAACTTTCTCCTCTTCACTTCTTGATTTTGTTCAACCAAAAACAAAAAAACCTGTTAATACAAATAAATCGCGTAAAAAATTTTATTTATATTTTACGATCTTTCTAAGTTTTGTTGATAACAAACATAATAAACATATTAAGTAAACTATAAGATAAATAAGTTTTAAAGATAAAGTTCTAACTCGTCACACATATCACTAAAAGGTATGAATAAATGAATATCTGAATACTTTAGTAATGATCAAACAAAACATATCTATTTGCACTTGCAAGTATTTTTATAAACACTTTACTTGATTTTAGTCTTTTAAATAATTGTCTCTAAACCAGTTACTTACATGAATTAACTACACAATTTATTTCTTACAAGTGACTAAACTCTTTTGAACAAGTCTCTTGTACACTTTCTTTTTAGCAAGTTTACTTGCACTTTTATTTCCAAGCAACTAGATAAAGTCTAATTACACAAAACACATTTTGTTTAAATACATATATTTCATTTTGATTAAATAAGAAAATAATGTCATCATATATGACATCACTCATGGTTAACTTTAATGATATGTCATTTCAAGTATCTTTCTAAATTAAGGGTTGACTTTTGAAGATATGGCAAGATCTGATAAGATAGCTTGAGTGCAAATCTTTCCAAATCCTGGTCTGTCTGTACAGACCCACGGATACCTTTTAATACAAAGCACGGATCCCTTTTCAAGGAATCCGTGACCCTAACAGGCAATTTGCCTACAAATAGCAACCCCATTTCAACCATTTTCCACACACTTTTATACATTATTCTTTGTAATTTTCTCACAGCCCACTAATCATTATTTAGTATTTGCATTTTCATTTTAGTGATTGTTCACTAACCATTTTCTTGAAAGCCAAGATCATCTACATAGCATACAAGACAATCAAGCTTTAAGCCACTTGTTGATAGTCTTCATCAACATACTTAGACCATCTTGTTGTTCTTGATATATCATTGGAAAACATACACATTGTACCATACACCATACACCATACACCTTTGTAGAGTCAAGAATGGTTAGATCTTAGGTTGGTTCTACCTGAAACTAGAACTCAATATTTAGCTTTGTACCGGATAAAGTGAAGCAAAGTTACGTTGGTTCTACCTCGAATTAGAACTCGGTATTTAGTTTTGTACTAGATAAAGTGTAAGCGACGTTAGGTTGGTTCTACCTCGAACTAGAACTTTGTATTTAGCTTTTGTAACAACCCAATTTTTATAAGTTTCAGAATAGAATTTTATATTGCTATAGAAAATTAGAAAAGTCCCACTATGACGGAATTAAGAACATAGTTAGTTGGGACTTGTTATGTAATATGAGATAACTAGTTTAGATTCAGTTTGCAACATGATTATATGAAAAGGGTTTATTATGTCAAGTAGCCAAACTGTAACATATTGGTTTTCATAAACACACAATCAGAATAACTAGGATTCGTATAAATGAGTTCTAGAGAGAGAAAGATGGAGAGAAATGGGAACTTCTAGTGAGAGAAAGAAAAATGTATTTTGAAGCTCCACCCTTTGCCTTGGGAGGCAAAGGGTATTTATAGTGTCTTAAAAAATACGCCACCTACGGGCTGTGGATCAGCCATACAGTGGGTAAAGACCCGTTCGTCCTCCACGGTGTTACTTGACTAACTACTAAACTTAACTAAATGACTATGACTACGTGGTTTCTAATGATTGCATATACTTGAGGTGACCGAGTCTTTAACTACCAGATTTTCTAAATCCCAACAATCTCCCCCTAAGGAAGGTCACCTCAATTACAAACAAATATTACATTTTGTGTGTTCTTGGATTCTGTTGTAAGTTCTTTGCTCTGTAGCTCGTAATCTTTGATTCTTTATATTCCGCATGCTTTGTACTTTAAGTGGAGGTCTTTATCTAATCCATGAATTGGTTATTCTTTAAGCCTTCTTAGGAATCATCAGCCACCGTAAATCTCTTGACTCATCCTTGGTTGTGTTGCCTTCATGTGATGTTTGTGACTTTGGACCGACATGCTCACATTATTGGATCATGACATCTTTTCATCAGAGTTGCAGAATCTTCATTGGACATGATATCTTCATTAGCGTAGTGGAAGCAAAACATGATGGTATCAGAGTGAAAGCAAAAGCATCATGATGATATCAGAGTAAAAGATTGAGATGTGCACTTGTCATGATTTCTTTGAACGTGAGTGTGATGTGTGAGCATGTGGTTATGGATTGACTTCTCAATTCTAATCACCTGCAACCGTTCGATGTTCCTGCAAACAAAAGTTAGCAATAAAATACAAAAAAGTGTCTTGAATACGGTTGCAAGAACCACGGTTCCCCGTTGATCAGTATAAATACTGCCTGTGATCAGGTAGAATTCCTAAGAATCTGCTTGACAGGGTTCACAACTTGATCTAGCCGTTCTCAAACCGGAGCGTCCCAAAGTAGAAAACACGGAGTGAGTGAACCAACGAATTGAGATTCACTGATTGATGAAAAATTGATTTGAAAAACAATTCCGTATTGCTTAAGAGAAAGATTTTTGCAATACGACGAAGGTTTTATGAGAAAGATCAATTTTCAATCATAAATACCCTTTTTAATTTGGAAACTTTATACACATTAGATGAGCTAGAGAAAAGAATTGTTGAGCACATCGAGTGGTTTTTTAAAGGTACCCGTTAAACCATTTCCTGGATCAAGGTTGATTCAAGAGTGAATCGCCCCATTGTTTCTATCCAGTTGTCACAAGCTTGATCTTTTGAAAAGATCTCACATGTCACCCACCAAGAGCTTGTTTGATGTTAGCTCTAGAAGGATTTCCATCTTCATTGTGAATATTTAACATATCACTAGGAAGTTCTGGCAAATATCACAAGGATAATGCGTAGGACTCTCAATATATATTCTTACTTTCCACATTGTGTGAAACAACAAGTCTTCATGAATTGTGTGTCCTAATGAAATTTGTTGTGATGATCTCTTGGCTCTAGACTCAATTGTGCATTTTGGTTTCCTATTCGGAGACTAGGGAGAGGGTCTCCTTCTTTAATATCAACCATCTCTAAGATAAAGTCGATAGATTATGTAGGTTCCCTGTGAGAATGAAACGAGTCCTTTTAAGAGAACTTGAGTGGCTTGGGAATTTTAGTGCAGTGCATCACTGGGTCCATGATGACTTGTCTTCAATACGGATGTTACCTTAGTAACCACCAGTAGCATATGTATTGAACCCGGTTTCTGCCCTAAGGTTGAATTACTGGAGGGCTATTTATTTTCACCCTTTTCACTTTTTATTTCTTTTTCATTCTTCAACCCCTTCAGTGCTTACCGAGACTTCATTACTAGAACCTTGTTGGGTTTGTTCCGGTTCTAGCTCTATCTCAGTCGGCACTCTTCCCTTACTCTCACTTTTCTCCTTATTTCATCATACCTAAGTACTTCTACACTATCTAGTGGATTGTCCATGGGTAGATCCCTCCGGCTCTGGTGGGATCATGGGAACTAATACATAACCTTACCATCCTTATAACTCCAATGCATAAAGTAAAGTGGTCGGTCTTTTTGGTATAGTTCTTTCCGCTGTGAAACCGAATGAAAACCATTTGAAAATCAATCAAGGTACTTGTAATATAAAATCAAAGCATTTTGTACCTTAATTGTTTTTGATCTTTTAGAAATACTCCCCCTCAATATGTGCATAGTGAATAAGAAATCGTTTTGGCACATGGAGGAAGAATCCAATAAAGTTAGCTTGATTAATCAAATGAAAGCTCCAATTCTTGATTATGTTTTCTAAAATGTTAGGAATTGGAAATTCCATAGTAAAGTGTCGGTCACCCCATCTATAGTCTAGCATAAGTTAGCTCGTAGACATATCGTTATTTACTAGTTATTTAGTTTAGAGTAACACCGTGGAGGACGGACGGGTCTTTACCCACTGTATACCTGATCCACAGTCCGAAGGAGGACGTGTAGTTTGTAACTATAAATACCCTCTACCTCCCAAGGTATAGGGTTTGACCTTTCATTCATCTTAATCTAACCTTCTATGTTTTCTTTCACTTTCTCTCTCTAGAAAGGCTCCCACTTTCTCTCTCTAAAACCTCTAAGCAATTCGACCCATATTATTGTTTGTTATGTGTTTATGAAATCCAATATGTTACAAATGGTTTCAAGAGCCATGGTTTGATCATCTATCACATGTTCTTAGATTTCTAGTGGTTTTATATGGTTTTTTTGGGTTTGAAATAGTTTAGAGGTATTTGCATCATTTGGACCGTTTTGTGTGTTAAAGCTTGGATTTTGATTGTACTTTTGTGTTTAGGATCATCATAAGTGTTTAGGTTTTGATTTGGAAGGCTTGAATCATCGTGGTTGGGTTGTTTTTGGATTGAAAAGTGATGTTTTTGAGATTTTCTTGCTAGCGACTTGAGTCACGGATTTTTATTCTTGGTAGCGACTTGCTTTGTAAGTTTGTAGCGACTTGTAGTTGAGTGGTAGTGATTTGAGCTTAGCGACTTGTCTATTGAGACAAGCCGACAAATAGTACAAGTTAGTGGATTCTCCACTACGGCTAGCGACTTGGTGAGGTTAGCGACTTGCTTCAGAAATTGTTAGCGAGTTGTAGTGTAAATTGTTAGCGACTTGATACTAGCGACTTGGACACTTAGCGAGTTGTTCTTTAACGACTTGTCTGCTTAGCGATTTGTTGTTAGCGACTTGGACCTTAGCGAGTTGCTCTTTAGCAACTTGGTGTTTTAGCGACTTGTGTCCAGCGACTTGGGTCCTAGCGACTTGGTCTTAGCGACTTGGTTCAAGAATTCTTAGCGACTTGTTGACTTTTCCCGACAAAACTTCAAACGGCTATAACTTTTGATCCGTAACTCCGTTTTCAGCGTTCTACCCATCAAAACGACCGTGAGAACGAGGAGAATGGCACGCCGAATGAACTAAAGGGTCAACCTTCGAGGCCTAAATCCGCTCCGAACAGAAGTTATTGAGGTTTTTATGTTTTTAGACCTAAATTTCTCCGGTAAAACGAGCATAAACCAATCCAAATCTCAAGCAAACAACATCTCTGCTAATCCTACAAACAATCCTAAGTCCTAACACATAATTGTCTATCATTGTGACAATCCATCAGTCATCTTAACACGTTCCATTGGTCATTGCTTAACGGTTTGGTCTTGGTTTTAGTAAAATCCCGCGAAAGATTCTATTTCTCGGTTTAAATCATAGACTTGTAAAATCCCGTGCATTCTACCACATCATGTCTTACTCTACTGACCCAGTGATTTCAGAAGTACTTAAACTATACGATGCTATAGACAACCATGAGAATATTAGCTATACTGAACGGTTACAGATGATGGAATCAATCAATGATGATTTGAGTTCTTCATGCTCTGAGTCCAATGAGAAAGATTTGCACCTGTTCAGGCTACAGCATGCCATGCAAAAGGAAAGCAGCATTGAACCTTATCAACAACTTCACTCTCACCTCATGTTACTTCTACCCACATCAATGGAACGAACATGTATTGCCCTCTTCCGTCAGGACTTATCCACATTAACAGGAACTTTGCTGTTAAACCTAGAGCAATTGGAGCTACAACTTGACAAAGAGAAGGTTCATAAGGATATTTCCAGTGCTGCACTTCAAGTGATCTACAAACAATTTCAGTCATTCATTAGAAGGGAATTCACATCAGATTATGATCAAGACATGACTGAAATGTCCTTCAAGAGACACACTGGAATGGAAATTAGCATGTTCACAGAGACACTTATCCATCTCATGGATAATGTGGAGAAGTATATTGAGGAAGTTACTCAGAATGATGAAAAAGTAGATGAGAGTCAGGTACAGTTGAGAGATATTTGTGATAAGTCGGGTAATGTATCAGAAAGGTCGGGTGTTGCTGAATGCAGAATATTAGAAACAACAAAGAATGATGTAACCAGCTGCTCAGTAACTCATGTCACACAAGAAGTAGATGCTGTGATCAGAAAGGCGAATGAATCTCGGGCACAATCAAAAGATTGTAGTGTTGAGTTGGGTAAAACTCCAAATGTTGGATCAGTTGACACTGAATACAGAGGCTCAAAGATAGATAAGCTTGACACAGCCAACGGTCCAGTGAGTCTTGTTACACATGATGTGGATCCAGATATCAGACCGACAATTGAACAAGTGTCATGTAATGAGGTACTCTTTACTGTTGAACATAGTGCATCTGATGATGTACTTAATCAAACTGATCATGATGCTGAACATGACTTGGATAAATGTTCTGTAACTGAGGCTGAGTCTAAGATTAAGTGTTTTAAAACAAAAGATATGGTTAATAAAATGGCTTTTGATGAACTTTCAAACAAATTCTCAAATCTTGAAAAACATTGCATTTCACTTGAAATTGCGATACGAAGTAAAAAAGAAAGTTTTCAACTTGACAAACCATGTAAAAATCCGGAACTTCCTGAATTCCGTGAATTTTTTGAAATTAACACTTTGAAAGATCAGCTTCAAGACAAAGACTCAACCATTTACAATCAGAAGAAACATATTTCTGATATGCATGTGAAAAGTGATTTGGTTACAAGTAATTCTGATGTTAATGCTATTGATGATATTCAAATGAGAAATGATGAATTAGCGGTTTGTGTGGCTAAATTACTAAAGGAAAATGAGTCTTTGAGAAAGCATCACATAGAACTAAGTGACTCTGTCAAAGAAGCTAGAACTAATTCAATGGAACAAACAAACCCTTTGATAGCAAAGATTGATGAACTCAAAGCTCAACTTCAGGAAAAGAGTTTCGCCATTGTTGCCTTAAAGAATGAGCTTAGAAGAACCATAGGGAAAAGTGTGAACACTAAGTTTACAAAACCATCAACCTTGGGGAAGCCAGTTTCTCATCCCACTAAAGACCGGTCCGTTGTTAGGCAGCTTACTGCATTTAAATCTGAAAGAACAAAATTTTCAAAAACACGGTTTGCCTCCCAAGTTGATGAGAAACAAGTTTTGCCAAAACCAGTCACTTCACCAGAGTTACCTAAGAATAAGGCTTCTAGCTCCGTTAACTCTCAACACGTAGCCACGTCTACTCCTAGCACCTCTAGGATTAGTTCGAAAACAGTGTCAAAACCAAGCATTAAAACCCAGAATTCATATGATATGAATGACTTGTGGAAGAACTATTATCTAGAAAAAGCTAGGAAAAAGGCACAGATTCGAAAAGACGGAATTTTAGGTGCAAGACCTAGGGTGAGGAATTGTACGAGATTTCAAGACACTGCTTGCAGTTGTAAACCACTACCTAGGAACATTCAAAAGACTAGGGATTGGTGTGCATCAAAGAGTAGTTATGTGTATAAGAATGCTAAGCATGTAGAAAACAAAACTAGAAATTCTGTGTCTTTTCCACATAAGAAACATTTTCCTAATTCACATGCCAAGGTACAATCCACTAAGACTACTAACATGGCTAAGGTTCAACATGTGATGAAGCAAAACAAACCTAAAACTTCACCTAGATGGATCCCAACTGCTAAATCTTTAGAAACTAGGAATAAGGATAAGTCTCCCACTATGCATAAGAAGCCTAACAATCCTAGACCTGGCCATAAGTGGATTCCATCTGGTAGAATGTTTAAGGATGCTGGACTTAGGTGGATACCTACCGGAAAGCTATTTTCCGATGGCAAAATCAAGGTTGACCGTGAAGCCCCAAAGAGTTTGGATACTAATGTCACTAACCCATATATATGCAAACAAGCTTGTAATGTTAGTGCAGGTATTCCTTACTCAGTTGCAGATGCTTCGATCCTTCATTACATGGACTGGCTTAAAGTATGGATAACAAATGGATTGATATCTCATAACTCACGGGTCTAAGTAACACAACCTTGATATTTAAACTGGCAATGACGTCTGTTCACATCAGTTCAGGCCTCGTACTTCAACATTATGGCGTCTGTAGATATCACTTCAGGCCCCGTTCCTCAAAGAAAAGAAAAGTGTACGCCTCAGTGCGCTTTATCTTCAGAAGAAGAGAAATCTTCATTTTATGACCATTCTCATCGACATTCCTCATCAACATGCTTCATGCTTTTTCCATGCGCTTCAGTCATCAAGTGAACCGGGCTACCATTGATTGTTTTCTTATTCAACTTGCTCTACTATAAGGACGATGGCAACATCATGTGCTAATTTTGCGGGGGAGAAGTGTGAATAGAATACATTTGGATTATTTCACTTATTTAGTCAAGAATGGCAACTTCGTCTGCAATTCTTGAGGGGGAGAAGAAGTATGATAATTCTGCATGGTTGATTGTTATCTGAGAATAAATGGTCAAACGGCTCCAAACTCATGTAAGAACCAAGCTTCTTCTTATCGGGTCATCTTTACATGGAGTTTCTTCTAAGAGTCGTTGGTTGACATCTTCACTCAGATTGATGAGTTTATCGACAAAGTGCTTCCGGTTAATGCTTCACGTATACATCAACATGATGATTCCGAACAATCTCTCTGTTCTTGTTTGATGTGATTGGTAGTTTGGTGTTACCATCTTGTGTGTTCGTTGCGGCCTAATTGCTGATTTCCTTGATGAACATCTTTCTGTTCTTGTTTGATTGGGAGGGATTTTAGTTAAGGGGATTTGCAAGATGTAAGTTAATTGGGATGCTTTTTGGTGGGATGCTTTTTGGTGTGAGTTGAAGATGTTAACATTCTATTCCCCATTCGGACAATCTTGAAGAAGGTCGAGTCTACAGACGGTTCTACATTCTCTGCTACATGTTAGAAGACTAAAGACGAGTTGCATTTGATTATCTAAAGACTTCTTCTTAATCTGGGCATTTATCAAACAGATTGTCGGTTTAGGGGAGAGCACTAATTGGAGGAGAGTGATAAGTCAGATTCAATCCCTAATTAGATTTGCTCACTTTCTTCAGCAAGTTGATTCTCACAAAGACTTCTAAGTGTTCTTCTTAAAAGATTTCTAGTATTTAGGCTTTCAAAGAGTTGCTGATTCTGAAGTGTCAAAACCAGCAAGGGGGAAGGAGACACGTATCTAAACGCGAGTAAGCTTGATGAACTTAATACTTATAAGTAATTGAAGATATCCCGGGAAGACAAATGTTATTACCGCAGAGAAACTCAAGGTTTGACTCATGGCGAGTAAACTTGATGGACTTAATACTTCTAAGTGATTGAAGTTATCCCGGGAAAACAAATGTCATGACCGCAGAGAAACTCAAGGTTTTACTCATCAAGGCATTTAGTGTTCTTATTCCAACTATGTGGGAGAAGAGATGAAAGAGGTACACAAGTGTGTGATGATTTTGATGTTATCACAATCATCAGGGGAGAGAGATTGTGTACATTGGGGACGCTCAGCTGTTTTACTTGAGGGCTTAATCAGTGATTCAAAGATATAATCACTTATTCCGGAGTTGAAGATCCGCAGAGATAGTCCTCTGCAGAGATAATTAGTGATTCGGCCTGCCCCTTCAATGTTATCGGTTATTCTCTCTTTGGGCATTCGGGTACTTCGGGTTCTTGAGCTTCATACACTTTCTTCAGGGGGAGAGAAAAGTATACATCGGGGTTATTCTTTGGCTATTGGACTTAATCTGCTACTTCGATGGTATAAGTTTCTTTGTCTTTGGGTATATGTGTATTCGGGTTCGTGAGCTCTAGTCTAAGAGACTGACTGCATCAATTCGTCTACTTGGGGGAAGTGGTTTCTTGACAACTTGTGGTATGGATTGCTTCAGACTTCAGTGGATATGGAATCTGAGAAGATTATTTATATGTGGGATGATACGTTGCTGTTGTTCTATTGGATGATATAACCCTGAACGGAGAACCTTGATTATCGTTCTTAAATGGAGCAGCGGGATTTATGATAATGGTGTGCTTCTCTGTGCACCTGGCTAAGGAAAGCTTGAAATAGAGCTTCAAATCTGCTCATCTAATGGTTTTTCTGTTTGGGGGGAAGCTGCCAAAGTCTCACTTTCAGATGGTTCAATTTCTTTCTTCAATGCAAGAGCCTCGGAAGCTTTGGTGGTGAAAGTTTTAGGGATGATGAATTCTATCTTCTACGACGTGTTGCTCGATATCCTTATCTCGGTACTCGTATCATCATTCTTTTAAACTATATCATCTACTCTATCTTTGTACATATTTTATCAAAAACCAACTACAAAAATATAAAACCAACAAAAGAAAATAGAAAAATATAAAACCATCAAAAACCCATAAAAATCAGAAAATTTAAAAAAAATACCAAAAACATTGTTCTTCAAAGACATGTTTTCTGGTATCGATAACATCTACGGTCTTAGAAATGTCATTCAATAATGGCACGGGACCATAGATGAAGTTCGAGCAGGAGGTGTAAATATTCTTTTCCAAAACATGTCAAAAATTATGGCTTGCTATTATTTCAGATAGCAACCCGCTCTTAAAGGAAGGAAAGTGCTGCGCTAAACAAATTTTCAAAATATTTCGTGCACTTATCCTAAAACAAGACAAGGAAAGCATGTCGTCAAAAAGACTGTTGTTCATACACAAATGTTTTTCCGTCTAAAATTCTTCAGAAAAATATTTGTTTTATCAAAAATGGTGGAAAATGAGTTGCTTGAAAATCTATCAGATTCAGAGTTTTCGTAAAAATTGAAAACTCAATCAATGACTTCAGCGCTTTCAAACTTTTCAGAAAATGAGTCATTGATTGAGGGGGAGAATATTTTCAAATCTATATCATCTAACGGGCTTTCTTAATTATCCTAATATGCTTAATTAAAAATGATGTTAACCTATGTTGAAGGACTAGGTGTCTAGGATATGATTGCTAGGATTAGATGATTAGAGTTTGATGTACACATTATTCCCATACATTTATATGATCTGATTGATATGTTACATTGACTTTTATTAGTCGATTGTTGTTTGGGTGATGTCGACCACCATATATCTGTATGTATGTTCACTAACGTATGCAGATATCATGGATATAAGAATGTTCCCGATCCGGATCCCACTAATGAAGATTATTGGATGCCGAAAGGAAAGGGTAACTATTTCTTGGGTTGACAAATGAAGAAACGGAGCTTAATTGGACTTCAATGGAGAGTTGGCATAAATGCAACGTAAGAGGTCTCACTGCATCTGCAGATTTTTTTCTTCTAAGTGATTGAAGAAACGAAGCTTAATTTGACCTCAGTTGGCATTCAAAATGCAACGTAAGAAGAAGTCTCACTGCATCTGCAGACGGTTTTCTTCCAAGCCCTACAGCAACAACGGAAGCTTCTCAATCACCTAACGTATCTTTGTGCAGGATACCATTTCTAAACAATTTTGAAATAATCTGATTAAATTGTTTTGAAAATGGAAAATATTGTTTTTGAAAATTAATTGGACTAAATTTTGGAAATCACCGGACTTCATTTTATCAAAACTTAAGTCACTCAAAATGAAATTTTTTATGTTCTTGTTTGATTGTGAAATTGTTTTATATTACTTAAAAGATCTCTTTAAAACAATCATACCTGACACTAACAATCTTTAATGTCTTAAATTGATTCTTATCAGTCGATTTCAAAAATTAAATCTTGCCACGTCTTTCCCCAAACTTTTCTAAATGATTTAAATCAGATGGGATCACAAATCTCAAATGGTTTGATATTTCTGATCGGGGGAGAGATCGTGATTTAAATCTCAAATCTGTTTTAATGGAGTCGGTTTTAGTCCTTTATAGGCACTCCTGCCTCCATGTGCCAAACGATTTCAAATACACGATGCACATGTTGAGGAGGAGGATTTATCCAAAAACATGATGAGTATTTAAACCTGGCCACATATTCTCCAATGCTTTATAAACCTTATTAAATCACTTGGGATCCAAAATCTCAAAGGGTTTGATATTTTTGATCGGGGGAGAATTTGTGATTTAATAATGAAATCTGATATATGATGATCGATTTGATTCAAATGTGCAGGCTGCTCTCTCATATGTGCTAAACGCTTTCGAATCTCGAAGCACATATTGAGGGGGAGCAAATCGTTTATTAATGGCTATGTGATCGTGAAAGTACTACAATGAACTCTTGCCTCTATGTGATAAAATGATTTCAAATATCCTATGCACATATTGAGGGGGAGAATTTACCAAGAAAATCAAATGGCTTTTTCTATGAAAATTGTGATCAAAGAAAATATTCCAAAGTCCTCTTGCCTCCATGTGCTAAAACAATTTTTAAATCCTATGCACATGTTGTGATCAAAAAAATGCTTTGATCTCGTATCACAAGTACCTTGATTGTTTTTCCAAGTGATTTTTCAATTGGTTTCAAGGAAGAATGAACTGTACCAAAAGACCGACCATTTTACTTTGTGTATGGAGTTATAAGGATGGTGTGGTTAGGTATTAGTTCTCATGATCCACCAGAACCGGAGGGATCTACCCAGGGACAATCCACTAGATAGTGTAGAGTCCTTAGGTATATTGAAAAAATGAGAAAAATGAGAAATGGGAAGAGTGCGGACTGAGACAGAGCTAGTACTGGAATAAACCCAACAAGGTTCTAGTAATGAAGTCTCGGTAAGCACTGAAGGGGTTGAAGAATGAAAAAGAAATGAAATGAGAAAAGGGTGAAAAGAAATAGCCCTCCAATAATTCAACCTTAGGCCAGACACCGGGTTCAATACATATGCTACTGGTGGTTACTAAGGTAACACTGGTATTGAAGACAAGACGTCATGGACCCAGTGACGCACTGCACTAAACTTCCCAAGCCACTCAAGTTCCTCTTGAAAGGGCTTGTTTCATTCTCACGGGGAACCGACATAATCTATCGACTTTCTCTTAGAGATTATTGATATTGAAGAAGGAGACCCTCTCCCTAGTCTCCGGCATAGGAACCAAAGATGCACAATTGAGTCTAGAGCCAAGAGATCATCCACAATATCTCATTAGGACACTAAATTAATGAAGACTCGCTGTTTCACACAATGTGGAAAGTAAGAATATATTAAGAGTCCTACGCATTATCCTTGTGGTATTGCCAGAACATCCGAGTGATATGTTAAATATTCACTATGAAGATGGAAATCCTTCTAGAGCCAACATCAAACAAGTTCTTGGTGGGTGACATGTGAGATCTTGCAAAAGATCAAGCTTGTGACAACTGGATAGAAACAATGGGGCGATTCATTATTGAATCAACCTTGGTCCAAGAAATGGATTGACGGATACCTTTGAAAAACCAGTCGTTGTGCTTAAAATTCTTTTCTCCAGCACTTCGACTGTGTATTAATCTTTCAAAATGAAAAGGGTATTTATGATTGAAAATTGATTTTACTTCTAAACCTTCATCGTATTGCAAAACTCTTTCTCTTACGCAGTACGCGATTGTTTTTCAAATCATTTTCTATCAATCAGTAAATCTCAATTTGCTGGTTCACTCACTCCATGTTGTCTTCTTTGAGACGTTCCGGTTTGAGAACGGCTAGAACAGCTGCGAAACCCTGTCAAAGAGATTCTTAGGAATCCTACCTGATCACAGGCAGTACTTGTACTGATCAACGGGGAACCGTGGGCCGTGTACCTCAATTCAACGAAAGTGATCAAAGACACTTTCGTGTGTTTTATTGCTAACTGTTGTTTGCAGGTACATTTGGACGGTTGCAGCTGATCAGAATTGAGGAGTCAATCCAAAGCCGCATGCTCACAACATCTACACTTAATTTGAAGAAATCATGACTGGTGCATATCTACATAACCTGGCTCTGATATTTCATACTATGCTTCTGCTTCACTACTGCAAATATCATGAACCAGTAAGGCTTCCGCTACTCTGATGGAAAGATGTCATGATTCAAAAGTGTGAGCATGTCGGTCCAAAAGTCACAACTTCACATGATGGCAACACAATAAAGGGTGATCCAGAGATTTACTGTGGCTGATGATCTCAAAGAAAGCTCGAAGATCATCAAAGATGTGGATCAGTTCAAAGACCTCCACTGAAAGTACAAAATAATCGGACAATGAAGAGTCACTACAAATGCACAAAGAATGTGGACATTGAAGAATTGAAGTCTACAAGCTCAGAACAGAAGACAAATTAGAATGCTAGGATTCGAAATGTAAAACATGGGGTGACCTCCCTTAGGGGGAGATTGTTTGGAATTGGAAATTCCATAGTAAAGTGTCGGTCACCCCATCTATAGTCTAGCATACGTTAGCTCGTAGACATATCGTTATTTACTAGTTATTTAGTTAGTTATTTAGTTTAGAGTAACACCGTGGAGGACGGACGGGTCTTTACCCACTGTATGCCTGATCCACAGTCCGAAGGAGGACGTGTAGTTTGTTACTATAAATACCCTCTACCTCCCAAGGTAGAGGGTTGGACCTTTCATTCATCTTAATCTAACCTTCTATGTTTTCTTTCACTTTCTTTCTCTAGAAAGGCTCCCACTTTCTCTCTCTAAAACCTCTAAGCAACTCGACCCATATTATTGTTTGTTATGTGTTTATGAAATCCAATATGTTACATAAAAAGATCATCATCTCTCTTCCGATCAAATCTAGTATTTAGATACTTTAGATAAAACATTTTGGGGAAGGATGTGGTTTTCGTTTACTTGCTCCCTCTTAATATGTGCATCGAAATTCGAAAGAGTTTTGCACATATTAGAGAGAACCTGCACTTTGGGTCAAATCTTTGGTTTTAGATAAATGCTCCCCTTTAACATGTGCATGGAAAAATTTGAAATCGTTTGGAACATGTAGGAAGGAGTGCCTTTTATTACATTTCTAAAACACTCATCAATTTATCAGTTTATTTCCGATTTAAATCACAAGCTCTCCCCCGATCACAATTTTCAAACCCTTTGAGATTTGGGATCCCAATTGATTTAAATTATTTTAGAAAACCTTTTGAGGAGAGATATGAATTTGTTTTAAGAACACTTAACTGACAAGGATCAGATTTTAAAAACTTTAATCTCCATTGATCTAACATGCTCATGTACCATTTGTAAATGCTCAGATTTTGTAAAATGTACCATTTAGATGAAAACTCAAAGTTAGCATGCTCTTGTTCCAATTGTGTACAAAATGTTCGATATATGGAACATGCTCCTTTTGATGCCAATTGTTTGAAAATATTATTTTTGAAATAATTGAAATCATTATCCCCCTTAATCAATGACCAAAGTTGTTGATTGAGTGAAAAAGATAAAGTACAGTTGATTCTCAAAAATTAAGTCCGAGTTATTTTCAAAACAAGTTTATTTCCTTATAAAGACAAATATTTTCAAGAAGAATCTTTAGAATGAAAAACATCTGTGAAGGAACATTTGTCTTTTTGACGACAAATTTTACTTATTATTTTTTTGAGGATCAGAGCTTGATATTTTAAAAATCAATTTAGCATAGCTTTGTCCTTTCTTTAAAAGCGGGTTACAGTCTGAAATAACTGTAAGTCATTATCTTAAGCCCGGGTTAGTGCCTGAAATGACAGTAAGCCATTGTTTTGAGACATGTTTTAGAAAAAATATTTACACCTTCTGCTCAAACTTCATCTAAAGTCTCGTGCCATTATTGAATGACATTTCTAAGACCATGGATGTTATTGATACCAGAAGACATGCCTTGAGAAAACAATATTTTTGGTATTTTTCTGATTTTTCAAATTTTTATGGGTTTTTGAAGATTTTATAATTTTCTATTTTCTTTTTGTTGGTTTTATATTTTTGTATTTTGCTATTTGAAAGATCATATACAAAGAATGGGTGAAGAAACTCCTTTAATCCTCATCTTCCTCCCGTAGACATTTGAGCGTTTTCGGCTGTAGACTCTTCATGCCGAGTCGTGGGAGGATAAACTCAAAACGATCTCTTGGAAGAGCTTTTGTGAAGATGTCTGCCAGTTGATACTCAGTCCTCACAAAATATAATTCAACCACACCTTTCTCTACTTGTTCCCTAATGAAATGATGTCGAATTTTGTTGAATAAAAAGCTATAGTCAGATAATTGGGATCTCATCCATAAGATTTGAGCACAACATGATGACATGGCAATGTATTCAGCCTCTGTAGAGGATATTGAAGTACTCATTTGCTTCTTTGAAGACCAACTCACTAATTCATCACCCAAAAACTGAGCACTTCCTGACGTGCTTCGTCGAGTATCTTGACACCCTGCATGGTCAGCATCTGCATAGGTTGTTAGAGACATACTGGTGTCCTTCGGATACCAAAGTCCCACGTTAATGGTTCCTTGGAGGTACCGAAGGACCCATTTTACCGCTTCAAGGTGCTTTTTAGTAGGCTTAGCCTGGTAACGAGCACACATGCATACAACGAACAGAATATCAGGTCTACTGGCAATGAGATACATCAAGGATCCAATTATACTATGATATTTAGTTTGATCAACCGGGATCCCTGAGTGGTCCTCATCCAGCTTTGTTTGTTCCACCATGAGAGTGTCAACAGGGTCACAAGAATCAAATCAAAATTTCTTTAAAATTTCATTTGCATATTTAGATGATTAATAAAAATGCCTCCGGGATTTTGTAAAATTTGTAATCCTAAGAAAAATGACATTTGTCCCATCATTGACACTTGAAATTTAGAGCCCATATCTTTTGAAAATCGGTCACATTCATTAGGGTCGGTCGAGGAAAATATAATATCATCAATATAGATTTGAACATGAATTAAATGTTTTCCTGACTTTATGGTGAACAATGTAGGATCAACAGCTCCTTTGTAGAATCCATTTGCCAAAAAGAACTTTGACACCGTATCATACCATGCCCTAGGAGTTTGCTTCAATCCGTAGAGGGCATTCTTCAAGCGGTAGACATGGGTAGGATGTTCCAGATCCATAAAACCTTCGGGTTGACTAACATAGACCACTTTTTGAGATCTCCATTAAGAAAAGAAGTCTTTACATCCATTTGATAAACTAATATATTCTTCCTAGCAGTTAGCCAGGAATATTTTAATAGCCTCAATTCGTGCAACCAGAGAAAATGATTCCTCAAAGTCACCCTCCTCTTGTCTATATCCTTTAGCCACAAGCCTCGCCTTATTCTTCCGAACATCACCGTGCTCATCAAGTTTTACTTTGAAGATCCACTTGAGAGCAATAATCATAGCATAATCTGGAGCAGGCACCAATTTCCATACATCAAGACGATCGAACTCATGGATTTCTTCTTGCATAGCATTAAACCAGCTGTCCTCAAACATTGCTGATTGACATCTTTTGGTTTGATCTTTGATCGTACAGAGTTGAAGAAGCACCATAAGGCATCAGTGGCAAGTTGTTTTCTAGTAGATACCGGATGAGAAGGATTCCCAATGATATTATCCAATGGATGATCATGTGTTCATTTTATGAGATGTTCATGTGGTTGTTGGTAAGGAACTGATGTAGCAGAGTTAGGATCCCCTGGTGAAGATGTTTCAGGAGTGGGTTCAGGGGCAAATATGTTTTCAAACGAAGCATCTTCGGGAGTTGCAAAAGGGTTATCTCCAAAACAATTAACAGTTGTATTTCCTTGATGCACAGAAGATGATTGAGGATTTAAAGATGATGATGAATGATCGGCAAATGGCGCTTCTTGAGATAAAGAATATTGAAACAGATGGACCATTTGTATTGGATAGAGTAGGAGTAGCTACAGTTGGTGGTGCAGGATTATCATCAGCCGGAGGCTCATAGTATTCATCAAACATTGGATCGAACAATTTTTTCAAATCTTCTTCTGAGGGAGGTACATAAGGAACTACAGGAGAAGGATTTTGTACAAGACTTGAACTAATGGGTCCAGGTGTCAAAAGTTGAGATGCGGGTCCAGAACTGGATTGTCTAAGAGCCATTTTCTCAGTCAGCTCATCAAACGTAATGTGAATAGTTTCCATAATGTCTCGAGTTCCTTTGTTGTAGATTCGGTAACCCTTCCAATAAGGTGCATAACCAACGAAAAATCCGATATCAGTCTTCGATTTTAACTTTCCCAGATCTTGACCATCATTAGTTGGATAACACAAAGCTCCAAACACATAAAGAAACAAAAGATCCGGTTTTCTGTTGTGAACTAACTCGTATGAGGTTTTGCCATGAGTAGTATGTATTAGGGAACAGTTTTGGGTGTAACATGCAGTGGCAATGGCTTCCGCCCAGAGAAACATTGGAGCCTTTGAAAATATTAGCATAGTCCTTGCAGCTTCCACAAGAGTCTGATTTCGCCTTTCAACTACACCGTTCTGTTGAGGAGTGCATGGTACACTTCTTTGATGACTGATTCCAATGCATTCATAAAACTGACTAAGTTCTTTTTTCACAACTTCAGTTCCATTGTCTGTTCGGATGATTCTAACTAATTTGTTAAGCCGAACCTGCAATTGTTTAATGAGTTTTATGATGAGTTATGGAGTTTCATCCTTTGATCTCAAAAACACAACCCAAGTAAACCGAGAGTAGTCATCAACAACAAGTAGCACATACTTTTTCCCATTTATACTTTGTACTCTCATGGGTCCACATAAATCCATATGAAGGGTATGAAGAACTTCCATAATTGTATTGGCAAGTTTGGGTTTGTAGGCATACTTCGTGCTTTTGCCCAATTGGCATGCTGAACAAAGATGATCTTTTTAATATTTCAACTGGGGCAAGCCTCTTACGAGGTCCTTTCTAGAAAGATCATTGATGGTGCCGAAGTTAAAATGATTGAGGCGACGGTGCCATAGCCATGACTTGTTCTTAGATGACTTAGACAACAAGCAAATTGATGAAGACTTCATCATGTCTTCGATAAAGATGGAGTACAAATTAGTGCCACGAGTTCTCTTTAAAAGTTCAACACCATCTAATTCTCTAATGAAGCAAAAATGCTTTCTAAAGGCCACTTCGAGATCAGAATCACATAATTGACCAACAGAGAATAAATTATGACCAAGACCTTTCACATAATATACCCGGGAGATCACACTATGTTAGGATCACACTTTTTATGTTGTTTGATGATTCGGGTGGTCTAGGATGGTGATAGTATATGAATGCCATGTTTAGAGAGATGAAGAGAGGAGAGGAAGTTCTTGAGAGAGAGTTAAAACAAAAAAAAGAAAAGGTTAGATTGAAAGAAGCTCCACCCTTTCCAAGGATGGAAGGGGTATTTATACTTACAACTACACGTCCTCCTGTCGGACTGTGGATCAGGCATACAGTGGGTAAACCCGTCCTTCCTCCACGGTGTTACTCTAAACTAATCTACGCTAATAACTAACTAATTGACTACTAAATAACGTAAATAACGATATGTCTACGAGCTAACATATGCTAGACTGCAATTGGGGTGACCGACACTTCCTTATGGAATTTCCAATTCCTAAACATCTGCCCCTAAGGGAGGTCACCCATGAATTACATTTTAAATCCTAGCATTCTATTTTGTCTTCCGTTCTGAGCTCGTAGACTTCAATTCTTCACTTCCGCAATCTTTGTGCTTTAGTAGTGATTCTTCAAAGTCCAACTGCTTTGTACTTTTAGTGGAGGTCTTTGAACTGATCCACATCTTGATGATCTTTGAGCTTTCTTTGAGATCATCAGCCACAATAAATCTCTGGATCACCCTTTATTGTGTTGCCTTCATGTGATGTGACTTTTGGACCGACATGCTCACACTTTCTGGATCATGACATCTTTTCATCAGAGTAGCGGAAGCATCTTTGTATGTCTTTGATCGTCATGATTTTCTTCAATTATACTGGTGTAAGCTGTGAGCATGCGGTTGTGAATTGCCTTCTCAATAACGATCAGCTGCAACCGTCCAATGTTTATGCAAACAACTGTTAGCACTAAAACACACGAAAGTGTCTTTGTTCACTTTCGTTGAATATAATTGCAAGAACCACGGTTCCCCGTTGATCAGTATAAATACTGCCTGTGATCAGGTAGGATTCCTAAGAATCTCCTTGACATGGTTTCACAGCTTGATCTAGCCGTTCTCAAACCGGAGCATCCCAAAGTAGACAACACGGAGTGAGTGAACCAGCGAATTGAGATTCACTGATTGATGAAAAATTGATTTGAAAAACAATCGCGTATTGCTTAGAAGAAAGAGTTTTGCAATACAACGAAGCTTTTATGAGAAAGATCAATTTTCTATCAGAAATACTTTTTGTATTTGAAAACGAATACACATTCGATGTGCTAGAGAAAAGAAGAGATTTGCACATCGAACGGTTTTTCCAAAAGTATTTATTTCAATCAGAGATACTTTTTGTGTTGGAAAATGAATACACATTCGATGTGCTAGAGAAAAGAAGATTTGCACATCGAACGGTTTTTCCAAAAGCATTCGTCAATTCATTTCCTGGACCAAGGTTGATTCAAGAATGAATCGCCCCATCGTTCCTATCCAGTTGTCACAAGTTTGATCTTTAGAAAAGATCTCACATGTCACCCACCAAGAGCTTGTTTGATGTTGGCTCTAGAAGGATTTCCATCTTCATCGTGAATACTTTTACATATCACTCGGATGTTCTGGAAATAGCACAAGGATAATGCGTAGGACTGTCAATATATACTTACTTTCCACATTTTGTGAAAAAGCAAGTCTTCATTAATTTTGTGTCCTAATGAAATATTGTGGATGATCTCGTGGCTCTAGACTCAATTATGCACATTTGGTTTCCTATGCCGGTGACTTAGGAGAGGGTCTCCTTCTTCAATATCAACAATCTCTAAGAGAAATTCGATAGATTATGTAGGTTCTCCGTGAGAATGAAACATGTCCTTTTAAGAAGAACTTGAGTAGCTTGGGAAGTTTAGTGCAGTGCGTCTCTGGGTCCATGATGTCTTGTCTTCAATACCAGTGTTACCTTAGTAGACACCAGTAGCATATGTATTGAACCCGGTTTCTGCCCTAAGGTTGAATTAATGGAGGGCTATTTCTTTTCACCCTTTTCACATTCAATTCTTTTTCATTCTTCAACCTATTCAGTGCTTACCGAGACTTCATAACTAGAACCTTGTTGGGTTTTTTCCAGTACTAGCTCTGTCTCAGTCCGCACTCTTCCCGTATTCTCATTTTTCTCCTTTTTTCATCATACCTAAGGACTTCTACACTATCTAGTGGATTGTCCCTGGGTAGATCCCTCCAGCTCTGGCGGGATCGTGGGAACGAATACCTAACCTAACCATCCTTATAACACCATGCATAAAGTAAATTGTTCGGTCTTTTGGTATTGTTCTTTCCTTCTTGAAACCAATTGAAAAATCATTTGGAAAATCAATCAAGGTACTTGTGAGATAAAATCAAAGAATTTTGTACCTTAATTGTTTTGATCATTTAGAAATGCTCCCCCTCAACATGTGCATCATGTATTTGAAATTGTTTAGCACATGGAGGCAAGAGCTCTTTGAAATATTTTCTTTGATCACAATTTCCGTGGAAAAAGCCATTTGATTTTCTTGGTAAATTCTCCTCCTCAAAATGTGCGTTGGTTATTTGAAATTATTTAACACATAGAGGAAGGAGGTTTTTGAAGAACTTCCATGATCACATTAGCCATTAAGAAACCATTAGAAAATCAATCAAGGTACTTATGTTGAAACATAGAAATCTTTGTACCTTGAAAGTTTGTTTTCTTTTGAAATGCTCCCCCTCAATATGTGCTTCGAGATTCGAAAGCGTTTAGCACATATGGGAGAGCAGCCTGCACTTTTGAATCAAATCGATCATCATTTATCAGATTTCATAATTAAATCACAAATTCTCCCCTGATCAAAAATATCAAACCCTTTGAGATTTTGTATCTCAAGTGATTTAATAAGGTTTAGAAAACATGGGGGAAAATATGGCCTTGTTTAAATACTCTTCTGGTTTTTTGGTTAAATGCTCCTCCTCAACATGTGCATTGTATATTTGAAATCGTTTGGCATATGAAGGAAGGAGTGCTTTTGAAACAATTACCCTTTAAAACCGATTTGAGATTTAAATCACGATCTCTCCCCCGATCAAAAATTTCAAACCAGTTGAGATTTGTGATCCTAATTGATTTAAATCATTTAGAAAAATTTGGGGAAAGACGTGGCTTGATTTAATTTTGAAAAATGACTGATATGGACCAATTTTTCGACATTAAAGATTGTTAGTGTCAGGTATGATAGTTTTTAAGAGATCTTTAAGTAAAATAAAACAATTTCACAATCAAACAAGAACAGAAAAAATTTCATTTTGAAAGATCTTTGGGTTTTAAAGAAAATTATACCGTGACATAACGTTAAATCTTTAGATCACCACATTATTTCGTACAAACCGGACTCTGTTGATGCAATATCGTTTGAAAATATTTAATATTGAAATCACTCTCCCCCTCAATCAATGACCGTAGTCGTTGATTGAGTGACTTAAGTTTTGAAAAAGTGAAGTCCCGTTGATTTCCAAAATTTAGTTCAGTTTATTTTCAAAACAATATTTTTCCATTTTCAAAACAATTTTTAACAAATTTGTTGAAAAATGGCATTATTCACTACTTGTCTTGCACAAAGATACGTTAGGTGGAGAGAATCATAAGCTGCTTCTGTTGTTGCTGAAAGGATGAAAGAAAACTGTCTGCTGAAGCAGTGAGACCTCTGAAGTTTCATCTATCATGCCAACTATCCATGGAGAAATCCAATTAAGTTCTGTTTCTTCTTTTGTCGACCAAAGATATAGTTACCCTTTCCTATCGGCATCCAATCATCAGCTTTTGTGGGATCCGGATCGTGAACATTCTTATAATCCATGATATCTGCATACGTTAGTGGACATACAAACATATATATGGTGGTCGACATCACCCAAACAACAATCGACTAATAAAACTCAACACAACATATCAATCAGATCATACAAAGGCATGGGAATAATGTGTTCATCAAACTCTAATCATCTAATCATAACAATCATATCCTAGATTCCTAGTCCTTCAACCTAGGCAAAAATCCTTTTCAGTTAAGCACGTAGGATAATTAGATAAGCCTGATAGATGATATAAATTTAAAAGCATTTTCCCCCTCAATCAATGACTCATTCTATCAAAAGTTTTAAATAAGCTGAAGTCATTGATTGGGTTTTGAAAATTTATGAAAACTTGATTCAGATTAATTTTCAAGCAACTCATTTACCACCATTTTGACATACAAATATTTTTCTGAAGAATTTTAGACGGAAAAACATTTGTGTAGGAACAACAGTCCTTCGACATACTTTCCTCAATTAGTTTTAGGACAAGTGCACGAAATTTGTGAAAATTGGTTTAGCGCAACACTTTCCTTCTTTTGAAGAGCAGGTTGTTATCTGAAATAATAGCAAACCATGGTAAAGCATGGGTTACATTCTGAAGTAACTGCAAGCCATAATTTTTAGACATGTTTTGAAAATAAATATTTACACCTCCTGCTCGAACTTCATCTATGGTCCCGTGCCATTATTGAATGACATTTCTAAGACCGTAGATGTTATCGATACCAGAAGACATGTCTTGAGAAAACAATATTTTTGGTATTTTTAAATTTTCTGATTTTTATGGGTTTTTGTTGATTTTCTATTTTTCTATTTTGTTTTTGTTGGTTTTACATTTTTTTATTTTTCTTTTTGATTAATATATACAGATAGAGTAGATGATATAGTTTAGGATGATGATGATACGAGTACCGAGATAAGGATATCGAGCAGCCCCGTTGTAGAAGATAGAAGTCATCATCTCTTAAACTTTCACCACCAAAGCTTTCGAGGCTCCTGAATTGAGAGAAATTGAAGCATCTGAAAGTGAGACTTTGGCAGCTTCCCCCAAACCGTAAATCCTTTTGTTGAGCAGATTTGAAGCTCTATTTCAAGCTTGCCTTAGCCAGTTGCACAAAGAAGCACACCATTATCATCGATCTTGCTGCTCTTTTTAAGAATAATCATCGTGATTCTTCGTTCGAGGTTATATCATCCAATAGAACAGCAACATATCCTCCCACACATAAAACAATCTTCTCATATTTCTTTTCTACTGACGTTTGTAGCGATCCATACCAAAAGGTGTCAAGAGACAAATTCCTCCAAGTAGTTGAATTGATGCCGCCAGTCTCTTGGAATAAAGCTTAAGAACCCGAATACACATATACCCAAAGACAGAGAACCTTATAGCATCGAAGTAGAAGATTAAGTCCGATATCCAAAGAATAACCCCGAAGTATACTTTTCTCTCACCTGAAGAAAGTGTATGAAGCTCAAGAACCCAAAGTACCTGAATGCCCAAAGAGAGAATAACCGATAACATTGAAGTAGCAGGCCGAATCACTGATTATCTCTGCGGATGTCAACTCCGGAATAAGTGATTATATATCTAAATCACTAATTAAGCTCTCAAGTGAAACAACTGAGCGTCCCCAATGTACACAATCTCTCTCCCCTGATGATTGCGATAACATCGAAATCATCACACACTTGCGTACCTCTTTTATCACCAGAAACTAACTCTTCCATCTCTTCCCCCACATAGCTGGAATAAGAACACTAAACGCCATGAGTCAAACCTTGAGTTCCTCTGCGGTAATGACATTTGTCTTCCCGGGATATCTTCAATCACTTAGAAGTATTAAGTTCATCAAGTTTACTCGCGTTTAGATGCGTGTCTCCTTCCCTCTTGCTGGTTTTGACGCTTCAAAATCAGCAACATATTATAAGCCCAAATACTTGAAACTTTTGAGAAGATCGCTTGAAATCTTTGTGAGAATCAACTTGCTGAAGTACAGTGTGAGAAAATCTGATAAGATCGTTTATAAGCTCAGCTAGGGATCAATAACAAAGAATAATAACATGCACAGCTGTAAGATATAGGATTTCACAAACACATCAAACAAAATCCATATGGGGGGTATACAATGTTTTAGAGAGAGAAAGTTATAGAGAGAGAAAGGGAAGAGAGTTGGGAACTATGTGAAACAAAGAAAAATGGTATTGAAGCTCCAACTCTCTACCTTGGCAGGTAGAGGGTATTTATAGTGTTTTACAATAAACGCCACCTACGGGCTGTGGATCAGGCATACAGTGGGTAAAGACCCGTCCTTCCTCCACGGTGTTACTTAACAAACCACTTATTAACATAACTTGATTACGACTACGAGCTTTCTAACGAATACATATACTTGAGGTAACCGACTCTTTAACGTCTGGATTTTCTAATTCCTAACAATCTCCCCTAAGGGAGGTCACCTCAAATTACACAGAATACAAACAGATATTACATTGCGATAGTCCTTGGATTCTTGTTTAAGTTCATTGCTCTGTAGCACGTAGTCTTTGATTCTTCATGTTTTGCATGTTTGGATAATTCAAGTGGAGGTCTTTAACTGATCCACGTGACAATGAGTTTTGAGCCTGCTTTGAGATCATCAGCTTGCATAAATCTCAGACTCTTCCATTGTAGTGTTGACATTTATGTGATGTTGTGACAGTGGACCGACATGCTCACATTCTGGATCATGATTTCTTTTCATCAGAGTAGCGGAAGCTTTAGTTGATTCATGATATTTGCAGCAGCGTAGCAGAAGCATGGAGTGATAATATCAGAGTCGTTGATGGACTAATCATGATTTCTTTTGAGATGAATGTGTTGTGTGAGCATGTGGCTATGGATTGACCTCTCCATTCTAATCAGCTGCAAACGTCGGGCGTACCTGCATAAAACAGTTAGCAATAAAGCGCACGAAAGTGTCTTTGATCACTTTCGTTGAATTGAGGTACACGGCCCATGGTTCCCCGTTGATCAGTACAAGTACTGCCTGTGATCAGATATAAATCTGAAGAATCTCCTTGATAGGGTTTCGCAGCTGCTCTAGCTGTTCTCAAACTGGAACGTCTCAAAGAAGACAACACCGAGTGAATGAATCAGCGAATTGAGATTCACTGATTGATGAAAATGATTTGAAAAACAATCGTGTACTGCTTAATAAAGTGTTTTTGCAATACAACGAAGGTTTTAAGGAAAATCAATTATCAATCATAAACACCTTTTATTTTGAAATATTAATACACAGTCGATGTGCTAGAGAAAATAATTTTAAGCATAACGACCGGTTTTTCAAAGGTATCCGTCAATCCATAACCTGAACCAGGATTGATTCAAAATTTTGAATCGCCCCATTGTTTCTGTTCAGTTGTCACATGGTTGATATATTGGATAGATCTCACATGCCACCTACCAAGAGCTTGTTTGATGTTGGCTCTAGAAGGCTTTCCATCTTCATTGTGAATATTTGACTTATCACTCGGATGTTCTGGCAATACCACAAGGATAATGCGTAGGACTCGTAAGATATAATCTCTCTTTCCACATTGTGTGAAACAGAGAGTCTTTATTTTTAGTGTCCTGAAGAGATTTAGTTGATGATCTCGTGGCTTTAGACTCAATTGTGCACATTTGGTTCCTATGCCAGAGACTAGGGAGAGGGTCTCCTTCTTCAATATCAACTATCTCTAAGAGAAAGTCGATAGATTATGTAGGTTCCCCGTGAGAATGAAACAAGCCCTTTTAAGAGGAACTTGAGTAGCTTGGGAAGTTTAGTGCAGTGTGTCACTGGGTCTATGACGTCTTGTCTTCAATACCAGTGTTACCTTAGTAACCACCAGTAGCATATGTATTAAACCCAGTTTCTGCCCTAGGGTTGAATAATTGGAGGGCTATTTCTTTTCACCCTTTTTCACATTCATTTCTTTTTCATTCTTCAACCCCTTTAGTGCTTACCGAGACTTCATTACTAGAACCTTGTTGGGTTTATTCCAGTTCTAGCTCTATCTCAGTCCGCACTCTTCCCATTTCTCATTTTTCTCCTTTTTTCATCATACCTAAGGACTCTACACTATCTAGTGGATTGTCCCTGGGTAGATCCCTCTGGATCTGGCGGGATCGTGGGAACGAGTACCTAACCTAACCATCCTTATATCACCATTCATAAAGTAAATTTGGTTGGTCTTTTTGGTATTGTTCATCAGCCATTGGAACCATTTGAAAACCAATCCAGATACTTGTGATTTATCATCAAAGCATTTTGTACCTGAATCGTTTTTGATATTTTAGAAAACTGCTCCCCCTCAACATGTGCATTGTATGTTTGAAATCATTTTGGCACGTGGAGGCAAGAGGGAGAATTCACTTCTTTGATAAATATTTCCTAAAAGTATCGACATTACTTTCCCGATCAAAATCAGTGTTTTACATACATTTAAAGATGTTTTCGGGAAAGAATGTGGTTTTCAAAAATTTGCTCCCCCTCAATATGTGCATCGAGATTTGAAAAAGTTTTGCACATATTAGGGAAAACCTGCACTTTGGAACAAATTAATCACGTTTCAATCCTTTTTGGTTTAAAATAGATGCTCCCCCTTAACATGTGCATGGAAAAATTTGAAATCGTTTGGCACATGAATGGAGGAGAGTTTGCTAAACATTTATAAAACCAATTATCGAATTATCAGTTTAAATCCAATTTAAATCACAAATTCTCCCCTGATCACAATTTTCAAATCATTTGAGATTTGTGATCTTTATAGATTTAAATTATTTTTGTGAACTTTTGAGGAGAATAGTGACTTGCTTTTGAAAAAACATTTTAACTGATAAGGATCGGATTTTGAGACTTTAAACTCTATTGATCAATCATGCATAAATATCTTTTGAAAAACATAACAATAGCCAAGGTCTTGAACCATTTGTATAAAACATTGTTCATTTTGATCGTCCAAAAGTAGACCTTGCTTGTTTATGTGCCAATTGATTGAAAAATACACTTTTTGATTCGATTGAAATCATTCTCCCCCTCAATCAATGACATAGGTTGTTGATTGAGAGATAAAGATTTTGACAAAGATAAGCCCGGATGATTTTCAAGAATAGAGTCCGAAGTATTTTCAAAGCAATTTTGTTTTCATAATATGACAAATATTTTTCAGAATAATCATTAGATGGAAAAATATTTGGAAAGAAAACATTTGTCTTTTTGGTGACAAACATTTGTTTTAAGAATCAAAGCATGATATTTGAAAAATAAGATTAAGCATGGCTCTGTTCTTTCCTTTTAAAATGGGTTACTGCCTGAAATGACAATAAACCACCATTTTTCACCGTCTCATTTTTTTTAATAAACCAATTTATGTACATTCGAAGAACATCTAAAAACCCATGACATTCTTTGAATGTCAACACAAAGTCCGTAGATGATATCGAATAAAGAAAAACATGACAAAATAACAATATTTTTGGGATTTTTCAAGGTTTTCTAATTTTTTATGGAATTTGAAAATTTTCTATTTTTCTATTTTTCTTTTGTGGGTTTTGAAATTTTGTATTTTTGTGTTTTTTTTGAATAAATATATACAAGAGATAGATGAAGAAAAACCATTTACTCCTCGTCTTCCTCTTGAAGACGTCTGAGTGTTTCCTGTTGTAGGCTCTTTAGACCAAGTCGTGGGAGGATAAAGTCAAAACGTTCTCTAGGAAGAGCTTTAGTGAAGATGTCTGCTAACTGGTATTCAGACCTCACAAAATAGAGTTCTACCACACCTTTTTCCACTTGTTCCCAAATGAAATGATGCCGAATGTCGATGTGCTTTGCTCTTGAATGTTGAACGTTGTTGCAAGAGAGAGCAATGGCACTTTTGTTATCACAATACAGAGGGATTTTGTTGAATTCAAAGCCATAGTCAGATAATTGGGATCTCATCCATAGGATTTGAGCACAAAAAGATGACATGGCTATGTATTCAGCCTCTGTAGAGGATATAGAAGTACTCATTTGTTTCTTTGAATACCAGCTCACAAGCTTATCACCCAAAAACTGAGCACCTCCAGACGTACTTCGACGTGTATCTTGACATCCTGCATGTTCAGCGTCTGCATAGGCTGTCAGTGACATACCGGTGTCCTTCGGGTACCAAAGTCCCATGTTGATGGTTCTTTGGAGATACCGAAAGACCCGTTTAACCGCTTCAAGGTGCTTTTTGGTAGGCTTAGCCTGGTATCTAGCACACATGCATACAGCGAACAGAATATCAGGTCTACTGGCTGTGAGGTACATCAGGGATCCAATCATACTTCGTTATTTCGTTTGATCTACCATGATCCCTTAGTGGTCCTCATCCAGTTTGGTATGTTCCACCATGGGAGTGTCAACGGTGTCACAAGTGTCAAATCCAAATTTATTTAAAATTTCATTAACATATTTAGATTGATTGATAAAAAGGCCTTCGGGACTTTGTGAAATTTATAATCCCAAGAAAAATGACATTTGTCCCATCATTGACATTTGAAACTTGGAGCCCATCTCCTTAGAAAAACGGTCACATTCATTGGGGTCAGTCGAGGCAAAAATAATATCATCAACATAGATTTGAACGTGAATTAAATGTTTGCCTGACTTTCTGGTGAACAATGTCGGATCAACTGCTCCTTTGCTGAATCCAGTAGATAGAAGAAACGTTGATAACGTATCATACCATGCCCTTGGAGCTTGCTTTAAACCGTAAAGAGCCTTCTTCAAGCGATAGACATGAGTAGGATGCTCTGGATTCACAAAACCTTCTGGTTGACTGACGTATACGACTTCTTTAAGATCTCCATTAAGAAAAGCCGTCTTTACATCCATCTGATAGACAACCATGTTCTTACTTACAGCATTAGCCAGGAAGATTCTGATTGCCTCGATACGTGCAACTGGAGCAAATGATTCTTCAAAGTCAATACCATCCTCTTGACGATATCCTTTTGCAACCGATCGAGCCTTGTTCTTTAACACATCACCATGCTCATCAAGTTTTACTTTGAAGATCCACTTTAGAGCAATGATCATAACACAGTCAGGAGCAGGTACTAATTCCCATACATCTATTCGATCAAACTCATGAATTTCTTCTTGCATGGCATTGAACCAGCTGTCTTCATTCATGCAGTTTTAACTTCTTTTGGTTCGATCTTAGAGAGTACGGAGTTGAAGAAGCACCATAAGGCATCACTTGCAAGTTGTTTACGAGTGGATACTGGACGAGAAAGGTTTCCAATGATGTTCTCCAATGGATGATCATGTGTCCATTTTCCGAGGTGTTCATGTGGTTGTTGTTGAGGAACTGAAGTAGCAGAGTTGATTTCTCCTGATGAAGATGGTTCTGATGATGATTCAGGAGCAAATATGTTTTCAAAGGGAGCATCTTCGGGAGTAGCAAAGGGATTATCTCCATCATAGGTGCTAGAAACAATTCCATGATGTACACTTGATGATTGAAGATTTGTTGATGAGACAGAGTGATCAGCATCAAGAGCTTCTTGACTCAATGACATAGATACTGAAGGGTTAACTTCGTTGACAGGGATAGGAGCAGCCACTGTTGACGGATTTGACAAATCACTAGCAATTGGCTCATAGTGTTCATCAAACATTGGATCAAATAATTTCTTCAAATCATCTTCTGAAGGTGGTACATATGGAGTTGCTGGTGAGGAATTGTGTACAAGAGTAGAACTGATGGGACTACTTGATGAGGGTTGAGATGCGGGTCCAGAACTGGGTAGTCCTGGAGCCATTTGACTGGTCAGCTCATCGAACGTAACGTGAATTGTTTCCATGATATTTCGGGTTCTTTTGTTATAGATTCGGTACCCTTTTCTGCTTGGTGCATATCCTACAAATACTCCAATGTCCGCTTTAGGTTTAAGTTTGCCTAAGTCTTGACCCTCATTAGTTGGATAACACAATGCACCAAATACATGAAGGAATGAAAGATTAGGCTTTCGATTGTGGACAAGTTCATATGGAGTTTTTCCATGAGAAGTGTGAATTAGGGATCGATTTTGAGTGTAGCATGCAGTAGCAATGGCTTCAGCCTAGAGAAACATTGGAACCTTTGAGTAAATCAGCATTGTTCTTGCGGCTTCCACAAGAGTTCGATTTTGTCTTTCAACTACACCGTTCTGTTGAGGAGTTCGTGGAACACTTCTTTGATGACTGATTCCAACACTTTCATAAAACTCACTAAGTTCTTTATTAACAAACTCAGTACCATTGTCTGTTCGGACGATTCTGACAGTTTTGTTAAGTCGAACCTGCAGCTGTTTGATAAGTTTAATGATGATATCTGGACTTTCATCCTTTGTCCTTAAGAACTTAACCTAAGTAAATCAAGAGTAATCATCAACCACAACTAACACATATTTCTTCCCGAAAATATTCTGCACTCTCATGGGTCCACATAAATCCATGTGAATGGTTGAAGAACTTCCATAAATGAGTTTGTAGGTTTGGGTTTGTGGGCATACTTCTTGCTTTTTCCCAATTGGCATGTTGAACAAAGATAATCCTTTTCATACTTTAGTCTAGGTAAGCCTATTACTAAGTCCTTTCTAGAAAGATCATTTATGGTGCCGAAATTCAGGTGATTTAGACGACGATGCCATAACCATGACTTTGTTTTCGAAGCCTTTGACAACAAGAAAATTGGAGAAGACTTCATCATATCTTCGATAGAGATGGTGTATAGGTTTGAACCACGAGTTCCTCTTAAAAGTTCTCTACCATCAAGTTCTCTAACGAAAAAAGTATGTTTTCTGAATGCCACTTCTAGATCAGAATCACAGAATTGACCGACAGAGAATAGATTATGACCAAGACCTTCAACGTAATACACCCTGGAGATTACACTATCGCCAACAGCATAGTCTCCATAACCTATAATTGCACCAAAATGATCATTCCCGAATCTAACAGTCCCGATGAATTTACTCACAAAGTTCATGAGTCGTGACCGGTCTCCAGTCATATGCTTGGAACAGCCTGAGTCCAGGTACCACAGAACGATTTGAACGATCTGTAGTTGAACACAGACAAGAATGGATAACTGGATAATTGGTATCCCCATGCAAGAATGGGTTCCATTTGGTTAGTAACAATAATTGGACCACCCACTTCGGAAGTAGAAACAATGGAATTATCAGGTATTGATGCAGTGCTAGTGTATGCATTAGACCTATTCAAAGTATGTTCACTTTTTAAAGGAATAGTTCTACCAGTAGGCATCCATTTCCTAATGGGCATTGATCTAGATAATTTAGGACACATCTCATTAAGATTGAATTTGTGTCCAGTAGGTATTCACTGATAACCTATGTTACTAAATTTCCTTCCTGTGGGTTTCCAATGTTTTCTAACCTTCTTCCTCCATTGCTTTCTAGCCTTCTTAGCTTGATTTTTTGCATTAACTATCTTAATAGGGCATTTAACAGCATTAATCAAATCATTCACACTACATTCATGATTAGTAACAGAAACCAAGCAATCATCATTACATGTTTTGCCAAGAGTAGCAGAATTCGAATTAATTACAGTACGCTTATAGCTAATACTAGAATCAACACGATTCGTTTTATTCAACTTAAACTTAATGTTCCTAGGGTGATCTTCTACTTTCTTCCATTGCACATTCTTAGCTTGCGAGGTCCTATCTTGCTTTGTATTGCCTGTAGACTTTGACCCGCTTGCTTTTGTGTCACTGATTACTCCTGTAGAGGGAATTATGGGAACATTAGTTGGTTGGGCTACTTTTTGCATTCCTGAACAAGAAGTGCAGGGATCTGAACTACTTGAAGGCACTTTAGAGTTCACTTTCTTAACACTGGGCATAGAACAAGGCATCACAACTTTATCTTTCTCACATAAGGATTTAGGGCATGTTGCTCTTAAACATTCTAACAGCTCTTGAGATCGTTTGGCCTAAAATACAAGCAAACCTAATTTCTCTATCAAGTGGCTTGTTTATGTAATCCTCTTCTACAATCTCACGGAGACATTCTAGACTATCCTTAAGGTGAGCGAAATAGTTATGAAACACCAGTTTGTTATTTCTAAGATGAGGAGGAATGTATTTAACGGTCACAGTATATTTACAGTCTGCAGATGACTTTGATGCAACATTCTCATTAAAGACAAGTGGCATTTTCCCTTTTACCCGACTCCTCAGATTCTCAACTTCTTTTTGTAAAGATGTTATTTTTTTTTGTTCTTGTCACGAGTGACATTGATTGAATCATATAACTCTTTAAAGTGTCGTTTAACATTTTCATTTTCTTCTAGAAAACTCTCATTTTCCTTTTGTAAAACATTAACCAAGTTTTGAAGATGAAAAGTTTGATAACACTGAGAATCTAAAGGAAGAGGCATTTGGGAGCCAGTCACACTGTTTTTTTCACCCTTTAATTGTGAAATTTGGGCTTTCAACTTTCTGATCGTGTTACAGTGAGATTGAATCTGTTCGTTACGTTTGTTTATTTCAAAAAGGGCATCAAACTCAGGAACATTTGAGGATGTCTTGATGTTTGAGGTTTTGACATTTTCTTTGAGATGTTGATATTTTAGTTGCAAATCAAAATGTTCAACTTCTAGCTTAGAAAGATGTTTTACCAAATTATCATGATCATCCTGATCAATTTTCTCATTTAGTTCTGAGTTTTTGTTTTCAAGCTCAATGACACGATCATGGAAAACTTTCAAAGCAACAATTAGTTCATGAAATTGAGAAGCAGTAATAGAATGCTTAGTAACAGTATAAAACACATCTTGAGCCACACAACTCAACACTAAGTTTCATTTGAGATATGTAGATTCTTCCTTTCAATTTCATTATATTTGAGTTCCCGTTCATAATCATTGACTTCAATTATCATTGCATCAAATTCCTTTTCCATTTCTTTGATATCTGAGTCTATCCCCTTTTTAAGACTTTCAAATTGACCTTTTAATTGTTTAAAGAAAGGCATGACCTCAGTTAGATAGCATTCTTTAGTTTGCTCAAAACCCCTTTCCCCTTCAGTTATCCCAGTGGGTGTGATCCTTTTCTTACATGTCTTCTCAAAATCAACAAATAGTTGATAAACAACATACATGCTGATTAAAGTCTTGCTCTTAGTGGGAATAGATCTAGGAACTAAATGCATTAGTGTATTTGGAGGATACACAGTTGCTGGAGGCATCTTCCTAAGGGGAGTGTTCGTTTTAACAAGTGCATTAGCCTTTTGCATATCTATGTCCTTTTTCCAAAAAACTTGTTCTGGGGTTAATAGAGTTTGAGGCTTAAACTTGTCCAGGGAAATCCAATTTTCTTTAGTGTAATCATGGGGTTTATACGTTATGTTTTTCTTTTTACACTCAGGATCTTTTAGCTTCTTATTCATTTTTTCCCTAGTGACTTCATCTAATTGCATATCTTCCTCAGTGCACTCAGGGCAACTAGGTTTCTGCCAAGGCTTAAGGATTTCATTACCATCATAGATCACATTTTGAGCAACTTTTGCTATCTTACCATACTCAGGATTGGGTTCCTCTACAATGGGAACACTATGCTTATCGATGAGAACTCTAAGCTTAGTGATCATGTGAGCAGTCTGAATGGTATTCCCTTGTACGTACAACTTATTTTCAAGCTTGTTTTTCAAAGTTTTTAGATTGGAAAATTCATTCAAAAGTTTTGATTCCTTAGCATTAAATTCTTGTTTAAGCACTTTAACATCATTTTGGAGTTCTTGTTTTTGCTTAACAGTTTTAGAAAGCTTTTCTTGTAAGCAGTTTAACTCGTTTTAACACTTCTTCTCTAAAATTACTTTTTATGATAATTGTACGCATTTAGTTATCCATCTCCTGCTCACGGGTAGTTAACTCAAACTTAGCACGTTGTTCATAAATAGCAACTTGTTCTTTATAGGTATTCAGCTCAGATATAACAGAATCATCAGGGGCACATGGAGTGTATTCATCAAAAACAAAGTCATCATTGACTGCAGAGGATGCATCACTTGGTACAATCTCACTTTCACTTTGTATCACATATTGATCATATGGGACAGTGTTACTATTACCCACATTATCCATATCTGATTCATTAGTTACATGTGATTGTACTTTGTTATGCATCTCTTGTTCATCAACTTCATTGTATAGTTTTAATACCTCAGAGATGATTGAATCTTTGGAAGGACTAGCCTGTTGTGGTGATGAGACCTTTGGAGAGACCATTGGTGAAATGCTAGCCATGAAGATTGTTTGGGCAGTTGGTTCATCATCAACATCTGAGTCATATGCATCACAATCAGCTACCTGAAATGCATTAGGATGATTCTGACCCATGTCTTGCACTGGCTGTTCATCCACATCAGCATCATAGGTCTTGGCATTTCCCTCAACAAGAAACAGTAATTCCTCTTCATCCAAAACATCTCCATTATCCTGTTCTTGTACCAGCAACATCTTCTCCTTAAAATACTCAGCATTTTGTGGGCGTTTTGGAGACGTGCAGTTTCTCGCAATATGTCCTTCACCACCACAGTTGTAGCACTTGATTGGCTTACCCTGTCCTTGATTTGTATTCCTTCCACGGTTCTGATTAGCTGCATACCCTCCACCTGCTCCTATATTTCCAAAACCTGCTCCAACCATCCCTTGTTCATTCCTTCTTCCTTGAACATTTTGCACTACCACCTTGCCATCTCTAATAGTAGCTTGATTATGGGGATTATATGCTGTTCTGATGTTGTTGTTGGTGTGTGAGGTGGAATTCAGATTTTGACTAACCATGAGTGACAGTTGATTGATGAAGTTTTCCATGAATGTGTTTGGGTCTGGATGCTTGTATGCTGGATCAGGAATGAGCTTGTAATTACCATTTCCAGTAGGTATGACTTGTGAAGCTTTGGTAGTAATCCCTACATTGGTGTAGAATGTTGTTGAATCATTTGACGAACTTTCTTCTCCCTGTTTGGATTTGAACTGATCAAGAATCATTCGTTCAAACATAGCATGTCTCTCATTCTGAAGCAGGAATGCATACAATTGTTCATAGTTAGTATTCTTTAATCCTTTGGTTAGCTTCACAGAGGTAACAAATTTGTACCTTTTGGGATTCATGTTGTTCACAAACTTTGAGTTCAGCTGAATATTTGGCATGGTCATTTTGATATTCCTCATGTCATTCACAAGCTTGTGGAATCTCACGTAATATTCATAGACACTTTCTTCTGGTTTCATCTTAAAATGCTCAAATTCATCATACAGTTGTGATTCTCTGTCTTCCATAGTCAATTCAGAACCTGAGAGAAGCATCTTGACATTATCCCAAACTGCCTTGGCTTTAGTGTTGTGATTGATCAACTTGTAGATGTCTTTTGGAAGACCCTGAAGTATAATGTTTGAAGCCCTGATATCAGCATCATATCTCTTCTTTTCCTTATCACTGAGCTCATCATACGTCTTTGGTCTGTCCAATCCTAAGGTCAATGTACCATCTGCAGTAGTTTCAAGAACATCTTTGGTAGTCTCGATTTGATAAGGTCCTTCATCAATTGACTTGAGAATGTTAACTCCATTTTCCTTTCCCAAACAATACAACCTAATTCATTGTGCCCATGAGTCATAATCAGTTCTGTCAAGCATAGGTGGACGAGTATCTGATCCTGCTACTTAAACGTCGTCAACTACAGTAGAAGCGATAGTAGGTATGTTGTTAGACATGATTACAAGTTCTACGGGATTTTACTATTCTTTGATTAAACCGGGAAATTGATTCTTTCACGGGATTTTACTAAACCAAAAGAACAACCGTAAAAATGTAGCACGACGAAGTGACAAGTCTCAATAGACAAGTAGCTCAACAGTCAACTCGCTTTGGTATCAACTCGCTAAACAGACAACTCGCTTAAAAGACAAGTCGCTTAAAACTCAAGTTGCTTAAAGAATCAACTCGCTAAATAGCCAAGTCGCATACAGAGACAACTCGCTTAACCACCAAGTCGCTTAAACCAACTCACTGACAATACAACTCGCTTAATAGCCAAGTCACTTTAAAACTCAAGTCGCTTAAAGAATCAACTCGCTTAATAGCCAAGTCGCATATACCAACTCGCTGCTAATACAACTCGCTTAATAGCCAAGTCGCTTAAACCAACTCGCTTCCAATAACAAAGCAGCTCGCTTCCAAGAAACTCAACACCGTGGCTCAACTCGCTTCGTACAATATTTGAAAACCACCACTTTATCAATAAAAAACAGCTAAACCACAATGATTCAAGCCTTCCAATTCAAAACCTAAACACATATGATGATCCTAAACACAAAAGTACAATCAAAATTCAAACTTTAACACTAGAAATTGACCAAATGATTCAAACTCTCCTAAACACTTATAACCCTAAAAACCTTATGAAATCCACCAAAACAAAGAGCATGAAAGATGAGTGATCAAACCATGGCTCTTGATACCAATTGTAAGATATAGGATTTCACAAACACATCAAACCAAATCCATATGGGGCGTATACAATGTTTTAGAGAGAGAAAGTTCTAGAGAGATAAAGGGAAGAGAGTTGGGAACTATGTGAAACAAAGAAGAATGGTATTGAAGCTCCAACCCTCTACCTTGGCAGGTAGAGGGTATTTATAGTGTTTTACAGTAAACGCCACCTACGGGCTGTGGATCAGGCATACATTGGGTAAAGACCCGTCCGTCCTCCACGGTGTTACTTAACAAACTACTTATTAACATAACTTGATTACGACTACGAGCTTTCTAACGAATACATATACTTGAGGTGACCGACTCTTTAACGTCTGGATTTTCTAATTTCTAACAATAAACTAATCAATTCTTTGTTATTGAACAATGTTTTCATTCACCATTAACTAACTAACTAACTATAATAAAGATCAAAGACTTGATCTAACACTAACTAACTAATCTAGACACCTAGGTGTTTACAAGACTATATGCCTAGGTTACACACACACACCTTTAGTCGACTACATTATGGAAGACTTGTATATAAAACCTACACCTATGTCCTCTTTATATACTAGAGGATTAGGGTTTACAAATCTCTACTAAGGACTAATAAATAAAACTTCTTTTGCAAGCAAGTCCTTCCATCTTTTTGTAGGTTTCCTTCTTGTCGTATTAAGTCCCTCTTATTTCATTCTTTTTGTCTTATCAACTTAAAAGTATAATTCCCAACAATCTTCCCCTAGTTGGTAATGACAAAACCATTCTTGAATGAACTTCCCTAGACGAAGTAGAGAAATTGAGATTTGAGATCTCACCATGAATGAAACATTCTTGTCTTCCTTTGTCTTCCCCTTAATCCATGCCATGCCACTCAAACATCTCTTCTCCTTTTTGTTATTATCTAAATAGGGAACGTATGCAAATAATGAGCTTGACCACCACGAACCAATATCATACTTCCAATCTAAGCCGTCCAATGTTTCGAATTGCCCTCCATTAAGAACACCAAAATGCTTACTAAAAATGAATCCAAAACAGTAGAAAACTCCAACTAGCAGTAGTAATAATGATCAACAATAGTAAAAATCAAACACTTCCCCTTGAGTGGTGCATGGACATCAAATGATTCTTCAAATCTGTAAGCTCTTTGTAATGATCACATGTGAAGAAAACCAAATATAACGAATTTGATGAAGAAGTAAAATAACCCAAACTTGTATCTTATATCTTGCACTATAGATGACATTGAACGTATACCTATGTATAGGGAGACCTCAATCTCTTGATGATAATCACTGAGCACAATAACGTCACTCCTTTAAGTGTTATGTCAATTCTTTGTCATAACCATTGAAGCACGAACAAGTTACCTTAAAAGTAGCTATGATCCTTTTAAGATATGATAAAACACGTATCCAAGTAATTCCACTTCACCTTCAAAGAAGTGATAAATAATCGTCTTCGTAATCAATTATGCAATAAATCCAAATCCAAAAACGAGCTTTTTTAAAACCTTTAAGAACAAATACCAATCTTCTTGTATGTGTGAACGAAAATCCCATGTGTGTGTCGCCAAAAAATCCATAACAATTATTATGCTCAACTTCCCCTCAATTCCAAAACAAGCCTATTATATTAGAGACCCATGATCCCACCATAAAAAAATAGACCAATAATACTCCACTGATGACAATTGAATCTTTACCAATGTCGAACAAGTAGTAGCAGTACTTTAAAACAACGAGCAGTACTTTCAATACAAGTTCCAATATCAGCATGTGTTGAGCAGTAGGTAACATAATGTACGAGCAGTTTCTTTGTATAAAGTCAAAGTACCTTCGTTTAGCAGTACTTTCGGATAAGTAGCACTACTTTGAATGATTTAGGGTTTCGACAACAATACTTTGAGTATAAACAACAGTACTTTGAGTAAACAGCAGTACTTTGTCAGCAGCCATATTCGACAGCCTGTAACTTTTGCATAAAATCTCAGATCGACTATCCCTCCGGTGAAAAGTTAGATTGCTATATAAAGAACGTCCACCCAAAATTTCATCACGATCCAACAGTTAACGAAAAAGTTATGATCGTTTCAAAACAGTGCTGTAGTAACCTTACAGAATTTTTTCAGTTTCTGCAGCAGACTTCGACAGCTTATAACTTTTGATTAAGAGCTCTAATTGACAATCCCTTCAGTGAAAAGTTAGACGGATATACGGAGATGTTCTAGAAAAAAATTTAGCTCGATCCAACGGTTCAAGAAAAGTTATCGCTGTTTGAAAACAGCCCTGCAGAAAGATACGAAAATGTTTAACAGCTTCGAATTTTGTATCTTTTCTTCGAAAAACCTTGTAGATCCCTATATCAAGAGCTCCCCTCTCTGATACCAATTGATAAAAATCATTTATAAGCTCAGCTAGGGATCAATAACAAAGATTAATAACATGCACAGCGGAATAAACTAATCAATTCTTTGTTATTGAACAAGGTTTTCATTCACCATTAACTAACTAACTAACTAACTATAATAAAGATCACAGAATTGATCTAACACTAACTAACTAATCTAGATACCTAGGCGTTTACAAGACTATACGCCTAGGTTACACACACACACCTTTAGTCGACTACATTATGGAAGACTTGTATATAAAACCTACACCTATGTCCTCTTTATATACAAGAGGATTAGGGTTTACAAATCTCTACTAAGGACTAATAAATAAAACTTCTTTTACAAGCAATTCCTTCCATCTTTTTGTAGGTTTCCTTCTTGTCTTATTAAGTCCCTCTTGTTTCATTCTTTTTGTCTTATCAACTCAAATGTATAATTCCCAACAAAATCTAATTAGGGATTAAATCTGACATTTCACTCTCCCCCAATTAGTGCTCTCCCCTAACCCGACAATATATTTGATACATGCTCAGATTAAGAAGTCTTTAGATAATCAAATGCAACTTGTCTTTAGTCTTCTAACATGCAGCAGAAAAATGTAGAACAAACTGTAGACTTGACCTTCTTCAAGATTGTCCAATTGGGGAATAGAAAGTCAACATCTTCAACTCACCAAATGCATTCCCATTAACTTACAAATAGCAAATCCCCTTAACTCAAATCCCTCCCAATCAAACAAGAACAGAAAGATGTTCATTAAGGAAATCAGCCCCACAACTGGAAGCACTTTGTCATTAATCAAATCAGCCCGTGTGAAGATGTTAACCAACGACTCTTAGAAAAAAACTCCATGTGACGATGACCCGATAAGAAGAAGCTCGGTTCTTACATGAGTTTGGAGCCGTTTGACCATTTATTCTCAGATATCAATCAACCATGCAGTAAATTCACACTTCATCTCCCCCTCAAGAATTGCATACGGAGTTGCCATTCTTGATTGAATAAGTGAAAATCATCCAAATGTATTCTATTCACACTTCTCCCCCTCAAAGGTAGCATATGATGTCGCCATCATCATTTATAATTGACCAAGTGGAATAAGAAAACAATCAACAGTAGTTCGGTTCACTTGATGACTGAAAGCGCATGGAAAAAGTATGAAGCATGTTGATGAGAATGGTCATAAATAAGAAGATTTCTCTTCTTTAGAAGATAAAGCGCACTAAAACGTACACTTTTATTTTCTTTAGAGAACGAGGCTTGAACTATTGTGTTCAAACGTCATAATCTCTCTTTTTTCAACTACTCTTGGCAAACTTGTTATCAACCTCATTATCATTCAGTAGGCTCTTTGTAGTGACAACTGATAGAGAAAAACCCAATATGATGAATTTGACCCTGAAGTAAAATAACCCGAACTCGTGACTTAAACTTGCACATATGTAACAAAGAGCGGTGCCGAGAATTCAGACCCTTTTGAATATCTAAGTACTATATACTCTTCAACCAACCAACCATCAAGAATTAGACGTACATCACCTCTTGAAAATCCACAATTCAATTTGACACTGAGCACTACAACGTAACTCCTTAAAGTGATAGTTATTTTGTGGTGGTAAGAGACCAATTCCCCCAAGTGGTAAAAAGAAAAGGAAAAATGACCCAAAAATTACTAGATTTCCAAGTCTTCGTTTTTGAAAATTGTAGAAAACTAGAAGGGGGGTTGTATAGTTTACCAATTAAAAACTTTGTTCTGAAACTTATTGAAAGATCAATTGATATTGATCTTAGATATGTTAATGAAATATACAAGTTGTTTATAGTGGTTCAGTCTACAAGGACTCTTTTTCCTTGCCCTACTCCACTCCTCGACTCTCACACTCGAGAGTTTAACTTCACTAGTCAACAAGCTCCTTTCACCGGCGGAGAAAACCTTTACACTTTGCTTACACTATTTTTGACACTAAGCTAGATGTCGAGTTCTTTCCAAGGGTACAACCACTCCCACACACAATGTATTTTGAGGACAAAAATACTAACCACTCACACTCACAAGATTATGATGGTTTAATACAACAATGAAGTATGAATCAACACAAGATCATACAACACTAAACAAACAAGACTTCCAACTTCTCGTTCGAAGCTTGAATGTGACTTGATCTTCTTTGCTACAAAAGAGATCACTAATATGATATGAAACTGAGTTAGAAAGGTTAGAGAGAATATATGTAAGAGAGTATGATAGAAAAGGATGAAAAACCACTTGGTTTGGCTTTGCTATTTATAGCCAAAACCATCAGCAGGCACCACGAACGGTGGACCCCTTGAAAGGGTTCCGTCCGTTATACATTTTGGTGCCGCCAGGTCTGACAGCAAGATATCAAGATCTTTGCCAAAGTCAACCATATCTATGTATGATTGTGTAAGATATGAAGAGTACAAATCTACACAAAATATCTAATGAAATATTCCAATGATTTCCATGATGCATCACATGATGTCATGTGTTGTTTTTCTATTTTTAGAAATATGCAAATACATAAGTAATGTTTAGTTTTTAAGAAATTAAAACATTCTAAAAACTACTATCATACATTATGCTTAGACTCATATTAAGATATGATTAGTCACAATATAAATGCTTAAATGATGAAGATATTGTTTGAAAAAGCTTGTTTTAATATCTATTAAACTTGACAAGCTTTAAGCTTTATACAAATTAAATTTACTTTTGTCGTTAACAAAACTTAGGTAAAGATCAAAAATATAAATAACGTTTAATGACGATATTTGTATTAATAATCTCCCCCTTTTTGTTGAGGACAAAATATAAATTTTATTTTTATAAAAGATACAAAGTTTGTGCAAGAGTTATAAAAATATTAGTTTTAGAACTTGAAAAGGAAATGATAATGCAAGTGTATGATGTTTGACTTTTTCAGAAAGTCAAAGTATTCACTAGTTGATGCATGATGTTGACTTTTTCAGAAAGTCAAAGTATGCAGTTGACTTTTTAAGAAAAGTCAAGTATTACCAATGAAGTATCATGTTTGACTTTTTCAGAAAGTCAATGTATGCAGTTTGACTTTTTCAGAAAAGTCAAATATAAACAAGTTCTATATTTTCTCCCCCTTTTTGTCTCAACAAAAAGAAGAGGCGATGCGGAATGTAATGAGCCCGAACCATTATCTCCCCCTTGATCAAAGCTCCCCCTAAATTGAGTGCTTAATGGGAAGATACATGGATTGTGAAAATAAAGCTACAAAAAAATGTTAGTAATAATGATCATTCACAAGCATTTCCAAACACTATGTAAAAGCACCAACAATATAGAAAACACCATTCATTAGCTAAAATTTTTCATGAATAAAATTCATGAAAAGAGAACACAATGATGTGTTTTTAGTACAAGAAAATAAATAATCCTAAGAAAAGAAAAACTTAGAAAAGCTAATCTATGACCATCCTAATGAGATGGTGAATGAGAAAGAGCGTTGAGACACTCAAGGATGTGATTGAGGATGAACCTCATTTCCTCTTGGATGTCATGGACCATAACCCGGGTCCTATCAACGGTTTGGGCGGTTTGCTCACAAGTTGAGCAACCATGCCTAGGGGGGTAGTATGTTTGGTGAGGTTGAGGTGGTGGAATGGTAGATGTGTTGGTGTTGGTGGGGATGTTTGGGGTGGTCATGATGGAGGCTAGCAAAGCATTTTCCATTTGCATAGTCTCACTAAGGTGAGAATCCACCATGCCTTTGAATTGGTGGAGGTGTTGGAGTTCCGCTTGAATCTCCTCTCTTGTAGGATTAGCATCCCACATGCACTCCTCAATGTCTTCTAAGTGAGGGGACATTGATGTGGGGAGTGGTTGGTCCCCATACAAAGGACCATGGATGTCTTTGTGAATGGGGTGGAAGAGAAGAGGTTTTGGCCCTAATGGGGCGTTTGGGTCAAAGGATGGCCTAGGTGACTCATGAGCAATCCGCTCAATTGTGCCAAAGGATGGCAATGGTGGTGGATGATTTGGCCTAGGAGGAAAGTCATCCAAGTCCTCCAAGAAAGGATTTGGAGAAGTGGGTGGTGTGGAAAATAACTCCATAGGAATGAGAGTTGGAGACTTTGGTGGTGATGGTGGTGAGGGTGTTTTGGATGTTTGGATGGGTGTCGGTGGAGGTGAAGTTGGTGTTTTTGTAGGTGGTGGAGTGGTGATCACAATTGGTGATTGAGTAGGTGTAGCCAAGGTAAGGCTTGTATCATCTCGGTTGGGAGATGAGATTGTGAGTGGAGAAGACTCGGATGAGGAACTCAAGTTTACGAAGCAACAAGGCCTCACGCTAATTCTAGCGGTTTTCATGCAAGGTTTAGGAGAGGATTTTGTCATTTTGACTTGTGTTTTTCTTTGCTAGATGATGGTAAGAATGAAGAAGGTGTGAGGATGATCATGGTAAAACCTCTCAATTTATAGAAGTGAAAAATTATGGAGAAATGTGTTTGATTTGATGCTAAACCATTGAACAGATGAGGTTCCTGATGATTTGGAAGTAGGTTAAATGCTAGTCATATCACCCAAATCAAGCCATACAAGAGAGATGGAGTGAAGAAGCAAAGATTTGCAATAAATGTGTTCTAATGAGTGGAATTTCCTAACAATCAGATTAACCACGGATTTCAAGGTACCAAAAATTTGGTTCCTTCCTTTATGCCAAAGGGATCCTTGGGTGAATTTTTCAAATTTTTGAATTTTGGTGGGAAATGGATTTCTTATATGCCTAAGTGAATTATACTAGTTCTAATAAGGGTATAAACTAGTTAAGATTTACCTATAAGCAATGGATGGTAATTTGGAATCACGAAAGAATCGAAATTCAGAAAGTTACCTGGAGGATCCACGGCACCAAAAGTTTACACTGACGGAACCCTAAAAAGGGTGCCGTCTGGTCCGCCTGTACAGGTACGGCGGTACCATTTCTCGTAACAGACGGAACCAAAACGTTGGTGTCGTCTGATCCGTGTAGTGCAGAAAACTTTACAGAGTGTATTTTAAGGTGTCGGGGACCTTTCCGAAACCTGAAATTTTTCTCAAAACTTGTGACACTAAACATTTCTAGTTAGGAAAAGTAAATAACATATGTACAAACATAATGGAGCATGGATTTTGAGCAAGGCTAAGTGATTTTCACATTATAGTGAAAATGGGTAAAATTTGATAGCATACTTGTGCTATCTCCCTGCATAAGATTGTTAGCATACATCATTGTTTCAAGTTATATTATCATCCTACAAGATAAAAACAACCAAATTGTATCAAACATTAGAGATAATGTATTGTTCCAAACTCTCCTTAAAACAATTCTCACTTATCCAACTTCTTGTAGATCTTGGTCATCATTCTACCAAGGCACTTGAACATCCCCTTGGTTTGCTTGAACTCCGCTGATTCATTCTCAATCTCGGGAAGAGATGCATAATACTCATGAGGTGGAAGGCGAGAGTTTGGAAGTCCATCATCGGAGCTATTTGATGATGATGATGATGGAGTTGGAGGTTTTGCTCTCTTGCCTTTTGTCTTAGCAACTCGTGCATCACTCAAAGGTACAAAGATATGAGGGATGAGCTCATAGGGAAGGTGCATCCCTTTTGGGCTTGGTGGAATTGGTGCAAAGGATCTATAGAGACGGGTGAGAAGCATCCCGTATGGTAGAGCAACCGATCCTTGTGTTGGAATATCAATCATTCTCCTAGCAATGTAGTAGGCTAAATTGAATGGTTGACGGGTGGACAAGTTGTAGAGCATATGGCAAAGACAAGCATTGATGTGATCCCTATTTCCTATGGTGCTAATGACGTTGGCTCTAAGTAGTTCTTCCCATTTCCTAAATTCGTGCTTAAGTTCATTTAGCTCCATTCCATATGGGTCTCGGTTCACTTGTTTTCCTTTTCGGGTGACTCGGGTTGTATCTCCCCTTGGGATAAATAGGTGCTCACGGATGACATCCTTATTTGCTAGAGGTGTTTGGTAGGGAGAAGTGCGGTCATTGCTTGCATAAAGAATGGTGAGTGACCACTTATCCGAGTAGACACAAGTCCCTCGGTTGGGAATTCCTAGCAATTGAGCAAAGTTGGCTAAGGTGATGGTGTAGTCGTTTTGATTGATTTTAAACCTAAGACAAAACTCATCATCATCTTCATCACTAAAGCCGGTCACACTAGCATAGAACTCTAACACAAACCTAGGACAAATTGGTTCATCGATGTCAAGAAGACAATCAAATTGAATGTTGGCTAGTTCTTCACGGAGATTGGTATTTTCAATGAAAGATGGGTGAATGGTTCTACCCTCATGGAAATACCTTGATTCTAGACTCTTAAAGATTTCTACTTGTTCCTTGGAAAGTCCTTTGGTTTTGTGATGTTTGGGAATATAGCCAAGGGTGTCCTTGTGATCATAGAATCTTGCGGCTACCATGGTTATTCCTAAGAGCAAGAATTAATATGTTAAAAATGAGAATAAACTTTAACGTTTTGGTTCTAGTGTGTGCCTATATGAAAACGATTTGGAGTTGCGGTTATCTCGACTCATTTTATGCACAAAAATGGTTTTAGTGGGGTGTTTGGCAAATACCATGAGATAACCCAAATGCTCCTAATTCAATGTGGCTTCATTTGAATATACCCGGGAATGCATATTAGTTATGCAATACCTTTAGTATTCAAGAGCATGCAAGTGATGAAAGTCTAACATTTCTATTTGTATTAACAATGAAAAAATTGTTTTCCTACAAGTGAGAAGCTTTTCAAATTTTTTGACATGGGGTGTTTGGTTATTTGAATAAGGAATTATAGTCATTATCTATTAATTAGTGGGAAGCATGATTTGTTTATGCAATATGATAATGTAGTACCTAATTTCAATGACTAGTTATGCAATTTGCCAATTGAATTCATATTTAGTATTAAAAGCATACATAAAACCCCATGGAATGATTTGTAATGGTTTTGTGCATAAATAAGAATCCTAGACTCAGAATTAAGAGATAAAATGTAGTTAGGATACTTACAATGATGTTATCTTCAGTGATTAGTGAGTGGGAAGGTGTCAATAGTAAGCTTGGTTTAATGTTTACACGTTTTGGTAAAGTGGGTTTTGAGGAAGAAGATGTTTTGTAGGTAGCAGTTTTGCTTCTGTAGACACCACGGACCAAACGGTACCAAATTTTTGGTTCCGTCCGTGTTGTCGTTTGGTGTCGTGACTACAGTAGCAGATACAAAACAAAATTGTTTTGTTTTGACTATTCTAATGTTTTGGGCTATGTTTATCCTACATGTTTTGTTCCATTAACCCTAAACCAAGTCTAAGAAGATTAAAAGGTTCTCGTTTAAGAGGCTTAGTTAAGATGTCGGCAATGTTGTCTTCGGAGGATACTTTATCGATTGAGATGTTTTCTTTTTTGTCACACCCCCAAAATATCGCAGCGGAACGATAGTGTCATTGGGGTATGACGGCATAGCACAAAGTATGGATACAGAAAACGACCTCTAAAATTAGACGTTTTAAAGAGTTTACCATTCGATTAACTAAGTTAAAGTTTACAACACAAGAAATTCCAAAGTTTGATAATACATAAAGGTTTACAAAACATGTCGAATGGTAATTGCTAAAAGCACAAGACTCCAATGTATGCCATGTGACCCAAAAGCTCCATGAAATGCTATCACCTTACGACCTGAGATAAAACATGCTAAAAAGTATCAACACAAAGGTTGGTGAGTTCATAAGTTTGTTGAAAATGATTTGGAAAAGTCTATAAAGAATGTTGATGCAGCAAAGGCATTGCAAATCCATTCAGTTCCGAGTTCCGCCCATACAAAACCCGCAACCTATGTGTTCACAACCCATTGCCTAATATAGAATTGTCAGCCTTGTTTGTAAGTAGGACATATGTGCATACGATATATACATGTACTTAATGCAAAGAATCACAGCCAACTGAACCTCTTGACAAGTCTAAATTGTTTGTTATGTTTCATTGAATAACAGATTATATTCACCCCAGGTCACGTCATCAAGGACCCAAGGGTGGGGGCGTCAGCCCGATAGTACTATCAATACCTCTCCGCCGGCTCCCGCAGGAGTTAACCAGTTGCTAATGTATGTATGTTGAGGCATAATTGAAAACAAGTTTAGCACATTAAGGCACATATCGCAATAAACCACACATAATGTCCAAAGAGTATAAGAAGTATAGTGTAACACATTTGTATAAAGGGTTTGAGTATTCGCAAGAGTAAAAACAAGTATTTAAGCATGTATCTCCCCCAAAGAGTTTGTAAGAGTTTAAACGAGTAAAAGCGGGGTATGAACTCACCTGGTATGATTGATATGCTAACAAAAAGAAGTGCACGAAAATGAGGCTCGGAAACTATCCGCGACCTAAAATGAATGATGTGCTCTAATATAAGTCATGAAACAATGTCGTGCATGCAAACTCATATGATATCCATACCACTTGTACGTTTTGGAAATAATGTTTATCGTCAAATTATATGTTTATAACATTCCGTCGTATTAAAAATACTCTACAAGTAGCTACGTTGAAACAACCTCCTACGATAGTCGCAAAATGGTGTACATCGAGTGTTAGGAAACAAACTCGACAGTTTTGGAAAGCTTGTATCATTATCTCAAAGTTTTAGTACATAAGTTTCCATCCTAGAGGTCTCGATCACAAAGAAAAGTATAGGTTAAGTATGGTACTTTAGTCCAAAAATATAGTTTAAGGGTGGTTTCCGGCAAAGTTTGAGTGACTATATTTTATTCGTTATAACTCCGCTTGACAAACGGTTGGACATTTTGGAAAATATGCTAGGCGAACTTACTTTTACTAGAAGACATCACGTTATAAAAAGTATTATATCAATGTTAAAAACGACCTCCAACATGGTGACTTGTTTTGCCGTAACACTTGCCTATTGGAATTAATATAGTTTTTCTTATATAATAAAGTTACGGCAACTTTGTGAAACGTGTATAATTTAATCGTTACAAATCCGTTTTCTACGTTTTATATGTCCTTAGCTTCGTATCAAAGTATACTAATTTATTTTTGACAAGTCGACATAATTTATAACACCTAAATTTCATTTTTGACTCGTAAAGGGTGACATTTTCATGCTGAAATTTCCAGAAAATTATAGTTTTCGTCGCCAACTTGAAAAATTCATAACTTCTTCGTTATAGCTCCGTTTTAATCCGTTCAAGCGGCCACGTTTTCATTTTAAAGTGTATTTTCTAAATATGTAGCCCAAAATATTATACCCACTGTCGGATTTTCCAGATTTTCAAAATAAGGACATACCCTTTTGCAAACTTGTCGAAATGAGTTTTTCTCGCGCCAAACCTATTCTAACCCATTCAAAACAACTCGGAAGCTATTCTAATCCTACCATACACCTTCTTAGGGTGTCATGGTTTCCTAGGCATCACCAAAAATAATATATAACAAGGAGTAATTATAGGATGGATTATATATATATATAACACTTAAAAACCTTAAAAAGTGGTATAAACATCACATAACTTGCATGTTTTACTTGTGCATAATAAAAATGAACATAGAAATGAATATGAAAAATAATGATATGTATGAAAAGCTTACTAGTAATTGATGAGGTTTATGAGAACAAAGGATTTTCCTAATCACCCTAGGTTTTTATTTCAAAACCTATACAAAGAGTGATACTAGTGTGTAATAATCTTGTCTTAGAAAAATTTTATGATGATCTTCCTTCTTATCTTGTGGCTGCCGGTTTTAGAGAGAAAAGAGCAAGAGAGATAGTTTGATCTTACTTAGTGAAATGAATAAGTGAAATATGTTTGATATATTAGTATAATACTTGTATACTTGGATAGATATTTTGCAAACAAATGTGACTCACCCTCCCTTGTCGACAAGGGAGGTTAGTCATTCTCTTATATGTATTTTTTTTTATTATTATATAATGTAATGTTTAAGTATGATTAAATGTAGATAAATGATAAGTTGTAGTCACATTTGAGTATATAGGGTAGCGTTAGTTAAAAATAAATTTTCACGGGTCAAGATAAAATATATTTAGGTCATAAAAATTATAAAAATACATTTCTTGAAAGATTTGAGTGAATAAATATTTATCGGGTTGAATTTTCGAAAACCGTCGTAATTATATAAATATAACAATTTATATACAAAATAAATTAAAAACACCGGGTAAACTAATATTATAATTTTTATAATTCTAATATTAGTATAAAAATATATCGGAATAATTTTTGGAAGTGTCGGATCAAATGTTCAAAATAATTAATACGCGATAGCGTTTATTTAATATGAAATTAAACGTTTAATGAAAAATGCAAAACCCATGCATAAATTGATATGAAATGATGAATATGGAGTTTGAGAAATGACCGGAAATTGAGAATTGTGACATTCTTCCCATGTCAGAGGAATCACGTCCTCGTGATTCAATCGATGATACATAAAGGTCTACCCTTAGATTTTGCGAAATCAGGGTGTATGGTAAAGTGCTTATGCCAAAACTTACACGTCTAGGTTTCTTATCTAATGAGACTCACTGAATTTGAATAATACGGTGGATCACTTAATGGTCTAGGGATAACGTACCAGTTATGCATTGCGGGCTTTCTCGGTTCCTACATAGAATGCTCGAGCTCGGGGTGGACTGATATTGAGTACAGGGTTCGGGTTGTTTCCGTCAATTGCTAAAGCTAGGTGTTGGTTACCTTGTGGTTGCCTCTTCGTTCCATTCAACTTAGGACAATTATTCCGGAAGTGGTTCGGGCTGTTACATTCAAAGCAAGTCCTTTGATTATTCCTCATGTTGCCCACGTTAGCCGGTGCTACCTGTGTTTTACACTGCTCCTTAAAATGGCCGTATCGATTGCAATTTGTACACAAGCGGCAGGGCTTGGTCTTTGGATGATGATAAGCACATTTGGCACATTTGGGATGTGTACCCGCATACTCTCTTTGTTCAGTACCAGTTGCCACAAAAACTCTTGCTCTCTTGTTGTCTGCTACCACATCCATCTGTCTACTCGATCCACTCGATTCTTTCCTCTTGTCACTGCTCTTCAAAGTACCATTTCTAACCATCTCGTCTGTCAGGGTTCCTGCCCTCAGTATTGCACTTTGTATTGTAGACGGCTCAGTTGTTTTCACGGTTCCACGGATTTCGGGGACAAGACCATATATGTAGCTCGAGATTCTCTTGGACTCAGGGGTAACTAGATGAGGAACTAGTCTGGCTAACTCATGAAATCGGTCTGTGTAGGCTGCGTGACCAGCCCCTATCATGGAGTGGTGATAAAATTCATCTTCCAGTTTCTGCATTTCATTGTCCGGGCAGTACTCCTCTTTCAATAACGTCTTAAATTCGTCCCATGTCATACCTGTAGCTGCTTCTCTGCCCCTAGCCTGTAGTTGTGTGTTCCACCATGTCAATGCCTTCCTTGATAGCAAGCAAGCAGCATACTTTACCTTCTGATGTGTGGCACAATTGCTGATGTCGATTACTGACTCTGTCTTCTCTACCCATCGAGTATACGCTAAAGCACCTCCTATACCATCAAACTCCATAGGTTTGCATGCTGAAAATTCCTTATACGTGCATCCAGTTCTGTTGTTGTTGTTGGTGTTGTTATTGTTGCCACTACCAACTACATTGTTGGTGTCGCCAGTACCATTCCCGTGGTTTCCCGAGTTATTCATATGGTTTCCAACTTGTGTGACAATAGTGGGAAGCAAGATTTGAAGTTGTTGAGCGATGATGGCGGCAAAATCAGGGTTTCCGCCAGTGTTGTTGTCATTGTTACCCATGTCGCTACCGCCTTCTCTACCTCCACGCTCACCTATCCTTCCACCCCTTTGCGCCGCACCACCTCGGTTAGTGCTGCGTGTTACCCTCTTTGGTGCCATGATCTCTGCAAGGGAAAGAACCGTTGAATTCCCAATGTCTATACTTAACGTCCTCAAACATAATACCACGCCACAAATTGGTTCCTAAGGTGTGCCCACACCGATCTACGTATGCGTGATCGCATATGTCCACGTGGGTTGTGACGCATTTATAATTATGTTGGCCACCATAATTATAATTGCCTCCTTTCACACGTGTACATACCACCAAGCATACTTGTCTCGGCGATTGATGTTACTGAAATAGGTAGCCATTCTATCATCCGATTCTAAGCGGTGGAGGAGGAATTTAGGGTAGGTATCTATGGAGAGTCGCATTTGGTGTATAGGAAGTTCCTTTAGGTGCTAAAGTCACGATGAGGTTTAGTCGCCAGCAGTTCCCAAAGTATCCTCAAGAGAACTCCCATCCTCGGGCAAAATCATCAAATCTATACAGCTTTATAGTAACACTTATTTAGCTCGATCTCGTGTCTCATCAAACAAGAACTGTCACGAGATCAAGTTAGATAAGTGCTCATTACTGAGCTCCATATTTTTAATGACTTGACTAGATTTTGGGACTCCCCTATCGGTACAAGGAAACCACGTTATCCAATGAGGTGGTTCTAGAAGAAATATTTAAGAAAACATATGCGCACGAAAAGTGTGTAAGGCGATAGGAAAAGAAAGGATCGATGTGAAAGTGGTTATAGTCTAGGAACTAAAATGCAACCTAGTTCTCTATAACCAAGTCTCTGATACCAATCTGTCACACCCCCCAAAATATCGCAGCGGAACGATAGTGTCATTGGGGTATGACGTCATAGCACAAAGTATGTATACAGAAAACAACCTCTAAAATGAGACGTTTTAAAGAGTTTACCATTCGATTAACTAAGTTAAAGTTTACAACACAAGAAATTCCAAAGTTTGATAATACATAAAGGTTTACAAAACATGTCGAATGGTAATTGCTAAAAGCACAAGACTCCAATGTATGTCATGTGACCTAAAAGCTCCATGAAATGCTATCACCTTACGACCTGAGATAAAACATGCTAAAAAGTGTCAACACAAAGGTTGGTGAGTTCATAAGTTTGTTGAAAATGATTTGGAAAAGTCTATAAAGAATGTTGATGCAGCAAAGGCATTGCAAATCCATTCAGTTCCGAGTTCCGCCCATACAAAACCCGCAACCTATGTGTTCACAACCCATTGCCTAATATAGAATTGTCAGCCTTGTTTGTAAGTAGGACATATGTGCATACGATATATACATGTACTTAATGCAAAGAATCACAGCCAGCTGAACCTCTTGACAAGTCTAAATTGTTTGTTATGTTTCATTGAATAACAGATTATATTCACCCCAGGTCACGTCATCAAGGACCCAAGGGTGGGGGCGTCAGCCAGATAGTACTATCAATACCTCTCCGCCGGCTCCCGCAGGAGTTAACCAGTTGCTAATGTATGTATGTTGAGGCATAATTGAAAACAAGTTTAGCACATTAAGGCACATATCGCAATAAACCACACATAATGTCCAAAGAGTATAAGAAGTATAGTGTAACACAATTGTATAAATGGTTTGAGTATTCGCAAGAGTAAAAACAAGTATTTAAGCATGTATCTCCCCCAAAAAGTTTGTAAGAGTTTAAACGAGTAAAAGCGGGGTATGAACTCACCTGGTATGATTGATATGCTAACAAAATGAAGTGCACGAAAATGAGGCTCGGCAACTATCCGCGACCAAAAATGAATGATGTGCTCTAATATAAGTCATGAAACAATGTCGTGCATGCAAACTCATATGATATCCATACCACTTGTACGTTTTGGAAATAATGTTTATCGTCAAATTATATGTTTATAACATTCCGCCGTATTAAAAATACTCTACAAGTAGCTACGTTGAAACAACCTCCTACGATAGTCGCAAAATGGTGTACATCGAGTGTTAGGAAACAAACTCAACAGTTTTGGAAAGCTTGTATCATTATCTCAAAGTTTTAGTACATAAGTTTCCATCCTAGAGGTCTCGATCACAAAGAAAAGTATAGGTTAAGTATGGTACTTTAGTCCAAAAATATAGTTTAAGGGTGGTTTCCGGCAAAGTTTGAGTGACTATATTTTATTCGTTATAACTCCGCTTGACAAACGGTTGGACATTTTGGAAAATATGCTAGGCGAACTTACTTTTACTAGAAGACATCACGTTATAAAAAGTATTATATCAATGTTAAAAACGACCTCCAACATGGTGACTTGTTTTGCCGTAACACTTGCCTATTAGAATTAATATAGTTTTTCTTATATAATAAAGTTACGGCAACTTTGTGAAACGTGTATAATTTAATCGTTACAAATCCGTTTTCTACGTTTTATATGTCCTTAGCTTCGAATTAAAGTATACTAATTTATTTTTGACAAGTCGACATAATTTATAACACCTAAGTTTCATTTTTGACTCGTAAAGGGTGACATTTTCATGCTGAAATTTCCAGAAAATTATAGTTTTTGTCGCCAACTTGAAAAATTCATAACTTCTTCGTTATAGCTCCGTTTTAATCCGTTCAAGCGGCCACGTTTTCGTTTTAAAGTGTATTTTCTATATATCTAGGCCAAAATATTATACCCACTGTCGGATTTTCCAGATTTTCAAAATAAGGACATACCCTTTTGCAAACTTGTCGAAATGAGTTTTTCTCGTGCCAAACCTATTCTAACCCATTCAAAACAACTCCGAAGCTATTATAATCCTACCATACACCTTCTTAGGGTGTCATGGTTTCCTAGGAATCACCAAAAATAATATATAACAAGGAGTAATTATAGGATGGATTATATATATATATAACACTTAAAAACCTTAAAAAGTGGTATAAACATCACATAACTTGCATGTTTTACTTGTGCATAATAAAAATGAACATAGAAATGAATATGAAAAATAATGATATGTATGAAAAGCTTACTAGTAATTGATGAGGTTTATGAGAACAAAGGATTTTCCTAATCACCCTAGGTTTTTATTTCAAAACCTATACAAAGAGTGATACTAGTGTGTAATAATCTTGTCTTAGAAAAATTTTATAATGATCTTCCTTCTTATCTTGTGGCTGCCGGTTTTAGAGAGAAAAGAGCAAGAGAGATAGTTTGATCTTACTTAGTGAAATGAATAAGTGAAATATGTTTGATATATTAGTATAATACTTGTATACTTGGATAGATATTTTGCAAACAAATGTGACTCACCCTCCCTTGTCGACAAGGGAGGTTAGTCATTCTCTTATATGTATTTTTTTTATATTATTATATAATGTAATGTTTAAGTATGATTAAATGTAGATAAATGATAAGTTGTAGTCACATTTGAGTATATAGGGTAGCGGTAGTTAAAATTAATTTTCACGGATCAAGATAAAATATATTTAGGTCATAAAAATTATAAAAATACATTTCTTGAAAGATTTGAGTGAATAAATATTTATCGGGTTGAATTTTCGAAAACCGTCGTAATTATATAAATATAACAATTTATATACAAAATAAATTAAAAACACCGGGTAAACTAATATTATAATTTTTATAATTCTAATATTAGTATAAAAATATATCGGAATAATTTTTGGAAGTGTCGGATCAAATGTTAAAAATAATTAATTACGCGATAGCGTTTATTTAATATGAAATTAAACGTTTAATGAAAAATGCAAAACCCATGCATAAATTGATATGAAATGATGAATATGGAGTTTGAGAAATGACCGAAAATTGAGAATTGTGACATTTTTGAACATTGTCGCGAAGAAAGTGATGACGGATTTCAATATGCTTTGTACGAGCATGTTGAACGGGATTCTTGCTGAGATCGATGGCTCCTTTGTTGTCGCAAAGTATCACAATGTCATTGAGATGAATTCCGTAATCTACGAGAGCTTGCTTCATCTAAAGAGCTTGTTGACATGCTTTTCCGGCTGAGACGTACTCGGCTTCAGTAGTTGAGATGGCTAAAGCCGTTTGCTTCTTTGCAAACCATGAGGTGAGACAATGTCCAACAAAAGTGCAAATACCACTTGTACTTTTTCTATCGACATAATCACCGGCATGATCCGAGTCGGCATACACTATGGTTTCTACACCCGTTCCTTTGGGATACCATAATCCTAAACACGTTGTTCCCTTAATGTATCTAAAAATCCTTTTTAAGGCTTCTAAGTGTGATGCCTTTAGGTTTTCTTGAAAGCGAGCACATAGACAAACACTAAACATAATGTCGGGTCTACTAGCCGTAAGATAGAGTAGGCTACCAATCATTCCTCTATATTTAGTGTTATCTACGGATTCATCTTCTTCGTCCTTTGTAGGATCGATATATGTATTGTGTTGATGATTCGGGTGGTCTTGGATGATCAAAATACATGTTATCCATTAGAGAGAGAAAGTAGAGAGAGAGGGAGTTTCTTGGTAGAGACTTGTAGAACAAATTATGAAAGGTTAGATTGAAAGCTCCACCCCTTCCATGGATGGAAGGGGTATTTATAGTTACAGAATACACGACCTCCTATCGGCCTGTGGATCAGGCATACAGTGGGTAAAGACCCGTCCTTCCTCCACGGTGTTACACTACGCTAAACTAAACTAATAACTAACTAATAAACTGATAAATAACGTAACTAACGATATGTCTACGAGCTAACTTATGCTAGATAATATTTGGGGTGACCGATACTTTACTTATGGAATTTCCAATTCCTAACAATCTCCCCCTAAGGGAGGTTACCCCATGTTTTACATTTTGAATCTAAGCATTCTATTTAATCTTCTGTTCTTGAGCTCGTAGACTTTAATTCTTAAATTCTTCAACATTTGCATCATTGTGCTTTAGCAGTGATTCTTCAAAGTCCGATTACATTGTACTTTCAGTGGAGGCCTTTGAACTGATCCACATCTTTGATGATCTTCGAGCTTTCATTGAGATCATCAGCCACAGTAAATCTCTGGATCACCCTTTATTGTGTTGCCATCATGTGATGTTGTGACTTTTGGACCGACATGCTCACACTTTCTGGATCATGACATCTTTCCATCAGAGTAGCGGAAGCTTTACTGGTCCATGATATTTGCAGCAGCGTAGCAGAAGCATAGTATAAAAATATCAGAACCAGGTTATGTAGATATGCACCAGTCATGATTTCTTCAATTAAGTGTGGATGCTGTGAGCATGCGGCTTTGGATTGACGTCTCAATTCTGATCAGCTGCAACCGTCCAAATGTACCTGCAAACAACAGTTAGCAATAAAACACACGAAAGTGTCTTTGATCACTTTCGTCGAATTGAGGTACACGGCTCAGGGTTCCCCATTGATCAGTATAAATACTGCCTGTGATCAGGTAGGATTCCTAAGAATCTCCTTGATAGGGTTTCGCAGCTGTTCTAGCCGTTCTCAAACCGGAACGTCTCAAAGAAGACAACACGGAGTGAGTGAACCAGCAAATTGAGATTCACTGATTGATGAAAAATGATTTGAAAACAATCGCGTATTGCTTAGAAGAAAGAGTTTTGCAATACGACGAAGGTTTTATAAGAAAGATCAATTTTCAATCAAAATACTTTTTGTATTTGAAAAGAATACACATTCGATATGCTAGTGAAAAGAAGAGATTCGCACATCAAACGGTTTTACCAAAAGTATTTTCAATCAGAGATACTTTTTGAGTTTGAAAACATTAGTAGACATTCGACGTGCTAGAGAAAAGAAGGTTTGCACATCGAACAGTTTTTCCAAAAGTATTCGTCAATTCCATTCCTGGACCAAGGTTGATTCAAGATTGAATCTCCCCATCATTTCTATCTAGTTGTCACAAGCTTGATCTTTAGAAAAGATCTCACATGTCACCCACCAAGAGCTTGTTTGATGTTGGCTCTAGAAGGATTTCCATCTTCATCGTGAATATTTTTCATATCACTCGGATGTTCTGGCAATACCACAAGGATAATGCGTAGGACTCTTAATTATATACTCACTTTCCACATTGTGTGAAATAGCAAGTCTTCAAGAATTTAGTGTCCTAACGAGATATTGTGGATGATCTCTTGGCTCTAGACTCAATAGTGCACATTTGGTTCCTATGCCGGAGACTAGGGAGAGGGTCTCCTTCTTCAATATCAACAATCTCTAAGAGAAAGTTGATAGATAATGTAGGTTCCCCGTGAGAATGAAACAAGCCCTTTTAAGAGGAACTTGAGTAGCTTGGGAAGTTGTAGTGTAGTGCGTCACTGGGTCCATGACGTGTTGTCTTCAATACCGGCGTTACCTTAGTAACCACCAGTAGCATATGTATTGAACCCGGTGTCTGCCCCAAGGTTGAATTATTGGAGGGCTATTTCTTTTCACCCTTTTCTCATTCATTTCTTTTTCATTCTTCAACCCCTTCAGTGCTTACCGAGACTTCATTACTAGAACCTTGTTGGGTTTATTCCAGTACTAGCTCTGTCTCAGTCCGCACTCTTCCCATATCTCACTTTTCTCCTTTTTTTCAATATACCTAAGGACTCTACACTATCTAATGGATTGTCCCTGGGTAGATCCCTCCGGTTCTGGCGAATCGTGGGAACAAATACCTAACCTAACCATCCTTATAACTCCATGCATAAATTAAATTGGTCGGTCTTTTGGTATTGTTCATTCCTTCTAGAAACCAATTGAAAAATCATTTGGAAAAACAATCAAGGTACTTGTGATACGAGATCAAAGCATTTTGTACCTTAATAGTTTTGATCATTTAGAAAACCTACCCCTCAACATGTGCATATGATTTAGAAATTGTTTAGCACAAGGAGGCAAGAGGACTTTGAAATATTTTCTTTGATCACAATTTTCATACGAAAAAGCCATTTGATTTTCTTGGTAAAATTCTCCCCCTCAATATGTGCGTAAGATATTTGAAATCATTTTATCACATAGAGGAAAGAGTTCTTTGAAGTACTTTCACGATCACACTGCCATTTAGAAACCATTTAAAACTCAATCAAGGTACTTTATATTAAAACATAAAAGCATTTGCACCTTGATAGTTTATTATCATTTGAAATGCTCCCCCTCAATATGTGCTTCGAGATTCGAAAGCGTTTAGCACATATGAGAGAGCAGCCTGCATAATTGAATCAAAACGATCACCTTTTATCAAATTTCATTATTAAATCACAAATTCTCCCCCGATCAAAAATATCAAACCCTTTGTGATTTTGGATCTCAAGTGATTTAATTAGGTTTAGAAAACATGGGAGAATATGTGCATGGTTTAAATACTCATCTGGTTTTTGGATAAATCCTCCTCCTCAACATGTGCATTGTGTATTTGAAATCGTTTGGCACATGGAGGCAGGAGTGCCTATAAAGGACTAAAACCAATTCCATGAAAACAGATTTGAGATTTAAATCACGATCTCTCCCCCGATCAAAAATTTCAAACCTTTTGAGATTTGTGATCCCAATTGATTTAAATCACTTAGAAAATTTTAGGGGAAAGACGTGGCAAGATTTAATTTTGAAAGATGACAGATAGGAACAGATTTAGACATTAAAGATTGTTAGTGTCAGGTATGATTGTTTTAAGAGACCTTTAAGTAAAATAAAACAATTTCACAATCAAACAAGAACAGAAAAAATTTCATTTTGTAAGATCTTTGAGTTTTAAAGAAAATTATACCATGACATAACATTAAATCTTTAGATCACCACTTATTGTTGTACAGAACGGACTTTTTGAAGATATATTGTTTGAAAATACTTTAAATTAAATCACTCTCCCCCTCAATCGATGACCGAAGTCGTTGATTGAGTGACTTAAGTTTTGAAAAAATGAAGTCCGGTGATTTTCAAAGTTAAGTCCAATTAATTTTCAAAACAATATTTTCCATTTTCAAAACAATTTAATCAAATTAATTCAAAATTGTTTAAAAAATGGTATCCTGCACAAAGATACGTTAGGTGGTTAAGAAGCTTCCGTTGTTGCTGTAGGGCTTGGAAGAAAACCGTCTGCTGATGCAGGGAGACTTCTTCTTACTTTGCATTTTGAATGCCAACTGAGGTCAAATTAAGCTCCGTTTCTTCAATCACTTAGAAGAAAACCATCTGCTGATGCAGTGAGACCTCTTACGTTGCATTTATGCCAACTCTCCATTGAAGTCCAATTAAGCTCCGTTTCTTCATTTGTCAACCCAAGAAATAGTTACCCTTTCCTTTCGGCATCCAATCATCTTCAATTGTGGGATCCGGATCGGGAACATTCTTATATACCAATATACCTGCATACGTTAGTAAACACACATACAAATATATGGTGGTCGACATCACCCAAACAGCAATCGACTAATAAAAGTCAATGTAACATATCAATCAGATCATATAAATGTATGGGAATAATGTGTACATCAAAATCTAATCATCTAATCCTAGCAATCATATTCTATGCACCTAGTCCTTCAAAATAGGTTAACATAATTTTTAATTAAGCATATTAGGATAATTAAGAAAGCCCTTTAGATGATATAAATTTGAAAACATTCTCCCCTCAATCAATGACTCATTTTCTTTTAAAAGCGCTGAAGTCATTGATTGAGTTTGCAATTTTATGAGCATTCTGAATCTGATTGATTTATAAGCAACTCATTACCACCATTTTGAAATACAACAAATATTTTTCTGAAGAATTTTAGACGGAAAAACATTTGAGTAGGAACAGCAGTCCTTCGACATACTTTCCTCAATTTGTTTTAGGATAAGTGCACGAAATATTTTGAAAATAGGTTTAGCGCAACACTTTCTTTTCTTGAAGAGCGGGTTACTATCAGAAATAATAGCAAGCCATAGTTTTAGGCATGGGTTAAAGTCTGAAATAACTGCAAGCCATTGTTTAAGCACGGGTTACAGTCTGAAATAACTGTAAGCCATAGTTTGTGACATGTTTTGGAAAAGAATATTTACACCTCCTGCTCGAACTTCATCTATGGTCCCGTGCCATTATTGAATGACATTTCTAAGACCGCAGATGTTATCGATACCAGAAGACATGTCATAGAAAAACATATTTTTGGTATTTTTGAAATTTTCTGATTTTTTTGGGTTTTTGTAGGTTTTATAATTTTCTATTTTCTTTTGTTGGTTTTATATTTTTGTATTTTGTTTTTCAGATAAATATATACAAAGATAGAGTAGATGATATAGTTAAAGAAGATGATGACACGAGTACCGAGATAAGGATATCGAGCAGCCCCGTTGTAGAAGATAGAAGTCATCATCTCTTAAACATTCACCACCAAAGCTTCCGAGGCTCCAGAATATAAGATAGAACATGAGCCTTTGAGAAAGAGAGACTTTGGCAGCTTCCCCCCAAACCGAAAATCCATGTGATGAGCAGATTCGAAGCTCTATTTCAAGCTTGCCTTAGCTAGGTGCACAAAGAAGCACACCATTATTATAAATCCCGCTGCTCCTTTTAAGAACAAAAATCGAGATTCTTCGTTCGGGGTTATATCATCAACAAGAACATCAACGTATCATCCCACTCTTTAAATTTCTTCTCATATTTCATTACCACTGAAGTCTGACGCAATCCATTCCAAAAGGTGTCAAGAGACCACTTCCCCCGAGTAGTTGAATTGATGCAGTCAATCTCTTAGACTAGAGTTCAAAAACCCGAGTACACATTTACCCTACGACAACGAAACTTATACCATCGAAGTAGCAGATTAAGTCCAATAGCCAAAGAATAACCCCGATGTATACTTTTCTCTCCCGCTGAAGAAAGTGTATGAAGCTCAAGAACCCGAAGTACCCGAATGCCCAAAGAGAGAATAACCGATAACATTGAAGAAGCAGGCCGAATCACTGATTATCTCTGCGGATGACAATCTCTGCGGATGTCCACTCCGGAATAAGTGATTATATCACTGAATCACTGATTAAACCCTCAAGTAAAACAGCTGAGCATCCCCAATGTACACAATCTCTCTCCCCTGATGATTGTGATAACATCAAAATCATCACACACTTGTGTACCTCTTTTTATCATCAGAAACTAACTCTTACATCTCTTCCCCCACGTAGTTGGAATAAGAACACTAAATGCCTTGATGAGTAAACCTTGAGTTTCTCTGCGGTCATGACTTTTGTCTTCCCGAGATATCTTCAATCACTTAGAAGAATTAAGTTCATCAAGTTTACTCGTCATGAGTCAAACCTTGAGTTTCTCTGCGGTAATAACAATAGTCTTCCCGGGATATCTTCAATCACTTAGAAGTATTAAGCTCATCAAGATTACTCGCGTTTAGATGCGTGTCTCCTTCCCCCTTGCTGGTTTTGATGCTTCAGAATCAACAACTCATTGAAAGCCCGTATACTAGAAATTTTTTGAGAAAAACACTTGAAATCTTGTGGGAATCAACTTGCTGAAGAATATGAGCAAGTCTAATTGGGGATTAAATTCGACATTTCACCCTCCCCCAATTAGTGCTCTCCCCTAAACCGACAATCTTTGTGATAAATTCCCAGATTAAGAAGAAGTCTTTAGATCGTTAAATGCAACTCGTCTTTAGTCTTCTAACATGTAGCAAAAAATGTAAAACCGACTGTAGACTCGACCTTCTTCAAGATTGTGCAGTTGGGGAATAGATAGTTAACATCTTCAACACACACCAAAAAGCATCCCAATTAACTTTACATCTTGCAAATTCCCCTTAACTAAGATCCCTCCCAATCAAACAAGAACAGAAAGATGTTCATCAAGGAAATCAGCAATCAGGCCGCAACGAACACACAAGATGGTAACACCAAACTACGAATCACATCAAACAAGAACAGCGAGATTGTTCGGAATCATCATGTTGATGTATACGTGAAGCATTAATCGGAAGCACTTTGTCGATAAACTCATCAATCCGAGTGAAGATGTCAACCAACGGCTCTTAAGAAGAAACTCCATGTAAAGATGACCCGATAAGAAGAAACTCGGTTCTTACATGAGTTAGGAGCCGTATGACCATATATTCTCATATTACAATCAACCATGCAGTATTATCATACTTCTTCTCCCCCTTAAGAATTGCATACGGAGATGCCATTCTTGATTAAACAAGTGAAAATCATCCAAATGTAGTCTATTTACACTTCTCCCCTGCAACATTAGCACATGATGTCTCCATCTTCATTATAGTTGAGCAAGTGAAATAAGAAAACAATCAACAGCAGCCTGGTTCACTTGATGACTGAAAGCGCATGGAAAAAGTATGAAGCATGTTGATGAGAATGGTCATAATAAGAAGATTTCTCTTCTTCAGAAGATAAAGCGCACTGAAGCGTACACTTTTCTTTTCTTTAGAGTATGAGGCTTGAACTGAAGTATTCAAACGTCATTATCTCTCTCTTTTCAATCTCTTGGCAAAACATGTAATCAACCCCATTATCATTCAGTAGGCTCTTTGTAGTGACAGATGATGGAAATAACCCAATATGATGAATTTGACCCTGAAGTAAACTAACCCGAACTCGTGACTTAAACTTGCACATATGTAACAAAGAGCGGTGCCGATTTCCATTAGCATCTCTAAGTACTCTCTATGTACTCTATACTCTTCAACCAACCAACCATCAAGTATAAGACGTACATTACCTCTTGAAAATCCACAATTGAATGTGACACTGAGCACTACAACGTAACTCCTTAAAGTGATAGTTATTTTGTGGTGGTAAGAGCCCAATTCCCCCTAGTGGTAAAAGAAAAGGTAAAAGACACCCAACAATAACTAGATTTCCAAGTCTTCGTTTTTGATCATAAGCTCGAACAAGGATCATGAAGAATCTTCATCCAACCATCCCCGATACTTTCAGATACTAAGTACACTCGCCAGTGATATTTCACTTCAACCTCAAATAAATAATACTGAATTAACGCCGTTGTCACATCTTCTGAACTGCTCAAATCTAGCCTTCTTTGACAATTAAATGAACTTTGATAATGGTTTCATCCCGACCATGGTTAAAAGCACATTACCCCGTAAAACCATGTAATAACCAACCTGCCATGATGAATATCCAAACACACATCCAATTCATGAAGTACACCCTTTTTATCTCTTCTTCGAAACAGAAACCGTAGCTCCAACATCAAATAAGATCCTGAAATAGACATTCCTTACTCCAAGATGGTTCCATCATTACGGGATTTTACAACTCTAAGATTTAAACCGAGAAATAGTTTCTTTCGCGGGATTTTACAAAACCAAGAATAATCCGTAAGATAGATCCGGAAATGCACTTTACAATTACCAGGATGTTTCCACTGTCACGGGATTTTACAAGTCTATGATTTAAACCGAGAAATAGATTCTTCCGCGGGATTTTACAAAATCAAGACAGAACCGTAAACAATGTTAGCTTGAATGTTTTATGACAACTTTGGTTTTGGTGAATATCTGTTTTAGGGGAACATGCAGCGATTCATCAACAAATCACCTTCATCATTAACAATTCTTTACCCGAATGTAGACAACTTCACAAACCATACTAAGTCAATTAGTATAGACTCCTTTTCCCTAGAGGTTAACCGTAAAACATCAAAGTACACGTTTCTCCCCCATGATGGTTTCGAACTTTCGGAAGCATCATAACGTGTACGACCATTTGCACGAGAAGTTCTTGTCATAAGCAAACATCTTGAAAAATCATAACAGACGCTGAAGATTCTTGAAAGATTTTGCTTAGACTGTGAAGTATCATTAACATTATGTGGCCTCGAATATCTCATGGGAATTGCTGAAATTGAACCTCCATTGATTCAATGGCTAATAGTAATGACCACATATGGAGATAACCCGATACGACTAACTTGAAGAGAAATGAGACATCCCAACTTAGTGACTTACTACTTGTTCTATATTATTGAACAATCCACAACGCCGTGTGACACTAAGTACTACAACTTCCTCAAGGTGATAGTTACACATTGTGAGCACGACGACGTAACTCCTTACATTAGTTATAACCAGATTGTCAATTCATAATCACTTAAAGTGATAGTTATGTCCCAACAAGTTATCTTGAGACATACATCCAACCAACCAACGTCTCATAGATACAGAAGTTCACCCGTGAAACGTCACTCCAAATTCTCGTTAATAATACCGTACAAAAACCCCGTAGTCATTCTTCACTTTATTGCTCAAGCCGTGAATTTATGTATCCTTCGTGAATTATTTAATACCAAAAATTCCACTCCTTATAATATGGTAACAAAACGTGTATCCACTATTTTGTAAACACAAAAAAATCAGATATCAAGTTATGAAGATATACATGCGTTATAAGCTCAATGAAATAACTTACCACCAGCCCATTCCATGATATAAACACAAAGCCCAATATACCTAGGCCCGTTTGTAAAAAAAAAATCCCAGATCCAATACACCAAGTCAATAACCGGTTATATATATTAATCATCCTAATCTTTAGGTCATAGTATTAACCTCACAGTCTCAAAAATAATCGCCTACCATCTTCTTATCTCACCTAACTTGACTCACCCATCTCAAAGCAGATAATATCCAACAATCAAAAATGCATACAGTATATTGTATCCTCCCCCATGTAATAGTTACACTCACCAACTCGTCATATCAAACTCTCCGTGATCAGAACCCACTTCTTACTTTTACAACGATTCTATGAGGCATCAAGGTCTTGTGACAAACAAGGTCTCGGGTAGGTTTAATTTTAGAGTATTTCGTTTTTAATTCGAGTCAAGTACGAATGAAAGAAAAGTGATAACATAATTGTTATAGACTTTTCTTTATCTTTCGAATAGAAGCACGAAGCTTTGCCTTCACAAGGATCAATGAGGATGATTGTTTCAATTAAAACAATCTATAAAAGATTGCAAAAAAGATGAATCATAGTCTGAGATTGTTGTTAATTTTTTTTTCGATTTGAGTCTTGTAGAAGATGGAGGATAGGGAAAATTTGAGATTAGTTGTTGGCTGTTGAATAGGATAGATGACACATTTTGATTCGTTATGCTTATGATGGCACTGATGATGTTGAAACACTGAGGTCGAGTATGTTGTGGTAAATGGTTTGGTCTCGTGGTCTAGTCATTTAGCTTCTTCTTCATCCTTTCTGTCACAAGTCGGTCAAGGTCACAAGTCGCTAGTCTTGTAGACAAGTCGCTAGTATTGTAGACAAGTCGCTAGTCTTGTAGACAAGTCGCTAGCTTTTTATTTGACTCAATAGTCGAACAACCATAACTCGCTACACTCTATCAACATAACAAGTCGCTACTTATAAATATAAGTCGCTACCGTTTAAAGAACCAAGTCGCTAATATTTTTCTGACACAAGTTGCTATATCATGTAAATACAAGTCGCTAGTATAAAACAATGAATCTGGACACATGTTAAGTCAACTCGCTAGCAAGAAATTGACTTTTTCGGATGAGTTTTCCGACCATTTTCCGACCACCTTCATAGCTACCCAGAAAAACTGCATAAAAAATGCATCCTTTTTGCCCTGTTTGACCACGTGAAGATGACATATATTTGAGACCAAGTTTAAGACCACATTAATATTACCAAATGACTCAGAAAAACTGAAAGCTGCATCTGTTATTAACTCTAAACCATGACCATTTTTGACCTTATGAAAGTGACCACAAGACTTTTAACAGATTTGGTACCATAGTCATAAAATAAATAAAAATCTGATAAGGACAAGTAAGAGACACAAGACAGATTTCATTCACACCTTTGACCAAATAGTATACAAAACATTGTATAAAAACTGTTTACCAAACTTATAGCAGAAAAAAAATATTTCCGACCCTTAAAAAGTACATAAAACAGTTTTTAACAAGAATCAACACAACACAATAAACCTAGGCTCTGATGCCATTTGTAGGATCGATATATGTATTGTGTTGATGATTCGGGTGGTCTTGGATGATCAAAATACATGTTATCCATTAGAGAGAGAAAGTAGAGAGAGAGGGAGTTTCTTGGTAGAGACTTGTAGAACAAATTATGAAAGGTTAGATTGAAAGCTCCACCCCTTCCATGGATGGAAGGGGTATTTATAGTTACAGAATACACGACCTCCTATCGGCCTGTGGATCAGGCATACAGTGGGTAAAGACCCGTCCTTCCTCCACGGTATTACACTACGCTAAACTAAACTAATAACTAACTAATAAACTGATAAATAACGTAACTAACGATATGTCTACGAGCTAACTTATGCTAGATAATATTTGGGGTGACCGATACTTTACTTATGGAATTTCCAATTCCTAACATCCTTGGTGAGTTTAGTGTCCGAGGACATGGGTGTTTTAGTTGGTTTGGAATCTTCAAGACCAAATTTCTTAAGCATGTCTTTTATATATTTAGATTGTTTAAAAAATATGCCATCTTCTAGTTGTTTAATTTGAAGTCCTAGAAAGAAATTTAATTCACCCATCATACTCATTTCAAACTCGTCGTGCATGATTTTAGAGAAATCATCACATAGCTCTTGACAAGTTGATCCGAATATAATGTCGTCAACGTATATTTGAACAATGATAATATGTGATTCCTTTTTCTTGGTAAAAAGAGTATTATCTACTAATCCCATAGTGTATTTGTTATCAATAAGAAAAGTCTTAAGTCGGTCGTACCAAGCTTTTGGTGCTTGCTTAAGACCGTATAATGCTTTCTTGAGTTTGAAGACATGATGTGGTTTCTCAAAGTCGGTAAAACCGGGAGGTTGAGCAACATACACTTCTTCGTTAATAAACCCATTAAGAAAAGCACTTTTAACATCCATTTGAAATAATTTAAAGTCATAAGTACATGCATAAGCAAGTAATATTCTAATAGATTCGAGTCTAGCTACCAGTGCATAAGTTTCATCATAGTCAATCCCCTCTTGTTGATTATAACCTTGTGTCACACCCCCAAATTACCTGTTTTGCAGCGGAATGGAATTCCTGGGGATTGACTGTCATAGCATCACAATCACAATTATATTGAACGACCTAAAGTGTCGTTTGAAAAATACATCGCTTGATTTAATAAAAACATTCAAAGTTACAAAGATAGGTCCCAAATGAAAATTACTAAGTGCGGAAATAAGTTTGGTACAAGTCAAACGATGTTTTTAAAGTATATAAATCCATGTGAGACGCGTCGTCACCGCGACTCTATGATATGTCCACATGCATGCCATGAAGTGAATGCCTTAGTTACCTGAAAATACATTGCTAAAAGTGTCAACATAAAGGTTGAGTGAGTTCATAGAGTTGTTGAAAATGTTAAATACGACTACCACAAGTATAAATTATGTATGACAATGTCGCCACAAAAATGATACAATTGCTATAAGTCCATGACACCGAAGCTCTGACTGATGTTCGCCCCAACAGAGTGTTTGCCAAACAACTCAAATAATGATAATGACATGAAATGCATCCGTATGACTAGTTGGGATCCACCAACCCGGATGGAGGTGTCACCCTCGATAGATCTATCCACTCACTCACGCTTCTATGAAATTTGTGACAACCCGTACTTTCAGGTCATTTCTTGACACAATTTATGCCTCATTATTTCAACATTTATCGTAAACTTGGTTTATGTGTTCCAAATTCGAGTAACCTTGAAGGTTTAGCGACGAATTCATGATCATAACATCACGTACATTTCATATGGACTAAGATTAGTCTACATTTCATTCACATCATGTGCATCTCATTAGTACATTCACGACATTTCATTTCTCATATAACGCGTAATTTTTATATTAAATAATCGTTATCGCGTGAGTTATTATTTTGTATATTTAACCCGTTACTTTCAAAAATGATTCCGACGTATTTTTAAACTTACATTTAGTTTATAAAAACTATATTTTTAGTTTTCCTAGTGTTTCAAATTTATTTGGTACATAAATCGTTAAAGTTAAATTATTACGTCGTTTTTCTTAAAAATTATACGATAATTATTTTATCACCCGAATTTCACAAGGAATGTATTTTTACAATTTTTATTATATCATTACATTCTATTTTGACCTAATAAAAACTTACTTGCACCAAGTATTACCAATTGCTCTACAAGTTAATAATATTTATACTTTACTTACACTTTTGTCAAATGTTATACAAGATATATATAAGTATAGTTTTTTTTTAAAAAAAAAATACAAATATCTACATCCCTCCCCCCTTGGCCGACAAGGGGGAGGGTGTATTAATTGATTGGCATGGTTTGGTGATTGTTACAAATTTTACACAACCTTAAAGTCTTACTTAACACCTTTTTATCATTCATTTCAATCTCTTCAAGTATTAGCAAAAGTTTTCTCTCCTTTTCTTTGGGTTCTTCAAACCGGCCACACATCAAGAGAGCAAGGGATCAAAAATTTTTATCTAGCACAAGTGTTATAACAATCTAGTGTATACTCTTTATATGGTTTTGAAATAAAAACCAAGAGTATTTAGGATTATCCTTGTTACTTACACCTCATCATTATCACTTGTAAGCATGTTTTTATCATTTTTCATGTTTCCTTATCATTTTATATTCATCTTTTCATTTTTGGAGCAAGTATGCATGATGTGTGATTTATACCATTTTATTTCATGATTTTAGAGTTATTTATATACTATGGTCATCCTATAAATATTCCTTTGGTATTCTATGGTCTTGATGATGTCTAGGAACCCATGACACCCTAAGAAGGTGTATGGTAGGATTAGATTAGCTTTGGAGTTGATTTGAAGGGATTAGAATAGGTTTTGTCCGAGAAAAACTATTTTCGATAACTATAAAATAGGTTCTGTCCTTAATTCGATTTTCTGGAAAATCCGACAGTTGGTACGAAACTTTGGCCTTGATATTTAGAAAATATACTTTAAAACGAATCCGTGGCCTTTTGAACGGATAAAAACGGAGTTATAACGAAGAAGTTATGAATTTTTAAAGTTTGGCGACGAAATAAATAGTTTTCTGAAATTTCAGCATGCAGTTTTTAGTTTGTTCGGGTCAAAAACGAGCCTTAAGCTTCACAAATTATTTCGACTTGTCAAAAATATATTAGTATACTTTGATACGAAGCTAAGGACATATTATACGTAGAAAACGGATTTGAAACGACAAAGATATGCACGTTTTTATAAAGTTGCCGTAACTATTATTTTCTGAAAAACTATATTATTTTTACGTTACAAGTGTTACATTAGCTGTAACGACCATGTTTGCGGCAGTTTTTAACCATGATGTGAAACTTTTTGGAACGAATTGTCTTCTAGTAAAATCAAGTTCACCGGCCATATTTTTCAAAACGACAAGCCGTCTGTATAGCGGAGTTGTAGTAAATTATTTACGGATGTTCAAACTTGGCCGAAACTCATTTTCTGCACAACAATTCAACAAAATCACTATCTTTAACCCTTATTATCTTTATGTTCGAGACCTTTTGGACGAAAACTCCCGAACTGAAACTTCTAGATATCGATACAAACTTTCCAAAACCGTCGAGTTCGTTCTCTAACGATCGACGTACACCGTTTTACGACTAGTTTTCCAAAGCCATTTTTGTTAATTTCATGATATTACCGACGACATTGTTTTGCGACGAAAAGTAATAATTTCACCAAAAATCATTATAAAACCATTGTAGGATGACATTTTGAAGTAAAAACTTGAAAAGTGATTTTTGAAGGGTCGAGACGTCAAAAGAGTATTTTTCGACGATAAGTAATATTTTTCAAAACTCGCAAATGGTATAAATAACATACGAAATGCATGCATAACATTACATTGCAACTCATTACATATCATATCATTCGTAATAGGTCCAGATTGAAACATCACGCTATACCTCAGTGTACCCACTCTTGTCATCATACCAGTTTATCAAGTGAGTTCATAGCCCCACTTTTACTCTTTTAACTGTTTTACAAACTCTTGGGGGAGATACATGCTACATTTTTAATCGAACACAACTGCTTTGAACTGTATGCTATATCCGAATGTTTTATTGTCACTAAGTATTTGCCATGTTCGAAGTCCCTACATCATGAACCATTAGTCACTTGCGAGTGAGCGCGAATATTGTGAATAGGCCTATTGGAATTAACACTCCCGCTCCTATTGACCCATTTAGGGGAAATCGAGCGCACTATATTTGAATCATTAAGGTAAATTGGCAAATTACCTATTAGGGCGGCGATGAAACGATGATTACCAATTTTTATTGGTGCGATGTTTACGCTTTGGTGTCATGAACTTAGTGAAATAAATACGATTTTGTTTTTAACGATGAGTGTGAAACCATTTAACTCACACTACGATTATTGTGTTCAAACGAATTACTTAAACCTATGGATTTCACTCAACCTTTGTGTTGACCTTTTTAGCATGTTTATTCTCAGGTATCTAAGGCATTATCATCATGGCTTGGTTAAGGAACCACCTTTTGAGTCGCGGCGTCGACTTACATCATTGTACATTATGGCACTTTCTTTTAAAACCATCGTTTGGACTTGTAATATATTTATATTTCCGCAAACTTTGTAAACTTTTGGGACCTATGTTGTAACCCTGATTATTTTATTAAATCAAACGATGTATTTTCCAAACGACACTTTAGGTCGTTCAATATAACTGTGATTGTGATGCTATGACAGTCAATCCCCAGGAATTCCATTCCGCTGCAAAACAGGTAATTTGGGGGTGTGACAGATTGGCATCAGAGCTTCGGTTATAGAGAACTAGGTTGCATCATTGACCCTAGACTATAACTACATCACCATAGCATCTCATCATTTCATCATAAGTGCATGTTCACTTTACATGCGGTTTATACGTACATTTTTCGAGTTGTTCACTTTCATTTCATATCGATTGTCACATGGATGCCCTTAAATACCCATCCCATTATCCTTTCCTCATACTCTAATGTGGAGAATTCCTTGTTATTCCCTATCACGATCTTTACATCAATTGGCTCATCACCGATAACGTCGAATGCCGAGATAAACCCTTAAGTAGGGCAAAGTCACTCTCACTCCTTTGTTTCATCACTAACATGTCGAGTTACACGCTATTCACTCTAAGTCACTAAACCATCATACATTTGAAACACTTACGACATCTCATAACCCATTTCTTAGGAAACCGTCGATTATTTTGAAAGATAACCTCAAACTTATTATTTCTTATCACCTCTCTTTAGAGCGCATATTTTTAACATGGGATTTTGCTACGTCTCACATTTCCTCTTGTTTTGAAGAAGATATGGCACCGAAGAAAGCTACAGTTGAAATGACCCAAGCAGCAATTCAAAAGTTGGTGAACGATAGCATTGCTAATGCTCTAAGAGTCGAAAGAGAAACAGTGGCTGCTGCTGCTGCTGAGGCCGCGGCTGCTGCTGAAGCCGCTAGGCTAGCTGCTGCTACTGGAAATGCCGGAGGATCTGGAGTTAAGAAATGTTCGTACAAGGATTTCAAAAGTGGTGAGCCCACGAAGTTTAGGGGGACTGAAGGAGCCACGGCCATGGTTCGATGGTTTGAAAAATTGGAGTCCGTATTCTTGCTATGTAACTGTCCGGATGACAGTAAGGTCAAATTTGCTACGAGCACATTACTCGATGGAGCATTATCGTGGTGGAATTCTTATGCTCAACCGATTGGGATGGAGAATGCTTTCAAGCTTACTTGGGAGCAATTTAAGGGTTTGGTGACTAAGAAGTTTTGTCCTCGAACAGAAATCAAAAAGTTGGAGACCGAGTTCTATGAATTAGTAACCATTGGGTATGATATTGACACTTACATTCGGAGATTCCAAGAATTGGCCGCGTTATGCCCGTCCATGGTTTCTGATAATGAGAAGTTGCTAGAGGCTTTCATTGGGGGACTTCCCGAGGTGATTCAAGGAGATGTGACTTCGTTTGATCCACAAACAATCGAGGAAGCTATTAGGGTGACTCAAAAGCTCATGGCCCAGGTAGTGAAGAGAGGTAAGTACACCAACACCAACCAAAACAACAACAACCCCAACAACCGCACCAACTACCACAATAACCAAAACAACAACAACAACGACGATAACCAAATCAACAACAACAAAAGAAAATGGGAAAACAACCAAGGAGGTTATAACAACAACAACCAAAACCGCAACACTAACCATCAACAACAACAAAATAGAAGGCAAGAAGCGGGAATGGTTTATGTCGCTGCACCAATGAGAGGTAGAGGGTATGCTGGAACACACCCACTATGTAATCGATGTAATTTTCATCACTCGGGTCCTTGCCCTGCCAAGTGCCACAAATGCCAAACACCGGGACATCTAGCAAGGGATTGTAAAGGTAAAGCCGTAGTCACATGCTTCGGATGTGGGGAGCAAGGATACTATAGAAACCAATGTCCTCAAAACCAAGGTCAACAAGTCGAAGGTGCTCATGGGAATGTATATATGTTAGAAGGAGGAGGAGGAGCTCGTCAAGGTATCAACGACGCGGAAGACTGAAGAAGTTCGGAAACTAACAGTCTTATTTCTCCTTATGTACTATGTCGTACTAAGTTTATGTTTTCCATCGTATCCGAATCTTTATAACCTAAGATGTATTTCTATTTGATAAACCACTTGTTGTAAAATATTCTCATCTATCGTACTTTATTTTCTTTCCGAATTGTTATCATTTACGAGGATTTTAATTCTTTTTACTTTAACTATCATTTTAACGACACTTCTCCATGTCTTCTCTCCTCGATGTTCATCACAATTTTAACATCAGTTGGCTCAACACCAAACAACATATGAGTCGATTAGTCCAAGCATTGCATAGTTACTCCTAAATTATACATAGCCTGATCACCTATGTCTAATTCAGGAAGAATCATGCGATGAAGGGAGTAGTAGGCTTATATGTGTAAGCAATTCCGTAATCGAGCCAAATTTTCAAAAGTCCTCCTTCAAACCAATTTAGCCTAATCTCATGACAGTTCTTGTTTGATGAGTTGTGAGATTAAGTGAAAATTGGTTGGTAAAAAGTCTTTTGAGGGTTTTGCTCGGGAATGGGAAAGTTTGCCACATCAAACCCTAAACCCGATAGACTAACAACGATTGAATTCAGGGACTGAATTCCTTTTTGGATGGGCGAATGTGACAACCCGTACTTTCAGGTCATTTCTTGACACAATTTATGCCTCATTATTTCAACATTTATCGTAAACTTGGTTTATGTGTTCCAAATTCGAGTAACCTTGAAGGTTTAGCGACGAATTCATGATCATAACATCACGTACATTTCATATGGACTAAGATTAGTCTACATTTCATTCACATCATGTGCATCTCATTAGTACATTCACGACATTTCATTTCTCATATAACGCGTAATTTTTATATTAAATAATCGTTATCGCGTGAGTTATTATTTTGTACATTTAACCCGTTACTTTCAAAAATGATTCCGACGTATTTTTAAACTTACATTTAGTTTATAAAAACTATATTTTTAGTTTTCCTAGTGTTTCAAATTTATTTGGTACATAAATCGTTAAAGTTAAATTATTACGTCGTTTTTCTTAAAAATTATACGATAATTATTTTATCACCCGAATTTCACAAGGAATGTATTTTTACAATTTTTATTATATCATTACATTCTATTTTGACCTAATAAAAACTTACTTGCACCAAGTATTACCAATTGCTCTACAAGTTAATAATATTTATACTTTACTTACACTTTTGTCAAATGTTATACAAGATATATATAAGTATAGTTTTTTTTTTAAAAAAAAAAAATACAAATATCTACATCCCTCCCCCCTTGGCCGACAAGGGGGAGGGTGTATTAATTGATTGGCATGGTTTGGTGATTGTTACAAATTTTACACAACCTTAAAGTCTTACTTAACACCTTTTTATCATTCATTTCAATCTCTTCAAGTATTAGCAAAAGTTTTCTCTCCTTTTCTTTGGGTTCTTCAAACCGGCCACACATCAAGAGAGCAAGGGATCAAAAATTTTTATCTAGCACAAGTGTTATAACAATCTAGTGTATACTATTTATATGGTTTTGAAATAAAAACCAAGAGTATTTAGGATTATCCTTGTTACTTACACCTCATCATTATCACTTGTAAGCATGTTTTTATCATTTTTCATGTTTCCTTATCATTTTATATTCATCTTTTCATTTTTGGAGCAAGTATGCATGATGTGTGATTTATACCATTTTATTTCATGATTTTAGAGTTATTTATATACTATGGTCATCCTATAAATATTCCTTTGGTATTCTATGGTCTTGATGATGTCTAGGAACCCATGACACCCTAAGAAGGTGTATGGTAGGATTAGATTAGCTTTGGAGTTGATTTGAAGGGATTAGAATAGGTTTTGTCCGAGAAAAACTATTTTCGATAACTATAAAATAGGTTCTGTCCTTAATTCGATTTTCTGGAAAATCCGACAGTTGGTACGAAACTTTGGCCTTGATATTTAGAAAATATACTTTAAAACGAATTCGTGGCCTTTTGAACGGATAAAAACGGAGTTATAACGAAGAAGTTATGAATTTTTAAAGTTTGGCGACGAAATAAATAGTTTTCTGAAATTTCAGCATGCAGTTTTTAGTTTGTTCGGGTCAAAAACGAGCCTTAAGCTTCACAAATTATTTCGACTTGTCAAAAATATATTAGTATACTTTGATACGAAGCTAAAGACATATTATACGTAGAAAACGGATTTGAAACGACAAAGATATGCACGTTTTTATAAAGTTGCCGTAACTATTATTTTCTGAAAAACTATATTATTTTTACGTTACAAGTGTTACATTAGCTGTAACGACCATGTTTGCGGCAGTTTTTAACCATGATGTGAAACTTTTTGGAACGAATTGTCTTCTAGTAAAATCAAGTTCACCGGCCATATTTTTCAAAACGACAAGCCGTCTGTATAGCGGAGTTGTAGTAAATTATTTACGGATGTTCAAACTTGGCCGAAACTCATTTTCTGCACAACAATTCAACAAAATCACTATCTTTAACCCTTATTATCTTTATGTTCGAGACCTTTTGGACGAAAACTCCCGAACTGAAACTTCTAGATATCGATACAAACTTTCCAAAACCGTCGAGTTCGTTCTCTAACGATCGACGTACACCGTTTTACGACTAGTTTTCCAAAGCCATTTTTGTTAATTTCATGATATTACCGACGACATTGTTTTGCGACGAAAAGTAATAATTTCACCAAAAATCATTATAAAACCATTGTAGGATGACATTTTGAAGTAAAAACTTGAAAAGTGATTTTTGAAGGGTCGAGACGTCAAAAGAGTATTTTTCGACGATAAGTAATATTTTTCAAAACTCGCAAATGGTATAAATAACATACGAAATGCATGCATAACATTACATTGCAACTCATTACATATCATATCATTCGTAATAGGTCCAGATTGAAACATCACGCTATACCTCAGTGTACCCACTCTTGTCATCATACCAGTTTATCAAGTGAGTTCATAGCCCCACTTTTACTCTTTTAACTGTTTTACAAACTCTTGGGGGAGATACATGCTACATTTTTAATCGAACACAACTGCTTTGAACTGTATGCTATATCCGAATGTTTTATTGTCACTAAGTATTTGCCATGTTCGAAGTCCCTACATCATGAACCATTAGTCACTTGCGAGTGAGCGCGAATATTGTGAATAGGCCTATTGGAATTAACACTCCCGCTCCTATTGACCCATTTAGGGGAAATCGAGCGCACTATATTTGAATCATTAAGGTAAATTGGCAAATTACCTATTAGGGCGGCGATGAAACGATGATTACCAATTTTTATTGGTGCGATGTTTACGCTTTGGTGTCATGAACTTAGTGAAATAAATACGATTTTGTTTTTAACGATGAGTGTGAAACCATTTAACTCACACTACGATTATTGTGTTCAAACGAATTACTTAAACCTATGGATTTCACTCAACCTTTGTGTTGACCTTTTTAGCATGTTTATTCTCAGGTATCTAAGGCATTATCATCATGGCTTGGTTAAGGAACCACCTTTTGAGTCGCGGCGTCGACTTACATCATTGTACATTATGGCACTTTCTTTTAAAACCATCGTTTGGACTTGTAATATATTTATATTTCCGCAAACTTTGTAAACTTTTGGGACCTATGTTGTAACTCTGATTATTTTATTAAATCAAACGATGTATTTTCCAAACGACACTTTAGGTCGTTCAATATAACTGTGATTGTGATGCTATGACAGTCAATCCCCAGGAATTCCATTCCGCTGCAAAACAGGTAATTTGGGGGTGTGACAGATTGGCATCAGAGCTTCGGTTATAGAGAACTAGGTTGCATCATTGACCCTAGACTATAACTACATCACCATAGCATCTCATCATTTCATCATAAGTGCATGTTCACTTTACATGCGGTTTATACGTACATTTTTCGAGTTGTTCACTTTCATTTCATATCGATTGTCACATGGATGCCCTTAAATACCCATCCCATTATCCTTTCCTCATACTCTAATGTGGAGAATTCCTTGTTATTCCCTATCACGATCTTTACATCAATTGGCTCATCACCGATAACGTCGAATGCCGAGATAAACCCTTAAGTAGGGCAAAGTCACTCTCACTCCTTTGTTTCATCACTAACATGTCGAGTTACACGCTATTCACTCTAAGTCACTAAACCATCATACATTTGAAACACTTACGACATCTCATAACCCATTTCTTAGGAAACCGTCGATTATTTTGAAAGATAACCTCAAACTTATTATTTCTTATCACCTCTCTTTAGAGCGCATATTTTTAACATGGGATTTTGCTACGTCTCACATTTCCTCTTGTTTTGAAGAAGATATGGCACCGAAGAAAGCTACAGTTGAAATGACCCAAGCAGCAATTCAAAAGTTGGTGAACGATAGCATTGCTAATGCTCTAAGAGTCGAAAGAGAAACAGTGGCTGCTGCTGCTGCTGAGGCCGCGGCTGCTGCTGAAGCCGCTAGGCTAGCTGCTGCTACTGGAAATGCCGGAGGATCTGGAGTTAAGAAATGTTCGTACAAGGATTTCAAAAGTGGTGAGCCCACGAAGTTTAGGGGGACTGAAGGAGCCACGGCCATGGTTCGATGGTTTGAAAAATTGGAGTCCGTATTCTTGCTATGTAACTGTCCGGATGACAGTAAGGTCAAATTTGCTACGAGCACATTACTCGATGGAGCATTATCGTGGTGGAATTCTTATGCTCAACCGATTGGGATGGAGAATGCTTTCAAGCTTACTTGGGAGCAATTTAAGGGTTTGGTGACTAAGAAGTTTTGTCCTCGAACAGAAATCAAAAAGTTGGAGACCGAGTTCTATGAATTAGTAACCATTGGGTATGATATTGACACTTACATTCGGAGATTCCAAGAATTGGCCGCGTTATGCCCGTCCATGGTTTCTGATAATGAGAAGTTGCTAGAGGCTTTCATTGGGGGACTTCCCGAGGTGATTCAAGGAGATGTGACTTCGTTTGATCCACAAACAATCGAGGAAGCTATTAGGGTGACTCAAAAGCTCATGGCCCAGGTAGTGAAGAGAGGTAAGTACACCAACACCAACCAAATGGTATGATCTATCCCAACTGAATGATAAAAATTGTCCTGATCCTACAGTGAATCAATGGTGATCGTAAAGGTGTAGGTGCAACTTCTCCCTTCTCAAAGGGTTCAGTGTCCACATCGGATAATATGTGTGGTAAGGCTGGTGTAAAGTCAACTGATGTTAAAATTTGTGATAGGGAATGACAGGGCATTCTCCATGTCAAAGTGACGTGAGTATGATGGGATGAGTATTTGAAGGCATCTATGTGACAATCGATTTTGAAATGAAAGTAAATAACTCGCAAAATGTGCGTATGAAACCGCATGTATAGTGACTATGCACTTATGATGAAATGATGAGATGCTATGATGATGTAGTTATAGTCTAGGGTCAATGATGCAACCTAGTTCTCTATAACCGAAGCTCTGATGCCAATCTGTCACACCCCCAAATTACCTGTTTTGCAGCGGAATGGAATTCCTGGGGATTGACTGTCATAGCATCACAATCACAGTTATATTGAACGACCTAAAGTGTCGTTTGAAAAATACATCGCTTGATTTAATAAAAACATTCAAAGTTACAAAGATAGGTCCCAAATGAAAATTACTAAGTGCGGAAATAAGTTTGGTACAAGTCAAACGATGTTTTTAAAGTATATAAATCCATGTGAGACGCGTCGTCACCGCGACTCTATGATATGTCCACATGCATGCCATGAAGTGAATGCCTTAGTTACCTGAAAATACATTGCTAAAAGTGTCAACACAAAGGTTGAGTGAGTTCATAGAGTTGTTGAAAATGTTAAATACGACTACCACAAGTATAAATTATGTATGACAATGTCGCCACAAAAATGATACAATTGCTATAAGTCCATGACACCGAAGCTCTGACTGATGTTCGCCCCAACAGAGTGTTTGCCAAACAACTCAAATAATGATAATGACATGAAATGCATCCGTATGACTAGTTGGGATCCACCAACCCGGATGGAGGTGTCACCCTCGATAGATCTATCCACTCACTCACGCTTCTATGAAATTAACGGTTCATGTTCATGAAATGGGGACATTTAACTGGCAATGAGGTAACTTAAGCAATGTAATGAATTTGATATACTTGGTATCGTAATGAAAATGATGTACAATGTATTCTCCCCCGTAGGTTTGAAATAAGTAAAAACTTTGAATAAATCGGGGCTATGAAAACTCACCTGTTGCAATGATAATGATGATATAATGGCAATACTGAAATGAGGAGCAACCTCTGACCGTGACCTATTATGAATGATATGTTCTAATGTAAATCATGAAACAATGTCGTGCATGCAAATCCACATGTAATCTATACCACTTGTACACTTTTGAAAATAGAATTTATCGTCGAAATATATGTTTATGACATCTCGTCATGTTATAAAATACTTTACAAGTATTTACGTTGAAATGATATCTTACGATAGTCATTTAATGATTTATGATGAAATTATAACTTTTCGTCGTAAAATAATGTCGTTGAATTTTTCATGAAAGTGACTAAAATGGCCTCTAAAAGCTAGTCGTAAAATGGTGCACGTCGAGCATTAGGAAACGAATTCAACGGTGTTGGGAAGCTTGTATCAATATCTCAAAGCTTTAGTGTTTAAGTTTTTATCATAGAGGTCTCGATCATGGAGAAAAACATAGGTGAAGTAGGGTACTTGTACCCAAAATGTTGCTGAAGGTAACTTTCGGCAAAGTTTGAGTGACCGTATTTTATTCGTTACAACTCCGTTTGACGAACGGTTGGACATTTTGGAAAATAGGCTCGGTGAACTTACTTTTACTAGAAGACATCTCTTTATAAAAAGTATCCCATCTATGTTAAAAACGACCCTCAATATGGTCATTTCTTGACCCGTTTGGAGAACAAACTTGAAAAGAAATTTGGAGAACTAATTTTTGGAGAACAAATTTGGAGAACAAACTTGGAAAAATCATATCTTTTTAACCGTAAATCATCACGGGTCGAGCCACCCGTCATTTCGAAGATAATTGAGTCTAGTTTCATGTAAAAATACTTTCAAGGGTCAGTTTGTTATAAAATTTTATCAGTTCAACGATTAGTAACAGCAGGTCAGTTTTTCCGGAAAATAGTTTCGTCGTTAACTTGAAAATAGCATAACTTCTTCGTTATAACTCCGTTTTAACCCGTTCAAGCGGCCACGTTTTCGTTTTAAAGTATATTTTCTAAATATCTAACCCAAAATATTTTACCAACTGTTGGATTTTCCAGATTTTCAAAATAAGATCAGACCACTATATAAAGTTGTCGAAATGAGTTTTTATCGCACAAAACCTATTCTAACCAATTCAAAACAACTCCGAAGCTATCCAAATCCTACCATAAACCTTCTTAGGGTGTCATGGGTTCCTAAACATCACCAAAAGTGATATGTTTCAAAGGATTCATTATAGGATAATTATATTACATAATAAGTAATAAAAACAACAAAAGTGGTATAAACCCATATGTAACATGCATGATTCTTGCAAAAATGATGAAATAACATAAAAATGGATATAAAAGAATTATGATGATCATGAAATGCTTACTTGAACGATGTTATGGATGAAAATGATGAAAACCTTAATCAATCTTTAGGTTTTTATTTCAAAACCTTACATAGATCACTAGTATAAACTTGATAAACACTTGGATCATGAAAAATATTATGTTTCTTCTTGTTCTTGAGCATAGCCGAATTTGATGAAGAAGAGGAGAGGATTTCATTTGTTTTACACCTTCATTATGTGTAGTGTATGTGTTTGATATAAAATATCTTGCACAAAAATTATATATGTATAATATTAAGTTGAGAAAATCAAATTGATGACTCTTTGTGAAATGGGGTGGCCGGCCATGAGGTGTAAAGGGGGGGGGGGGGTTTAATGATTTTTGTAAAGTAAATGTATTATTTGTAATGTATAATGTATAATTTGTAAGTAGAAATAGATATTAGTTGTAGCGTTAACTAAAAATATATTTTAACGGGTCACAATAAAATATATTGAAGTCATAAAAGTTATAAAAATACATTTCTCACAAGTATTGAGTGAAATAAATATTTATCGAGTTGAATTTACGAAAACCGTCGTAATTATTTATACATAACAATTTATATACAACATAAATTGAAAACATCGGGTAAATTAATAATATAATTTTTATAGTCTTAAAATGAGTATAAAAATATATTAGGATTATTTTTGGAAGTGTTGGATCAATATTCAAATTAAATATTTACGCGATAGCGTTTATTTAATAGGAAAATAACGTTTAATGTAAAATGCAAACCCATGCATAATATTGATATGAAATGATGTTATTGATGATATGTAGACTAAATCTAGTCTATATGAAATGTCCTCAATAAAAATGTTCATGAATTCGCAGCTAAACCATTAAGGTTACGCGAATTTGATACTCGTAAATGTAGTTTACGATAAATGATGAAATAGTGAAACCTTTAGAGTTTGTAAAATGACCTGAAATTACGAGTTGTCACATTCGCCCAACCAAAAAGGAATTCAGTCCCTGAATTCAGTCCATGTTAGGTTCTACAGTGTTACTTATGAAAATGTGAGAATATTTGAGTCGCATTGGGTCATCCAATGTTTTTCTGAATCGTACCACGCCCTTCCAAGACGGGAATTTGAATATAAATTTGTTGCCAACTTGAAATTCTAATGGTTTGCGACTTATGGAACATACTGCCAATATTTTGCGTTGTATATCGACGTAGCTTATCTAGCTATATGTTGTTATTTGTAACTGATTTTTGATTTGTACGATTTCCGTGTTGTTTCATGAATGAGTCATTGACTAGTGACTTGGACTTTCCTGATTTTTGTTCCGTGAATAAGTGATTGACACCCCAACCATAGTGTGTCTCAATTGGTGTTGTCAATATGTTCATGTAATAACTATTGTTGTATGGCAACTGGTCCGATGAAGAATGATTTGCCTAACCATTTCTAGGAAATCACACATGCCTTGAATATATTTCTAAGGTTCGAATTGTTCTCTCGCTTTGACCATTGAGATGAGGATAATGGGCAGTGTTAATGTCCAAGTGAATTCCAAAGGAATCTTAAAATGATTGCCAGAAGCCTAAGGTGAATCGAATAGCTTATAATAGGTACAACTGGAATTGATACCACGTATCTCATGCCATATTTCAAAATGTCAAGTCTGTCGAAAAGGGCATTATTGAAAAGAATAGTTTATGGGTAACAGTTGTGATTCCTCGCGCTTCTAGTTCTAGCGGATGTCATGACTTGAATCTTACTTGCCTAAGGTGTTTAGTCTCCATGACTAAAATGTTTATTGTTTGCTTATCGAAGTGTTTCCATGCTCTATGTTGTAAAGTCACAAAACCTTAAATATTTAAGTGATGTGGTGTGGTGGTTGATTTTCAAGATTTGTTTCGATATTGAGTGCTTCTAAAATAGTTCATCACATAGGTTGTTATCATGCTAGCCAGAAAATAGATATTAGCTCATACCATGTCGAAGAATATTTGTTCTAATTTCACTTGTAGATGGAGAGTCATAGATTGTTCGATATGTTTAGAACTGTTGCATCTTTCGATATGAAAGTGAGGCTACTTGGAATTTCTAGGGAACACAATGCCTTAGGGAAGTTTATATCAATAACCTTTATTTAACCACATTTTTCCTTTAAGGAAAACTCATCGTAGGGAAATTCACATATTGTTAAGGCCATGTTTAATGAAATGTTCTGTAGTCTTTATTAGAAGACTTGGTTTCTCCCTATAGTGTTGCTTAGCGTATATTCGCTTCGTACTACATCTTGTAACTCGGTCTAGCTAGCACTTTGGAAATAATAAAATTTGGCTTCTAATCCAAAGATAGTGGTTCGGATTGTCTCGTGATGTCTTGAGATTTTTGTTAGGTTTTGAAAGATCTCGCTACCTATTTCTAGTCCTTGTTGGTAAATCCGAAATCCTTTCATTGTTTTCTTGTATTGAGGAATCCTCCTCGTAGATGGTATAGGAAGCCTTCCCTAAGAAAAGTAACTCGTCAAATTCTAACTTATCGGTTGAGTGAGGGATGAATGGCGTGGGCTTCTATAGAGTGTTAGCAAAAAGAAATGTTTATGAACAATTTATCTGATTTACAAAGCTCTACTTTTGAGTGAAGATTGCTTTTGGAAGTTTGAAAAGATGCTTGTTTCTTTCATGACATAATTCTTCCTGAATCATACATAGGTGATCAGGCCATGTATAATCAAGGACAAATGATGTGATGCTTGGTTTTGTTGAATTGGTATTATGTTCCTCCGAAGTTTTAGATGGTATTCAACGTTTTGTTTTGTAAGATAATGACTCAATGATTTTTCAGAGTAACATGAAAATCGTTTCGCATGATGGTATTAAATAGTTGATAAAATGACTGAAACCAATTGATAAGTTGGTAATAAAACAACTTGCGTTAAAACTTTATGAAACAACGTTTCTAAGATGGTGATAAAATAGCTCGAATTAAAATCAAGTGAAGTAATTTCATGTAATAGTAGAAGAATAACTTGGAATAAAATTTGTTGAATGGTTTGTAGGATACATGGGAGAACCTCATCGAGTAGTAATAGTCTCCTAATTGGTCAAGAATAAAGTTGGCCTAACCCCTAGTAAGATAGTGAGGTATCATCGCGAAATGATTGAAAATTGGGCAATTGAAATAAGGAATGAAATAAACAAAGGTTGTGATTATCATAGAGATAATAAAGGATAAAAATTACACTAAATAGAAATGTACTTATTATCTGTTCCTGTTGATGGTATGATCATGTTTCAAGTGCAGAAGTATTAGGTTGTCTACCAGCAACAGCCCTAGAACTTTCATAGTCCTCAAACCTATAAGATAGTGTAGTTTCTATAGTCTTAGTGGTAGATGGTAATGGTGTGTTAAATCATGCACGCTTCCCAAGCTGCAAGTCAGATGTATGAGTATCGTGTATAAGATGTGATGGTACGGATGGTGCTCAAAATGATAATGATAAAAATGATAACAATGATGATAATGGAAATCCTTGTGGTGAGTTAAGAAAATAGGTTCATTAGGACTAAGCCTATAAGTTCTACCAAATGGTATGATCTATCCCAACTGAATGATAAAAATTGTCCTGATCCTACAGTGAATCAATGGTGATCGTAAAGGTGTAGGTGCAACTTCTCCCTTCTCAAAGGGTTCAGTGTCCACATCGGATAATATGTGTGGTAAGGCTGGTGTAAAGTCAACTGATGTTAAAATTTGTGATAGGGAATGACAGGGCATTCTCCATGTCAAAGTGACGTGAGTATGATGGGATGAGTATTTGAAGGCATCTATGTGACAATCGATTTTGAAATGAAAGTAAATAACTCGCAAAATGTGCGTATGAAACCGCATGTATAGTGACTATGCACTTATGATGAAATGATGAGATGCTATGATGATGTAGTTATAGTCTAGGGTCAATGATGCAACCTAGTTCTCTATAACCGAAGCTCTGATGCCAATCTGTCACACCCCCAAATTACCTGTTTTGCAGCGGAATGGAATTCCTGGGGATTGACTGTCATAGCATCACAATCACAGTTATATTGAACGACCTAAAGTGTCGTTTGAAAAATACATCGCTTGATTTAATAAAAACATTCAAAGTTACAAAGATAGGTCCCAAATGAAAATTACTAAGTGCGGAAATAAGTTTGGTACAAGTCAAACGATGTTTTTAAAGTATATAAATCCATGTGAGACGCGTCGTCACCGCGACTCTATGATATGTCCACATGCATGCCATGAAGTGAATGCCTTAGTTACCTGAAAATACATTGCTAAAAGTGTCAACACAAAGGTTGAGTGAGTTCATAGAGTTGTTGAAAATGTTAAATACGACTACCACAAGTATAAATTATGTATGACAATGTCGCCACAAAAATGATACAATTGCTATAAGTCCATGACACCCAAGCTCTGACTGATGTTCGCCCCAACAGAGTGTTTGCCAAACAACTCAAATAATGATAATGACATGAAATGCATCCGTATGACTAGTTGGGATCCACCAACCCGGATGGAGGTGTCACCCTCGATAGATCTATCCACTCACTCACGCTTCTATGAAATTAACGGTTCATGTTCATGAAATGGGGACATTTAACTGGCAATGAGGTAACTTAAGCAATGTAATGAATTTGATATACTTGGTATCGTAATGAAAATGATGTACAATGTATTCTCCCCCGTAGGTTTGAAATAAGTAAAAACTTTGAATAAATCGGGGCTATGAAAACTCACCTGTTGCAATGATAATGATGATATAATGGCAATACTGAAATGAGGAGCAACCTCTGACCGTGACCTATTATGAATGATATGTTCTAATGTAAATCATGAAACAATGTCGTGCATGCAAATCCACATGTAATCTATACCACTTGTACACTTTTGAAAATAGAATTTATCGTCGAAATATATGTTTATGACATCTCGTCATGTTATAAAATACTTTACAAGTATTTACGTTGAAATGATATCTTACGATAGTCATTTAATGATTTATGATGAAATTATAACTTTTCGTCGTAAAATAATGTCGTTGAATTTTTCATGAAAGTGACTAAAATGGCCTCTAAAAGCTAGTCGTAAAATGGTGCACGTCGAGCGTTAGGAAACGAATTCAACGGTTTTGGGAAGCTTGTATCAATATCTCAAAGTTTTAGTGTTTAAGTTTTTATCATAGAGGTCTCGATCATGGAGAAAAACATAGGTGAAGTAGGGTACTTGTACCCAAAATGTTGCTGAAGGTAACTTTCGGCAAAGTTTGAGTGACCGTATTTTATTCGTTACAACTCCGTTTGACGAACGGTTGGACATTTTGGAAAATAGGCTCGGTGAACTTACTTTTACTAGAAGACATCTCTTTATAAAAAGTATCCCATCTATGTTAAAAACGACCCTCAATATGGTCATTTCTTGACCCGTTTGGAGAACAAACTTGAAAAGAAATTTGGAGAACTAATTTTTGGAGAACAAATTTGGAGAACAAACTTGGAAAAATCATATCTTTTTAACCGTAAATCATCACGGGTCGAGCCACCCGTCATTTCGAAGATAATTGAGTCTAGTTTCATGTAAAAATACTTTCAAGGGTCAGTTTGTTATAAAATTTTATCAGTTCAACGATTAGTAACAGCAGGTCAGTTTTTCCGGAAAATAGTTTCGTCGTTAACTTGAAAATAGCATAATTTCTTCGTTATAACTCCGTTTTAACCCGTTCAAGCGGCCACGTTTTCGTTTTAAAGTATATTTTCTAAATATCTAACCCAAAATATTTTACCAACTGTTGGATTTTCCAGATTTTCAAAATAAGATCAGACCACTATATAAAGTTGTCGAAATGAGTTTTTATCGCACAAAACCTATTCTAACCAATTCAAAACAACTCCGAAGCTATCCAAATCCTACCATACACCTTCTTAGGGTGTCATGGGTTCCTAAACATCACCAAAAGTGATATGTTTCAAAGGATTCATTATAGGATAATTATATTACATAATAAGTAATAAAAACAACAAAAGTGGTATAAACCCATATGTAACATGCATGATTCTTGCAAAAATGATGAAATAACATAAAAATGGATATAAAAGAATTATGATGATCATGAAATGCTTACTTGAACGATGTTATGGATGAAAATGATGAAAACCTTAATCAATCTTTAGGTTTTTATTTCAAAACCTTACATAGATCACTAGTATAAACTTGATAAACACTTGGATCATGAAAAATATTATGTTTCTTCTTGTTCTTGAGCATAGCCGAATTTGATGAAGAAGAGGAGAGGATTTCATTTGTTTTACACCTTCATTATGTGTAGTGTATGTGTTTGATATAAAATATCTTGCACAAAAATTATATATGTATAATATTAAGTTGAGAAAATCAAATTGATGACTCTTTGTGAAATGGGGTGGCCGGCCATGAGGTGTAAAGGGGGGGGGGGGGTTTAATGATTTTTGTAAAGTAAATGTATTATTTGTAATGTATAATGTATAATTTGTAAGTAGAAATAGATATTAGTTGTAGCGTTAACTAAAAATATATTTTAACGGGTCACAATAAAATATATTGAAGTCATAAAAGTTATAAAAATACATTTCTCACAAGTATTGAGTGAAATAAATATTTATCGAGTTGAATTTACGAAAACCGTCGTAATTATTTATACATAACAATTTATATACAACATAAATTGAAAACATCGGGTAAATTAATAATATAACTTTTATAGTCTTAAAATGAGTATAAAAATATATTAGGATTATTTTTGGAAGTGTTGGATCAATATTCAAATTAAATATTTACGCGATAGCGTTTATTTAATAGGAAAATAACGTTTAATGTAAAATGCAAACCCATGCATAATATTGATATGAAATGATGTTATTGATGATATGTAGACTAAATCTAGTCTATATGAAATGTCCTCAATAAAAATGTTCATGAATTCGCAGCTAAACCATTAAGGTTACGCGAATTTGATACTCGTAAATGTAGTTTACGATAAATGATGAAATAGTGAAACCTTTAGAGTTTGTAAAATGACCTGAAATTACGAGTTGTCACACCTTGTGCAACAATCCTAGCTTTGTTTCTAGATACTACACCATTTTTCATCCATTTTATTTCGAAAGACCCATTTCGTTCCAATTATAGTTTGATCTTTAGGTTTTGGAACTAATTTCTAAACATCATTTCTAACGAATTGGTTTAACTCTTCTTGCATGGCAATTACCCATGATTCATCTTTTATTGCTTCATTTATGTTTTTTGGTTCAATGGTGGATACAAAACAAAAATAATTACTTTGATTTTGGGCTTGTGACCTTAAGGTTCTTTGATTAAGTTGTCCTATGACCTTGTCTAAAGGATGACTTTTAGATTCTTTGATTTTTACAATTTCTTTATTTAATGGTTCATCTTCCTTGTTATTATTAATTATTTCTTGACTTTCTATCATTTGACTTTCAACTAAGTCATCATCTACCAAAGGTGATGTCTTACAGGGAGGTGGACTTTCGTCGAATGTTATGTTCAACGATTCCTCGACTATCATTGTTTCTTTGTTTAGGACAATGTAAGCTTTACTAGTTTGAGAATAACCAAGAAATATACCTTCATAAGACTTTGGGTCAAACTTGGTGAGATAATCTTTAGTATTAAGAATAAAGCATTTACAACCAAAGACTCTAAAATATCCTAAAGTTGGCTTTTTACTTTTATAAAGCTCATATGGTGTTTTGTTTAGGAAAGGACGAATTAAGACTCTATTTAAAATATATGTCGAAGTGTCAACCGCGTTACACCAAAACTTTTGAGGAATGTTTTGTTCATTAAGCATTGTTCTACTCATTTCTTGAATTGTTCTATTTTTACGTTCTACTACTCCATTTGATTGAGGTGTTCGTGGAGCCAAAAAGTTATGTGTTATACCATTTGTATCACAAAAGTTTCCAAATTGAGTTTCGTTGTCAAATTCACGACCATGATCCGTTCGGATCGACACAATTTTAACACCTAGTTGATTTTGAATTTTCGTGCTAAGAATTTCAAATTTATCAAAAGCTTCATTTTTAGTTTTCAAAAACAACGTCCAAGTAAATCTTGAGTAATCATCTACTATGACCAAAGTGTATAAGTTGCCTCCTTAGCTTCTTATAGCGGATGGACCAAATAAGTCCATATGCAATAATTCTAGACACTTAGATGTGGACACAATATTTTTAGATTTATGACTACTATGGGTTTGTTTACCAATTTTGCAAGTGTCGCAAAAGTGTTGGTCATATTTTAGTTTTGGTAAATTCCTAACTAGCTCTTTTGAAGATAGGTTTTGTATAAGTCTCATATTAGCGTGACCTAAGCGTCTATGCCAAAGAGATGAGCTATCATCTAACGTTGTTAGGCAAAGTTTGTCATTAGATGTTTTATCTATTTTCATGACGTATATGTTATTTTTCCTAACTCCTTTAGCTATGGTGATACCATCTTTTAGTATTTTACTACCATTTTCATCAAATAGTACTTTATACTTTTTATCACATAATTGGCTAATACTAAGTAGATTAAATCCTAACCTATCTACATGAGCAACATTTTCAATAGTTAGGGAGTTATGAGCGATCGTACCTTTGCCAATGATTTTGCTTTTGAGATTGCTACCAAAAGTGACATTACCTCCGTCATACTCTTGGTATGATGAGAAGAGACTTTTTTTGCCCGTCATGTGTCGTGAGCATCCACTATCTTTTATCCATTCATCAGGTTCCAATCCAACTTTCAAGCATACCTAATAAGCAAATAACTCAAGCATTTGGTCCCCAATATCTCATGGGTCCGTTTGGGTTAAACATACCATATATTTGATTCATGTATGGAAACGATGGGTAAGAGTTCCATGACATGTAATTTGGAGTTTGATATGGTCTAGGAAAGTTTTGATTCCAACCGTTGTGTTGGTAGTTGGGATGTATGTTGTGGTTGCTCTTAGGAAAGGGGCGTTTGCCAAAAGGTGTTTTATGTCGTTGTTGAGTAGTTTTTGATCTAAATTCATTTTTTGTAAGTCCTACTCCTGATGTAACAGCTGGTTTTAGTTTAATACTATCCTTGGTTTTCTTTGTTACTCTGACAAATTCACTACGGTCCGTATTACAAACATTATGTCCTGCTGAAGTACCCACGACACCATTTGGTTCAACGGACGGAACCCTTATTTTGGGTCCGTCTGGTCCGTGCTGTACTGCAGCAGTTTTGATAGTTTGTTCGTCCTTTTCGGCCGTTTTGTTTTGACTCTTTAGAATTAATACCTCATTAAATCCTAGCCCATTCATATCTCCTGGTGTTTTATGTATTTTAACTATTTCATCGGCAAGTGCGATGTTTTTGTTAAACCTTTTAAATTTAGAATTTTGTTCGATTAGAACATCTTGTGTGAACTTTAGTTTTTCTATTTCAAGATTAAGCTCTTGACATGATTTACAACCATCGTCATTTGCTTTTCCTTTTTCAAGTCGTTTTGCTTTTTCTTTTAACTCATAAACTTCATTTTTCAAAAATTCCTTTTTGGTTTTTAAAAATTTATTTTTAGTTATGATTTTTAGACTTAGCTCACACAATTGATTATATTGTTTTTGCAAAGTTTCATCATCAATATAAGAATAAGAAGAGTCGGAAAGTACCTCGTTTGACTCATGTGCCATTAGAGCGATCTCTTCCTTGCTTGATTCTTCATCGTCTTCACTATCACTCCAAGCACCACTTACAAAAGCTCGTTGAGTTTTGCTTTTAGGTGGCTTGGGACATTCTCCTATGAGATGACTTGCATCACCACTTCTAAAACACTTTCTTTCACCTGTACCCTTTTTTTCATCCCGATCTTTTCGAAATGGCTTCTTTTCTTCTCGAGGTTGTCTTACAAACTTTCCTCTTCTTCTAAATAACTTCTTAAAATCTCTAACGGCCATGGCATACTCCTCATCTTCACTACCGGAGCAAGATTCGTCATCATCACTTGATTCCGCCTTTGCTTTTAGAGCAACGGATTTGATCTTCTCCCTTCTTCCTTTGATGATCTCCGAATCTTTCTCCATCACCATTTCGTGTACTTTGAGGTTACCGATTAGCTCGTCTAGTGACATTTTTTAGAGATCTTTTGATTCTTCAATAGCGGTCACTTTAGCTCTCCATTTGGGATGGAGTGCTCTAAGAAATTTCCTGACAAAGTTCTTACTACGAAAAGATTCATCAAGTGCTTTAAGTGATGTAATAATAGTATTAAAGCGAGCAAAGCCACAATCAATGGTTTCATCTTCAGGGATAAAAAATTGTTCATATTGTTGAACAAGAAGATCAATTTTGTTATCCTTGACTTGTGAATTACCTTGATGTGTAACAATCAAAGATTCCCAAATATCTTTGGCGGTTTCACACATAAAAATTCTTTCATATTCTTTTCTAGGTAAAGCATTATAAAGCATCATTTTAGCTTCATTATTTTTAGCAACTAATTTCTTTTGTTCATCAACAAAAATATCCTTTGTTGTAGAACTAAAATCCCCTTTAACAATAACAAACCAAAGATCTATATCTTTTGATTTTACATATGTTTCAAAACGGTTTTTCTAATAGATAAATCCATTGGTTTCAAAGAGTGGTGGTCTTTGCATAGATTACCCTTCTTTAAAGTTTTCAGAATCCATGGATCATTTCAAGTTTATAAAATACAAATTATTTTAGAAATTCTTGAGCAACGAGGCTCTGGTACCAATTGTAGAAAACTAGAAGGGGGTTGAATAGTTTACCAATTAAAAAATTTGTTTTGAAACTTATTGAAAGATCAATTGATATTGATCTTAGATATGTTAATGAAATATGCAAGCAATATGTAAAGAGTAAATAAGGAAAGAAATGATCAAACCACAACAAGTTGTTTATAGTGGTTCGGTCTACAAGGACGCTTTTTCCTTGCCCTACTCCACTCCCCGAGTCTCACACTCGAGAGTTTAACTTCACTAGTCAACAAGCTCCTTTCACCGGCGTAGAAAACCTTTACACTTCGCTTACACTATTTCCGACACTAAGCTAGATGTCGAGTTCTTTCCAAGGGTACAACCACTCCCACACACAATGTATTTTGAGGACTAAAATACTAACCACTCACACTCACAAGATTATGATGGTTTAATACAACAATGAAGTATGAATCAACACAAGATCATACAACACAAAACAAACAAGACTTCCAACTTCTCATTTGAAGCTTGAATGTGACTTGATCTTCTTTGCTACAAAAGAGATCACTAATATGATATGAAACTGAGTTAGAAAGGTTAGAGAGAAGATATGTATGAGAGTATGATAGAAAGGGATGAAAAACTACTTGGTTTGGCTTTGCTATTTATAGCCAAAACCATCAGCAGGCACCACGGACGGCGGAGGGTTCCATCCGTTATACATTTTGGTGCCGCCAGGTCTGACAGCAAGATATCAAGATCTTTGCCAAAGTCAACCATATCTATGTAAGATTGTGTAAGATATGAAGAGTACAAATCTACACAAAATATCTAATGAAATCTTCCAATGATTTCCATGATGCATCACATGATGTCATGTGTTGTTTTTCTATTTTTAGAAATATGCAAATACATAAGTAATGTTTAGTTTTTAAGAAACTAAAACATTCTAAAAACTAATATCATACATTATGCTTAAACTCATATTAAGATATGATTGGTCACAATGTAAATGCTTAAATGATGAAGATATTGTTTGAAAAAGCTTGTTTTAATATCTATTAAACTTGACAAGCTTTAAGCTTTATACAAATTAAATTTACTTTTGTCCTTAACAAAACTTAGGTAAAGATCAAAAATATAAATAACGTTTAATGACGATATTTGTATTAACAAAAATATTAAAAGCTCGAACAAGGATCTGGAAGAATCTTCATCCAACCATCCCCGATACCTTCAGATACTAAGTACACTCGCCCGTGAAATTTCACTTCAACCTCAAATAAATAATAAAGAATTAACGCCGTTGTCACATCTTGTGTTTAAAAGCTCAAATTAGCCTCTTTTGACGTTTTAAGTGAATTATGATAATGGTTTCATCCCGACCATGGTTAAATGAGCATAACCCCGTAAAACTTTGAAATAACCAAACTGCCATGAAGAATATCCAAACAATCATCCAATTCATGAAGTACACCCTTTATCCCTTCCTCGAAGAGGAAACCGTAGAACCAACATCAGATAAGATCCAGAATTACACTTTCCCTTTCTCTAGGATGGTTTCATCATCATGGGATTTTAGAATTCTGTGATTTAAATCGAGAAATAGTTTCTTTCGCGGGATTTTACAAAACCAAGAATAAACCGAGAGATAGATCCAGAAACTTACACTTCTTTCATTAGGATGGTTTCATCATCACGGGATTTTACAAGTCTATGATTTAAACCGAGAAATAGATTCTTTCGCGGGATTTTACAAAATCAAGACTAAACCGTAAACAATGTCAGCATGAATGTTTTAAGACAACTTTGGTTTCGGTGAATATCTGTTTTAGGGGAACTTGCAGCGGTTCATCAACGGTTCATTCTCCATCTTCAACAATATCATCAACAATTCTTTACCCATATGTAGACAACTTCACAAATCATACCAAGTCAAGTAGTATACACTATTTCCCTTGGAGGTTGACCGTAAGACATCAAAGTACAAGTTTCTCCCACATGATGGTTTCGAAATTTCGGAAGAATCATAAAGTGTACGACCATTTGCATGAGAAGTTCTTGTCATAAGCAAACATCTTGAAAAATCATGTTTGACGTTGAAGATTCTTGAAAGATTTTGCTTAGACTGTGAAGTATCATTGACATTCAGTGGCATCGAATATTCTATGGGATTTGCTGATCACATCTCAACCATTAACTCCTTTGGTAAGAACATCTTCCACATAATTTGTCGGCTATTGCTGTGACCACAAGGTGAAGTAAACCCGATATACCAGATTTGAACATGAAATATAATTCCCCAAATTTGATACTTAAGCTTGTACTAATCCTCGTAAAAAAGAAATGGTGTACCCACTATACAAAACCTCTTGACATATCCTCAACTGCGTGAGACACCGAAGTGATAGCTACGTTGTGGGTTAAGCGAGAAAGAATCACAAACGTAACTAAATAGCCAAGTCTTTATCACACTCAATAAACACCCAAACAATTCATCCTCACGGAAGGGTAGAAAGAAAGAAGACGAAATAAGTAAAAGCACCCAGAAAATCTCACTTCAAATCCAAATAAGAAGTACCGTTCAAACAACCCCATAGTTAACTTTCTTCAATAAACAATTCAAGCCGTGACATAATAATTTTCGTGAAAATGTATACAAAGTACCAAACTGTCAGACTGCACAACACAACAAATCTCAACATTAACACTCATCATCAAATATCATAACCCAAATCTCATAATCAAAATTCATGTTCAAGTCTCATAACCATTAAAGCTCATCCTCAAATCTCATCATCACCAAATCTCATCGTTAAATCGCATTTTATCCAAGTTACAACTTGTAGCCCATAAATTATCATAACCATAAATTCAAATTCACGAGCATGTAGTAATAACCAACGAAGGCCCTGGTCCATAGATACATCCAATATCACATATCACTCGATTCAATGTAGCACCAACGACTCGGTCCATCAAAATAACATCAAGCCCAATATCTAATTAAAACTGGTTCAGTCCACATAACATGCACATTAGATAGTGAGAACACACAACTTAAACCGCACATCATCAGATTAACGATCAAATATTAGGTCCATCCAAAAACAATTACCCGATCCAACTCCCTAATTTACTTAAGGCTCAAGATGAAATCTTAAGGTCCAAAATGAGATAACCCATTGTGATACCGTTCGGCCCATATGAACATTTCTTAGCCCACGAAGCAACAATCAGACCCAACACTACTGCTGCCCTACTTATACGGGTATATAATACTCCACATAATAACATTAACCCTAAAAATCCTCATTCAAACCCTAATCTCTTAATATATCCGCCCCCTTATCCTTCTTCTCATTAAAACGCAGCATCAAGCAAAACCAAACCTGCTTCTTCTTATCACATATCATCCCTAATACCATTAACCAAACCCTAATATTATTCTCAACTAATCATCAGCCCCCTTTCACCTACATTCGTCTTTCAATAGACGCACCATCACAAAAAAAATGCATCTTTCAAATAACTCATGCTCTCATCACAATATCCCGAGGGTTTGGAGTTACCTGATCCTAGGATGGGTCTCAACCATAAAAGATTCGTTATGACACGATTAATTAACCTCATAATGAGGGAGCCACAGGGATGACTATAAGGGTTTTGATTCGGCTATAAGGGTTTTGATTCGGATTCAAGATAGGTATTTTTAACTTTGTTTTTGTTTAGTAAGAATCGAAGCACAATCATGAATTAACATGTTTGTTAAGATCATGTCTTTTAATTCGAATATTTACAAAAACAATTTGATCAATGATGTGAGATTATTTCGTGAATATGGACTCTCGGTAGTCTTGATAATTCCTTCTTTGAGAACCACGAAATATGAAGCTGAGATCAATCCGTATTAGCCTTTTTAGAACATTGTTGAGTGACATGAAAAGGGTATAACAACCTTGTTATAACTCGATATGTTATTCAGATATTAATCAAATGATAAGATCCATGAATATTACTCGATTGTATGTTTGACTTTTCAAGATTAGATAATCTTTTGTGCATAACAAGCAAGAAACCTGAGATTTTGGGAGTTATTTATTTTTGTTGCGACATGTTTATTTTCCTTTAGGTTTAGATTCAGAAGGAGATTGGTTATTTGAGGTTGTTGTTTAAGATATGAGTTGGTAGTGGTGAATATGGGTATTATTGATTCATTTTAACAACATCATTTCAATTCGAGTATGGTGTTGACTGATGATGGTTAAACACTAACCTGAGGTCTTGATGAGTATTTTGGTTCTTGCGGTCAACAAGTCACATTTGACTAAATGGCACTTTAGAAATAAACCCAATGGGTTCAAACAACATGCTATTTTTCTTTTTAGACAAACTGCTTTCAGAATAGCGTCAAAACGCATTTTTCTTCATCAAATCGCATCATTTTCAAAGCTGACAAACTGCATTTTCAACAAATCGCAATTGACTTTTGACCCAATATCAACAAACCGCATCCTGAGTCAAAACTCAGTTGACAAACCGCACATGAGACAAATCTGTGAAAACTAGAAGGGGGGTTGAATAGTTTTACCAATTAAAACTTTGTTTTAAAACATTTAGATTAACTTATGTCAATCTATTTGGTTGTTTATCTTGGATGTTTGATAGATAGATATATAAACGTGTAATGAAAGATAAAGAGTAAGAAGCACATCACCACGACACAAGTATTTATAGTGGTTCGGCTACAAGGACACCTTCCTTGCCCTACTCCACTCCCCGAGTTACCTACTTGAGAGTTCGTAATCACTACACGACACCAATCTCCTTATGGCGGAGAAGCCTTAACAACGTCGCCTACTCTTTTTCCGGTGTTAGGCTAACCACCGGGTTCTTTCATACCAAGGTGAACCACACCTATCACAACATCGCCTACCCTTTATTAGGTACTAGGCTAAGCACCTAGTTCCATTACTATGGAGGAACTACTACCCAACACAACACAACACCTAATCTCAAGGAGATCCACTCCTTGTTACAACACCATCAAGGATATCACCATCCTTGGTAATAAACTAATACTTATATGTATAACAATGCACCTCATTGATTATACGACCTAGGCATTCTTCCCTAATGCCACTTGATTCGATTCCTAGGCATCCTTCACTAATGCCTTTGACACAACGCTTGGCGCCTTTCACTAATTCCTTCGTCTTGACACCTTTAGCATTCTTCACTAATGCTTTTGACACGGACGTTAAGCACCTTTCACTAATGCTTTTGTCTTGACTCTTTCGGCATCCTTCACTAATGCCTTCAACACAACATCCCTACGGAGGAAGAAAGAACTATCAACAAGAGAACCTTAGTTTTCTTGATGATGACGAAGCATGGCAACTCATGGACTTAAGCTTGCTAGACTTCAAGAAGTGGTGATCTCGCCCTTAAGAGGAACCTAGAGAATCACACAAAAATAAAAGACAAACTACATAGAAAGATCCCTTAGGATCAATGGTTAGAGAGATACAATACTTGGAGAAAGTATGTGTGAAAGTGGTGAGCCAAAAGGAAGAAATGGCTCACTATTTATAGAGGAGAAAGTTTACTGTTCCCCGGATCCCACGGATCCTTCCCACAAGGGATCCGGCTAGCGTAAAGCTAGGGATCCGTGGGACGCTCCTCTTTACCCATGGGTATTTTGGTTATGGGTCATGGGTTGATCCATGGGTTACTTATTAGATACAATGTATCTTATAAGTTCAATGTACCTAGTTAAGTGGTTTGGATAATATCATAGGTTATGGGTCAATACAATTTGTTAGTTTTTACCCATTTTAGTATATACTAGTTAAGTATATATTTGCCCAATATGTAAACACTAGTTGTTGTACATATGTATTACTAAATTATAAAATCACTTATACTTGTTTTCGTGTTTTATGTGAAAACGTAAGTGTGTTAGAAAACTATTGGCTCAAACAGTTTACGTATTTTATTTGTTTCGTTAAAATGATTTTACGTTTGTTATCGACAAAATATTAGAAGACCGTAAAATATAAATAAACGTTTTTACAGCTTATTTGTATTAACAATCTCCCCCTTTTTGTTGATGACAAAACATAAAATTATTTTAAGGAAAAACTAGAATTCATAAAAAGTTTGAATTGGAGTTTTTACTCTCTTCTCCCCCTTTTGGTCGAAACAAAAAGAGCGTCGAAAAGAAACTAACATAAAGTGTTAAGAAAACCATGTAAAAAAAATGTAAAGTGAGTAAGTGACGGGAATGGTTCTCGTCTTAACTCCCCCTTGACGAGTCCATCCCTTTGTGAGGGCGTCAAGTACATAAAAATAAGTAAGCTAATGTTTTGCAATTATGTTTGCAAATGATTCATCCTTGTGACGAAAATGCTCCCCCTTGAAGATTGCAACTTTGCAATGGGGTGTCATGAAGAGTAATCCAAATAAGGATCAAGTTGCAAATGGATTTGCAATGTATGGTTTGACACAAAGCTCTCCCTAGCTTTATGGTGTCAAAATCTTCATGTGTATTTTTAAAATCTACAAAATAAAGGTTAGAAAAACAAGAGTATAGTGCATAATTTCCTACAAATAAGACTCAAGTTAGTAGAAAATTGTTCTTCTGTACCACGGATCCCACGGTTCCCTTTGTGGAGGGATCTGTCTAGGCATTTTGGAGGGATCCGGCTGTCTGGTGACAGATTCTTCAGCAGAGGTAATATATCAAGCAATGCTAAATATAGGATCAAGATATGTATACAAACAACACACATATACTCAGAGAAATATGGCAAACAAGTTATCATTCAATAAAATAATGAGATAATCAACATATCTCTAAAACTAAGAGAATGATTTAGCCACACATTTTCTACTAATAAGTTACTAAAGCTAGAGTCTAAGGATGAGTAGACTTGTTGATTTGGTCCAACCTTTCAAGAAGATGATTAAACATGAAATGTACCTCATTTTGTACTTCTTGAACAAGTCCTTGGGTGATTAGACAATTTGGGCAACTATTGCCTTGATTGGGAACCGGAGGAAAATGGATGTTTGGAGGAGGCTCTACGAATGATTGTGGGGTTTCATTTTGAGGTGTGGGATGAGGTTCTACTAAAGGTGAGGGTGGTGGTAGTGGAGTTTCCTCCATATGATCATGTCCATGATTGTTCCTTGTTTCCCATGATGGACTATTCGGTGTTGTGGGTGGTTCCCAATTTAACGAGAAAGTTGGTGAGTGAGAGGTTCTTGGTGGCTAATGCTCTAATGAATAGAGATTTGGGTGAGGAAGAGGCTCGTTAAATCTATGCTCAAGGAATGAGGACCTAGATGGCTTGCTAGAACTAGCCATGTTTGGTTTTGAATTAGATGATCCTTTTCTAGTTCGAAAGGTTTGATGCTAATCCTTGCGGTTCTCTTAGCATTTGTTGAATGGGTTTGAAGAGGTGGGATTCTAGTATTGTTATCTCTTATGGGAGATGATTTGGTGGATGAGATTTCATGGATCATTTGACCCTTTCTTTTAGATGAGCCTTTGGTTGAGGAGTTGTTGCTAAGAGCCTTAGTCATAGTGATGATAATGATGCTATATAAGCTTTTAGTTGCTGAATTTTGAGAGATAAGTGAGAGTGGTGCCTTAACTTTAAGAGTGTTTGATTTATAAAGGGTAATTTGAATTTTAGAATTAAATTCTTGGCCACTAAGATGATTAAGCATGCACTTAGGATTTTGATCAGCTCTAGAGAGACAATAAATGAAAGCTAAAAGTGGTTAGATAATCAAAAGGTGGTTTAAATTTGAAGAGGTAAGCTGGTTTTAGCTTTCTGCAGCCACGGATCCCGCGGATCCCTCTTACCAGGGATCCGTCTGGTTATAAACCAGGGATCCGCCTGTCAGACAGGTTCTAGGTGAAATGATTATGCTTTTGTGAGGTTTATTACCTATGTATCTCGAGGTTTTGACTTAATTTTGAAGTTTTTAACTGTTGGATATCTTAAATGCTCAATCATAATGGGTGATGGTGCTTAATGTTGGTTTTGGGTAAGAAAATTGACTTTAGGTAGTCTAACTAAGTGTTTGACAAGGATACCATTTGATTTGATATGGAGAAATGATGGTAATTAGTCCTAGAAGTCAGATGATGACTCAAGAAAAATTTACTAAAATCTTAAAAATAAAGAAAAAATGAAAAACTAATTTTGAGCCTAATTTTGAGTAAAAAGTGATTAAGACCAATTTGCTAAAATTGATGGATGTACCAAACTAAGTGTTATGAGATGTGATAAATAATGTGTGAGCGTTGGAGCGAAAGTATGGTGAGTTTTGATGAGTTGATAAATCAAAAACACTTTGAAATATATCCTAGGTAAGCCATGGATGAAAGTGAGGCTTTCAAATATTTGCGGAAGACTTAGTTGGTTCTAATGCCTTATGTTTGGCTAGTGTGATGTGATCTAGTGAGCTATTTTGATTTAAGTAAGTCTGCATTGTTCATCAGTAGTCACGGATCCCAAAGTTCCCTTCTGGGAGGGATCCGGCTAGTTATAATGCTGGGATCTGCCTACTGCAGATCAGAAGACTTTTAGCAAATGTGCAACTTTGCATTTTTTAGCAAATGCTTCTCCTAGTTGTTTCTATAAGGACTAAATGCAAGACACAACAAATATAAGGCATAGCAAAGTAAGGAGAGCTAAAAGTTCCTAAAATGAGTGACGACGACCACTTGAATGTATTCAAAGAGTCGTAAAATCTCATTCTACAAGATCTTAAGTTAAGATTGTTTAGTGCCAAGATATGGCAAGACCTACATACTACACTACACAAGCATTGTTTAAGTGTTACAACCCATTGTTTGAAATTATTCTTCACAAATTTAGGTCCTATGACCTTACCTCATTTCTCCTCCCCTTCCCGTCTTCACCTGTCCTCCACTCTTTATCATGCCATCTCTACTTCTTTTTCTTCAAGAAGTTGGCAAAGCACTTGAAGATTCCCTTGGTTTGTTGCCATTCGGGTGATGCACCAGGAACGTTCGGCAATCGGTTGATGTAGTCCAAGGGGTCGATATCGGTATTTCTGAGTGGGTTGCTACTTCTTTCACCTTCTCTTTGCCTCTCCCTTTCTTCTGAGGAATCCGTGGGTGGGTGAGGCCTTTTGCCATCTACCATAAACCTTGTAGTTCTCCCCTTGGTCAATGACACCATAACCTTGTTGCAAAAGCTATGATCATAGGATTGCGGAGAAGGATCTAATGCAAAGATGAATTTAGAAAGACGGGTTAGGAGCATTGCATACGGGAGCACCATTTCGTCCATGCTTCTTACACTTGCCAGTCTCTTGATCATGTAGTAGGCAAGGTTAAAGCGAGTCTCGGTCACTAGGCAATAGATCATGAAACTTAGAAATGCGTTGGGGTGATCCTTGTTTCCTACTAGGCACACCACATTTTCCCTCACCACATTTTCCCATTTCCTATACAATGCGTACATGTCGGAGAGCTCCATTTGGAAAGGATCCCTATAGATCACTTTTGAATTCCTAGTGACCCTTGATGGGGATGCTCTTGGCATGAACACGGTGTCCCTCACCGTGGTTGCTTCCGGGACTAACATGTTGTAGATTTCATGATGATCAACCATAGTGTGTAGCTCTTCTAAATACCACTCATTAGAATACATGCAAACACCTTGATATGGAACCCCTATTATTCTTCCAAACTCTACAAGCGAATGAGTGTACCCATGCTCATTTATGGTGAAAACAATCAAGATGGACCCATCATCATTTCTACTAATCCCCATTGTCTTGTAGAACTCGAGTACAAAGACCGAGGAAATTTGTTCGTTTATGTCCAATAAACAATCAAACCCAATATCTCCAAAAACTTCTCTTATGTTGGTATTGGCAAGAAATGATGGTTCTACTACTCGACCTTCGTAAAAGAGTCTCTTTTCGAGCATTTTAAAGGCTTTTCTATCTTCGGGACTAAGTCCGTCTTTTCTATGGTACATTGGTATATAATGAGCGGTATCTTGGTAGTCTTGTTGTCGGTTGCTTGGCATGATTGTTCCTAAAGAATATAACCACAATGTGGTGTTAATTGTGAATAGTAACCTAGAGGGTTTGATCACAATTTTGCTCTCATCATCTTTGTTGAATTCAAGAAATGTGTTTAATTTGTATTAACAATGTTAATTCTTTGATTTAGATTGTTAGGAATTAGAAAATTCCATAGTGAAGTGTCGGTTACCCCAAATATTATCTAGCATAAGTTAGCTCGTAGACTTGTCGTTATTTACGTTATTTATCAGTTTATTAGTTAGTTATTAGTTTAGTTTAGCGTAGTGTAACACCGTGGAGGAAGGACGGGTCTTTACCCACTGTATCCCTGATCCACAGGCCGATAGGAGGTCGTTGTGTCTGTAAGTATAAATACCCCTTCCATCCATGGAAGGGGTGGTGCTTTCAATCTAATATTCCATAATTTGTAAACCAAGTCTCTAGCTTGAACACCCAACTCTCTAACTTTCTCTCTCTAATGGCAAACATGTATTTGATCATCCAAGATCACCCGAATCATCAAACACAATAAAATAACGATCCTACAATTGGTATCAGAGCCAAGGTTGTTGTGTTTTGATGATTTATTGTGGTGTTTGATTCCCTTGTTAACTGTGTTTGTACCATTTTTTTTGGTTCGAAATGTGTTTTCACATTATTTTGGGTAAACAGTTTCTGTGTATTTGGTTTTGGTCAAATTTGTAAACTGTTTTGTGTCATCTGGTCATATATTGGAACAGTTTTTGTTTTGACTTTTTGGTACTAACATGGTCTTAAAACGTTTACAAATATTTAAGCAGTTTCTGTTTAAACTTTTTGGTACTAAAATGGTCATAAGTCTGTTTATACGAGGTCAAAACTATGGTCGAACGGGTAAAAGATGCAATTTTTATGACTGCTTTCTGGGTTTCTATATGAATATGGTCGGAATAATAGTCGGAAAACTCATCGGAAAATGCTAAAAGTCTTGATGGCGACTTGTCGACGTGTGCTTGTACTTGGTAGCGAGTTGTTGACTATTGAGTCAACAACTGAAGCGAGTTGGCTTAGCGAGTTGGCTAGCGACTTGGCTAGCAACTTGGCTTTGCTACTTGGCTAGCGACTTGGCTAAATAATGTTGCTAGCGACTTGACCCGTAACCTAGCGACTTGCTTTGAAAACAGAAAGGATGAAGAAGAGACAACTACCACTAGACCACGACCACGACATCAATAACATAAACCATTACAAGACTCATCACAAATCGTCCTTTTTGGAACTCAAAACTGTTGGTAACACAAGATCTCATATCTCATCAAGGGTTTGTAAATATTTCTCAAGACCTTTTTTAGATCCAAACAACCCTTATAATGATTTCATCACTGATCTTGAATCACTCATATTCGAAATTAGAAAAACTCATAGATCTCAGTTATTCTCTCGTAATATTCATAGCAACATCTAGACACTTAAAGGTCAATCAATCGAGAGAAGCATACATCATAGATCTATGTTATGAAGACACTATTTGAAGACTAAGTTTTTTTGTTTTGTTCGAACTTCACATGAAAAGGAAACAACAATAATCTGTTATCTCCTCCTCACTCATTCGGTGGTACTTATATACGTTACTCAAAAAAAAAAAAAAAAAAATGGATCTCAGATCGTGTCAATTGTTTTTATATCTTCTAAAGATCTTTGCAAATGAATGAATATCATCATAGATCCATACTAGTGGTACTATCCGAATATAAAGACAAGAGTATAACAACTATGTTATCTCTTTTTCGTCAAGTTCGTTCAAGACTCATACAAGAATCAAAGAAATACCTACCGTGATGTTGTGTTGATCTCGAATTCGAACTCAAACCTTGTCACGTACCATCCCTGTGGCTGTGATTTCGAACCCGTGCCATCCCTGTGGCTAGCTCTTAAGAACGAAGGTTCTTTGTTATGTATAATGAGTCTTGTGCTTGTTTCGTATATGATGTGTAGAGCGGATTTAAGATGATTGAGATTTTAGGTTTGAGAGTGTTTGAGATGAGGAGGGAGGCGTATTATCTGTAATGTGTGTTTTAGGGTTTGCATATGAAGAGTGAAATTAGGGTAGAGATTTATATCAATGTATTAAGTATGGATCGGGTATAACTTCTCTATCGTGGGCCATCAAGTATACTGCTATCTTCAATGGGCCGGATATGTTTGGGTATTAAGCTATGATGGGCATTTTGGTTATAATGGATCTAGCTTGGGTGTTGGGCTTTAGCTCTCACGTATACGTTTATATATGTTGAGATGCGAAGTATTACACTTAAACGTTTACTCTAAATCTAATACTGTTTGGTCTTTGGAAGCGGGAAGCAACATTCATGGATAGTGATTTGTTATTGTATTAAAATTAAGAGTATTATTTTCACATTTACAACGCTATAAACCTCTCTTGTGCACAACTGATACATCACTTATTCATGGGCAAAGCCTGGTTAATAATATGTTATTGGGCCAAGTAATGTGCTGATTTGGTGTAACTATTCTTGGTGACACATGGGCTACAAATTCTAAATGGATCAAATGAACTAGATTGGGATTGAGTAGAATGTGTGATGAAATGGATTTGAATGACGATCTGATGGGCTTCTCAATATGAGATCGGATTTATGTGATTTAATGATGAGATTGGTTGATGAGATTTATTGATATGATTTGGAGTGATGATGAGAGTTGATGTGCTATGAGGCTTGATACTTTGGTTTATGCATTTTCACGAAGGATATTCTGTCACCGCTTGAATTGTTATGGGTATTTGGTTGACCACGGGGTTGTTTGTACGATATTTATTATTTGAATTTGAAGTAAGGTTTTCCGGGCACGTTTACTTATTTCGTCTTCTTTCTTTCTACCCTTTCGCGAAGATGACTTGTTTGAGCGTTTATAGAGGGTGATAAAGACTTGGCTATTTAATTACGGGTGTGATTCTTTCTCGCTTAACCCACAACGTAACTATCACTTCGGTGTCTCACGCAGTTGAGGATACGTCAAGAGGTTTTGTACATTGGGTACACCGTTTCTTTTTTCCCGAGGATTAGTACAAGTTTAAGTAACAAATCTGGGGAATTCTACTTCATGATCAAGTTTGGTATATCGAGTTTACTTCTCTATGTGGTCACTACAATAGCCGACAGAATGCGTGAATGATTTATTTACCAAAGTGTTGATTGGATGATTGTTGATGTTGATGATGTTGGATAATGAACCGTTGATGAACCGCTGCATGTTCCCCTAAAACAGATATTCACCAAAACCAAAGTTGTCATTACACATTCAAGCTGACATTGTTTACGGTTTTGTCTTGACTTTGTAAAATCCCACTAAAGAAACTATTTCTCGGTTTAAATCATAGACTTGTAAAATCCCGTGACAATGGAAACATCCTAGTAATAGTAAAGTGCATTTCCGGATCTATCTTACGGTTTATTCTTGGTTTTGTAAAATCCCGCGAAAGAAACTATTTCTCGGTTTAAACCATGGAATTGTAAAATCCCGTAATGATGGAACCATCCTGGAGAAAGGAAAGTGTAATTCTGGATCTTACTTGATGCTGGTGCTACGATTTCTGCTTCGAAGAAGGGATAAAAGGGTGTATTTCATGAATTGGATGAGTGTTTGGATATTCGTCATGGCTGTTTGGTTATTACATGGTTTTACGGGGTGATATGCTTTTAACCGTGGTCGGGATGAAAACCATTATCAAAGTTCACTTCAAACGTCAAAGGAGGCTAGATTTGAGCTTTTAACAAGATGTGACAACGGAGTTAATTCACTATTATTTATTTGAGGTTGAAGTGAAATATCACGGGCGAGTGTACTTAGTATCTGAAGGTATCGGGGATGGTTGGATGAAGATTCTTCATGATCCTTGTTCAAGTTTATTTTCAAAAACGAAGACTTGGAAATCTAGTTATTGTTTGGTGACTTTTACCTTTTCTTTTACCACTTGGGGGAATTGGGCTCTTATCACCTCAAGATAACTATCACTTTAAGGAGTTACGTTGTAGTGCTCAGTGTCACATTCAATTGTGGATTTTCAAGAGGTAATGTACGTCTTATACTTGATGGTTGGTTGGTTGAAGAGTATAGAGTACATAGAGAGTACTTAGAGATGCTAATGGAAATCGGCACCGCTCTTTGTTACATATGTGCAAGTTTAAGTCATGAGTTCGGGGTAGTTTACTTCAGGGTCAAATTCATCATATTGGGTTTTCTCCATCAGCTGTCACGACAAAGAGCCTACTGAATGTTAATGGGGTTGATTACTTGTTTTGCCAAGAGATTGAAAAGAGAGAGATTATGACGTTTGAACACATCAGTTCAAGCCTCGTACTCTAAAGAAAAGAAATGTGTACGCTTCAGTGCGCATTATCTTCGGAAGAAGAGAAATCTTCTTATTATGACCATTCTCATCAACATGCTTCATACTTTTTCCATGCGCTTCAGTCATCAAGTGAACCGGGCTACAACTGATTGTTTTCTCATTCCACTTTCTCGATTATAATGAAGATGGCGACATCATGTGCTGATTTTGCGGGAGAGAAGTGTGAATAGAACATTCGGATGATTTTCACTTATTTAATCAAGAATGGCATCTCCGTATGCAATTCTTGAGGGGGAGAAGAAGTGTGAATTTTTTGCATGTTTGATTAATATTTGAGAATATATGGTCAAACGGCTCCTAACTCATGTAAGAACCGAGCTTCTTATTATCGGGTCATCGTTACATGGAGTTTCTTCTAAGAGCCGTTGGTTGACATCTTCACACGGGCTGATGAGTTTAAAGACAAGTGCTTCTGGTTAATGCTTCACGTGCACACCAACATGATGATTCCGAACAACCTTCTGTTCTTGTTTGATGTGATTGGTTGCTTGGTGTTACCATTTAGTGTGTTTGTTGCGGGCTGATTGCTAATTTCCTTCATAAACATCTTTCTGTTCTTGTTTGATTGAGAGGGATTTAAGTTAAGGGGATTTGCAAGATGTAAGTTAATTGGGATGCTTTTTAGTGTGATGAAGATGTTAACTATCTATTCCCCAACTGGACAATCTTGAAGAAGGTCGAGTCAACAGTCTGTTCTACATTTCTTGCTATATGTTAGAAGACCAAAGACGGGTTGCATTTAATGATCTAAAGACTTCTTCTTAATCTGGGCATTTATCAAAAAGATTGTCGGTCTAGGGGAGAGCACTAATTGGGGGAATGTGATATGTCGAATTTAATCCCCAATTAGACTTGCTCACATAATTCAGCATGTTGATTCTCACAAAGACTTCAAGCGATCTTCTCAAAAAATTTCAAGTATTTGGGCATTCAAAGCGTTGCTGATTCTGAAGTATCAAAACCAACAAGGGGTAAGGAGACAAGCATCTAAACGCGAGTAAACTTGATGAACTTAATACTTCTAAGTAATTGAAGATATCCCGGGAAGACAAATGTTATTACCGCAGAGAAACTCAAGGTTTGACTCATGGCGAGTAAACTTGATGAACTTAATTCTTCTAAGTGATTGAAGATATCCCGGGAAAAAAAATGTCATGACCGCAGAGAAACTCAAGGTCTTACTCATCAAGGCGTTTAGTATTCTTATTCCAACTATGTGGGGAAGCGATGGAAGATTTAGTTTCTGAAGATAAAAGAGGTACACAAGTGCGTGATGATCTCGATGGTATCACAATCATCAGAGGAGAGAGAATTGTGTACATTGGGGGCGCTCAGCTGTTTCACTTGAGGGCTTAATCAGTGATTCAGAGATATAATCACTTATTCCGGAGTTGACATCCGCAGAGATTGTCATCCGCAGAGATAATCAGTGACTTGGCCTGCTTCTTCAGTGTTATCAGTTTTTCCTTCCTTGGGTATTGGTATACTTCGGATACTTGAGCTTCATACACGATCATCAGGGAAGAAAAATGTGAACATGAGGAGGTGTTTTCATTCCCCTCATGATGTGTATTCGGGAGAGCTCTTGGGTATTGGTGTACTTCGGGTTCTTGAGCTTCATACACGATCATCCGGGAAGAAAAATGTGAACATGGGAAGGTGTTTTCATTCCCCTCATGATGTGTATTCGGGAGAGTTCTTGAGCATTATACAAAGAGGCTGACTGCATCAATTCAACTACTTGGGGGAATTGTTCTCTTGACAACTTTTTGGAATGGATTGCTTCAGACGTCAGTAGAAAAGAAATTTGAGAAGATTGTTTTATGTGTGGGATGATACGGTGCTGTTCTTCTATTGGATGATATAACCTCGAACGAAGAATCACAGTGATTATTCTTAAAAGGAGCAGCAAGTTCGATGATAATGGTGTGCTTCTTTGTGCACCTGGCTAACAGAAGCTTGAAAGAAAGCTTTGAATCTGCTCAGCTAAAGGATTTTCGGTTTGGGGGGAAGCTGCCAAAGTCTCACTTTCAAGTGGCTCAATTTCTCTCTTCGATTCAAGAGCCTTGGAAGCTTTGGTGGTGAATGTTTAAGAGATGATGACTTTATCTTCTACAACGGGGCTGCTCGATATCCTTATCTCGGTACTCGTATCATCATTTTCTTTAACTATGTCATCTACTCTATCTTTGTATATATTTATCAGAAAACTAAATACAAAATTATAAAACCAACAAAAAGAAAAGAGAAAAATATAAGACCAACAAAAATCCATAAAAATCATAAAATTTGAAAATACCAAAAATATGTTTTCTCAAGACATGTCTTCTGGTATCGATAACATCTACGGTCTTAGAAATTTCATTCAATAATGGCACGGGACTTTAGATGAAGTTCGAGCAGGAGGTGTAAATATTCTTTTTTAAAACATGTCACAAATCAAATGGCTTACAGTTATTTCAGACTGTAACCCGGGCTTCAAATGATGGCTTACAGTTACTTCTGACTGTGACCCACTCTTAAACCATGGCTTGCAGTTATTTCAGACTATAACCCGTGCTTAAACTATGGCTTGCTATTATTTCAGATAGCAACTCGTTCTTCAAGAAAGGAAAGTGCTGCGCTAAATCTATTTTCAAATATTTCGTGCACTTATCCTAAAAACAAAACAAGGAAAGCATGTCGTCAAAAGGACTGCTGTTCCTACACAAATGTTTTTCCGTCTAAAATTCTTCAGAAAAATATTTGTTGTGTTTTCAAAATGGTGGAAAATGAGTTGCTTGAAAATCAATCAGATTCAGAGTTTTCGTATTAATTCGCAAAAACTGAATCGATGACTTCAGCACTTTTAAAACTTTTCAAGAAAAAGAGTCATTGATTGTGGGGGATAATGTTTTCAAATCTATATCATCTAACGGGCTTTCTTAATTATCCTAATATGCTTAATTAAAAATGATGTTAACCTATGTTGAAGGACTAGGTGCCTAGGATATGATTGCTAGGATTAGATGATTAGAGTTTGATGTACACATTATTCCCATACATTTATATGATCTGATTGATATGTTACATTGACTTTTATTAGTCGATTGCTGTTTGGGTGATGTCGACCACCATATATCTGTATGTGTGTTCACTAACGTATGCAGGTATATTGGTTATAAGAATGTTCCCGATCCGGATCCCACAATTGAAGATGATTGGATGCCGAAAGGAAAGGGTAACTATTTCTTGGGTTGACAAATGAAGAAACGGAGCTTAATTGGACTTCAATGGAGAGTTGGCATAAATGCAACGTAAGAGGTCTCACTGCATCAGCAGATGGTTTTCTTCTAAGTGATTGAAGAAACGGAGCTTAATTGGACCTCAGTTGGCATTCAAAATGCAACGTAAGAATAAGTCTCACTACATCTGCAGACGGTTTTCTTCCAAGCCCTACAGCAACAACGGAAGCTTCTCAATCACCTAACGTATCTTTGTGCAGGATACCATTTCTAAACAATTTTGAAATAATCTGATTAAATTGTTTTGAAAATGGAAAATATTGTTTTTGAAAATTAATTGGACTAAATTTTGGAAATCACCGGACTTCATTTTATCAAAACTTAAGTCACTCAATTATTGACTTCGGTCATCGATTGAGGGGGAGAGTGATTTAAAATAAATTATTTTCAATCAATATTGCTTCATAAAAGTCCGGATTGTACAATATAAGTGGTGATCTAAAGATTTAATGTTATGTCATGGTATGCTTTTTTCTTTAGAATCAAGGTCTTTCAAAATGAAATTTTTTCTGTTCTTGTTTGATTGTGAAATTGTTTTGTTTTACTTAAAAGATCTCTTAAAAACTATCATACCTGACACTAACAATCTTTAATTTCTTAAAATGGTCCTTATCTGTCATCTTTCAAAATTGAATCTTGCCACGTCTTTCCCCAAATTTTTCTAAATGATTTAAATCAGTTGGGATCACAAATCTCAAATGGTTTGAAATCTTTGATCGGGTGAGAGGTCGTGATTTAAATCTCAAATCTGTTTTAATGGAATTGGTTTTAGTCCTTCAAAGACACTCCTGCCTCCATGTGCCAAACGATTTCAAATACACAATGCACATGTTGAGGAGGAGGATTTATCCAAAAAACCAGATGAGTATTTAAACAAGGCCACATTTTCTCCCATGTTTTCTAAACCTAATTAAATCACTTGGGATCCAAAATCTCAAAGGATTTGATATTTTTGATCGGGGGAGAATTTGTGATTTAATAATGAAATTTGATAAAAGTTGATCGTTTTGATTCAGTTGTGCAGGCTGCTCTCTCATATGTGCTAAACGCTCTCGAATCTCGAAGCACATATTGAGGGGAAGCAAAACCATCGAGGTACAAAAGTTTTTTAAAAGAGATTTATAAAGTACCTTGATTGTGTTTTCAAATGGTTTTTGTAATGGATTTTGTGATCGTGGATGTGCTTCAAAAGAACTCTTTCCTCTATGTGATAAAAATGATTTCAAAAATCCTATGCACATATTGAGGGGGAGAATTTACCAAAGAAAATCCAATGGCTTTTTCCATGGAAATTGTGATCAAGAAATTATTTCAAAGAAATTGTTTCAAAGAACTCTTGCCTCCATGTGCCAAACAATTTCAAAATCATATGCACATGTTGAGGGGGAGGTTTTCTAAATGATCAAAACTATTAAGGTAAATTGGTCGACTTTCTCTTAGAGATTGTTGATATTGAAGAAGGAGACCCTCTCCCTAGTCTCCGGCACAGGAACCAAATGTGCACTATTGAGTCTAGAGCCAAGAGATCATCCACAATATCTCGTTAGGACACTAAATTCTTGAAGACTTGCTCTTTCACACAATGTAGAAAGTAAGTATATATTAAGAGTCCTACGCATTATCCTTGTGGTATTGCCAGAACATCCGAGTGATATGTAAAAATATTCACAATGAAGATGGAAATCCTTCTAGAGCCAACATCTAACAAGCTCTTGGTGGGTGACATGTGAAATCTTGCAAAAGATCAAGCTTGTGACAACTGGATAGAAACGATGGGGCGATTCATTATTAAATCAACCTTGGTCCAGGAATGAAATTGACGAATACTTTTGGAAAAACCGTTCGATGTGCAAACCTTCTTTTCTCTAGCACGTCAAATGTGTACTTATGTTTTCAAATTCAAAAAGTATCTCTGATTGAAAAAATACTTTTGAAAAAACCATTCGATGTGCGAATCTCTTCTTTTCACTAGCACATCGAATGTGTACTCTTTTCAAATACAAAAAGTGTTTTTGTTTGAAAATTGATCTTTCTCATAAAACCTTCGTCGTATTGCAAAACTCTTTCTTCAAACAATACACGATTGTTTTTCAAATCATTTTTCATCAATCAGTGAATCTCAATTTGCTGGTTCACTCACTCCGTGTTGTCTTCTTTGAGACGTTCCGGTTTGAGAACAGCTTGAACAGCTGCGAAACCCTGTCAAGGAGATTCTTAGGAATCCTACCTGATCACATGCAGTACTTGTACTGATCAACGGGGAACCGTGGGCCGTGTACCTCAATTCAACGAAAGTGATCAAAGACACTTTCGTGCGCTTTATTGCTAACTGTCGTATGCAGGTACACCCCGACGATTGCAGCTGATCAGAATTGAGGAGTCAATCCAAACCGCATGTTCACAGCAACCACACTTAATTGAAGAAATCATGACTGGTGCATATCTACATAACCTGGTTCTGATATTTTTATACTATGCTTCTGCTTTGCTGCTGCAAATATCATGAACCAGTAAGGCTTCCGCTACTCTGATGGAAAGATGTCATGATTCAAAAGTGTGAGCATGTCGGTCCGTAAGTCACAACTTCACATGATGGCAACACAATAAAGGGTGATCCAGAGATTTACTGTGGCTGATGATCTCAATGAAAGCTCGAAGATCATCAAGATGTGGATCAGTTGAAAGGCCTCCACTAAAGTACAAACTATGCGGACTTTAAAGAATCTCTGCTTAAGCACAAAGATTGCAGAATTGAAGAATTGAAGTCTACGAGCTCAAGAACAAAGTCAAGAATAGAATGCTAGGATTCGAAATGTAAAACATGGGGTGACCTCCCTTAGGGGGAGATTGTTAGGAATTAGAAAATTCCATAGTGAAGTGTCGGTCACCCCAAATATTATCTAGCATAAGTTAGCTCGTAGACTTGTCGTTATTTACGTTATTTATCAGTTTATTAGTTAGTTATTAGTTTAGTTTAGCGTAGTGCAACACCGTGGAGGAAGGACGGGTCTTTACCCACTGTATCCCTGATCCACAGGCCGATAGGAGGTCGTTGTGTCTGTAAGTATAAATACCCCTTCCATCCATGGAAGGGGTGGTGCTTTCAATCTAATATTCCATAATTTGTAAACCAAGTCTCTAGCTTGAACACCCAACTCTCTAACTTTCTCTCTCTAATGGCAAACATGTATTTTGATCATCCAAGAACACCCGAATCATCAAACACAATAAAATAACGATCCTACATAGATTATCTTAGAAAACAATGTGGTGACAAATTATGATAAACCCATTTGAACCCAACTCTTACAGATGAAGAAATTGTAATCCTAGAAATCAAGGAATTAAATTAACAATGTCGTGAAGATTATACTTACACAAGTGATTGTTATGCTTGAGAGAATTGATCAAATTGCTCCTCTGAACAGTAGTTGTGTTCTTGTTCATGAGTTTTTGAAGAGAATATAATTGTGGAACTTCCACAGTGATCATTACTAACCTATGCTGTCTTATGTTGCACGGATCCCGCGGATTCCTCTCATTTGGGATCCGGCTAGTGTAAATGCAGGGATCTGGCATGACAACAAAAATCAGCTTAAGCATTCCTTGATAACTTTGGTTTGGGAGTTCTAAAAGCTCCTAGAATTTGATGTTTAAGCTCAATAACTTGTGATTTGAGCTTTTGATGGTTTAGTACTAATCATACTAGTCGTGGTTCCCTTTTTAAGAATTAATCATAATTCTTGGAAGGTTTATCAAAGATTATGATAAAATCCCATTTTATCATAATGTAAGAAGTTTCACACGGAAATTTATTGACCTAGATGGAGTGTAAATAATTCCTTTGTGATGGATAATGATTAAGGCTATCGAATAACCAAGATATCATTATTACGAGTTGGTAGTGTATTCTATACAAATCAATCGAAGAATACTATTCTTGATGATGACTTTAATATAGATAACTACTTAAATAATTACTAATAGATATTAATTATGCAACTAAGAATTTAACAATAATGAAAACAAAAGTAAATTATTAATAATCATACCTTTGCTAAATATTCTTTTAAAGAAAAGAAGTATTTAGATGAAATGCTTTGTGACCTTCTTGGAATCTCCAGATTCATGTGTGAGAAGAACAATACTAAATATTCTTTTTGCAAAAAGAAATATTTAGATAGATTCTTCATGATCTTCTTGGTAAGCCCAAATCCAAGTATGGAGAATACTTAACAAAGAAAATGTTAGAGCATTCTATCATTGTCCAACAATAAGTTTTATAACGATTTTTAAATCATGACTTGAAAAATCCTTCTTTGTAGTTTTCAAACATACGCGGATCGTATCAAGTTTTTAAAGTACAATATACTCTAAGAAACTTGGTAACGAAGCTCTGATGCCAATTGTGAAAACTAGAATGGGGGGGGGGGGTTGAATAGTTTTACCAATTAAAACTTTGTTTTAAAACATTTAGATTAACTTATGTCAATCTATTTGGTTGTTTATGTTGGACGTTTGATAGATATATATATATAAACGTTTAATGAAAGATAAAGAGTAAGAAGCACATCATCACGACACAAGTATTTATAGTGGTTCGGCTACAAGGACACCTTCCTTGCCCTACTCCACTCCCCGAGTCACCTACTCGAGAGTTCGTAATCACTACACGACACCAATCTCCTTATGGCGGAGAAGCCTTCACAACTTCGCCTACTCTTTTTCCGGTACTAGGCTAACCACCGGGTTCTTTCACACCAAGGTGAACCACACCTATCACAACGTCGCCTACCCTTTATTAGGTACTAAGCTAAGCACCTAGTTCCATTAATATGGAGGAATTACTACCTAACACAACACAACACCTAATCTCAAGGATATCCACTCCTTGCTACAACACCATCAAGGATATCACCATCCTTGGAAATAAAATAATACTTATATGCATAACGATACACCTCATCGATTATACGACCTAGGCATTCTTCCCTAATGCCAATTGATTCGATTCCTAGGCATCCTTCACTAATGCCTTTGACACAACGCTTGGCACCTTTCACTAATGCCTTCGTCTTGACACCTTTTGCATTCTTCACTAATGCTTTTGACACAGACCTTAAACACCTTTCACTAATGTTTTCATCTTGACTCTTTCGGCATCCTTCACTAATGCCTTCAACACAACATCCCTATGGAGGAAGAAAGAACTATCAACAAGAGAACCTTAGTTGTCTTGATGATGAAGAAGCATGGCAACTCATGGACTTGAGCTTGCTCGACTTCCAGAAGTGGTGATCTCGCCCTTAAGAGGAACCTAGAGAATCACACAAAAACAAAATACAAACTACATAGAAAGATCCCTTAGGATCAGTGGTTAGAGAGATACAATACTTGGAGAAAGTATGTGTGAAAGTGGTGAGCCAAAAGGAAGAAATGGCTTACTATTTATAGAGGAGAAAGTTTACTGTTCCCCGGATCCCACGGATCCATCCCACAAGGGATCCGGCTAGCGTAAATCTAGGGATCCGTGGGACGCTCCTCTTTACCCATGGGTATTTTGGTTATGGGTCATGGGTCATGGGTTGATCCATGGGTTACTTATTAGATACAATGTATCTTATAAGTTCAATGTACCTAGTCAAGTGGTTTGGATAATACCATGGGTTATGGGTCAATACCATTTGTTAGTTTTTACCCATTTTAGTATATACTAGTTAAGTATATATTTGCCCAATATGTAAACACTAGTTCTTGTACATATGTATTACTAAATCATAAAATCACTTATACTTGTTTTAGTGTTTTATGTGAAAACGTAAGTGTGTTAGAAAACTATTGGCTCAAACAGTTTACGTATTTTATTTGTTTCGTTAAAATGATTTTACGTTTGTTATCGACAAAACATTAGAAGATCATAAAATATAAATAAACGTTTTTACAGCTTATTTGTATTAACAAAATCTCATGTGTCAAACCTCATCCATTAACAAAACGCATCTGGTACATGTAAGACAAACCGAATTGATGAACACAAACCGCATCTGAGTCAAGACTCATCGGGTACAATGAATCTGGACATTGTTCAAACCGCAGCCAATAAGTTGAATCTGGACAAACTTTTAAAGAAGAAACCGCATGTAAGAACGAACCCAAATCGTAGCAGATAACAATATTCAAAACAGTTTAAGAACTTGTTGACACATATGTTTGACCATGTTCACTATGCAAAAAATCTATAGAAACTGTTAAAAGGACTTCTGCCACGATAAGGAACTTTAAAACCAGAAATCATCAACTTAAAACCAAAACTGCTAACACTTAACATAAAACAGTTTCAAAAGCAGCAAGACTGACGATAAAAACAGATTTAGCCCATATAACCAGATTCATATAACTCCAAAACATCATCAATAAACCATATCAAACATCAAAACTGCATAACCAATCATCAAAACGCATTCAAACATCACAACCACTTGGTTCCAACCAGCATTCGTGACAAACCACATCCAACAAAACCGTATAAAACCATACGAATCACCAAAACAACATAACCTAGCTCTGATGCCAATTGTTAGGATCACACTTTTTATGTTGTTTGATGATTAGGGTGGTCTAGGATGGTGATAGTATATGAATGCCATGTTTAGAGAGATGAAGAGAGGAGAGGGAGTTCTTGAGAGAGAGTTAAAACAAAAAATGAAAAGGTTAGATTGAAAGAAGCTCCACCCCTTCCAAGGATGGAAGGGGTATTTATACTTACAACTACACGTCCTCCTGTCGGACTGTGGATCAGGCATACAGTGGGTAAAGACCCGTCCTTCCTCCACGGTGTTACTCTAAACTAATCTACGCTAATAACTAACTAATTGACTACTAAATAACATAAATAACGATATGTCTACGAGCTAACATATGCTAGACTATAATTGCGGTGACCGACACTTTCTTATGGAATTTCCAATTCCTAACACACTATCAACAAAAACATAATCTCCATAACCCATAATTGCCCCAAAGTGGTCATTCCCAAATCTAACAGCCTCGATGAACTTATTCACAAAGTTCTTGAGCCGAGAGTGATCTCCAGTCATATGTTTTGAGCAACCTGTGTCCAAATACCAAAGGACGAATTGTACGACTTGCATTTGAAAACAAACGAGAATGGATAACTGGAAGCAGTGGATCCCCATGAGAATATGGGTTCCGATTGGTTAGTGCGAACAATCTTTAGATCTACAGAGTTTATAGATGTCATGACATTAGTGGTGAAAGCAAGACTAGTAGCGGCAGTGGACCTATTTGAAGTGTGACAACTTCTTAAAGGTATGATTCTACCAGTAGGCTTCCATTTCTTAATGGGCAGAGATCTAGGTAATTTGGGGAAAAGTTCACTAATTTTGAATTTATGGCCAGTAGGTTTCCATTGATAACCCACATTACTAAACTTTTTCCCTGTAGGCTTCCAATAATTACTAAACCTTTTCCCTGTAGGATTCCAGAATAACTTAACCTGTTTAGCATTCCTAACATTTTTAACTGGAGATTTAATAACATTTCTCAAATCCGTCACAACACATTCATCATGATTACCAGAAACCAAAAATTCATTACATGTTTTGCAAGTAGTAGCAAAATTCGAATTAATTCCAGTACGCTTATAGCTAATACTAGAATCAACACGATTCCTCTTATTCAACTCAAACTTATTATTCCTAGGGTGGTCTTATACTTTATTCTCTTGATCATTCTTAGCTCGCGTAGTTCTATCTTGCTTTGTATTTCCTGAAGGCTTTGACCCGCTAGCCTTAGTGTCACTGATTACTCCTGTAGATGGAACGACGGGAATATTAGTTGGTTTCACTACTTTTTTCTTTTCTGGTCTAGAAGTGCTGCGATCTGAGACTTTAGGAGGCACATCAAAGGTGATGTTAGGAATTAGAAAATTCCATAGTGAAGAGTCGGTCACCCCAAATATTATCTAGCATAAGTTAGCTCGTAGACGTGTCGTTATTTACGTTATGTAGTAGTTAAATAGTCAGTTTGTAGCGTAGTTTAGTTTAGAGCAACACCGTGGAGGAAGGACGGGTCTTTACCCACTGTATGCCTGATCCACAGGCCGATAGGAGGTCGTTGAGTCTGTAACTATAAATACCCCTTCCATCCATGGAAGGGGTGGTGCTTTCAATCTAATATTCCATACTTTTGTGTAAACCTCTAGCAAGAACACCCTCTCTCTCTACTAACTCTCTAACTATGACAAACATGTATTTTGATCATCCAAGACCACCTGAATCATCAACACAATAAATATTACGATCCTACAATTGGCATCAGAGCCAGGTTGTGTTGTTTTTGATGATTCATACGGTTTTTAATGCGTTTCTTTGATGCTGTTTGTGTATGGTTGTTACTGTTTAATTTGGTTGGGTTTTGTTTGATATTGTTACCTGCTGAATCCTTTTTTATAAGACAGGTACTGTTTTTTTAATGTTTGAGTTATGATGTTTTTTTAATGGTTGCTAAAACTGTTGTTAAAACAGTCTTTAAAAAATGGGTCTTATTCTTATTAGCGACTTGGGTGTATCCCTTCTTGGTCAAAAGTCTTTATGTCCAAATCTGATATTAGTATTCTCATGTTTTTTTACTGATTGGTACTTTCTGTGGTCAATACTAATATCACATGGGTCAAGACAGATGGTCATCTTATTGGTCAAAACTGGGTTAAAAGTGGTCAAATGGTCAGTTTTTCTTGAGATATTAAATGGGTCAAAAGTTGCAGTTTTTATAATGTGTTTCTGGGTTTAGTATGAGGGTGGTCGGAAAATAGTCGAAAAACTCATCGGAAAATTCATATATCCATGCTAGCGATTTGGGTCAATCTACCTAGCGACTTGTATTTACAAGTCGTTGTTTAGCGACTTGTGAATGTTGAAAAATTATAGCGACTTGGATATCGTTGACTTTTTTGAAAGTCAACAGCGAGTTACGTCAAAAGCTATGTAGCGACTTGGTTAAAAGATGGCCTGGCGACTTGTTATTTAACAAGTCGTAGCGACTTACTTTGTAAAAGTGGGTAGCGACTTGTTTTGAAATAGGTAGCGACTTGCTTTGATAAAATGGATAGCAAGTTGGCTCAAGACAAATACTTAGCGACTTGACATGATATGACAGAAATGAAGATGAAGAAGAAGTATGACAAGCTGACCATGACCTTACAACCTGAACATCAAAACTGATCTGAACAATGACCACATGACTCATAGCCGGTCTCATCATATACCAGAATATACCAGATACAAAATACAACACCTGACCTCAGTTTCATCACTTCATCAGTCCAACATCATTTATTACAAATAAAGACCACATCAAAACTACATCTTATTATTTTCCGTACAAAAGCCCAATCAAACCACAAGACTCGACACAAATAAAAACAAGATCTCAGAACCGGTCCAAACGTTATCTTTTTTCCTGATTCGTTCTCATTGACCAGTGAATCATCATCGATCAAAACATTTTTGTGTTATCATCACAATTAATATTCGAACACTAATAAGTAAAGATTAATAACAAGTGTGCTACAACCTTTACTTCATTCGCTCAAAATCTAAGATAAATGGTACTTCCAAAGTAATGTTCGAGATATGAAAATGTGCTTAACAATAAACGTTAATACGGTGTTTTTCATTTTCTCGTGCATACAAAGTTGAACGAAGTAATGAATGAATGGATCTACCTTGGTTTTGATCTCGATACTGGTCATGACACTCGTGCCATCCCTGTGGCTATGTCATAACTCGTCCCTTTACCATCCCTGTGGCAACAATGGATAAGAGATTTGTACATGGTTAAGATACAATGATTTGAATGATGTGAAGTCGTGTTTACTAATTGTGAGTTGTGATAGGATTTGAGTTGTACGAATTTTTTTTTTTGTGATGGGATAACTGATGGAGGCGATTACAGGAGAGTTAATTAGGGTTTGGAGATTTTTTGTTTGACTGCACATGTGAGTATAATTAGGGTTTGTGTTAATGGATTGTGAGAAAGTATCATGTGTTTTATACCCGAAATTTTAGGGTAGTAGTATCTCTTTGTCTTGGGCCTGATATTGAATGATAAGGACTCGTAGGCCATGATCTTATGAGGTTATATGAGATTGTGTATAAACGCATGAATGGGCCGTATGAATTGAATATGATGAATACGTTTTATTTCATGGAATTCTTAGCATGGTATATAACATTGGATCACTTATGCGAGCATTGATATAAATGATTTTATCACTTCTAATTTGGTATGGGCATATGGATTTTCATGAGACGGGTTTGATGGTGAGAATGGAAATGGGCCGAGATAGAGTTTATAGATGTTATTTCTAGTAACATTTTGGACCTAATAGCTGGATGTATGGTGTTACTAGGAGGAAATATGTGTAATGGCCATTTTCATAACCCGTATTGTTTGAGTGTCATTGTTTTTGCGATTAATATGGTTCGAATGGTATCTCGTTGGCCGGATTTGAACTTTATGAGTGTTGACAATGTGATTTGGTGTGACAATGTGATTCGATGGGTTATGTGGTCTAGTGCTTTGGTGTCTACATTTTCACGAAGGTTATTATGTCACGGCTTGATCTGTTATTGAAACTATGTTGATTACGGGGCTGTTTGTGTTCGATATCTCTTATTTGGGTTTGAAGTGAAGTTTTCCGGGTGCGTGTACTTATTTCGTCTTCTTTCTTTCTACCCTTTCGCGAAGATGACTTGTTTGGTCGTTTATTGAGTGTGATAAAGACTTGGCTATTTAGTTACGGTTGTGATTCTTTCTCGCTTAACCCACAACGTAGCTATCACTTCGGTGTCTCACTCAGTTGAGGATGTCAAGAGGTTTTGTACATTGGGTACACCGTTTCTTGTTCACGAGGATTAGTACAAGTTTAAGTAACAAATCTGGGGAATTCTACTTCATGATCAAGTTTGGTATATCGGGTTTACTTCTCCAAGCGGTCACAGCATTTTGCCGACAGAATATGTGAATGATGTGTTTACCATAGTGTTTACTGGATGGGTGATGATATTGTTGATGATGTTGGATAATGAACCGCTGAAGAACCGCTGCATGTTCCCTTAAAACAGATATTCACCGAAACCAAAGCTGTCATAACACATTCAAGCTGACATTGTTTACGGTTTTGTCTTGATTTTGTAAAATCCCACGAAAGAATCTATTTCTTGGTTTAAATCATAGACTTGTAAAATCCCGTGACAATGGAAACATCCTGATAATAGTAAAGTACATTTCCGGATCTATCTTACGGTTTATTCTTGGTTTTGTAAAATCCCGCGAAAGAAACTATTTTTCGGTTTAAACCATAGAGTTGTAAAATCCCGTATTGATGGAACCATCCTGGAGAAAAGGAAAGTGTAGTTCGGGATCTTTTCTGATGCTGGTGTTACGGTTTCTGCTTTGAAGAAGGGATAAAAGGGTGTATTTCATGAATTGGATGTGTGTTTGGATATTCGTCATGGCAATTTGGTTATTATATGGTTTTACGGGGTTATGTGCATTTAACCATGGTCAGGATGAAACCATTATCAAAGTTCACTGTTAAGATCAAAAGAGGCTAGATTTGAGCTTTTAACAAGATGTGACAACGGAGTTAATTCACTATTATTTATTTGAGGTTGAAGTGAAATATCACGGCCGAGTGTACTTAGTATCTGAAGGTATCGGGGATGGTTGGATGAAGATTCTTCAAGATCCTTGTTCGAGCTTATTATCAAAAATGAAGACTTGGAAATCTAGTTATTGTTGGGTGTCTTTTACCTTTTCTTTTACCACTTGAGGGAATTAGGCTCATACCACCACAAAATAACTATCACTTTAAGGAGTTACGTTGTAGTGCTCAGTGTCACATTCAATTTTGGATTTTCAAGAGGTAAAGTACGTCTACTACTTGATGGTTGGTTGGATGAAGAGTATAGAGTACTTAGAGAGTACTTAGAGATGCTAATGGAAATCGGCACCGCTCTTTGTTACTTTTGTACAAGTATAAGTCACGAGTTCGGGTTAGTTTACTTCAGGGTCAAATTCATCATATTGAGTTTTCTCCATCAGTTGTCACGACAAAGAGCCTACAGAATGATAATGGGTTGACTATATGTTTTACTAAGAGAGTTGAAAAGAGAGAGATAATGACGTATGAACACAACAGTTCACGCCTCGTACTCTAAAGAAAAGAAATGTGTGCGTTTCAGTGCGCATTATCTTCTGAAGAAGAGAAATCTTCTTATGACGTATGAACACAACAGTTCATGCCTCGTTCCTTAAAGAAAAGAAAAGTGTACGCTTCAGTGCGCTTTATCTTCTGAAGAAGAGAAATCTTCTTGTAGGATCGTATATATTTATTGTGTTGATGATTCGGGTGGTCTTGGATGATCAAAATACATGTTTGCCATAGTTAGAGAGTTAGTAGAGAGAGAGGGTGTTCTTGCTAGAGGTTTACACAAAAGTATGGAATATTAGATTGAAAGCACCACCCCTTCCATGGATGGAAGGGGTATTTATACTTACAGACACAACAACCTCCTATCGGCCTGTGGATCAGGGATACAGTGGGTAAAGACCCGTCCTTCCTCCACGATGTTACACTAAACTATTCTACGCTACTAAATAACTAATTAACTACAAAACAACGTAAATAACTACAAATCTACGAGCTAACATATGCTAGACTATAATTGGGGTGACCGACACTTTAACATGGAATTTCCAATTCCTAACAATCTCCCCCTAAGGGAGGTCACCCCATGAAATACATTTTGAATCTTAGCATTCTATTCTTGACTTCGTACTTGAGCTCGTAGACTTGAATTCTTCAACTTCTGCAATCTTTGTGCTTTAGTAGCGATTCTTCAAAGTCCGCATTGAATTGTACTTTAAGTGGAGGCCTTTAACTGATCCACATCTTTGATGATCTTTGAGCTTTCTTTGAGATCATCAACCACAGTAAATCTCTGGATCATCCATAGTTGTGTTGCCATCATGTGATGTTGTGACTTTTGGACCGACATGCTCACACTTTTGAATCATGACATCTTTCCATCAGAGTAGCGGAAGCCTTACTGGTTCATGATATTTGCAGCAGCGTAGCAGAAGCATAGTATAAAAATATCAGAACCAGGTTATGTAGATATGCACCAGTCATGATTTCTTCAATTAAGTGTGGTTGCTGTGAACATGCGGCTTTGGATTGACTCCTCAATTTTGATCAGCTGCAATCGTCGAGGTGTACCTGCATACGACAGTTAGCAATAAAGCGCACGAAAGTGTCTTTGATCACTTTCGTTGAATTGAGGTACACGGCCCACGGTTCCCCGTTGATCAGTACCAGTACTGCCTGTGATCAGGTAGGATTCCTAAGAATCTCCTTGACAGGGTTTCGCAGCTGTTCTAGCTGTTCTCAAACTGGAACGTCTCAAAGAAGACAACACGGAGTGAGTGAACCAGCAAATTGAGATTCACTGATTGATGAAAAATGATTTGAAAAACAATCGCGTATTGCTTGAAGAAAGAGTTTTGCAATACGACGAAGGTTTTATGAGAAAGATCAATTTTCAATCAAAATACTTTTTGTATTTGAAATGAATACACATTCGACGTGCTAGAGAGAAGAAGGTTTGCACATCGAACGGTTTTTCCAAAAGTATTCGTCAATTCCATTCCTGGACCAAGGTTGATTCAAGAATGAATCTCCCCATCGTTTCTATCCAGTTGTCACAAGCTTGATCTTTTGCAAGATTTCACATGTCACCCACCAAGAGCTTGTTAGATGTTGGCTCTAGAAGGATTTCCATCTTCATTGTGAATATTTTTACATATCACTCGGATGTTCTGGCAATACCACAAGGATAATGTGTAGGACTCTTAATATATACTTACTTTCCACATTGTGTGAAGAAGCAAGTCTTCAAGAATTTAGTGTCCTAACGAGATATTGTGGATGATCTCTTAGCTCTAGACTCAATAATTCATTTTTGGTTCCTTTGCCGGAGACTAGGGAGAGGGTCTCCTTCTTCAATATCAACAATCTCTAAGAGAAAGTCGATAGATTATGTAGGTTCCCCGTGAGAATGAAACAAGCCCTTTTAAGAGGAACTTCAGTGGTTTGGGAAGTTTAGTGCAGTGCATCACTGGGTCCATGATGTCTTGTCTTCAATACCAGTGTTACCTTAGTAACCACCAGTAGCATATGAATTGAACCCGGTTTCTGCCCTAAGGTTGAATTGATGGAGGGCTATTTCTTTTCACCCTTTTATCATTCATTTCTTTTTCATTCTTCAACCCCTTCAGTGCTTACCGAGACTTCATAACTAGAACCTTGTTGGGTTTATTCCAGTACTAGCTCAGTCTCAGTCTGCACTCTTCCCATTCCTCACTTTTCTCTTTTTTTCATCATACCTAAGGACTCTACACTATCTAGTGGATTGTCCCTGGGTAGATCCCTCCAGCTCTGGCGGGATCGTGGGAACGAATACCTAACCTAACCATCCTTATAACACCATGCATAAAGTAAAATGGTCGGTCTTTTGGTACAGTTCATTCTTCCTTGAAACCAATTGAAAAATCATTTGGAAAAACAATCAAGGTACTTGTGATACGAGATCAAAGCATTTTGTACCTTAATAGTTTTGATCATTTAGAAAATGCTCCCCCTCAACATGTGCATATTATTTAAAATTGTTTGGCACATGGAGGCAAGAGTTCTTTGAAATAATTTCTTTGAAATAATTTCTTGATCACAATTTCCTTAGAAAAAGCCATTTGAATTTCTTTCGTAAAATTCTCCTCCTCAATATGTGCATAGGATATTTGAAATCATTTTTTCACATAGAGGCAAGAGTTCTTTTGAAGCACATTTACGATTACACAAGCCATTAAGAAACCATTTAAAACTCAATCAAGGTACTTTATGTTAAAACATAAAAGCATTTGCACCTTGATAGTTTCTTTTCTTTAAAAATGCTCCCCCTCAATATATGCTTCGAGATTCGAAAGCGTTTAGCACATATGAGAGAGCAGCGTGCACAATTAAATCAAAACGATCACCTTTTATCAAATTTCATTATTAAATCACAAATTCTCCCCCGATCAAAAATATCAAACCCTTTGAGATTTTGGATCCCAAGTGATTTAATAAGGTTTATAAAACATGGGAGAAAATGTGCCTGATTTAAAAACTCATCTAGTTTTTGGATAAATGCTCCCCCTCAACATGTGCATTATGTATATTGAAATAGTTTGGCACATGGAGGCAGGAGTGCCTTTGAAAGACTAAAACCAATTCCATTAAAACAGATTTGAGATTTAAATCACGATCTCTCACCCGATCAAATATTTCAAACCATTTGAGATTAGTGATCCCAAAAGATTTAAATAATTTAGAAAATTTTGGGGAAAGACGTGGCAAGATTTGATTTTGAAAAATGACAGATAAGGACCATTTTAAGACATTAAAGATTGTTAGTATCATGTATGATTGTTTTAAGAGATCTTTTAGTAAAATAAAACAATTTCACAATCAAACAAGAACAGAAAAAATTTCATTTTGACAGATCTTTGAGTTTTAAAGAAAATCATACCATGACATGACATTAAATCTTTAGATCACCACTTTGTTTCGTACAAACCGGACCTTTTATGAAGAAATATCGTTTGAAAATATTTTATTTTAAATCACACTCCCCCTCAATCCATGACATAAGTCAATAATTGAGTGACTTAGTTTTGATAAAATGAAGTCCGGTGATTTTTAAAATTTAGTCCAATTTATTTTCAAAACAATATTTTTCCATTTTCAAAAACAATATTATTCAAAGTTTTAGAAAAATGGTATCATTCACTACTTGTCCTGCACAAAGATACATTAGGTGGTTGAGAAGCTTCCGTTGTTGCTGTAGGGCTTGGAAGAAAACCGTCTGCCGATGCAGTGAGACTTCTTCTTACGTTGCATTTTGAATGCCAACTGAGGTCAAATTAAGCTCCGTTTCTTCAATCACTTAGAAGAAAACCATCTGCTGATGCAGTGATACCTCTTACGTTGCATTTATGCCAACTCTCCATTGAAGTCCAATTAAGCTTCGTTTCTTCATTTTTCAACCCAAGATATCGTTACCCTTTCCTTGCGGCATCCAATCATGTTCATTTGTGGGATCCGGATCGGGAACATTCTTATATACCAATATACCTGCATATGTTAGTGAACACACATACAAATATATCGTGGTCGACAACACCCAAACAGCAATCGACTAATAAAAGTCAATCCAACATATCAATCAGATCATGTAAGGTATGGGAATAGTGTGTTTCTCAAACTCTAATCATCTAAACCTAACAATCATATCCTAGAAACTTAGTCCTTCAACATAGGCAATTATATTTTTTCAGATAAGCACGTAGGATAATTAAGAAAGTCCGTTAGATGATATAAATTTGAAAACATTCTCCCCCTCAATCAATGACTTATTTTCTGAAAAGATTAAAAGCGCTGAAGTCATTGATTGAGTTTTCAATTTTCACAAAAACTCTGAATCTGATAGATTTACAAGCAACTCATTTACCACCATTTTAGAAAACAACAAATATTTTTTTGAAGAATTTATAGACGGAAAAATATTTGAGTAGGAACAGCAGTCCTTCGACATACTTTCCTCATTTGTTTTTAGGATAAGTTCACGAAATATTTGAAAATTTGGTTTAGCGCAGCACTTTCTTTTCTTTTGAAGAGCGGGTTGCTATCTGAAATAATAGCAAACCATAGTTTTAAGCACGGGTTACGGTCTGAAATAACTGTAAGCCTTTTTTGAAGTGCGGGTTACAGTCAGAAATAACTGTAAGCCATAATTTGAGACATGTTTGGAAAAGAAATATTTACACCTTTTGCTCGAACTTCATCTATGGTCCCGTGCCATTATTGAATGACATTTCTAAGACCGTAGATGTTATCGATACCAGAAGACATGTCTTGGAAAACATATTTTTGGTCTTTTTCAAATTTTCTGATTTTTATGGCTTTTTGAAAATTTTATATTTTTCTATTTTGTTTTGTTGGTTTTATATTTTTCTATTTTCTTTTTGTTGGTTTTATATTTTTGTATTTTGTTTTCTGATAAATATATACAAAGATAGAGTAGATGATATAGTATAAGAAGATGATGATACGAGTACCGAGATAAGGATATCGAGCAGCATGATGAGTGCCTTTTTACTCATCGTTTTTACCCACCTAAGACCACAAAAATGACCAAAAACACCCAAATATGATCAAAATATGTTATAAATATCCTCGGAGTGTGTTTTATGTCTTGCAGGTACAAAAGGATGGAAAACAGAGCGAAAACGAGCAAAATTGAGCCGAAATCAGAAATGTGATGAATCAGACAGAGCCGGGAGTGGATTTTCTACAATTTTCAGAGTTGGAAACGCGTTTTTAGAGTGAGCATGGGGAAACAAACCTTAAAACCTAACCCGAAACAAAAATTTCCATTTTGCCCTTCCCCGATACCCAAATGACCAAAACTGCCTTTTTAAACCAAAAACCCAAAAATAACTGACCCCGTTTTTTTACCCAAACCCACCTTAACCCTTTTTTAATAATCCTCAAAATAAACCACCCCTTCTTCCCTAAAACCAAAACCCTGAAGAAACCATGAAATAAAACCAGTACCCAAATAACTTGGCGCCAAGAAATTACCTCCTCCTGTCACTCTCTCCCCAAATCCCCATCCCACTAACTCCCTTCCCCAAGAAAAAGTCACAAGACTCCATGCCACCTTGGCAATCCCAAACTCACATAAGTTCCATAGACGGCTAAGATGGATGATAAAAGAGTACCTACCAATTCGATGGTGGGGATTCGTCTAAAGAAGCACAAGATGCTTTTGGTTTTGTTCACACTCAGAGAAGAAGCACAAGACAGAGAAAGAGAAGGAAGACAACTTTTTTTTATCTTAGTAGTATAAATATGTATTAGGTGAAAAATAAAAATTTTGTTAGAATTTGAGAGTTCTAGTTCCAATTTACTTTCAATGTCATTTACTTTAATTGTCATTTAAATTTCCATGTAGTCTTTAATTTAGTTGAATGCAATTTACCTTTTCAGTTTTTAAGCCATATCAGTTTTATTCACTTTTGATGTTCTAATTCTTGTCATTTGTGTTTCAAAAGAGTTTGCTCAAGTGTATTTAAGCTTGTTGAGATTCATTTCAGAGCTCACAAGTTTGTTTTTAAAATTTTTCAAAATCCTCACAGTTGGTGCACGGCCCTTGAAAGGGTGTTTGGAACAGCCTTGTTCCGGGTCGAATCTCAAGTTTTTGACCCATTTTTTTTAATGTTAAGTTGGTCTTATTCAAGTGGTAATGCAATGTTTTGAAAGTGCCATTAGATTTCAGTTGCTAAAAGTTGGTTTAGAATAGTACTTTTTTATAAATCTGTCTGTTACGCAAACCATTTCTGTCCCCCACTGCCCACTTTTTAAGCTTAGCTTTAGGTCAATTAGAGTTAGAATTAGGATTTAATTTGGTGTTTATAAGTAGTTAGTAGCACTAGGTTAATATTTTTTAGCTTATCGTTGGATGTAGTGCTTAATTACTAGCTTATTCTCCCCTTTGAAACTGCCCCTTGCACCATTTCGTATCTGTTTTGCTGTCAAGTGCAGCAGCCTTTTGCAACCTCCATATAAGCTCAAAATTTTCTCATTTTAGCTTTTATTAGTTCTTTGATATTTGAATTCTACCTATTCGAAGTTTTTTTTTAGCATTAGGAATAGTTGGATAGCTTAAAAATAAGCTAGGAAATGCCGTCGTGGACTGCTTCAGCAGGCCTTCAACAGCAGCCAAAAAACACCCCTTTTGCTTGACCTTTTTGCTTATTTTCTCTTGCCATTAGTGCCTTTTAGGATAAATTAGATTAGAATCTTATTAGGTGTAGCTTATTAGAAGCTTTTTCATATGCTTATTGTGTCATATCTAGCTTTAGGGGATGTTTGGTTCATAGCTTATGTACTTTTGCTCTCCCTTGGCTTATCATGCTTCAAATTGTTTATTTATACCTCTTCCTTACTGCTTGTTAGAATTTTTGAATGATTAAAAAGTCTTACTCATTAGTTTAACTTTAAGCTTATTTAAACTTTTAGATTTAATGTGTTTTTAGAATTCCCTTAGGAGAATTTGTACTGCTTCTTTCTGCCCCTTGCAATCTGTTTTGAATCAGCTTATTATCTGTTTTCATGTACAAAGTTTTTATAAAAAGTTGTTATTTTTATCTTGATTTTAAGTTTGTCATAAGAAAAAAAAAGGGTATGCACAGGGATTCGAACCCCTGACCTGGCCACACAACAGAGCAGCACCCAGCACCAAGTTTCCATCTGCACTATGGTCTTTTATTGTAATCTATTTCCCTTCCTTTTTTATTTATCCCGTTTTTGAACCTTTAGCCCATTTTGCTTGTTTATTTTTTTAATAGCTTATTCATATAAGCTGTTGACCTTAGATTATTTTTCCTAAGCCTATCAAAGTATCTAGTATTTTTACAAAAAGTTTCAGAATTTTCCAAAAAGTTTTAGTTTTTTTTAATAATTTAATTAGTTAAAATTCGTTTTTAATTCGTAATAAATAAAATAAAAGTCGAAAAAATACCCGGCTTTTTCCTAAAATCATTTTTAGTCATTTAGAATGTAGGAAAATTGTTTTTGCACTCGTAGGACTTAAATTGCATAATTTTTCACTTTCGGGGCTCAGTGTGTTCCCGGTTTTTAGCGTTTTTGCATATTAGCACCGTAGGATGTAGTTTAACTTAGTTTTATTGTTCCTTAGGCTTAGTAATAGTTTATTTAGTTTTTAATTTGTTTTACGTGCTTTATTTCATTTTTTTTCTTCATTTTGTAGATTTACATAATCAAAACCCAATTTCGTTAAACCAATTCAGGTCCTAATCACGAAACTCAACGACATCGTCAATTTCACACCTCGTTGGGACACGACCCGGGGAAATCACTTCCCGGTATCACTTTTATCACACCCGTGAGATTTGGCACGTTAACCCTTTTCCTAAAAGGTTGATTTGTCGAGTTTTACGGTTAATTTGATATTGTTGATATTTGTGTTTTTCTCACACTCACTTCACAACGAATCAAATTTTGGCGCCGCTGCCGGGGAACTGTGCTAATTATCTTCCGTTTAGCAGATTAGTAATTTGAATATTCACTCTTTGTTCATACCATCTATCTATATCTATATATATATTCTTATAAAAAATCCAAAAACCCAAAAACATCCAAAAATGTATAAACACACAAAAATATTTTTCTTTTGTTTCTATATATGTATCAAAGATAAAAATACAAAAAGATTTGTCGTTTTCTTAATAATAACAACATAAAAGATTACCACCGCAAACCAAGGCAGTGTACTACCTAACTGGGGGTACGACCATAATAAGTTCCCGAACCAAAGATTTAAAACTTGCATTTGTGTCCTTGTGATTGGTGTACCTTTTTCAAAGAAGCCATTCATCTTGTGATTATTGGTTTAAGTTCACTGTTGTTTTGCCTCGATTTTGTTTTAATTGGATTTGTTGAACCAGAAAACCTAAAAAGATTCTTCTCACCCCATTTTCATAATTCACTTTCATAATTCCCTTCCTTAACTCTGAGATCTCTTAGAGTTAACTCTAGTGTATGCGCACTCGCTCTTCTAGATCTGTGAGCCCATTTCGTGAGCTTGTCAAGATTCCAAGAAGGCGTGTCCGTAGACTTTCTGCTCCTTCAGTCGGATCTGAGATCCGGACTGCTCACACTACTTCCGTTATCATGGCGGAAGAACGCCCTATGTGTGAGCTTCTCCAGGCACCCATCGATGGGTATGGAGATGCTATTGTTATCCCAGCCATTGTGGATGAAAATTTTGAACTCAAAAACCGGGTTACTGAATCTTGTAACCTCAAGTCAGTTCTATGGTTTTGAGCGGGATGATCCTCATGCTCATATTCGATGGTTTAACAAGATTGCATCTACCATCAAATACAAGAATGTCCCTACTGATGCTGTTAAGCTTCTTCTGTTCCCATTTTCTCTTGAGGGACAAGCCCGGATTTGGCTTGAGAAACAACCCCCTCAGTCAATTGAGACATGGGAAGACCTGGTGAAGAAATTTGTGAATGCATTTTATCCACCTTCCAAAACCACGAGTCTTAAAAATGAAATCATCAAGTTCACTCAAAAGTTTGATGAATCCTTCAGTGAATCGTGGGATCGTTTTAAGGAATTGCTTCGCAAATGTCCTCACCACGGTTTCTCCGAGTTGATGCAACTCGATACTTTCTACAATGGAGTGAGTCAATCTGATCAAGATTCTCTCAATTCCTCCGCTGGAGGAAATTTCTTGAGCAAAACTGTCAAAGAAGCTTTAGCGATCATTGAAAACAAGTCTAAAGTCCGCACTGCACGAAGCAAGCCGGTTGTTTCCCAAGTCAGTGTTGGTCCTTCTACTTCATCGCCCGTGAGTCAATCTAGCACCGATGCTAAGATTGACAAACTCACGGAAGCTATTCAAGCTTTGGTTCTCTCCAACCAAAAGAAAGTCTCTTTTCCACAAACTTCACCTCCTGCTGAAGTTAAGAAAGTGGAAGTCTGTGTTACTTGTGGTGGCCCCCATGCTTACTACAATTGTATGGCCACCGATGGTAACCCTTTTGAAGCTAATGCTGTGGGCGGGATTTCTAATCCAGGAGGCAACCAATATCGTGCTCCTATAGACCCGAACCACCGTCCTAACCACTACCCTGGACCTCCCGGTTTCAACCAAAACCGTAATCAAAATCAAAACAGACCAAACCAAGGTTTTCAAAACCAAGGTAATTTTAGTCCAAACAACGGTTTTCAAAATCAAAATCAAAATTTCCAACACCAAGGAAATTTCAATAGAAACCCAGGTCAGGGAAATTACAACCCAGGGTATTTTCATGGCAATAATCAAGGAAATTTTCAAAATCAAGGCCCTAATCCAAACAATAGAGGCCATAATTTTCCTGTGCAAACTCAAGCCATTGTTCCAACTGGACCATCATCTGATGAGTTGTTAAAACAATTCATGAAATCCCAAGAGGAAATGAATCGGTTGTTGGTTAGCCAGATTTCTGACATTAAGAAGTCTTTAAATGATCGACCCTCGGGCTCAGGTACTTTACCTAGCAACACGATCGCTAATCCGAGGGGCGATGCAAAGGCGATCACAACCAGAAGTGGTGCTTCGTATTATGGACCCGCTATTCCTACTACCTCTTCTTCTTCTCTCCCGAAGGAAGTGGAAAGTGAACCTGAGGCGACAAAGGACAAGGAACTTCCTACTAATAACGGAAGTACCAGCAATGTCCATCCTCAGGTTGTCCCGCAAACCAAACCTGGAGTTGTTTTTGAACCTCCAGTTGGTAACCCCAAATCCAAAACTTCTATTCCTTACCCCTCACGTTTAAATGAGCAAAAACTCCGCGAAAAAGCTAGTCATCAAATGGAAAAATTCTTTCAAATTTTCCAAGAGCTTCATTTTGACATAAGCTTTGCGGATGCCATCATGTTGATGCCCAAGTTTGCATCTACTCTCAAACACATGTTGAGAAACAAGGAAAAGCTGTTTGAAATGGCCAAAACTCCTTTAAACGAGAACTGCTCAGCAGTTCTGTTAAAGAAGCTTCCCGAGAAGCTAGGAGATCCCGGAAAATTTCTTCTTCCTTGTGTTTTTCCTGGGATGATTGAATGCTTTGCCCTTGCCGATCTTGGTGCAAGCATCAATCTGATGCCTTATTCAGTGTGGAAGAAACTTTCTCTTCCGGAACTTATTCCTACCTGCATGACTCTTGAGCTTGCAGATCGTTCTATATCGCGTCCCCTTGGCATCGCCGAGGATGTATTCGTGAAAGTAGGAAAGTTCCATTTTCCAGCTGACTTTGTGGTTGTTGATTTCGATGCCGATCCTCGGGTTCCTCTCATTGTTGGAAGAGGATTCCTGAGAACGGGCCGTGCTCTTATTGATGTATTTGATCAAGAAATCACGCTACGTGTGGGTAATGAAGCTGTCACTTTTAACCTTGATCAAACTTCGAGGTACTCCTCAAATTATGATACTGAATCAATTAATCGAGTCGATGTAATTGATATTGCTTTAGAGGAGTACTCTCAAGAGTTTCTTGGTTATCTTCATAATTCTGTGAGTGGGGATTCCACCACATCTTCTCAACCAATCATTGCCGACTCTTCCCCCTCCCTCACTCCGTTTGAGGGAGGTGACTTCTTTCTTGAAGAGATCGATGAATTTCTTGCTACTGATGAATCAATTCCGCCTGGAATTGATGGTGTTTATGATTCGGAGGGGGATATCCTTTATCTCGAGCAATTGTTAAATGAAGATCCATCACCTTCACTCCCTCCGAAAGAGATCACAAATGAGGAAATCAAGTCAGTACAAACTTCTACTGAAGAATTTCCCGAGGTTGAACTTAAGGACCTACCTCCTCATCTTGAGTATGCATTCTTGGAGGGTAATGATAAATTACCCGTCATAATTGCTAAAGACTTAACTGAGGATGAGAAAACTGCTCTCATAAAGGTCTTGAAGTCACACAAGCAAGCAATTTCTTGGAAACTCTCCGACATCAAGGGTATCAACCCTGAGTTTTGTACTCACAAAATCTTGATGGAGGATGACTTCAAACCAGCAGTCCAACATCAGAGAAGGGTGAATCCTAAGATTCATGAGGTTATCAAACAAGAGGTTCTCAAACTTCTTGATGCCGGTTTAATTTACCCGATCTCTGATAGTCCTTGGGTCAGTCCCATTCATTGCGTTCCAAAAAAGGGTGGCATTACTGTTGTCACAAATGAAGAAAACGAGTTAATTCCAACTCGATTGGTTACAGGATGGCGTGTGTGCATTGACTACCGCAAGTTAAACGAAGCCACCCGTAAAGACCATTTTCCTCTACCCTTCATGGATCAGATGCTTGAGAGATTAGCAGGGAACGAATATTATTGTTTCCTTGATGGTTTCTCGGGTTACTTTCAGATCCCCATTGATCCGGTGGATCAAGAAAAGACCACATTCACCTGCCCATACGGGACGTTTGCCTACAGACGTATGCCTTTTGGCTTATGTAACGCTCCTGGCACGTTCCAGCGATGTATGATGGCAATTTTCCACGACATGATCGGGGAAACAATGGAGGTGTTTATGGATGACTTCTCGGTCATTGGGGACTCGTTTCAAACATGCCTCTCCCATTTAGATAAAATGCTCAAAAGGTGTGAAGACACCAATCTTTGTCTAAATTGGGAGAAGAGCCACTTTATGGTCAAAGAAGGCATAGTCCTTGGCCATAAGATTTCCAAAAATGGGATTGAGGTTGATAGAGCAAAAGTTGATGTTAATGCTAAATTACCTCATCCTACTACCGTCAAAGGTATTAGGAGTTTTCTTTGTCATGCCGGGTTTTATCGCAGATTCATACAAGATTTTTCAAAAATCGCTCGGCCTATGACCCATCTTCTTGAAAAAGATGCTCCTTTTATCTTCTCTCCTGAGTGCATCGAAGCTTTTGAAACATTAAAGAAAAAGCTTACGGAAGCACCCATTCTAGTTGCCCCCGACGGGGATTTACCCTTTGAGCTCATGTGCGATGCAAGTGATTTTGCTATCGGTGCAGTCTTGGGGCAACGCAAAACCAAGCATTTTCAGCCTATCCACTACGCAAGCAAAACTATGACTGAAGCTCAAACCCATTACACCACTACAGAAAAAGAATTATTAGCTGTGGTGTATGCGTTTGAAAAGTTTCGGCCATACCTTATCTTGACCAAATGCGTGGTGTATACGGATCACTCGGCTCTCAAATATCTCTTTGTAAAACAAGATGCAAAGCCGAGATTGCTCCGTTGGGTTCTCCTCCTACAAGAATTTGATATCATTATACGTGATAAAAAAGGAGCTGAGAACCTGGCTGCTGATCATCTGTCCCGTCTAGAAAACCCTCACCAAGATGTGTTCGAGAAAAAGGAAATTAACGAAACATTTCCTCTCGAAACACTCAATGTGGTTTCTTTTCGTGGAGACTCTTCTACCCCATGGTTTGCTGACTTTGCAAATTACCATGCGGGTAACTTTGTGGTGAAAGGGATGTCGTCCCAACAGAAAAAAAAATTCTTTAAAGATGTAAAACATTACTTCTGGGATGACCCCTACTTGTTCAAAGTTTACGCGGATCAAGTCATCAGGCGATGTGTGTATGATCAGGAAGCTATTGACATTCTCAAGGCTTGCCATTCTGGACCTACTGGGGGACATCATAGCCCCAATTACACCGCCAAGAAGGTGTTTGATTCCGGATTCTATTGGCCCACGATTTACAAGGATGCCCATGAATTTGTCAAAACCTGTGACGCTAGTCAGCGTCATGGAAATATCTCACAAAGAAATGAAATGCCGCAAAACGCCATTCAAGTGTGTGAGATTTTTGACATCTGGGGCATTGACTTTATGGGGCCATTTCCTTCGTCTCGCGGTAATAAATACATACTCGTGGCCGTTGACTATTTGTCAAAATGGGTTGAAGCTAAATCTTTGCCTACCAACGATGCCCGAGTTGTTGTGAAATTCTTAAAGTCCCTATTTGCTAGGTTTGGAACTCCACGAGCTATAATCAGTGATCGTGGTACGCATTTTTGCAATGACCATTTTGATAGAGTCATGCAAAAGTATGGTGTAACTCACCGTCTGTCTACTGCGTACCACCCCCAAACAAGTGGGCAAGTGGAAGTTTCCAACCGAGGGATTAAAAGAATTCTGGAGAGGACGGTTGGCGAAAACCGTGCCTCTTGGTCGGATAAGCTAGATGACGCACTATGGGCCTTCCGTACAGCTTATAAAACACCCATCGGGTGTACTCCATACAAGCTTGTGTACGGGAAGGCATGTCATCTGCCGGTTGAGCTTGAGCACAATGCATACTGGGCCTTGAAACATGCCAACTTCGATATCCAGACAGCTGGTGATCACCGGAAAGTTCAAATGAATGAATTAAATGAACTCCGTGATCAAGCATACGAAAACTCTTTGATCTACAAAGAAAAGACAAAGAAGATTCATGACTCAAAAATCAAAAACCGCGTTTTCAACGTCGGTGATCGAGTCCTTCTTTTCAATTCAAGATTGAAGATTTTCTCGGGAAAACTAAAATCCCGCTGGTCTGGACCATTTACCATCACTAAAGTATTTACATATGGAACCATTGAGTTATCTCAACCCGATGGTCCAAACTTTAAAGTGAATGGTCATCGGTTGAAGCATTATTTTGGAGAGGACATTCCCCCTGTGGTTGTCCCGGATCTACAAACTTTCCCCATGAACCAATGAATGCGGGGATCGAGTCAAGCTAGCGACTCGGGAATCAAAAACAGTAGCATGCCATATGGGTTTTCACCCATATTTCTGACTTCTTTCTACTTTCTACCACCCTAGTGTGGGGGAGATGCCCCCCGCTGTTGTATATAAGAGTTTCAAAAAAAAAAAAAAAAAAAAATTCAAATAATGGCCGTAGTATTTCCCTTTTACGTTCTCAGTTTCGGCATAACCGCCGGTACTTTGAATATTGAGGGCAATATTCATTTCTAGTGTGGGGGGGAATTCTCACAAATTTTATCATGTAATTATACCACCCAATTCCCCTATTTTTGGCCAAAATTTTTTTTTATGGTTATCAGTCCGCCATGTCTAATAAACAAAAGGATTGGCTAATCCAGGAGCAAACGGCTCTTGGTAAAGATATCTCAAATCCGTTGACGGCTTGCAATTTGCCCAAAATTGTATGGTGTTCAGCTCACCATATCTTTAATTAGTGAAGAGTTGGCTAGCCCGCAAGTTTATGGCTTGTGGTAAAGGCAGTTGGAAAACCTTAATTGGTAATCGACTCACCAAAGATATTTTATCTAAGAGTTGGCTAGTCCAGAAGCAAACGGCTTCTGGTAAAGACAAATCAAATCCGTTGGAAGCTGGTGATTTGCTCAAAATCATATGGTTATCAGTGTACCATAGTTCTTACTTGAACTGAAACATTTGGCTACTCCAGAAGTAATGGCTTTTGGTAAAGAGATTCAAATCCATTAAGTTTTCTCAAAAGATTGCTAGGGACTAGCAATTGCCTAGTGTGGGGGGATTTGATGAGTGCCTTTTTACTCATCGTTTTTACCCACCTAAGACCACAAAAATGACCAAAAACAGCCAAATATGATCAAAATATGTTATAAATATCCTCGGAGTGTGTTTTATGTCTTGCAGGTACAAAAGGATGGAAAACAGAGCGAAAACGAGCAAAATTGAGCCGAAATGAGAAATGTGCTGAATCAGACAGAGCCGGGAGTGGATTTTCTACAATTTTCAGAGTTCGAAATGCGTTTTTAGAGTGAGCAGGGGGAAACAAACCTTAAAACCTAACCCGAAACAAAAATTTCCATTTTGCCCTTCCCCGATACCCAAATGACCAAAACTGCCTTTTTAAACCAAAAACCCAAAAATAACTTACCTCGTTTTTTTACCCAAACCCACCTTAACCCTTTTTTAATAATCCTCAAAATAAACCACCCCTTCTTCCCTAAAACCAAAACCCTGAAGAAACCATGAAATAAAACCAGTACCCAAATAACTTGGCGCCAAGAAATTACCTCCTCCTGTCACTCTCTCCCCAAATCCCCATCCCACTAACTCTCTTCCCCAAGAAAAAGTCACAAGACTCCATGCCACCTTGGCAATCCCAAACTCACATAAGTTCCATAGACGGCTAAGATGGATGATAAAAGAGTACCTACCAATTCGATGGTGGGGATTCGTCTAAATAAGCACAAGATGCTTTTTGTTTTGTTCACACTCAGAGAAGAAGCACAAGACAGAGAAAGAGAAGGAAGACAGCTTTTTTTTTATCTTAGTAGTATAAATATGTATTAGGTGAAAAATAAAATTTTTGTCTAGAATTTGAGAGTTCTAGTTCCAATTTACTTTCAATGTCATTTACTTTAATTGTCATTTAAATTTCCATGTAGTCTTTATTTTAGTTGAATGCAATTTACCTTTTCAGTTTTTAAGCCATATCAGTTTTATTCAGTTTTGATGTTCTAATTCTTGTCATTTGTGTTTCAAAAGAGTTTGCTCAAGTGTATTTAAGCTTGTTGAGATTCATTTCAGAGCTCACAAGTTTGTTTTTAAAATTTTTCAAAATCCTCACAGTTGGTGCACGGCCCTTGAAAGGGTGTTTAGAACAGCCTTGTTCCGGGTCAAATCCCAAGTTTTTGACCCATTTTTTTTAATGTTAAGTTGGTCTTATTCAAGTGGTAATGCAATGTTTTGAAAGTGCCATTATATTTCAGTTGCTAAAAGTTGGTTTAGAATAGTACTTTTTTATAAATCTGTCTGTTGCGCAAACCATTTCTGTCCCCCACTGCCCACTTTTTAAGCTTAGCTTTAGGTCAATTAGAGTTAGAATTAGGATTTAATTTGGTGTTTATAAGTAGTTAGTAGCACTAGGTTAATATTTTTTAGCTTATCGTTGGATGTAGTGCTTAATTACTAGCTTATTCTCCCCTTTGAAACTGCCCCTTGCACCATTTCGTATCTGTTTTGCTGTCAAGTGCAGCAGCCTTTTGCAACCTCCATATAAGCTCAAAATTTTCTCATTTTAGCTTTTATTAGTTCTTTGATATTTGAATTCTACCTATTCGAAGTTTTTTTTTAGCATTAGGAATAGTTGGATAGCTTAAAAATAAGCTAGGAAATGCCGTCGTGGACTGCTTCAGCAGGCCTGCAACAGCAGCCAAAAAACACCCCTTTTGCTTGACCTTTTTGCTTATTTTCTCTTGCCATTAGTGCCTTTTAGGATAAATTAGATTAGAATCTTATTAGGTGTAGCTTATTAGAAGCTTTTTCATATGCTTATTGTGTCATATCTAGCTTTAGGGGATGTTTGGTTCATAGCTTATGTACTTTTGCTCTCCCTTGGCTTATCATGCTTCAAATTGTTTATTTATACCTCTTCCTTACTGCTTGTTAGAATTTTTGAATGATTAAAAAGTCTTACTCATTAGTTTAACTTTAAGCTTATTTAAACTTTTAGATTTAATGTGTTTTTAGAATTCCCTTAGGAGAATTTGTACTGCTTCTTTCTGCCCCTTGCAATCTGTTTTGAATCAGCTTATTATCTGTTTTCATGTACAAAGTTTTTATAAAAAGTTGTTATTTTTATCTTGATTTTAAGTTTGTCATAAGAAAAAAAAAGGGTATGCACAGGGATTCGAACCCCTGACCTGGCCACACAACAGAGCAGCACCCAGCACCAAGTTTCCATCTGCACTATGGTCTTTTATTGTAATCTATTTCCCTTCCTTTTTTATTTATCCCGTTTTTGAACCTTTAGCCCATTTTGCTTGTTTATTTTTTTAATAGCTTATTCATATAAGCTGTTGACCTTAGATTATTTTTCCTAAGCCTATCAAAGTATCTAGTATTTTTACAAAAAGTTTCAGAATTTTCCAAAAAGTTTTAGTTTTTTTTAATAATTTAATTAGTTAAAATTCGTTTTTAATTCGTAATAAATAAAATAAAAGTCGAAAAAATACCCGGCTTTTTCCTAAAATCATTTTTAGTCATTTAGAATGTAGGAAAATTGTTTTCGCACTCGTAGGACTTAAATTGCATAATTTTTCACTTTCGGGGCTCAGTGTGTTCCCGGTTTTTAGCGTTTTTGCATATTAGCACCGTAGGATGTAGTTTAACTTAGTTTTATTGTTCCTTAGGCTTAGTAGTAGTTTATTTAGTTTTTAATTTGTTTTACGTGCTTTATTTCATTCCTGTTCTTCATTTTGTAGATTTACATAATCAAAACCCAATTTCGTTAAACCAATTCAGGTCCTAATCACGAAACTCAACGACATCGTCAATTTCACACCTCGTTGGGACACGACCCGGGGAAATCACTTCCCGGTATCACTTTTATCACACCCGTGAGATTTGGCACGTTAACCCTTTTCCTAAAAGGTTGATTTGTCGAGTTTTGAGGTTAATTTGATATTGTTGATATTTGTGTTTTTCTCACACTCACTTCACAACGAATCACAGCACGTCGTAGAAGATAGAATTCGTCATCTCTTAAACTTCCACCACCAAAGCTTCCGAGGCTCCAGAATAGAAGATGGAACATGAGCCTTTGAGAAAGAGAGACTTTGGCAGCTTCCCCCCAAACCGAAAATCCTTTAGTTGAGCAGATTCAAAGCTTTCTTACAAGCTTCCCTTAGCCAGGTGCACAAAGAAGCACACCATTATCATCGAACTTGCTTCTCCTTTTAAGAATAATCATCGTGATTCATCGTTCGAGGTTATATCATCCAATAGAACAACAGCAACGTATCATCCCACACATAAAACAATCTTCTCAAATTCCTTTTCTACTGACGTCCGAAGCGATCCATTCCAAAAGGTGTCAAGAGAACAATTCCCCCAAGTAGTTGAATTGATGCAGCCAGCTTCTTTGTATAATGCTCAAGAACTCTCCCGAATACACATCATGAGGGGAATGAAGAACACCTTCCCATGTTCACATTTTTCTTCCCTGATGAACGTGTATGAAGCTCAAGAACCCGAAGTACACCAATATCCAAGAACTCTCCCAAATACACATCATGAGGGGAATGAAAACACCTTCCCATGTTCACATTTTTCTTCCCGGATGAATGTGTATGAAGCCCAAGAACCCGAAGTACACCAATATCCAAGAACTCTCCCGAATACACATCATGAGGGTAATGAAGAACACCTCCCCTATGTTCACATCTTTCATCCCTGATGAATGTGTATGAAGCTCAAGAATCCGAAGTACACACATTCCCAACGAGAGAATAACAGATAACACCTCCCACATGTTACACATTTATCTCCCCTGAATATGTCTTACTTGTGTACCTCTTTTATCTTCAGAAACTTTCTCTAATATCTCTTCCCCCACATAGTTGGAATAAGAACACTAAACGCCTTGATGAGTAAAACCTTGAGTTTCTCTGCGGTCATGACATTTGTTTTCCCGGGATATCTTCAATCACTTAGAAGAGTTAAGTTCATCAAGTTTACTCGCCATGAGTCAAACCTTGAGTTTCTCTACGGTAATAACATTTGTCTTCCCGGGATATCTTCAATTTCTTAGAAGTATTAAATACATCAAGTTTACTCGCGTTTAATGTCAGCATCATATCTTTCCTTCTCCTTCTCATCAAGAACATCATATGTAATATATTGGATTTCACAAACACACTAAACCAAAGATCAAAGAGGCGTATACTATGGTTTTAGAGAGAGAAAGTTAGAGGTTGGGAACTTTAGTGAGAGAAACAAAAATCTTATTATGAGCTCCAACTCTCTACCTTGGGAGGTAGAGAGTATTTATAGTTCTTACATAAATCACCACCTACGGGTTGTGGATCCGGCATACAGTGGGTAAAGACCCGTCCGTCCTCCACGGTGTTACTTAACTAAATACTACTAAACATTAACTAATCTACGACTACGAGCTTTCTAACGATTACATATACTTGAGGTGACCGACTCTTTAATAACTGGATTTACTAAATCCTAACAATCTCCCCCTAAGAGAGGTCACCTCAAAAATACATAGAATACAAACAGATGTTACAATTAGATTGTTCTTGGTTTCTTGTTAATGTTCTTTGCTCTGTAGCTCGTGGTCATTGATTCTTCATTATTGCATGTTTGGATAATCAATGTGGAGGTCTTTAACTGATCTACGTGATAATGAGTTTTGGGCCAGCTTTGAGAACATCAGCAAACATAAATCTCTGACCCATCCATTGTGATGTTGGTATTATGTGATGTTGTGACTTATGGACCGACATGCTCACATTCTGGATCATGATATATTCTCATCAGAGTAGCGGAAGCTTTTGTTGATTCATGATATTTGCAGCAGCGTAGTAGAAGCATGGAGTGAAAATATCAGAGTCGTTGATGCACTTATCATGATTTCTTTAGAGATGAATGTGTAGTGTGAGCATGCGGCTATGGATTGACCGCTTCATTCTGATCAGCTGCAAACGTCGGGCGTACCTGCATACAACAATTAGCAATAAAGTGCACGAAATTGTATTTGATCACTTTCGTTGAATTGAGGTACACGGCCCACGGTTCCCCGTTGATCAGTACAAGTACTGCCTCTGATCATGTATAATTTTGAAGAATTTCCTTGACAGGGTTTCGCAGCTGGTCTAGCTATTCTCAAACCAGAACGTCTCAAAGAAGATAACACGGAGTGAGTGCACTAGCAAATTGAGATTCACTGATTGATGAAAAGAGATTTGATAAACAATCGTGTACCGCTCAATAGAAATTGTTTTTGCAATACAATGAAGGTTTTAAAGAAAATCAATTATCAATCATAAACACCTTTTATTTTGAAATATTAGTACACAGTCGATGTGCTAAGGAAAAAGATTTTAAAGCACAACGACCGGTTTTTCAAAGGTATCCGTCAATCCATAACCTGAACCAGGATTGATTCAAAAGATTGAATCGCCCCATTATTTCTGTTCAGTTGTCACATGGTTGAACTATTGGATAGATCTCACATGCCACCCACCAGGGGCTTGTTTGATATTGGCTCCAGAAGGCTTTCCATCTTCATTGTGAATATGTTTGCATGTCACTCAGATGTTCTGGCAATACCACAAGGATAATGCGTAGGACTCATAAGATATAATCTCTCTTTCCACATTGTGTGAAACAGAGAGTCTTCATTGACAGTGTCCTAAAGAGATTTATTTGATGATCTCGTGGCTCTAGACTCAATAGTGCACATTTGGTTCCTATGTCGGAGACTAGGGAGAGGGTCTCCTTCTTCAATATCAACAAACTCTAAGAGAAAGTCGATAGATAATGTCGGTTCCCCGTGAGAATGAAATAAGTCCTTTTAAGAGGAACTTGAGTAGCTTGGGAAGTTGTAGTGCAGTGCGTCACTGGGTCCATGACGTCTTGTCTTCAATACCGATGTTACCTTGGTAACCACCAGTAGCATATGAATTGAACCCGGTTTCTGCCCTAAGGTTGAATAAATGGAGGGCTATTTCTTTTCACCCTTTTTCATATTCAATTCTTTTTCATTCTTCAACCTCTTCGGTGCTTACCGAGATTTCATAACTAGAAACTTGTTGGGTTTATTCCAGTTCTAGCTCTATCTCAGTCCGCACTCTTCCCATATCTCACTTTTCTCCTTTTTTTTCATCATACCTAAGGACTCTACACTATCTAGTGGATTGTCCCTGGGTAGATCCCTCCGGTTCTGGCGGATCATGGGAACGAATACCTAACCTAACCATCCTTATATCACCATACATAAATTAAATTTGGTCGGTCTATTTGGTATTGTTCATCTGCCGTTGGAACCAATTGAAAATCAATCCAGATACTTGTGATATATTGTCAAAGCATTTTGTACCTGAATTATTTTTGATATTTTTAGAAAAAGAGCTCCCCCTCAACATGTGCATCAGGTATTAGGAATCGTTTTAGCACACGGAGGCAAGAGGAAGAATTAACTTCTTAGATTACCATTTTCTAAAAGATATCAACATCACTTCCCTGATCAAATCAAGTAGATAAAGCATATTGAGGAAGGATGAGGTTTTCATAAGTTTGCTCCCCCTTAATATGTGCCTCGAGGTTTCAAAGAGTTTTGCACATATTAGAAGGAACCTGCACTTAGAGACAAATCAATCACGTTTCAATTCTTTGTGGTTTTAAAAGGATGCTCCCCCTCAACATGTGCATGGTAAATTTAAAATCGTTTGGCACATGTGGGGAGGAAAGCTTGCAAAACACTTGTGAAACCATTTATCGAATCATCAGTTTAAGTCCAATTTAAATCACAAATTCTCCCCCGATCACAATTTTCTAATCATTTGAGATTTGTGATCTCTGTAGATTTAAATTGATTTTGAAAGCTTTTGAGGAGAATTGTGACTTGATTATGAAAACATTTTAACTGATAATGATCGGATTATGAGACTTTAAACTCCATTGATTAAACATGCATGATTATCTTTTGAAAACAATTGTATGACAAATAACCTTTTGATTTAATTGAAATCTCTCCCCCTCAATCAATGACATAAGTTGTTGATTGAGAGATAGATAATTTTGACAAACGTTAAGTCCAGATGATTTTCAAAAATAGAGACCGAGTTATTTTTCAAAGCAATTAGTTTTCATTAGATAGTAAGTAAATGTTTATAGAATCAGAGCATGAGTTTTGAAAAACAAGATAAAGCATGGCTCTGTTCTTTCTTTGAAAAATGGGTTACTGCCTGAAATGACAATAAACCATATATTTCACTTTCTCCCAAAAATATTTTTTTAATTTTTTGATTTTTTGATTTTTTTTTGTTAATATTCGAACAACATCTAAAGTCCCGTGTCATTCTTTGAATGACAGCACAAAGATCGTAGATATTTATTGAATCGAGAAAATCATGACAAAACGACAATATTTTTTTGGATTTTTTCAAGATTTTTCAAATTTTTATGGATTTTTTGAAGGTTTTATATTTTTCTATTTGCTTTTTGAAGGTTTTGTAATTTTGTATTTTGCTTTTCGAAAAGATATTTACAAGAGATGGATGAAGAAAGACCTTTACTCCTCGCCTTCCTCTTGAAGACATTTGAGTGTTTCCGGTTGAAGACTCTTTAGACCAAGTCGTGGGAGGATAAACTCAAAACGTTCTCTAGGAAGAGCTTTGGTGAAGATGTCTGCTAACTGGTATTGAGTCCTCACAAAATAAAGTTCCACCACACCGTTTTCTACTTGCTCCCTGATGAAATGATGTCGAATGTCGATGTGCTTTGCTCTTGAGTGTTGAACGTTGTTGCATGAAAGAGTGATGAGTGTCTAAATACTCATCATTTTTGTACTATCTAGACTGCAAAAACATCTGAAAACACTAAAAAATGCATCAAAATGATGAAAATATCACAAATCAGTGTTTTATGTGTTTTAAATGCAAAAATATCAAAATCAGATGAAAAATGTATCAAGTTTGCAAAATTGGCAGTTTTAGTCCCTCAAGTTTTAAAAGTTGTCAAATCTAGTCCCTGGAATTCAAAAATAAAGAAAAATGTCATTCAAGGTCCCTGAAATATTCTAAGTTGTTAAAATTGGTCCTTGAATGATTCTTTGGTCAAATGGCAGAAAAGGTCCTTAAACTTTGAAAAATTGCAAAAGTAGTCCTTGGATATTTTAAAATGGAATTTTATGCAAAAGTTATCCTTGTACTATCAAAGTTGTCAAGTTTGGTCCTTGTAATAACATTGGAAAAAATTCATGATCAGTCCTTTATCTTTGGCAGATTTTCATGTTTGGTCCTTGTGCTTAACTAAACAACAAACGGACCCGTGTATTATTAAAACCCAATCCAATCCTAAGCCTACCCAAGCCCAATACCCATCCAACCCGGTCCAATCCCAACCCAAACCCGTTACCCTATTATTAACCCGGTCAACCCACCAGTCAAATACACCCCCCTTAACCCGCCTTTTTCTTTCCCCCCTCCCAACTGCTCTGCAACAATCAACCATCTCCCACACCTCCACCTCAACCCCCTCATCTCCATGTCCCCTCCACCTCACCTAAACAACAAAATACATTTAATGTTTCTTTCCCCCCCCCCCCCCCCCCTCACTCAACCTCACTGGCTTATACACGTTTTGGCGCCAAAATTGGATTCAATGGTCAAGATCAATTTTATCAATCCAATGGCTGAGAAAATGATGGGAATTAATCAGAGAAGTGAGAGAAAGAGTTTGGATTATAAAAGAAAGCAAGAGAAGCAAGAAAGAGGCCAAGTAGTGTAATTTAGTTTTAATTATGTCGTTTTAATCTTTTCAAGTTTCCCAGTGTTTGTTAAAACTCTCAAGTACTTTATTTAAGTAATTTCAGTATAAATAAATGTATTCTAGTTATTAATTTCAAGTTTTAATCTAATTTTCAGTTTATGTAATTTTCAACTTCAAAATTCTCAAGATATGCACATGTTGTTACCAGTCATTCTTAAAAACTTGTAAGCTTATATAAGCTCTTAGAAAACCTTTATAAGCTATTAGAAACCTTCACATTCAGTTTAGAGTTTAAAAAGAAAAATTCACTAAAATTCCACTAAATTAGTTGTAAAAATCAAAAAATACATGGAAATGGAGCTCAAGGACTGAAGCAAGTTGGAAGTTGGTTGGAAATGGTTTAGAGGCTTAGTGGTAAGCCTATAGGATTGTTCTTATTACCCAGTTCATGATCTTTGGCTGAAAAGCAGTTGTAAGCTCTTCAAAAGCATTTTAGCTTTTTACTGTTTTAGTTACTCATAAGCTATAATCTGTGTTTGTGTATGTTTCTTAGGTGTATTTAAGCAAAAGTAAACATTAAATCAGTAGGTTTGTTCTTTAGAATTGTTAATTGCCAAAATTCTTGGTTTAACAGTTATATAAACATAATTGTCATTTCTCAGTTTCATGTTGTTATTGTCCTTGTTTAATGCTTCATTAGTCTTGTAAATTGATATTATAAAGTTCTAAATCAAATTCAATGTCTTAATCTGTGTTAACCTTTGAAAAATCTCAAAACTGTTTCCAAAAGTGGTGTTTGGAATTGCTGAATTAAAGGGTGTTAAAGGTTGTTTATGTGCTTTTTGTTAGTGTTTCATTTCATACTAGTCTCTAGTAGCTCAGAACAACAAAAGAAACCAGTCCTTATCTCATTAAAAGTCAAATTAGCTTCTACTTCTTTATTGTCAGTTAACTGTTGGAATGTTAGATTGCATAACTCATAAAATTAGTTTAAAACTTGATACTATTGCTTAATTTCACCTTAGTATAGCTTAATATAACATACACAGTCATTAGAATCAATCACAATCTCATAAAAGTCAACTGCTTAGAGTAATTAAAAAAGTCAAAGTTCTTAATACTCATTTTTGAATAAAATTTAGAATTCTGCTGTGTGCTTAATACTTAGATTCATTTCATAAGCTCCTAGGATAGTAAAGTTCAGCTGCTAAAAAAAATTAGAAAAATACTAGCTTATACCCACTTAGCTTATATAGTGCTTATTCTTAGCTTTCTTTTGACCCCTTCTCTGAAACCATGCCCTGTGCACAGGTTTGTAGTGTTTTTTTTTAAGCTTGACAAAAGCTCATGTGAGCTCATTAGGAGCTGAGTTTTGGTTCTTGTGTACCCTACCAGGTCTACTTTAGGTCCAAGCATCTGTTTTTCCCTTTAGCTTATTTACTTAGCTTGTGCAAGTGCTTAAAGGTACCCCCTTGATCACTGTTTTGTATTATTAATCTCATAAGCTCATTCTTAGTTAATGCATCATTAGTGGTCTAGAGTAGTATTAATTAGTTGCATTAGGCTTATTTTAGTGTACTTTAGCTCTGCTAATCATTTGGATCATTCCTGTAGCTTATAGCTTATTTTAGTAGCTTATTTAGGACTGCATTACACTACAGTTTCATTATCATCCACATAAGCATATGTTTTTATATTTTTTATAGATTTAGAATAATATTTTAGATTTTTCTGTAAAGTTTCATTATTTTTACTGTTCATTTGTCATTTTTTTTAATTTTAATTAGTTTTAAATAGTTTTTAATTAATAATAAATATATAAAAAGTCTAAAAAATATATTTTCAGTTTTAAAATTAGTTTTATAATATTTTAGATTTTCCAAAGTCTTAATTTTATTTTTCTAGTCTTATTTCATATTTTCTTTTATTTTAGAGTATTTATTAAATAGTTAAATTAGTTTTTAATTAATAATAATTAGATAAATAGTTTTAAAAATAATTTTATTTTTCTAATAATTTTCTAATATAATTAGGATTGTAAAAATGTATTTTTCATATCCGTAGGTATTTTCCTTCTTTATTTTCACGTTTTATTTTGTACGTTTACGTAATTTTATTTAAACGTACGTTTTTAAGTTTTAAACGTTCATCACTTTAAAAATAGTGATAGCGTTTATTTAATATATTTTATCTTTTTAATTTTCTTAATTTGTATTTAAGTCTCTTTAGTTTATAAACTTTTTCTTTAGTGTAATTATCGAATCCAAATCCTTTCTGATCACTATCCTTAGTGATCATTCTATCGTCTGAGTTTGTGTTTTACACACCATTGAGTCTCCGTGGGACTAAACGACCCGGGAATTCACTATATTCTCCAGGACTTCATTGTATTTGTGTTTTAAGCAGTTTTAAGTCTGTTACGGTTAGCCATTCACAAGTGGCTAGCTTGTGTGATTAGACTTGACTAGTTTTGCACAGATCAAATTTTGGCGCCGCTGCCGGGGAGGCTTTAGCGTGTGTTTAGCCTTTTTCAGATCCATTCTTGCACATATACCACCTTTTGTAAAAAGTTTTTTGTAAAGTTATCAGAAAACCCAAAAAGTTCATTAACACTTTTCCTGAAGTGTTAGCAACACCAAAAATATTTTCATTCTTTGTTTTTATAGCATATTTTTCAAAAAAATCCAAAAATATCCATCCTTTATCCTCCAATCTGTTTAATTCTACATTTCTTTATCCTCAAACCTGTTTAATTCTCCATTCCTTATCCTCTATAACCGTTTAATTCTTCATCTCTTATCCCTCTTATCTTTTTAATTCTTCATGTCATGGTTTTCAACATGTTCCTGGTGTGGAGGTCCATTTAACGGTGGAAATTGTCGGCGATGTACCAATGTGAGTTTCGGAGACAAATTTATCGGTAATCCCGATCCCATTTCAAATGAAACACCTGATTTTTCCTACCTACCTCCACAACCCCAATACGAATCCTACTCATGCGAGTTTTGTGGGAATGATTCTCATTACGGTTTTGATTGTCCACCACGGGTCCCGCTTGTATATGAGCCGGAACCATGTTACAATCAGAACTTTGGTGAAAGTTAATTTCCCAATTATCTCTGTTGTGAGAATTGCGGGTGTAAAACCCTAAAAATCTAAAATGCGTTAAAAGACTATTCTGCCCCTCAAATAAAAATATATAAAATACGTAAAATATGTCAATGATCATTAAATGAAATTCTAGTCTAACATGTAAATTATTGTCAAACCAAATGTGCAAGAAATTAAAACGACTCCTTGCGTCTAAAACATTGTACACGTTATACACTTTTATTGGGCCGAAATTTTGTCACATTACACTTGGAATTGTAGAAGCCCAACTAGTTTTTTTTTTTGGGCCCATGCTTCTCCTTTTCTTTTGTTCGGATAACATAAAACGTATAACCCCCTCCCCTTCATTTTTTCGTGACCTACACACAATCATCTCACACATGAAACCCTAATCCTCCTCAACCAAAGTGACGGCAAACTCCTGGCTTCTCCATATTCAGTTGACAACATGAAGGTCCAAGGAGGGATTCGTACGCATCGAGATCAAGGCTGCTGGTGTGGTTATTTTCGTGCTTTGATGATGTTGCTGTTGTGAGTTATAGGGCACAAAAGAGTGTTTGGTTCATTTGTTTTGATCATTGTTTCTTCATCTTTGTGTCACGCTACAAGGTAACGCCTAGCCTCCATTTATCTCGTCTATTTTCCTTCTTTTGTTTCTGGTCTGCTGTCGTGTGGTGTCTCATCCATGCGTATGATCAAGGTCACACATATAACGTTACAATAACAAATTAGTGATACATTTAAATTAATAATAAAAGTTAGAAATATCCATGTCTAGAATTTCTATGACAAAACGTTAGATCTACGAGAATAGTTGTCACGAATCTTTATTTTTATATAACTTACGAATCATTGTTTCGCACGGTGCACCTATTCTATCTATAAAATCCTTCGCCACATGTTTGATAAGTAGATAAAGAGAGTGATACAAATTCAAGTTTATTATACGAATCTTACATATGCATCAATTGCTCACATGAAATCATGATTCCCTAGATATATTGTCGAATGAAAGGTACATAAAAACATGGACTTGAATCTATTTTTGGACTTATTTTATGCACGGCATGGTCACACTTTAATAACGAGCTAGATGAGTTAGTACAAATCGATAACAAATTGGTTAAGAATGGGAGGCGTAGCATGAAAACAAGAATTAAGAAAAACATGTACTTGGTATTGTCGGGGGGCTATGTTTAAGGGTGATCGCGGGGCAAGCGGGTAAACCATTTGGTATGTTTGAAAGTGGGTCGGGAAGTTGAGTCGGGGGTCAATCATAATACGTGTTTACTTGGTCGTAAAAGTAAGTATTTTGGACCGCGATCAAGAGTAAAGATTGTCGAGATTACTAACATGTACGCATGAATATAGCATGTAATTGAGTCCTTTAAAATTCCCTGTACGCATGAAGTCAAATGGAATGCATGTTATATTTAATTATTTACCTATTAAACCTTGAACTATAATATATTGACACTTTTAACCCTCATCTCTAGGACATGTCGCATGCAAACCTTGGAATTTTGAATTGGCATATTAAAAACCTTAAACTATTATAATGATAATATTAAGTCTTTAAGTTTAATTACTTATTGCAATAAACCCTGAATTTTGATAAGTTACACTTTAGACCCTAAATAAGTTATTATACTTAACTCTAAATTGACAAATAAATGATATGAACCCTAAAGCTATTTACTAAATATAGAAAGTTACCTAAAATGAAAAGTTACTAAATATGGAAACCTGCTAAAAATGGAAAGCCATCTAAAACGAGTAATCTGATCTTAAGAAGCGTTATCTAATTCATAGGTTCTGGACGACGGGAATGATTCATCGTGTAACCTTACCTTCCTATCTTGCTCGATTCGAATAAGGTACAGATATTCTGACCTTTCTCATAAGGTTTCTCATGATCTCTTTGCATCTTTGATCTCTTGCCATATTGATATTGAACCTTTGCTTTGCTATTTGAACCCTTGATAATGATCCTTTGCTATTTGAACCTTTGATATTGACCCTTTGATATTTGAACCTTGATGATTGAACCATTGATATTGAACTATAGATTTGAATTGTGAACTGCTAATATTGGACATTGATATTGTTTGAACTCTATATTGTACACTTTGACCTGTCAGTTGATACCCGAGCCATTAACTAGGCATGGGGGTTCCATGTCCGTGTCATTGATGCACCAATGGCATGACTTTAGTGTGGTTGAGTGATGTTCCACACCGTCCCCATATTTGTATTGATTATGCGCGCTTCGAATATATTGTATGGCCACTATTTGTTTTGCAGGGGGCGTATGGATGCATCCTAGATTTGTATTTGTTTTGTATTGATATATATGGTTTGGTGATGTGGTTGGTGTGTGCAATACACCCCCTCACATTTTGGGAGCTAGCTACTCCATTGGTTACTGAGGTCTCCCCTCCTATTGGTTTGGTATTCCGAGGTCACCCCTCCGAATACAATGGCTACTATTGGTTACTTGGCTGTTATTGCCACTATTGATATGGTTTGTTTTGTTGGCTCGGGATAGATTTCTGACAACCCTTACACTTTTGATATACCTATATTGTACCTTCTGGATTCCCCACTGCACCATATTCTGAATTGACTGTCCTCTACCCAATACCCTTATATGACTCACTCTACTACCAAGATATATATGTTCCATTGCTTTGATCTGTCACACTCTCATTCCGTTACTTCAGACTATCGTTCCATTCACGTACCGGGTTATTATATGTTTATTAGATTTTGCTATTTATGTTTTATGTGACTACTGATTATCCTACTATGATGTGATTTATATGCGGTTATTGGAGTTACCTGTTTTCATCTGATGATATGTGATCTCACTGTCATGTGAACATCTGAATTTGTCTGATGACTATGCTAATGTGTAATCGATAGTTTTTGTCTGTTTATCATGTATACTTTGTTCAGTTAATTTTGTGGACTATGATTACCTGATAGTATCCTTATCTGCTTGTTGTTGACCTGTCACGTTTGTATTTCTGATTATGCTACGGTTTGATTGGGTAAATGGTTCAGCTTGTGACGTCTGGCTTGTTAATTTGTTTAGTTGCCCTGCTATGTCTTTAATTTATTTATTATATCTTTATACTGTATTCCTACTTATTGCGTATGACTGTCATGTGTTGACTGCTGTTAGTACTTCCACTGTTATGATACTGTTTATGTTTTTCAACTAAGGGTTTTGACCTGTGTGAATTGCCATACTCACTTATTCATTAATTGCTTCCGCTTGCCGATAGATATCTGTTTGGCTTGTATGTCTTCTGGTTTCCTGAATTGAGTGTATGATATATATGTTGTGTGTATGGGACGCCTGCCATGTTTGCTTATGTTTCAGTTCTTGTATGTCTGGTTCGTATGTGCTTGTTTATATGTCATCGATGCTTGGCTTTGCTTCGTTCTCCTTGTTATCTGTTCGTTTTGGATATCTGTATAATTGTGTTCTGCAGGATCCTCTTGACTCATTGTTCTCATTTCGCTGCGACTTTGTTATCCGTTTCCTTTGTTTCATTTCGCATTTCAGATTTTATTTAGCTTTCGTTTTGTTATATCTGTTCACTGGGCTTTTTAAGCTCAGCCGCATTTCTTTTCCTGCGGCAGGTGTTAGGTTTGAAGATGGGCTTTATCGGGCTGAGAGTTGGATTGTTTGAGTGGACCAACCCTAGATATCTTATTATTTGGATTTATTTTGTTGAGCTATTGTTTGGAGATTTCATTTTTATTTTAGACATATTGGATTTTGTATTTTTCCTTGTAAGTCATTCGTCTACATGACTTGGTACTTTATTCTTTAAAGCTTTCGCTTGTAAAATTTTATTTGTATGTTCTGATATGACACCAGAATGTGACACTTCTACCCTTGTCGGGTTGGGGTGTTACAATTATGGTATCAGAGCTAAGGTTTCGTCTTGTTGACCTTAGGATTGACCTGTGAGGACTTGGGTAGACACTAGGCTTCCGTCTGTTTTGATCCCTTCCTATTCCTTTGATTGTCGTTCAGATTGGACTTCGGTATTCTTTTGTCTTCGCTGAATTGACCTTCTTCCTTTCGCATTTGATTTCGTTTGATTTGTCTTCGCACACCTGTATGTCGATCGTTAGATGGAGACTACTCGTGGAATCGAAGATGATGGTGCCGACCTTGCGTTGCTGCAACAGTCCCTGAGCTGGAGAGGTTCGTGAAGCAGAAGCCGCGCCCGACTGCCATGCTGCTGGAGACATCAGGATGCTGCTGAAGGAAGCTGGACGGACCAACCAAAGACGCAAGAGACGGAGAAAAGATTCAACCGGTGGCTGAGAAGGTTCATCTACTTCATATGATTTGGGCACGACTTGTGTTACTCCTATTCGTTGTCATGCATTTTGAGGCGGTTTGATATCCTGTTAAGTGATTCTGATCGGTATTGCTTTTCTTGATTTGTTCGGAACTCGGTTTAAATCGTGAAGCTTTATCATTTGGTATTTTGTTAATATCTCAGCTTTTCTTTTGGATCGTCAGTAATGAGTCATGAGGAACCGTTTTATGCAAGTTGGTGGCATCCTTTCATTGTGATATAGTAAGTTGTTTGATGCAGTTTATGTTGTGCATATGAATCTGGTATACTTTGGTATGTTACTTGTTATTTGTATGTGATATGTTTTGTGTGATATTGGCTATGTGGTTTGTCATGACCCGGGACAGAATATGATGACAATAAGAACTTGTTATGTGATGCAAGTATTATGACGCCTGATCAACGTGATAATACCGAGATCATATAATTTGAACTTATTGAAGTCATACGACATCTTGGGAAATGCTTGGGGTTGGTACGTGAATGGACTAGGACTTATATCCGTTATTTTGGCACTCCTCATGTTCGTTTCAAATTCTGTACATCTTTGTGAGATTCTCATCGACGTCTGTTAGATATATGTTTTGTACGCTTTGAAACCGAAATCATTATGATAGTGCGAAACTATGGATTGCTACGTCTGCCTTAAACTAGTACGTCTCTGTGTACCCCTGCAACTTCAATTTTCGAGGACGAAAATTTTCTTTTAGAGGGGAAGAGTTGTAAAACCCTAAAAATCTAAAATGCGTTAAAAGACTATTCTGCCCCTCAAATAAAAATATATAAAATACGTAAAATATGTCAATGATCATTAAATGAAATTCTAGTCTAACATGTAAATTATTGTCAAACCAAATGTGCAAGAAATTAAAACGACTCCTTGCGTCTAAAACATTGTACACGTTATACACTTTTATTGGGCCGAAATTTTGTCACATTACACTTGGAATTGTAGAAGCCCAACTAGTTTTTTTTTTTTTGGGCCCATGCTTCTCCTTTTCTTTTGTTCGGATAACATAAAACGTATAACCCCCTCCCCTTCATTTTTTCGTGACCTACACACAATCATCTCACACATGAAACCCTAATCCTCCTCAACCAAAGTGACGGCAAACTCCTGGCTTCTCCATATTCAGTTGACAACATGAAGGTCCAAGGAGGGATTCGTACGCATCGAGATCAAGGCTGCTGGTGTGGTTATTTTCGTGCTTTGATGATGTTGCTGTTGTGAGTTATAGGGCACAAAAGAGTGTTTGGTTCATTTGTTTTGATCATTGTTTCTTCATCTTTGTGTCACGCTACAAGGTAACGCCTAGCCTCCATTTATCTCGTCTATTTTCCTTCTTTTGTTTCTGGTCTGCTGTCGTGTGGTGTCTCATCCATGCGTATGATCAAGGTCACACATATAACGTTACAATAACAAATTAGTGATACATTTAAATTAATAATAAAAGTTAGAAATATCCATGTCTAGAATTTCTATGACAAAACGTTAGATCTACGAGAATAGTTGTCACGAATCTTTATTTTTATATAACTTACGAATCATTGTTTCGCACGGTGCACCTATTCTATCTATAAAATCCTTCGCCACATGTTTGATAAGTAGATAAAGAGAGTGATACAAATTCAAGTTTATTATACGAATCTTACATATGCATCAATTGCTCACATGAAATCATGATTCCCTAGATATATTGTCGAATGAAAGGTACATAAAAACATGGACTTGAATCTATTTTTGGACTTATTTTATGCACGGCATGGTCACACTTTAATAACGAGCTAGATGAGTTAGTACAAATCGATAACAAATTGGTTAAGAATGGGAGGCGTAGCATGAAAACAAGAATTAAGAAAAACATGTACTTGGTATTGTCGGGGGGCTATGTTTAAGGGTGATCGCGGGGCAAGCGGGTAAACCATTTGGTATGTTTGAAAGTGGGTCGGGAAGTTGAGTCGGGGGTCAATCATAATACGTGTTTACTTGGTCGTAAAAGTAAGTATTTTGGACCGCGATCAAGAGTAAAGATTGTCGAGATTACTAACATGTACGCATGAATATAGCATGTAATTGAGTCCTTTAAAATTCCCTGTACGCATGAAGTCAAATGGAATGCATGTTATATTTAATTATTTACCTATTAAACCTTGAACTATAATATATTGACACTTTTAACCCTCATCTCTAGGACATGTCGCATGCAAACCTTGGAATTTTGAATTGGCATATTAAAAACCTTAAACTATTATAATGATAATATTAAGTCTTTAAGTTTAATTACTTATTGCAATAAACCCTGAATTTTGATAAGTTACACTTTAGACCCTAAATAAGTTATTATACTTAACTCTAAATTGACAAATAAATGATATGAACCCTAAAGCTATTTACTAAATATAGAAAGTTACCTAAAATGAAAAGTTACTAAATATGGAAACCTGCTAAAAATGGAAAGCCATCTAAAACGAGTAATCTGATCTTAAGAAGCGTTATCTAATTCATAGGTTCTGGACGACGGGAATGATTCATCGTGTAACCTTACCTTCCTATCTTGCTCGATTCGAATAAGGTACAGATATTCTGACCTTTCTCATAAGGTTTCTCATGATCTCTTTGCATCTTTGATCTCTTGCCATATTGATATTGAACCTTTGCTTTGCTATTTGAACCCTTGATAATGATCCTTTGCTATTTGAACCTTTGATATTGACCCTTTGATATTTGAACCTTGATGATTGAACCATTGATATTGAACTATAGATTTGAATTGTGAACTGCTAATATTGGACATTGATATTGTTTGAACTCTATATTGTACACTTTGACCTGTCAGTTGATACCCGAGCCATTAACTAGGCATGGGGGTTCCATGTCCGTGTCATTGATGCACCAATGGCATGACTTTAGTGTGGTTGAGTGATGTTCCACACCGTCCCCATATTTGTATTGATTATGCGCGCTTCGAATATATTGTATGGCCACTATTTGTTTTGCAGGGGGCGTATGGATGCATCCTAGATTTGTATTTGTTTTGTATTGATATATATGGTTTGGTGATGTGGTTGGTGTGTGCAATACACCCCCTCACATTTTGGGAGCTAGCTACTCCATTGGTTACTGAGGTCTCCCCTCCTATTGGTTTGGTATTCCGAGGTCACCCCTCCGAATACAATGGCTACTATTGGTTACTTGGCTGTTATTGCCACTATTGATATGGTTTGTTTTGTTGGCTCGGGATAGATTTCTGACAACCCTTACACTTTTGATATACCTATATTGTACCTTCTGGATTCCCCACTGCACCATATTCTGAATTGACTGTCCTCTACCCAATACCCTTATATGACTCACTCTACTACCAAGATATATATGTTCCATTGCTTTGATCTGTCACACTCTCATTCCGTTACTTCAGACTATCGTTCCATTCACGTACCGGGTTATTATATGTTTATTAGATTTTGCTATTTATGTTTTATGTGACTACTGATTATCCTACTATGATGTGATTTATATGCGGTTATTGGAGTTACCTGTTTTCATCTGATGATATGTGATCTCACTGTCATGTGAACATCTGAATTTGTCTGATGACTATGCTAATGTGTAATCGATAGTTTTTGTCTGTTTATCATGTATACTTTGTTCAGTTAATTTTGTGGACTATGATTACCTGATAGTATCCTTATCTGCTTGTTGTTGACCTGTCACGTTTGTATTTCTGATTATGCTACGGTTTGATTGGGTAAATGGTTCAGCTTGTGACGTCTGGCTTGTTAATTTGTTTAGTTGCCCTGCTATGTCTTTAATTTATTTATTATATCTTTATACTGTATTCCTACTTATTGCGTATGACTGTCATGTGTTGACTGCTGTTAGTACTTCCACTGTTATGATACTGTTTATGTTTTTCAACTAAGGGTTTTGACCTGTGTGAATTGCCATACTCACTTATTCATTAATTGCTTCCGCTTGCCGATAGATATCTGTTTGGCTTGTATGTCTTCTGGTTTCCTGAATTGAGTGTATGATATATATGTTGTGTGTATGGGACGCCTGCCATGTTTGCTTATGTTTCAGTTCTTGTATGTCTGGTTCGTATGTGCTTGTTTATATGTCATCGATGCTTGGCTTTGCTTCGTTCTCCTTGTTATCTGTTCGTTTTGGATATCTGTATAATTGTGTTCTGCAGGATCCTCTTGACTCATTGTTCTCATTTCGCTGCGACTTTGTTATCCGTTTCCTTTGTTTCATTTCGCATTTCAGATTTTATTTAGCTTTCGTTTTGTTATATCTGTTCACTGGGCTTTTTAAGCTCAGCCGCATTTCTTTTCCTGCGGCAGGTGTTAGGTTTGAAGATGGGCTTTATCGGGCTGAGAGTTGGATTGTTTGAGTGGACCAACCCTAGATATCTTATTATTTGGATTTATTTTGTTGAGCTATTGTTTGGAGATTTCATTTTTATTTTAGACATATTGGATTTTGTATTTTTCCTTGTAAGTCATTCGTCTACATGACTTGGTACTTTATTCTTTAAAGCTTTCGCTTGTAAAATTTTATTTGTATGTTCTGATATGACACCAGAATGTGACACTTCTACCCTTGTCGGGTTGGGGTGTTACAGCGGGGGTCCTCATGCGACTTTTGAATGTCAACCGACGAATCAAAATTTTCACAATTCCAATTCTCCCGGTTTTGACAAATTCCAACCCTCACAGTATTCCATCATTCATCAAAATCATCATGATAAAACTATTGGAGAATTACTAGCTGAAGAACGAACGGCTAATCCTAGTACTCAGACTTACGAGCCTTCACGGCATTGCAATGATTATGAGGAGTGTAATCTTCCACAAAGTTCTGAAGAAATACGCATTCGAAAGAAACTACAAATGAAAAGAATGGTGTGTAAGCTTCAGCAGATGAATATAAGAATCCGATATGATGACGATGATGATGAGGATAGTATTCAAATGAGGGAATATTATGAGGACGATGAGAAGAGTGTTATTCCTTTGAAAGATATCATTTCTCAACTCCCTCAGTCTATTGCTATCACACCTATCTTACCTATTATTGCTTCCAAAGACTCTCTCATAATGGAGGATGATCATCTCAGCACTATTTCGGAAACAGAATCATCAAGTGTTGAGGATCTTGTCCCAATCCCAAGTGAGTCTGAGGATATATCCGATAGTGATTGTGATTTGCCTTTTTGTGATTCTCTTGACATTTCTGTGGTTACTTCCGGGATTTTCTCAAATCCTCTTTTTGAATTTACTAATGACTACACTTTTGGGAAAGTAAATCCTCTTTTCGATGAAATGTCTGAGGCCGATACAGAGGCCATCACGGAAGTGGTGGAAATTGCTAGCTCTCAGAGCACACCACTTGTCCCACCTCTGTATTCTATCTTATCTCTTCCATCATGTGATGATGATTCTATCCTCACTGATGAGATTCATGATCCAAAAATCATGAATTCTCCTTCTGATAATGAGGAGTTAGTCATGATCATCATCATGATTCTCCTTCTTTTCTTCACATATGGTGTGACTTCTCCTTCCCTTTTCTCCTTCGGGAATGAGGACACTATCTTTGACCCTGGCATTTTCATTTATCATCTGTGAGCCGGGTCTTTCTCTGTATATCTCGTCGGTGTGGAACTTTCGCGTGCTTCAATGTTTATCCAAACATCTTGAATGAAAGTCCGGTGGAGATTGTTTCTTCCACTTTGCTTCCCCATGAACCAATGAATTCGGGGTCGAGTCAAGCTAGCGACTCGGTAACCAAAAACAGTAGCACACACCATATGGGTTTTCACCCATGTTTCTGACTTCTTACCCCCTTTCTACCACCTAAGTGTGGGGGTGATGCCCCACATGTTATATATATATATATATATATATATCTTTTATAAAAAAAAAAAAAAAAAAAAAAATCTTTTAAAATAATGGCCGTAATATTTCCCTTTTACGTTCTATGTTTCGGCATAATCGCCGGTACTTTGAATATTGAGGGCAATATTCATTTCTAAGTGTGGGGGGGAATTCTTACGAATTTCATATATTATCTACCCAATTCCCCCGTTTTTGGCCAAAAATTTTTTTTTTGGAGTAAGTGTTTTTCACTTACTCAGCTTATGGTTATCAGTCCGCCATGTCTGTAAGACAAAAGGATTGGCTAATCCAGGAGCAAACGGCTCTTGGTAAAGATTTCTCAAATCCGTTTATATGGCTTGCAATTTGCCCAAAATTGTATGGTTCTCAACTCACCATATCCTAAAAAGTGAAGAGTTGGCTAGCCCGCAAGATTATGGCTTGTGGTAAAGGCAGTGGAAAATCCATAATTGGTAATCAGCTCACCAAAGATAATATTGATAATTTATCTAAGAGTTAGCTAGTCCGGAGCAAACGGCTTCTGGTAAAGACAAAATCAAATCCGTTGAAAGCTGGTGGTTTGCTCAAAATCACATGGTTATCAGTGTACCATAGTTCTTACTTGAACTAAAACATTTGGCTACTCCAGAAGTGATGGCTTTTGGTAAAGAGTTTTTAAAATCCATTTAAGCTTCAAAACATTGCTAGGGACTAGCAATATCTCAGTGTGGGGGATTGATGAGTGTCTAAATACTCATCATTTTTGTACTATCTAGACTGCAAAAACATCTGAAAACACTCAAAAATGCATCAAAATGATGAAAATATCACAAATCAGTGTTTTATGTGTTTTAAATGCAAAAATATCAAAATCAGATGAAAAATGTATCAAGTTTGCAAAATTGGCAGTTTTAGTCCCTCAAGTTTTAAAAGTTGTCAAATCTAGTCCCTGGAATTCAAAAATAAAGAAAAATGTCATTCAAGGTCCCTGAAATATTCTAAGTTGTTAAAATTGGTCCTTGAATGATTCTTTGGTCAAATGGCAGAAAAGGTCCTTAAACTTTGAAAAATTGCAAAAGTAGTCCTTGGATATTTTAAAATGGAATTTTATGCAAAAGTTATCCTTGTACTATCAAAGTTTTCAAGTTTGGTCCTTGTAATAACATTGGAAAAAATTCATGATCAGTCCTTTATCTTTGGCAGATTTTCATGTTTGGTCCTTGTGCTTAACTAAACAACAAACGGACCCGTGTATTATTAAAACCCAATCCAATCCTAAGCCTACCCAAGCCCAATACCCATCCAACCCGGTCCAATCCCAACCCAAACCCGTTACCCTATTATTAACCCGGTCAACCCACCAGTCAAATACACCCCCCTTAACCCGCCTTTTTCTTTCCCCCCTCCCAACTGCTCTGCAACAATCAACCATCTCCCACACCTCCACCTCAACCCCCTCATCTCCATGTCCCCTCCACCTCACCTAAACAACAAAATACAATTAATGTTTCTTTCCCCCCCCCCCTCACTCAACCTCACTGGCTTATACACGTTTTGGCGCCAAAATTGGATTCAATGGTCAAGATCAATTTTATCAATCCAATGGCTGAGAAAATGATGGGAATTAATCAGAGAAGTGAGAGAAAGAGTTTGGATTATAAAAGAAAGCAAGAGAAGCAAGAAAGAGGCCAAGTAGTGTAATTTAGTTTTAATTATGTCGTTTTAATCTTTTCAAGTTTCCCAGTGTTTGTTAAAACTCTCAAGTACTTTATTTAAGTAATTTCAGTATAAATAAATGTATTCTAGTTATTAATTTCAAGTTTTAATCTAATTTTCAGTTTATGTAATTTTCAACTTCAAAATTCTCAAGATATGCACATGTTGTTACCAGTCATTCTTAAAAACTTGTAAGCTTATATAAGCTCTTAGAAAACCTTTATAAGCTATTAGAAACCTTCACATTCAGTTTAGAGTTTAAAAAGAAAAATTCACTAAAATTCCACTAAATTAGTTGTAAAAATCAAAAAATACATGGAAATGGAGCTCAAGGACTGAAGCAAGTTGGAAGTTGGTTGGAAATGGTTTAGAGGCTTAGTGGTAAGCCTATAGGATTGTTCTTGGTACCCAGTTCATGATCTTTGGCTGAAAAGCAGTTGTAAGCTCTTCAAAAGCATTTTAGGTTTTTACTATTTTAGTTACTCATAAGCTATAATCTGTGTTTGTGTATGTTTCTTAGGTGTATTTAAGCAAAAGTAAACATTAAATCAGTAGGTTTGTTCTTTAGAATTGTTAATTGCCAAAATTCTTGGTTTAACAGTTATATAAACATAATTGTCATTTCTCAGTTTCATGTTGTTATTGTCCTTGTTTAATGCTTCATTCGTCTTGTAAATTGATATTATAAAGTTCTAAATCAAATTCAATGTCTTAATCTGTGTTAACCTTTGAAAAATCTCAAAACTGTTTCCAAAAGTGGTGTTTGGAATTGCTGAATTAAAGGGTGTTAAAGGTTGTTTATGTGCTTTTTGTTAGTGTTTCATTTCATACTAGTCTCTAGTAGCTCAGAACAACAAAAGAAACCAGTCCTTATCTCATTAAAAGTCAAATTAGCTTCTACTTCTTTATTGTCAGTTAACTGTTGGAATGTTAGATTGCATAACTCATAAAATTAGTTTAAAACTTGATACTATTGCTTAATTTCACCTTAGTATAGCTTAATATAACATACACAGTCATTAGAATCAATCACAATCTCATAAAAGTCAACTGCTTAGAGTAATTAAAAAAGTCAAAGTTCTTAATACTCATTTTTGAATAAAATTTAGAATTTTGCTGTGTGCTTAATACTTAGATTCATTTCATAAGCTCCTAGGATAGTAAAGTTCAGCTGCTAAACAAAATTAGAAAAATACTAGCTTATACCCACTTAGCTTATATAGTGCTTATTCTTAGCTTTCTTTTGACCCCTTCTCTGAAACCATGCCCTATGCACAGGTTTGTAGTGTTTTTTTTTAAGCTTGACAAAAGCTCATGTGAGCTCATTAGGAGCTGAGTTTTGGTTCTTGTGTACCCTACCAGGTCTACTTTAGGTCCAAGCATCTGTTTTTCCCTTTAGCTTATTTACTTAGCTTGTGCAAGTGCTTAAAGGTACCCCCTTGATCACTGTTTTGTATTATTAATCTCATAAGCTCATTCTTAGTTAATGCATCATTAGTGGTCTAGAGTAGTATTAATTAGTTGCATTAGGCTTATTTTAGTGTACTTTAGCTCTGCTAATCATTTGGATCATTCCTGTAGCTTATAGCTTATTTTAGTAGCTTATTTAGGACTGCATTACACTACAGTTTCATTATCATCCACATAAGCATATGTTTTTATATTTTTTATAGATTTAGAATAATATTTTAGATTTTTCTGTAAAGTTTCATTATTTTTACTGTTCATTTGTCATTTTTCTTAATTTTAATTAGTTTTAAATAGTTTTTAATTAATAATAAATATATAAAAAGTCTAAAAAATATATTTTCAGTTTTAAAATTAGTTTTATAATATTTTAGATTTTCCTAAGTCTTAATTTTATTTTTCTAGTCTTATTTCATATTTTCTTTTATTTTAGAGTATTTATTAAATAGTTAAATTAGTTTTTAATTAATAATAATTAGATAAATAGTTTTAAAAATAATTTTATTTTTCTAATAATTTTATAATACAATTAGGATTGTAAAAATGTATTTTTCATATCCGTAGGTATTTTCCTTCTTTATTTTCACGTTTTATTTTGTACGTTTACGTAATTTTATTTAAACGTACGTTTTTAAGTTTTAAACGTTCATCACTTTAAAAATAGTGATAGCGTTTATTTAATATATTTTATCTTTTTAATTTTCTTAATTTGTATTTAAGTCGCTTTAGTTTATAAACTTTTTCTTTAGTGTAATTATCCAATCCAAATCCTTTCTGATCACTATCCTTAGTGATCATTCTATCGTCTGAGTTTGTGTTTTACACACCATTGAGTCTCCGTGGGACTAAACGACCCGGGAATTCACTATATTCTCCAGGACTTCATTGTATTTGTGTTTTAAGCAGTTTTAAGTCTGTTACGGTTAGCCATTCACAAGTGGCTAGCTTGTGTGATTAGACTTGACTAGTTTAGCACAGATCAAAGAGCAATAGCACTTTTATTATCACAGTACAGAGGAATTTTGTTGAATTCAAAGCCATAGTCAGATAATTGGGATCTCATCCATAGGATTTGAGCACAACAAGATGACATGGCTATGTATTCAGCCTCTATAGAGGAAATAGAAGTACTCATTTGTTTCTTTGAAGACCAGCTCACAAGTTTATCACCCAAAAACTGAGCACCTCCAGACGTACTTCGACGTGTATCTTGACATCCTGCATGATCAGCATCTGCATAGGCTGTTAGTGACATACCGGTGTCCTTCGGGTACCAAAGTCCCATATTGATGGTTCCTTGGAGATACCGAAAGACCCGTTTAACCGCTTCAAGGTGCTTTTTGGTAGGCTTAGCCCGATATCTAGCACACATGCAAACAATGAACAGAATGTCTGGTCTACTGGATGTGAGGTACATCAGGGATCCAATCATACTACGATATTTAATTTGGTCTACCATGATCCCTGAGTGGTCATCATCCAGTTTAGTACGCTCTATCATGGGAGTGTCAACAGGGTCACTAGAATCAAATCCAAATTTCTTTAAAATCTCATTTGCATATTTAGATTGATTTATAAAAATGCCTCCGGGACTTAGTGAAATTTGTAATCCCAAGAAAAATGACATTTGTCCCATCATTGATATTTGAAATTTAGAACCCATTTCACTTGAAAAATGGTCACATTCATTCAGTCGAGGCAAATATAATATCATCAGCATATATTTGAACGTAAATTAAATATTTGCCTGACTTTCTGGTGAACAATGTCGGATCAACTGCTCCTTTGCTGAATCCAGTAGATAGAAGAAACTTTGATAGCGTATCATACCATGCCCTTGGAGCTTGCTTCAAACCGTAAAGAGCCTTCTTCAAACGATAGACGTGAGTAGGATGCTCTGGGTTCACAAAGCCTTCAGGCTGGCTGACGTAAACGACTTCTTTAAGATCTCCATTAAGAAATGCTGTCTTTACATCCATCTGATAGACTACCATGTTCTTACTAGCAGCATTAGCCAAGAAGATTCTGATTGCCTCGATTCGAGCAACAGGAGCAAACGATTCTTCAAAGTCAATACCCTCCTCTTGACGGTATCCTTTTGCAACCAATCGAGCCTTGTTCTTCAACACATCACCATGCTCATCAAGTTTTACTTTGAAGATCCACTTTAGAGCAATAATCATTGCACAATCTAGAGCAGGTACTAATTCGCATACATCTAGTCGATCAAACTCATGAATTTCTTCTTGCATGGCATTGAACCAGCTGTCTTCATTCATGGCAGTTTTCTCGTCTTTTGGTTCAATCTTAGAGAGTACGGAGTTGAAGAAGCACCATAACACATCGGTTGCAAGTTGTTTCCGTGTGGATACTGGACGGGAAAGGTTTCCAATGATGTTGTCCAATGGATGATCATGTGTCCATTTTCTGAGATGTTCATGTGGTTGTTGTTGAGGAACTGAAGTAGCAGAGTCAATATCTCCTGATGACGATGGTTCTGATGATGATTTAGGAGCAAATATGTTTTCAAAGGGTTCATCTTCTGGAGGAGCAAAAGGGTTTTCATCATCTGTAACAGCAGCAACATTTCCATTGTGTACACTCCATGATTGATGATTTGTTGATGAGACAAAGTGATCAGCAGAAGGCGCTTCTTGACTTAATGACATTGAAATTGAAGAGTTAACTTCATTGACAGGGATAGAGGCAACCTCTGTTGATGGAACTGACATATCATTAGCACTTGGCTCATAATGTTCATCAAACATTGGATCAAATAATTTCTTCAAATCATCTTCTGAAGGAGGTACATAAGGAGTTGCTGGTGAGGGATTAGAAACAAGAGTAGAACTGATAGGACTACTTGATAAAGATTGAAATGCGGGTCCAGAACTGGATTGTCCTGGAGCCATTTGACCGGTCAGCTCATCGAACGTAACGTGAATTGTTTCCATTATATTTCGGGTTCTCTTGTTGTAGATTCGGTATCCCTTTTTGTTTGGTGCATAACCTACAAATACTCCAATGTCCGCTTTAGCTTTTAGTTTACCTAAATCTTGACCGTCATTAGTTGGGTAACATAAAGCACCGTCATATGGAGTTTTTCCATGAGAGGTGTGAATAAATAAACATGGAACGAAAACCTGTGACACCTATGGCACACACTAAGAAACTGGATGTTGATTTGCATGGGAAATTGGTTGACCCTACCAAATACCGAAGTATTATTGGGTCTCTCATGTATCTAACAGCCAGTAGGCCTGACATTGTCTTTGCTGTTTATCTTTGCTCCTGTTATCAGTCGAGACCAACTGAAACTCACCTCTTTGAGGCTAAAAGAATCCTCCGATACATCAAGGGAACCATTAACTTGGGAATCTGGTATCCGAAGGATTCTGGTTTTGAACTAATAGCTTTTTCAGACACTGATCACTCAGGTTGCTTAGATTCTCGGAAAAGTACTTTAGGAGCTCTACAATTTCTTGGTGATAAATTGGTGTCATGGCAATCGAAGAAGCAGGATTGTACATCGTTGTCCTCAACTGAAGCAGAATATGTAGCCATGTCGGCGTGTTGTGCTCAAGTCATTTGGATGAGAACTAAACTCAAAGACTATGGTTACGTATTTGACAGAATCCCGATGTACTGCGACAATCGAAGTGCTATTGCGATCTCGTGTAACTCTGTTCAACATTCGAAATCAAAGCACATCGATCTTCGATATCATTTCATCAAGGAGCACGTGGAAAAGGGTACCGTTGAATTATACTTTGTGGGTACTGAATACCAACTGGCAGATCTTCTCACCAAAGCATTAGCTCCTGCTAGGTTTAATGAGTTGGTCCACCGGATTGGTATGCGGTGTTTGACTCCAGAGGAACTGGATGAACTTATAAAACATTCTTAAAAACCAGTCAAACACCAAAACCTCTTTTGTAAATATTTTCAAAAACAAAACACAAAAAATATAAAATCTGTTAAAACTCCAAAAATACTCTTCTATCTATATTTCTTTCAACATGGCACGTACAAATCCTCCGTCAACACTTTACTCTTTCAAAATTCAGTATTTTTTCTTGGTCAAGTGTTGAGGGGGAGAAAGTAAATATTTTTCGGTTTCATAAAACCTTGTACTTGCATGTTACCTCATCCCGGTTGTTTCTTTGATAATGGTGGGCACATTTCTGGTTCACTGACACTCCCCGGGCTCAAATTTATAAAATTTCATTATTTCTTAAGTCGAGAGGGAGTGTCGTCATGTTTCTTTCCAAATATCAGTCTTTACGTAACCAAAATGGAAGTTATGGGCGTTGGATGAAAATGGTTAAGGTGGAGGGACTGATGCTATCAAAAGCTTAAACTATTATTTTACAAAACTCCTCCACCAACTTATTTTTCACATTTACTTCTCATTTATTATCCCAACCACCAAATCCTACGCCTAATAATCCATCTTCCAATCCATGTTTTAATCCTCAATTGTGTAAGTGTTTTCATGATCTTGGTGTCATTACAAACAATGGTTTTGATTTATTTCATGATCCAACGGCTAGATTCTTCCCTAGGCATGAATTTGTGTTCTACGCATAAGCGTATGAACACAAAATCATGTTTGGGTGTTTACTGTTAAAATGGTTGTGTCAAAACGTATAAATAATCACTCTTAAACCATTTCTATCAAACAAATCCACCCAGAAACATCAAAGATCACTTTTCAAATTAGGATTTATACGCGTGATTTGGGTGTTTTCATATGAGAATGTTTCTGGTTAAAAAGATGGTTGTGTTATGGTGTTGACATGTCTAAATTATCAAAACCTTGCTTGAAACATACCCAGAAACATTAATTTAGTAAAAACTAAGATTTAGGGTTTATGTTCATACGAATTGGGTACTTTTGATCCATTAGGTTTTTGATGTTAAAACTTATTGCAACATAGTAATATGTGTTGAACCTATAGACCTTGATAGATCTTAAAGCACTCGTAGATCGATAGTAATGCTTATGTAATCACAAACACACTATAAGACTGTCTCTATAACTTGTATTCAAGCGGAATTTAAACACAAGAACTAACACAAATAACTAAGAACACTTTGATCCTCTATGGAACTTTTAATAATACTAAAACTTTGTTTTTCAACTCGTACATAACTCATACTATTGTGTTCCTTTTATACACAAGGAACCCTAACCCGTTTCCCAAGAAACGTATAAACATAAAACTAAATAAGATATACATTATAACTTCCTAATAAAGCTCATGCATATCCTAACTAACTATAAAATATGCGGAATATCTATCTCCGCAGAAACCATCTACACGGTTTCATTACTTCAGCAGAATTAAGTCTTCAGCAGATTCCATAACTCTTCAGCAGTAATCTCAGCATAATTCATACTTAGTAGAATTCCCAACAATCCTCCCCTAAAATGGAATTTGACTAGGTTAAGTTCCAGTTTCCTGATAGATCTTTAAGACAGCAACATAAGAGGATTGTAGACGAACATCAGCAACAAAGAACCAAAACAAGTACATCTCTATGATGATAAAACTTTGAAACGCCATATCTTTGCAGCAACAAATGACATAATGTACATCAAAACATATTAGTTTCATACTATTCTCATCACATCCAGGTGTGTTAACTTCTTTGAGAGGTGAATCATTGAAAATAATGGATTTGATGTCTCTTTACCAATAGCTATTACTACTGGAGTAGCCAAATGTTTAAGTTCAAAAACTATGGTACACTAATAACCATCTGATTTATTAGAAAATCAGCAACCATAAACGGATTTGAAATGTCTTTACCTGTAGCCGTTTGCTCAGGACTAGTCAATTCTTAGGTGAAAGAATCCCCTTGGTGAATTGATTACCAAATATGGTATTCCACTGCCTTTACCACAAGCCATATACTTGTGGGCTAGCCAATTCTTGGATTCCAAAAAGGAATAAACCATGGTGAATTGATGACCATACAACCCTCAGCAATTAAGCATGGGTGAGTTGCATACCCTATGATTTTGAGCAAACCATTACAGCTATCAACAGATTTGATGTGTCTTTACCAAAGTTGTACCCTTTGGACTAGCCAACTCTTTGATGTACACAAGGCACAGCTGGTGAGTCGATAACCATCAACAATATACAACAAACCTGCAAGAAAAGTTAGACAAACAAAGAATATACATAGATTTTTTTTTAACTAAGAATGAAACAAAGAATCAAATAAAACAAATATTACAAATAATTCAGGATAAAATATTAAGATGATGCCTGATGTTGCAGAAGCTGATTCTTAATCAATCCAACCAATTGTTCAGCATGTAGCTTATCATTCCCAACTGGATCTGGAGGAACTTCAAACTTCTTTCTAAGCATACTTTTCATCAATTGTACAGACAAAGGATAAAGCTTATCAGATAACATACACACAGTCATTCCACACTTTGTCTCCACCACATGCACACATGGCATAGGATAAAATCTCCAAGACTCAACCATCCACTTATGTGAATTCTTCCAAATAGAATACCCTTTACCATCTGGAGATTGAGAGTCAAACAGAACTTGAAGATCACCCAACAAGTATAAACCAGAACCCTGTGGTGAATGAGTAGCATAATGCTTAGTGACAAGGCCATACAGAGTATTCAAATCTTGCCTATCCACCATATGAAATATTTCCTTCAAGAAGTTAAACTACATAGAAGAATTATCCAGCCTAAAAATGGTGTTAAGTTGTCCATCAGTCAAAGTCCAAGCAGTCAACACATCATGAGACCCTTCAAGAAAAGTATCAGCAGATCCTTCTTTAATGAAAGTTGAATCAGCAGCTTTCAGATCCAAAGAACTACCCCTGAGAGACTGATGAATCCTAGAGGTATGTGTCCCATCTGATCTCACTGATCTCCTTAGAGAAATGTGTCTCCGTTTAGACATCCTTTTCTTCCTCCTACCTGGTATATAAATCCCCATAGAGATAGAAGATGGTATCTTCTCAGATTCATCAGGAACATCTTTAGCAGGAATGTAAGAAGTAGAAGTAGACGTAATTGGAACAACACCACGCAATTCATACATTCTCTCAAGCACCTCTCTGGCCCTCTTAGCTTTAGCAGCTGCTTGTTCAGCTTTCTTACCCAACTCTTCTCCTACTTTATAAACAGGCGCAACACTAGGTAACTCTTCAGAAGAAACAACATGAGATTCAGCAGAATGAACCCTTTCAGCTGAATGTATAGCTTCAGTAGATGCCTAATAAGTAACAATAGGAGAACTCATCTTTGGTGTAACATCATCAAAAGAATCCACAATCTCAACTTTCTTGGTTCTCTTTGCCTTTGGAGCATCTGCACTACCAGTAACCCTCTTCAATTTAGAAATAGGTGTAATCTGCTTCATAATCCTATGATACATGCTATTCAACTCAGAATCAGATAAAGCCCAGACTTGCTTCTTTTTCAAACCAGACTAATAGAGAGTTGTACTTTGATTATACACCACAGTCCTCATGTATGCTTTCTTTTGAGCTTCAGTTGGTGGTCTTTCTCTTTTTGCTTTAGCTTTCTGTGCAGCAAGATCTTTTCTTTGTGCAACTGCAGCTTGCTTCCTTTGTTGTCCAAGAGCCATCATTTTAGCAGCAAAATTCTCACTATCAAAGTCTGCTCCTAAAATACTTTGGGCAAGAGTAGGATTGGATGCAGCTTGATGAGTATAAGCATCCCATTGCTCATCAGTAATCTGAGTGGATAGTTCATCTATTTCTCTTTGTCTCTCAGGAGGCAAATTTGTAGTAAACTGAGCTTCAAGATTTTGAGCCAATGCATGACTCTTCTTCATATCGGCACACTCAGCCAGCATTCTTGCTTGTTCTTGCCTTTCCTGTTCACTCACAAGATCTGAACCAAGCTCTTCATCAATCATTACTCCTGTCCCTTTGTCAGCAGGGTCCTTAGCAGAATCATCATGAGGAGTATCAACAATAGGAACTTCAGAAGAAACACCCAAGGATGCATCAGGAAAAACATGTTGAGGAGTGTCTTCAGAAGTAACATTAGCATTAGGATCCAAATTAAAACTCCTTCCAGTAACAAACACGTCATGAGCTGCTGAAGGTGAAGAAGTAGGTTGTACTTGCACATATGAAGATTGACCAAGCTCAGAAGCAACATCCATCATTGGAGCATCAACATTCTCATCAGTGGATGCCACATTGTCCACACTTTGTAATTTTGATGATTCAGTGGAATCCTTGCTCAAATATTGTCTTCTCTTTCTTCTAGTAAACATAATAGGATCCTTTTTCTTTGAAGATTTATCAGCAACTGGAGAGAAGCATGAGTCTTTTGAGCCACATCAGCCAAAATGTTAAGTGAATCCAAATGAGTATCCTCTTGCTCCTCATCAGAAGAAACCACAAGCCTCCTTTTGCTATTTTGCCCAAGTTGTTCCTCTAAATCCTGAACCTTTCTCTTTAACTCCACAATCTCACCACCAAGTGAAGATTTAGTCTCAGCAAGCTCCTTTTTAAGATCTGCAACCTCTTGCACAGTCCTGTTGAGCAAATCATATACAGATATAAGAGTAATAGGGTCCTCAGCTCCACCAGCAGATTGCTCAGTGGTAATGGGAGCTTCATTGAACCTTTCAGGAGAAATATTGTCATGCTCAAGGATAGGAGACCTTTCAACAAAAGTCTCTCTTACAGGACTAGGTATGGGTGTGGGTAAAGGTGAAGGTGTTGGTTGGTTAGGTGAAACATGTGATGCTTCAGGAGTCATGGAAAGGCCCTCATCCAAGGTAACTGATGGATTACCATCAGCAGCAACATTGGTAGAGGATGGAGAACCAACAACATTACCCTCATCAGCAGCCTCATTGCCTTGAGGCAACATAGCTGCTAGCAAAGGATGATGTGTCCCAACATAATTAGTTTTCATTGAAGCAAACAGTTTAGCAGTTAAAGCTCCTATGGGACAAAAGGCTTGGACTTGGGTTGTAATGTCTAAAATCATTTGCAAAAACCTAGGGTACATTAAAAATTTATGCTTTTTCCTTTGAATATTTTCAACCATATTATCAAAAATATACCTAGAAAAGTTATAAGTTAAACCCTGTGAAAGACATACAATCCCACAACCCAATTGAGTAGAAAATTGGTCCCATCCACATGACTTATTACTAATGCACTGAAGTAAAGTGTGTACCAAAAATCTCCACATGGGGCAAAGCTTGTTTTTGTGCCACATATCGGTTCTAGTACTCTGATAACCAACAACCCTTAGCCTAGCAAGTATCTCCACAGAATTAGAATGATAAACCCCATCTTCATCCTCCAAACAAAGTTGTCTTCTTATCAAAACCTCGGTCACAACATACTCAGTTCCATCAATCATCGCTTCTATCTCTGTGTCACTCCGTTTTCTAGCAGAAGCCCAAAATTGTTCAACCAATGATCCATAAATCACATTTGGAGAGTGCGTTAAAGCATAATGAATCTTGGATCGCTTCAAGAACTCCACCATTGGTTCATATAATTCATGACCCTTTGCTTTTCCCAGAAAAGCAACTTTGTTATGATCTTTCTTAAATTGAAGCTCCATATGAGAAATTGTAAAACCCTAAAATCTCAAACGCGTTAAATGACACTTTTGCCCTCAAACTTAATAATTATGTAAACTCGGAAAACACGTCAACATCATTTAACACTTTATCTCATCAATAATATACACAACTAATGAAAGTATCTCACTTATGTTATCAAGTAAATGACACAAATAAAATAAACTCTAGAGTACCAAATAATGTTGCAATGTGTACACAACTCACCTACACTATAATGATGACTACATTCATCTAAAATTTGTAAAGTTGGGAAGTCAAAATTTTGGTCCTCCCTCCCCTTGATGGCCGGCCCCTCATCACTCCCCCATAATCACCATATCAATTTCATTAAATCCCAATTAAACATATCCTTTCATTTCAAAAACACACAAAGAAAACCCTAGCACTCTCTCCTTCACCAAAGTGGCGGCTACCTTTTATTTTCCTCATTTCCATCCAAAAATCAAAGAAGAAAAGTGTTCCTAGGAGGCTTGTGATCGTGTGTGATTGATTGGTGGACATTGTGATCGTGTTTGGTTCAAAAAGAAGCTAGGTCGTGGGTTTTGGTTTTTGGTCGTGGGGTTGTAATAGCCAAAGGAGGCTTGGTTGTGGTCTTGGTGGCTCGATTCTTGTTTCCTTATCACGTACACGCTACTAGGTTAACGTATCATCATCTCACGTCTTTTTCTCTTTGTTTTCTTAATCATGTCGTGCCTATGGAGTCCTCATTAGGGCTTGTTATACGAAAGTGGAACACATGAAATAATATGTTGTCACATAAAATGATGAAATAGATTACATAAAATCATGACTCTAAACATATATGATTCGAATGATATGTGGCATGTAAATCTTCATACGAAACTGATTTTGATCTCTCCTTATGTCGACTTACATATGATTTTAATGACGAGTTAAATGAGCCTTGAAACTATGCGTATACGTATGTGATAAATTGAATCGATAACGAATGATTTACGAGTTTGTTTGGTATTATATATGGGGCGTATAAAAATGATTTTTGGGAGGGATGTCACGACCTAAAATGGGTATTGCTTAATGAGTTGTGTAGTCTATGATAATCGAGTCAAAATGTGTTAAAACCTATACGTTAATCATAATAAAAAACTAGGGTTTTGTATTACATGATTTAATAAAGAAAAGGGGTTATTTTGTAAATTACGAAACTTGGTGGAATAAATTGTTAATATGTTAACTAAATGGATTAAATGAGTAAAATGAGTAAACTTGCTATATTTACACTTTTAACCCTATACTTTGCATTATTGACATTTTACACCCTAAACTTTTATAACTTGTCATAAATGATCCTTAAATCAAAATAACACTTATTTTCATTATTTAACTTAAGATAAGTAACTAAAGTTACTAATTATGGAAACCTGCTATTTCTGGAAAGTTACCTAAAATAGAAAGTACTTAAAATGGAAAGATTACTAAAAGTGGAAACCTGCTAAAAATGGAAAGCCGTCTTAAACGAGTGATCTGATTCTTATAGAACGTTATCTAATTCATATAGGTTCCGGGCGACGGGATTGATCTGCTTTCTTGATTTTACTTTCATTGTGATTTGCTCAGAATAAGGTACAGATATTCTGACCTTACCTCTTAAGGTTTCTCATGATTCGTATTTCATCTTTCGACATTAGCTTGAACTGTTATGCTTTACTCTAAGCCTCCTTATTAGGGCTTCCCTATGACTTTGCTATGCTCCCTTTGATATGAAGCTTCGATATGAACCTTTGATATGAACTTTGATATGAACTTTGATATGAACCCTTATGATATGATATGATTATGCTTTGACTCGTCAGTTTGATACCCGAGCCAAATATGTGTTCCTAGTCATGAAGGTAACATGACCGTGTCATTGATGCACCAATGGCATGACTCCAGTGTGTATGAGTAATGTTACACACCGTCCCCATTATGATATGATTATGAGCTCACTATATGTATATGATTTGGCCACTATGTTTCCGGGGGGCGTATGGATGCATCCTAGATATGATATGATATTAGAGGATTTAACTTGATATGATATGATTTATATGGTGAATGATGTCATGTGCAATACGCGTCTTCACATTCCGGGAGCTGATCACTCCACTATTACTTGAGGTCTCCCCTCCTACTATATATGGTATTCCGAGGTCACCCCTCAGGATACAACTGTTATGATATGATATGTGTATGATATGATATGGGCTCGTGGTAGATGACTGACCTTCCGTTTCTCTTTCTTTTCGTTATCCTTTGTATGCCTTATGATATTCCCTTTGCACCTTATGATTATGTTATCCTCATTACTTATCCTTCGCTTATTCGTTTTGTTATATATATCTGTTCACTGGGCTTTTTAAGCTCAGCCGCGTTTTCTTTCCATGCGGCAGGTAATTAAGCTAGAATCTGGGATCTTAGCTATGGGTTTGAGTGGTGAGCGGTTATGAAGGATTATGGCTCTAGTCATCTTAGTTTCTGCTTGATTATGTTGACATTATTTAGACTCGGATTATGCTTATTTATGTCTTGGAATTATTCCTTCTACTTTCGATGAACTTATGTAACGTTTAAGCCGTGTTGGCTGGCTATTCCTTTGGTAATTTATTTAAGACTTCTGTTGCTTTATTATGTTCATTATGTATGCTTTGATATGACACCATTTTATAATACTTCTACCCTTATCGGGTTGGGTGTTACAGAAATTGTGACCATATCTTACGTGTAAATCAGTTAATTTTGGCGAAGATATGCGAAGATGGTTATTATTTGAAGTTACCCAATTATAGTCAAAAAGTATCGTAACAAATCGTTGACCATATCTTACGTGTAAAATAACCCCAATTCAAAATTAACACTTCAGCAGAACCGATGGTCAATCTGCTGAAGAAGGTCAATCAGCAGAAACCACTCAAGTGACTTAGTATCTTCAGTAAATATCTTGAGTGTTACTGTGACACCCAACTCGCATTAATTGTCATAAAACCTTGAATCCGCCTATAAAATAATCCCAATGCACACTTAACACACATCAATTACCCCCAATTATCAACACAAACCCTAATTCCTCCAAAAACTCCTCAATCATCAACAATAGCCATGGTTACCAAACCAGAAGTAATAAATCTCACTTCCTCATCGTCATCATCATCATCCAGTGAAGATTCAAGCCCATTGTTTCGCTACCCCCATCAAGATGAACCTCGACCATCAAAATCCCCTTTTCTTCCTTCTTTTGAAGATGATAGTGTGGTGAATCCAAGTGATTCATCTAGGAGTTCTGATGACTCCACAGAGCGACTAGAGCCACTCCTCAACAAGAAGATGACATCACACCCCCAACCTTCAACACCTCAACCTCAACCAAGGCCACGTGCTAGAAGAGAGGTGGTGTTAGCTCTTCCTAATCCATGTTTTGGTGCTTCATCTCATATCGGTAAGGGAAAGGGCAAAAGGAATATGGAGTGATACTTTATGGTGGAACGAGTAGATGGAACAACTGAAGATTTTTCTTATCACAAATCCATCTACCATATCCACCAGCTTCATCTTCATTTTCATCAATCCATCCTTCCCATTTTTATATTCAGCTTCTTCGTCGTACTGGTCATGTAACCACCAGCTTTTGTAATAGACGATAGGAACTAGTATAGGTTTGGTATATCTTGTATAGAAATGGTCTTGTATTTTCATTTGAAGTTGATTCTAAGCTGTAAGCTGTAAACTGTTTCTTGAATGAATGAACAATTTAACTTCAGTACTTCTCTTTAGTAGAAATAATTAGATCACTGCAGTACTTCTCTTCAGTAGAAACAAGCTTTAAGCTTACTTGACCATATTCCAATTAACCAAACTTGGTGAACTACAACATATAGATGCATTCTGCAAAACAGACACAGAGAAACACACAAACCAAACCAAGACAAACAAAACTCAAAGAACATTAGCTGGTTAGTGTTAGCAAACAAAAGTATAAACAATAATTTACAAAGTTTACAACAAATCCTCCCCTCAAACTTTGCAGTTAAGGGTTAAGCATCCCAATATGGACAACTAGGTGTTGAAACCTAGGCCCATCAAATATGGACAACTATATTTACACTTTTAACCCTATACTTTGCATTATTGACATTTTACACCCTAAAGTTTTATAACTTGTCATAAATGATCCTTAAATCAAAATAACACTTATTTTCATTATTTAACTTAAGATAAGTAACTAAAGTTACTAATTATGGAAACCTGCTATTTTCGGAAAGTTGCCTAAAATAGAAAGTACTTAAAATGGAAAGATTACTAAAAGTGGAAACCTGCTAAAAATGGAAAGCCGTCTTAAACGAGTGATCTGATTCTTATAGAACGTTATCTAATTCATATAGGTTCCGGGCGACGGGATTGATCTGCTTTCTTGATTTTACTTTCATTGTGATTTGCTCAGAATAAGGTACAGATATTCTGACCTTACCTCTTAAGGTTTCTCATGATTCGTATTTCATCTTTCGACATTAGCTTAAACTGTTATGCTTTACTCTAAGCCTCCTTATTAGGGCTTCCCTATGACTTTGCTATGCTCCCTTTGATATGAAGCTTCGATATGAACCTTTGATATGAACTTTGATATGAACTTTGATATGAACCCTTATGATATGATATGATTATGCTTTGACCCGTCAGTTTGATACCCGAGCCAAATATGTGTTCCTAGTCATGAAGGTAACATGACCGTGTCATTGATGCACCAATGGCATGACTCCAGTGTGTACGAGTGATGTTACACACCGTCCCCATTATGATATGATTATGAGCTCACTTAATGTATATGATTTGGCCACTATGTTTTTGGGGGGCGTATGGATGCATCCTAGATATGATATGATATTAGAGGATTTAACTTGATATGATATGATTTATATGGTGAATGATGTCATGTGCAATACGCGTCTTCACATTCCGGGAGCTGATCACTCCACTATTACTTGAGGTCTCCCCTCCTACTATATATGGTATTCCGAGGTCACCCCTCAGGATACAACTGTTATGATATGATATGTGTATGATATGATATGGGCTCGTGGTAGATGACTGACCTTCCGTTTCTCTTTCTTTTCGTTATCCTTTGTATGCCTTATGATATTCCCTTTGCACCTTATGATTATGTTATCCTCATTACTTATCCTTCGCTTATTCGTTTTGTTATATATATCTGTTCACTGGGCTTTTTAAGCTCAACCGCGTTTTCTTTCCATGCGGCAGGTAATTAAGCTAGAATCTAGGATCTTAGCTATGGGTTTGAGTGATGAGCGGTTATGAAGGATTATGGCTCTAGTCATCTTAGTTTCTGCTTGATTATGTTGACATTATTTAGACTCGGATTATGCTTATTTATGTCTTGGAATTATTCCTTCTACTTTCGATGAACTTATGTAACGTTTAAGCCGTGTTGGCTGGCTATTCCTTTGGTTATTTATTTAAGACTTCTGTTGCTTTATTATGTTCATTATGTATGCTTTGATATGAAACCATTTTATAATACTTCTACCCTTATCGGGTTGGGGTGTTACAAAAATTGTGACCATATCTTTGACCATATCTTACGTGTAAATCAGTTAATTTTGGCGAAGATATGCGAAGATGGTTATTATTTGAAGTTACCCAATTATAGTCAAAAAGTATCGTAACAAATCGTTGACCATATCTTACGTGTAAAATAACCCCAATTCAAAATTAACACTTCAGCAGAACCGATGGTCAATCTGCTGAAGAAGGTCAATCAGCATAAACCACTCAAGTGACTTAGTATCTTTAGTAAATATCTTGAGTGTTAATGTGACACCCAACTCGCATTAATTGTCATAAAACCTTGAATCCGCCTATAAAATAATCCCAATGCACACTTAACACACATCAATTACCCCCAATTATCAACACAAACCCTAATTCCTCCAAAAACTCCTCAATCATCAACAATAGCCATGGTTACCAAACCAGAAGTAATAAATCTCACTTCCTCATCGTCATCATCATCATCCAGTGAAGATTCAAGCCCATTGTTTCGCTACCCCCATCAAGATGAACCTCGACCATCAAAATCCCCTTTTCTTCCTTCTTTTGAAGATGATAGTGTGGTGAATCCAAGTGATTCATCTAGGAGTTCTGATGACTCCACAGAGCGACTAGAGCCACTCCTCAACAAGAAGATGACATCACACCCCCAACCTTCAACACCTCAACCTCAACCAAGGCCACATGCTAGAAGAGAGGTGGTGTTAGCTCTTCCTAATCCATGTTTTGGTGCTTCATCTCATATCGGTAAGGGAAAGGGCAAAAGGAATATGGAGTGATGCTTTATGGTGGAATGAGTGGATGGAACAACTGAAGATTTTTCTTATCACAAATCCATCTACCATATCCACCAGCTTCATCTTCATTTTCATCAATCCATCCTTCGCATTTTTATATTCAGCTTCTTCGTCGTACTGGTCATGTAACCACCAGCTTTTGTAATAGACGATAGGAACTAGTATATGTTTGGTATATCTTGTATAGAAATGGTCTTGTATTTTAATTTGAAGTTGATTGTAAGCTATAAGCTGTAAGCTGTAAACTGTTTCTTGAATGAATGAACAATTTAACTTCAGTACTTCTCTTCAGTAGAAATAATTAGATCACTGCAGTACTTCTCTTTAGTAGAAACAAGCTTTAAGCTTACTTGACCATATTCCAATTAACCAAACTTGGTGAACTACAACATATAGATGCATTCTGCAAAACAGACACAGAGAAACACACAAACCAAACCAAGACAAACAAAACTCAAAGAACATTAGCTGGTTAGTGTTAGCAAACAAAAGTATAAACAATAATTTACAAAGTTTACAACAAATCCTCCCCTCAAACTTTGCAGTTAAGGGTTAAGCATCCCAATATGGACAACTAGGTGTTGAAACCTAGGCCCATCAAAAGCCTTAGTCAATAAATCAGCCACATTATCATCAGTGTGAATTTTAACCACTTTTATCAAATGTTTTTCATATGCATCTCTTATAAAGTGGTGCCTGATTTCAATATGCTTAGTTCTACTGTGAAAAACTGGATTTTTAACTATGCATATGGTACTTTGATTATCAATAAAAATTGTTGTGTTCATGAAGTTAAACCCATAATCCAACAATTGATTTTGTATCCGTAATACCTGACCACAATTGGCAGCAGCAACATACTCTGCTTCAGTAGATGAGGTAGCAACAATAGTTTGTTTCTTGCACTGCCAAGAAATCAATCTTTTTCCAAGGAATTGGCAACCTCCAGTTGTGGATCTCCTATCCAGATTTGCACCAGCATAATCACTATCACTATATGCTTCCAACTTAAAAGGAGACTCTTTTGGGTACCAAAGACCTAAACTTGGTTGGCCTTTAAGGTACTTAAAGATCTTCTTGACTGCATTCATATGGGAAGCAAGTGGAGTGACTTGATGTCTAGAACACACACTCACAGAAAATGTAATGTCAGGCCTAGAAGCTGTTAAATACATCAATGAACCAATCATAGATATGTATAAGTGAACATTCATAGCTGGATCTGGTTCAATGTTGTTCTTTGGTTTTGGAGCTTCATAAGGTGTAGTGGCAGTTCTGACATTCTCCATACTAAACTTCATCAAAATGTCCCTCACATGTTTATCCTGACTGATAAAAATACCATCAGGTTTCTGCTTAACTTGGAGACCCAAAAAGAAAGTAAGCTCCCCCATAGCACTCATCTGAAACTCTCCCTTCATCAGCTCCTCAAACTCCCTGCACCAAGCTTCTTTAGTGGAGCCAAATATAATGTCATCCACATAAACTTCCACAAGTATGATGTCTGTGGAATTATTCTTTAGGAAAATTATTTTGTCAATGGCACCCCTTCTATAACCATGCTTCAGCAGAAATGCTGAAAGCCGAGCATACCACGCTCTTGGTGCCTGATGTAGTCCATAGAGAGCTTTTTACAACCTTGTAAACATGTTTTGGATGATCTGGGTCTTCAAATCCTTTGGGTTGAGTGACATAAACCTCCTCTTCTATTTCACCATACAGAAAAGCACCTTTGACATCCATTTGATATACCATAAACCCCATGTAGGATGCATAGGCCAAGAATATTCGAATGGCCTCAACTCTAGCAACAGGTGCAAACACTTTATCATAATCAATTCCTTCCTCTTGCCTGAACCCCTGAGCCACTAATCTTGCTTTGTTTTTAATCACAACCCCCCTTGCATCTCTTTTATTCTTCAATATCCATTTTGTCCCAATTGCATACTTACCATCAGGTAGTGGTACCAAGATCCAAACCTACTGATTTTGGAATTGTTGCATCTCTTCTTGCATTGCTTCAAGCCAACTTGAATCTTCAAGAGATTGAGTAACACTGGTTGGTTCCACTTGAGAAAGAAAATAAGCAAACCGACATGCTTAAAGTCTGTGTGATTGTCCCTTTGCTGGTTTGAGACATAGAAAAGAAAAGCAACCTTTCCATATTTAGAACTTTTCACAGTCCTTCTAGTTCTAACAGGTGCTAGAGGATCACCAATAACATTATATTGAGGATGAGCAATGTTGATCCTTTTTGTAGCAGTGGAGTTGACTTCAATAGATGTATCAGGATTAGTGACAGTTGGTTCAAAATCACTGTCATAGGAAGGTGAGGTGAAGATTCCAGCTTTGGGTTGATGGTTACCAAGATCTGAAGGACTTGGAAATTGTGTATAGGGTTCTCCAAAGTCTGTGGACACTCTAGTAGAAATGGGAGTAGAAACAGCAGGGCTATCAGCAGATTTGGTGATGGTGGGAGAAACAGGATCACTGTAAGAAGAATCATGGTTTCCACTGACCGCTTCTCTTGCAACCTCCCCATCAAGCTTCTCAACTTCAAGATTAGCTGCATACACTTGTTTTTTAAGCCTAGCAAGGTCCTCTGCATAGTGTGACTCATCTTCACTCTCATCAAAAGTAACTTTAGGAATATCACCTACAAAATGGTTAGGGGAGAAGGAAGGTACAATAATAGGATGTTCATCATCCTCAAACTCACAATCAGAGTCAGCATCCATGGTACCTGCATTGTCAGTGGGAGACTCTTGTGTACCTGCATTTTGGTTAGCCACATGTCTAGAATAACCCAAGTAATCAGTTAAGTAATCAAGATCAAAAGACCAAACATGACCTTGTCCTTGAACATTAGGCTTATCTTCTAGAAATCTCAGGTTCAGATTCTCCTCAATCTTCTTAGCAGATAAATTGTATACCCTATAAGCCTTACTATGAGCTGAATAACACACAATATACCCTTCATCAGCTTTCTCATCAAATTTCCCCAATGGATCACTGGTGTTCAGAATGGTCACTTGACATCCAAACGGTTTGAGGTAATGTATAGCAGGAACTTTCCCAATGAGAAGTTCATAAGGTGTCTTCAAGTGAGGTCTAGTAATGGATACCCTGTTCAGTACATAACAAGCTATGCTAACTGCTTCAGTCCAAAACATAGTGGGTAATTTAGAGTCTGCAAGCATTGATCTTGCTGCCTCTATTAAGGTCCTATTCTTTCTTTCAGCTACTCCATTTTGTTGTGGGGTTCTTGGAGTGCTATAGTCCCTTTTGATGCCTTTAGACTTACAAAGTTCTATTAATACAACATTCTTGAACTCTGTCCCATTATCACACCGAATTCCTTTAACCTTTTTGTTCAGTTGGTTTTCAACAAGGGTAATAAACTCTTTCAACACTTGAGATGTTTCATCTTTAGTCCTCAGAAAGAATACCCAACAAAACCTGCTATAATCATCAGTTATTACCAGGCAGAAATACTTGTGATCAATACTCCTGACTTGGGTTGGACCAAAGAGATCCATGTGCAGCAACTGAAGCGAGTCTGAGATAGTGCTCACAGCTGTAATGGCTTTGTATGAGGCTTTGTGTTGCTTTCCTTTGTTGCATGCAACACAATTATGTTCATTGGTGAAAACTTTGGAAGGAAGTCCTTCAACTAGACCAAAGTTTAGAAAGTTTGTTGATGGTCTTGAAGTTCACATGAGCCATCCTTCTATGCCATTTTGTAGACTCATCCAGGGATGCTTTAGCCACCAAACAAGTTAGGTCACCTTCTGGTTGAACATCATTCAAGTTGAATGTGTATAGATTGTGATTCCTAGGAACTCTCAGCAATATTGATGTATCTTCTGGTAGTTTGAAGTCTTTAGATAGCACAAGACATTCATCCTCAGAGAAGAATACTTTGTTCTTGGTGTCACAAATTTGTGAGACTGAGAACAAGTTGAAGTGTTGCAGTTCCTTTACATAGTACACATTCTCAAAATCCAGTAGAGGTGTTTTGATGGTGCCTTTCCCAGTGATTCTACCATCACTTCCACCAAACGTCACAATGCCTCCTCCTGCTATGGCTACGAAATTATGCATCATATCTCTGTTTCCTGACATGCTTCTTGAACAACCACTATCAACAATGCCAACTTCCTTATGCTTAAGAGGATGATCCTACAATAACAACAAAATATACAAAATATAAGTACACTATGGAGACTCAAGTCATTACTGACTTGAGCCTGCCTTGTGGATCACAAGATTTAGGCCATGTAGAAACAAAAGATCCACCATTGTTCTTGGACCTCCATTGAAAATTGGGTCCCTTTTTAGTCCTAGAACAACCTGCTGAGGCCTTCACAGCAGTACCCCAAGTTCCTATCCCATCATACATTGAGTCAACACATCTAGGCCAATAACCATTTTGAAAATATGAACTTGTTGGTTTCACATAAGGTCTAGCAACAGATCTTCTCCAAGGAGAAGGTTTATTAGTTGCTTGTGGAATAAAAGATGGTATATCATTAATATTTGTCCACATTGGTCTAGATTTCTTTTGACCAGAACCTGCACCCATTCTTTGCTCATGAAAATTACAATCCTTAATCAAATGAAATTTGCTTCCACAAACAAAACATGTCTTCTTTTTAGAAGATTTATTCAAAGTAAAAGATTTTCTATTACATGCAAAAGCATTCAAACCACAAGAATTAACATAATTGTTTTTAACAAACTTAAAAGCATTATTGTGCAAAGAATTAAAAGACAAGTCTTCAGAAGAAACTGGCTTGGAAGTTGATTCCTCAGCAACAACTTTAAAAGGCTTGTAAGCAGTCTTGGGTGTAGGCTTGGGCAAGGTCTTGGGAAGGTCTAACTTGTCATTTGAATCACACCTGGTAGTAGAAGTAGACCCTTGGTCAGAGGACTTGTCACTGTCACAACAAGAGACAAAGTCAGTAGATGAAGAATCAGGGTCTGGCAAGTCTTTTGACTTTTTGCCATAAAGATGGTGTGATCTATCAAAGTCAACTGTGAGAGAAAGGTCAGCGGGCATATGTTCACCTCTAATTGGTCCAGAGACAGCATGTAATGTTCCTTCTTTGACATAATTAGCTAAACCTGCTGGTGTAGTTTTACGCCCATCATGCCTAGCTTCTAATCCTACATACTTTTGAAAACCTAAACCTATCCCTAAGGTCTCAGATTGACTACTATAGATATGTCTAGCTAGATTATTACCTGAGATTAACCATTCTTTATTTCTAGCTACTTCATTATCTAGTTTTTCTTTTAGTGCTTGATTTTCAGAAACTACCTCAGCTTTTTCTTTCTTAGTACGTTTTAAATCAATTTTAGCACAATCTAAATCACTTTGTAACACCCTGATCTTTTCATCATAAGCCAATTGATTCTTTTGAAACCAAACTTTTTGTCTTTCTAATGTTTTTAAAGCCTGTTTATAAGCCTCAACTTCTACATAACATTCATTATATTTAGGTTTCAATTCATCGTAGGCTTCTTTAAGTTCATTATAACGTTTACTACAACCAAACACACAGTTATGTACCTGAGAAATGCCCATTAAAGCAACTTGATCATGCCTATCCTCTGAAGTACAGCTTGCCAGCAATCCAATGTTCTCAGAACCAGGACTTTCATCATTCTCATGCTCATGCATCTTCCAGTCGACATGGTCATCCATACTGACAAGAGCTGTGGAGGGTCCAGCCTTCGAATATCCAGCTTCCTTTTGAATCTGCAGATAGGAAGAATATCTCACCTCATCACCAGCCTTCCTATCCTTGCATTCTCTAGAGAAGTGACCCATCTGCCCACAAGTAAAACACTTGACCTTGCTTCTGTTAAATCTTGCTGGATCTCTTCCCTGGAAACCAAACTTTCTTCCAGACTTACTCTCAAACTTCTTGATGTTCATTGAGAGCATAGCCAGTTGCCACTTCAAGTTCATCTCTTCCATGTCAAATGGATCCACCTGTTCGAGGTCCTCAAAGGCTAGTTGCTGTTGAGTGTCATAATCAGCAACAAAAGAGTGAATCACATCTTCTAAAACACTACTGGATTTAGGTTGAGAACTTGATGAAGTAGTAGTGTAGGAAGATGATGCTGAGGAAACAGGACTTGGAGCATAAGTCATCCTATTTGAGGAGGCCCCAACAAAAGCTGTATGACTAGGAGTGGATGAACGAAAAGGACTTCTCACATCAGGCTCAAGAGATTTAAGTTTGTTGTATAGTTCATCAAAAGTGAGCATATCCAGCCCACCTTTAGCTTTGAGGGCAATGCTAACTTGCAACCAAGATGAAGGTAAATATCGCAAGAACTTTGAATTACAATCATCATTATCTGGATTTGCCTTCAGCTGATTCAACTGACTCAATATCTTATGAAACCTGTCATATCCCTTGTGGATACCTTCTTCTTCAGAGATTTGGAATTCTTGAAACTGTTGTTTCAGCATTGATTTCCTCATTCTCCTGGACTCCTCATTCCCACCAAACCTAGCCTTGATTGCCATCCATATGTCCTTAGCATCCAGCATGTAGTGAAAATCACCCAAGTGATCTTCAGGTATAGCCTGAAGGAGAATAGTTCTCACTTTGTTCTCTCTTTGAACAGCCAGTATCTCTTCAGCAGATTTGGGAGGAACAATGGTAACATTACCATCAGGATCTGTGATAGTCCTCTTCAAACTGTTCCCCTTCTTCACAATTGCCCAGAGATTCCAATCAATGTTGGAGATCCAGTTCTGCATCTTCATAGCCCACAAATCGTACTCCTCCTTCTTGAGGTATGGAAACTTTGCGTTGCTATTAGAGAGACTGAGTTGTTGCAGAGAGGTGTTGTTATGGTTGTTGGTGACTTCAATATCATCATCTGATCCAGGCATGGTGAAGGTTGTTTTGGTTGTATGGGTGTAAAGAAAAGACTGTTCTTAGTATCGTAGAGACTCTCCCGAGGCTCTAATACCACTTGTTGAACCTATAGACCTTGATAGATCTTAAAGCACTCGTAGATCGAAAGTAATGCTTATGTAATCACAAACACACTATAAGACAGTCTCTATAACTTGTATTCAAGCGGAATTTAAACACAAGAACAAACACAAATAACTAAGAACACTTTGATCCACTATGGATCTTTTAATAATACTAAAACTTTGTTTTTCAACTCGTACATAACTCATACTATTGTGTTCCTTTTATACACAAGGAACCCTAACCGGTTTCCCAAGAAACGTATAAACATAAAACTAAATAAGATATACATTATAACTTCCTAATAAAGCTCATGCATATCCTAACTAACTATAAAATACGCGAAATATCTATCTCCGCAGAAACCATCTACACGGTTTCATTACTTCAGCAGAATTAAGTCTTCAGCAGATTCCATAACTCTTCAGCAGAATCTTCAGCAGTAATCTCAGCATAATTCATACTTAGTAGAATTCCCAACAATACGGCCTCTTAGATATCCCAGAAATGATTTGGTGTCAATCCTATGGTTAGATTAGTTACTCGTAAAATTTGAATCCTAGGGTTTAAGTTTCTACGCGTAAGCATATCTTACGCATAACCTGTTTTGATTGATACTTCATGTTAGAACTGAAAGAGATTGAATATGGTGTTAATGAATGTGTTATGATTCATTTATTTCAGGTTATTACGCGTGAAATATTCAATTTCAAGGTTAATTGAGATTCTACGCATAAGGATCACCTTACGCGTAGAATGTTATGCGTAAGAGAAATCTTACGCGTAACCTTTACGCATAAGGTTCTACAAAGGGGACTACGCATAAGGTTCACTCTTACGAGTAAGGTTCTACCTTACTGTGAAGGATATGCGTAAACAGTAAGCTTACGCATAAGGTTCACTCTTACGAGTAAGCCTTACGCGTATGCGGAATTATTACGCGTAGACAAAGAATGCCTTAAGCATAGAGCTTACGCGTAAGCCTATGCCTACGCGTATGGTACACTGTTTACGCATAAGCTTGGAATTTTACGCCTAAGCCTTTGATCAACCAAAATTATGAATTGTTACGCGTGTAAACTTGTAAATAAATAAATCATAACGTTACAAAACCAAAATGTCACTAATAAGCTTAAAATGTTTAATGAGTTGTGAAAATAAGTGAAAACTTGGACTTTAAAACTCAAAATTAATCAACTCACGAAACTTATCACGACGTCTTTGAACTATTGGACTAACAACTGACATTGGATACATAACATTCATTAACATATCATATTCAATAAATAGACAATAAAATCAACTTTTGACTAACATAATGTCTTTCGATATGTTGGTTCGTTTGGCTAAATTTCTTTCAGATCACGATATGGACGTTCAAATGGAAAACGTAGATGCACCAAATGTTCTCACTGTTGAAGACATCTTCCCCAATGGTTACCCAATGAAGATCGTAAAGAACAGCCTCAGAGTCGACTTTGATAACTTCACATGTTCCGAGTCTTCCTGTCTGATTGCCGTGGATACTCTGAAGACTCACCCTTACCAAAATATGCTCACGAATTCTGCTATTGTGTCGGAGATCTACATTCATCAATTCTGGCACACAATTCAAAAGGTCAAAGGTCAAAGTGTTGTGACGGTGACATTAAACAACAAACAAGTCACAGTCACTCCTGCAGATTTGAGGAATGTTCTTCTTCTACCAACTGTCGAGCCTACTAACTTCTCTGCTACTCCTACAAAAGAGGTCGTTCTCCAATTCATGGTCGACATCGGCTATGATGAAGCTGCTGGGGTTATCACAAAGCACTCCTCAGTAGATCTCAAGAACATCCCTCAACCCTGGAGAACACTGTACATCATGATTGCTAAATCAGTGTCCGGAAGTGACAGTGGATATGAGCACCCAAAGCTCATGGAACTTCAAATCTTTTGGGGTATGGTATAACAACTCGTAAATTTTCCTACCGATTTTCTCGGCCATAATTTTTTTTCTTCTTCGTTTCGAACTTTAAACACGACAAGTCACGAAATATTTTTCACCTCGACCTCGATAATAAAAAAATTCATAAAATAAATATATAATAAATTTTTCCGGGCCTTTAAGCCCAACCCGATCCGTCTTTATGTCATGCCTCTAACCCAACCAACTTAAATCTCCCACTGGGCCTAGCCCATTTGTTCCTTCCAGCTCAGCCCAGCGTTCCTCAAATATTTGAGATAACAAAATTTGTTGCGAGTCTTTTGTGATAGTTTTACCATGTTTATGTGATCACTAACCCCTCAATAACACACCCTATTTTAACCTTGTGACTCAAAAGATTTACTAGTATACCCACGTTATTTTTGTGACCCATGTGACGCAAAGACAAAAGCAAAAACACAAAATAATTCTTGGTCAAATAATAAAATTATGCATATGTATGATAATAACTAAAAGTAACAAATGACATTTCTTTTTTTGTTGACTCTAGTCGAGTACTATACAAAGCCAAAACAAAAACATCACAATTGGAAAAGGTTGCATGCATGTGTAATAGATTAATAGGAGACAAGTCCTTTTCCTACTTTTCTTGTGCACTCATCGAAACACAGAAACAAAGAGCAAACCAAATACACCTTTAGTAATATTTTATACATGTGAGACAAGCCTACCTAAGCCCTATTCTAATTTTATAATGCAAAGCATGCAAGTGAATTGTCAATTGTTTCATGTTCTGTGACCATCCATTGAGACAAACATAAAACAAACCCATGTTACTTTTCCATCCATGACAACCTAAACTATCCTTACTTTTGACCTAAACACCTAATGAGACCTAGTGTATCCATCCCTACCTTGACAAGGACTTGACCTCAAGCATGCTTTTGAAGCATCTCTATTACTCGACAAGGACAACACAAACGTGCCACTTTTGCTGAGATGTCTTGCACGCTCAAAACACAACCCATCTCATTCTTGAAACCATGCAAGTCACACATAAAATACATGAGAAGCCATACCTTGCTTGATATATATACCACTCCAACACCTAGCCACTTCTATCACAAACACTCGCTCACAAACACATTCTCAAACACATCTCATTCACTCTTTTGTTCACTGTCGAGAAGAAGAAGGACGAGAAAGAAGGTTTCGGGTTTCATTTTCATAAGCTAAGCGTTCACTTCGGGTCAGTTTCTAATCGGGTATAAGCTTTTGAAAGCTAGTTGGCATGTCGGGTTTCTTCCACCTCGAGCTCTTCTCACTCGTTCACTCGACATCTCATTCGAACCCCACTGTGAGCCTCACTTTCTCATTTGTCCATTCCTTTGCACTTTTGTTCATACACATGCACAATATTTTTTTTATGTCACATGTAAGTATATATACATGCGTACAAACATGCAAACACATGATACAAAATGGTTTTGTTGCTTAAGAAAGCTTGTGTGGACTAGCAAAATGAGTTTATAAAATCTTTCTCACTGTAACGTGTTGCTAAATATGAAACTTGATAGCTCATTTGATAAAGAAGATGGAACATAAAAGATATATAATCACAAGCATGCATGCTCAGTTACATTGGTAGTATTTACACAAAAACAAAACAGTTAGTTACTAGTTAAGCACAGTTAAACGCCTGGTATATCCAAGAAGCCCACGTAGCACAGTTGGTAAAGGCGTTGGCATGTGAGGGAAGAGGTTACATGTTCGAATCCCAGCGCTGGCTGTTTTTCCATTTATTTTTGTTATATACAAGTTTCACCTTTTGACAGTTTTAGCCCCACCACTTCATGCCTTTTAGCAACTTTCTTAAAACTTCTAATAAGTTTTCAAAACTATTATATAAACTATATTTTCACATGGCATATTTTTGTGACAATTGATTTATAGAGAGAAGCTAATATTTATGACCTGGTCATGCCCGATTATTGTCAAATTCTTATACTTAGTCTATTTTCACAAACTAGACCAAACTACGAGAACTAAATAATATAATTTATGGAAAATAAATTATAGACTTTTTCAACTTATCATCCACTAACTAAAAATATATATGAACACATTTTATATATTTATTGCGACATGTAACGTTATTTATATAAATACTTAACCTAAAGTATTAATTAACATTTTAGTGACAATATATAATTTTCACAAACACTTTGAAATGATTTAAACGTAAACTCTGCCACACAAGCAACATTAAACACAACCACTTGTAAACACTTAAATCTATTCACACACTTCGAGTCGTGAGTACTCAAAACTGCAAACTGAGACTTGCCCTATCGTTCTTAGGTTCCGGGTAGGAGCCACTGCTATATCACACTCGATCTCTTTGTGCTTTATTCGTCGAACTGCTAAGGTGAGTTTATAGCCTCACTTTTACTCTTATTACTTGTTTTATAAAACCTTGGGGTGAGAAACATGCAAAACTCTTTTCGGATCTGAAACTGAAAACACTATTACGTGAAACAACCTTGAATCCCACTATGCTACCGTTAGTTCCCTTTGGGGAGGCGCGATTGTTATGAATAGATCTATTGGGGATGACACCCCCGTTCTAGTTTGACCAGATAGGCAAACGTCGAACGTATACCATATCGTATTGATTGAGTGTACTGGAAATACACTTGCTGGGCTTTTATTTATCATGCTTCTAGATGCATGCACACTGTCGTAGTTTCGGTCGCATGAACTTGGTACTAGCGTAATAGCCTTTTTGCATATAGTGTCATTCACGAAGATGCTATATGTGCAACTGTGGTCCAACTTGAAAACTTTTAACTTAAACCTATGAACTCACCAACCTTTGTGTTGACATTTTAGCATGTTGTTCTCAGGTTTACTTATTGGCGTGGGCATTGGCAAAGGCATTCGTTGAAGACTGGCATCCGAAGTGTTTCCAAACATTTTAATACAACTTTTAATGGGACAACATATATTTTATGGGCTTTACTTCCGCACTTTGAAACAATGATGTAAAACTATTTCTTAAATAAATCTATATTTTGAAAATGGAATAGAATTTCCATTCTTTATTACCTTGTGTTGTGATTATTGATTTAGTAGCACCCCATGACCCGAACGCTTCCGCTGTGAAATTTTGGGGGTGTTACAGATTGGTATTCAGAGCCAAGGTTATAGAGAATTAGTTATTTTTCAAAACCTAAACTATAACCAAATTTTCCTAAAAACACTTCAACGCCTCTACCACTGCCGATGTCTGCCATGCCTTGCCTACTGTTACACGATGTAGTCGTGCTATCTGTTACTGTTATATGTTAGGTTCGTATAAGCTCTCATTTGAATTAAATTAATTATTTCTCAAAATCATTAAGTTTCTTAATTAACTCACATTTAAACTTTAAGGCTGTTCTTGTTTGATTGGGTCGCGAAGTTTAAATGAGAATAATGTTGATGTAACAAACTGAATGAGATTAAGGAATGATTAACTTAAGGAGAGTGTAGAGTAGACTACGAGTGCTTATAATTGTTACCTCTCTATGTTAAACTGCTTAACATGCCCACTATTACAATATCGCACTATGCTATGCTTCTATAACTGCCTCTACGTTATTTCTGTGTGTAACGTACAACTTGTCACTGCTTCTACGTTATTTCTGTGTGTAACGTACAACTCGTCACTGTATCGACCTCTACGTTATTTCTGTATGTAATGTACAACTCGTCACTGTATCAACCTCGACGTTATTTCATTATGTAACGTACAACTCATCACTACTTCTATGTTATTTATTTATGTAACATACAACTACTTGATTCTCGCACACGTATTTGAACCACCTCTGTCACGATCTCTTATGGCACTCTTATGCTCTATCCTTCGTAACCTCATACGACTCTGGTCTTTCTGTTTTGATCTCAACTATCGTACTCTTTTATGAAACCGCGTTGTATTCCGTTTAACGAATCCTCATCTGTTGTTCACTTATCGCCTCACGTCACCGAATCTTTCTTGAACGACTATCCCTTTTCCATGTCACGTTTTAAGTATATATTCTCGCATCTCGTCACCGTATCGACCTCGACGATTCTCGCATCGTAAACCACGAGGACGTGGTTTCTTTTAAGGGGTAGGTACTATAACAACTCGTAAATTTTCCTACCGATTTTCGCGGCCATAATTTTTTTTCTTCTTCGTTTCGAACTTTAAACACGACAAGTCACGAAATATTTTTCACCTCGACCTCGATAATAAAAAAATTCATAAAATAAATATATAATAAATTTTTCCGGGCCTTTAAGCCCAACCCGATCCGTCTTTATGTCATGCCTTTAACCCAACCAACTTAAATCTCCCACTGGGCCTAGCCCATTTGTTTCTTCCTGCTCAGCCCAGCGTTCCTCAAATATTTGAGATAACAAAATTTGTTGCGAGTCTTTTGTGATAGTTTTACCATGTTTATGTGATCACTAACGCCTCAATAACACACCCTATTTTAACCTTGTGACTCAAAAGATTTACTAGTATACCCACGTTATTTTTGTGACCCATGTGACGCAAAGACAAAAGCAAAAACACAAAATAATTCTTGGTCAAATAATAAAATTATGCATATGTATGATAATAACTAAAAGTAACAAATGACATTTCTTTTTTTGTTGACTCTAGTCGAGTACTATACAAAGCCAAAACAAAAACATCACAATTGGAAAAGGTTGCATGCATGTGTAATAGATTAATAGGAGACAAGTCCTTTTCCTACTTTTCTTGTGCACTCATCGAAACACAGAAACAAAGAGCAAACCAAATACACCTTTAGTAATATTTTATACATGTGAGACAAGCCTACCTAAGCCCTATTCTAATTTTATAATGCAAAGCATGCAAGTGAATTGTCAATTGTTTCATGTTCTGTGACCATCCATTGAGACAAACATAAAACAAACCCATGTTACTTTTCCATCCATGACAACCTAAACTATCCTTACTTTTGACCTAAACACCTAATGAGACCTAGTGTATCCATCCCTACCTTGACAAGGACTTGACCTCAAGCATGCTTTTGAAGCATCTCTATTACTCGACAAGGACAACACAAACGTGCCACTTTTGCTGAGATGTCTTGCACGCTCAAAACACAACCCATCTCATTCTTGAAACCATGCAAGTCACACATAAAATACATGAGAAGCCATACCTTGCTTGATATATATACCACTCCAACACCTAGCCACTTCTATCACAAACACTCGCTCACAAACACATTCTCAAACACATCTCATTCACTCTTTTGTTCACTGTCGAGAAGAAGAAGGACGAGAAAGAAGGTTTCGGGTTTCATTTTCATAAGCTAAGCGTTCACTTCGGGTCAGTTTCTAATCGGGTATAAGCTTTTGAAAGCTAGTTGGCATGTCGGGTTTCTTCCACCTCGAGCTCTTCTCACTCGTTCACTCGACATCTCATTCGAACCCCACTGTGAGCCTCACTTTCTCATTTGTCCATTCCTTTGCACTTTTGTTCATACACATGCACAATATTTTTTTTATGTCACATGTAAGTATATATACATGCGTACAAACATGCAAACACATGATACAAAATGGTTTTGTTGCTTAAGAAAGCTTGTGTGGACTAGCAAAATGAGTTTATAAAATCTTTCTCACTGTAACGTGTTGCTAAATATGAAACTTGATAGCTCATTTGATAAAGAAGATGGAACATAAAAGATATATAATCACAAGCATGCATGCTCAGTTACATTGGTAGTATTTACACAAAAACAAAACAGTTAGTTACTAGTTAAGCACAGTTAAACGCCTAGTATATCCAAGAAGCCCACGTAGCACAGTTGGTAAAGGCGTTGGCATGTGAGGGAAGAGGTTACATGTTCGAATCCCAGCGCTGGCTGTTTTTCCATTTATTTTTGTTATATACAAGTTTCACCTTTTGACAGTTTTAGCCCCACCACTTCATGCCTTTTAGCAACTTTCTTAAAACTTCTAATAAGTTTTCAAAACTATTATATAAACTATATTTTCACATGGCATATTTTTGTGACAATTGATTTATAGAGAGAAGCTAATATTTATGACCTGGTCATGCCCGATTATTGTCAAATTCTTATACTTAGTCTATTTTCACAAACTAGACCAAACTACGAGAACTAAATAATATAATTTATGGAAAATAAATTATAGACTTTTTCAACTTATCATCCACTAACTAAAAATATATATGAACACATTTTATATATTTATTGCGACATGTAACGTTATTTATATAAATACTTAACCTAAAGTATTAATTAACATTTTAGTGACAATATATAATTTTCACAAACACTTTGAAATGATTTAAACGTAAACTCTGCCACACAAGCAACATTAAACACAACCACTTGTAAACACTTAAATCTATTCACACACTTCGAGTCGTGAGTACTCAAAACTGCAAACTGAGACTTGCCCTATCGTTCTTAGGTTCCGGGTAGGAGCCACTGCTATATCACACTCGATCTCTTTGTGCTTTATTCATCGAACTGCTAAGGTGAGTTTATAGCCCCACTTTTACTCTTATTACTTGTTTTATAAAACCTTGGGGTGAGAAACATGCAAAACTCTTTTCGGATCTGAAACTGAAAACACTATTACGTGAAACAACCTTGAATCCCACTATGCTACCGTTAGTTCCCTTTGGGGAGGCGCGATTGTTATGAATAGATCTATTGGGGATGACACCCCCGTTCGAGTTTGACCGGATAGGCAAACGTCGAACGTATACCATATCGTATTGATTGAGTGTACTGGAAATACACTTGCTGGGCTTTTATTTATCATGCTTCTAGATGCATGCACACTGTCGTAGTTTCGGTCGCATGAACTTGGTACTAGCGTAATAGCCTTTTTGCATATAGTGTCATTCACGGAGATGCTATATGTGCAACTGTGGTCCAACTTGAAAACTTTTAACTTAAACCTATGAACTCACCAACCTTTGTGTTGACATTTTAGCATGTTGTTCTCAGGTTTACTTATTGGCGTGGGCATTGGCAAAGGCATTCGTTGAAGACTGGCATCCGAAGTGTTTCCAAACATTTTAATACAACTTTTAATGGGACAACATATATTTTATGGGCTTTACTTCCGCACTTTGAAACAATGATGTAAAACTATTTCTTAAATAAATCTATATTTTGAAAATGGAATAGAATTTCCATTCTTTATTACCTTGTGTTGTGATTATTGATTTAGTAGCACCCCATGACCCGAACGCTTCCGCTGTGAAATTTTGGGGGTGTTACACATGGTCAACATGAAACACATTGAATATGCTGATTTGATCTGGGATGACATGATGACGTACCTGAAAAGGCCTGGCACCAAGATTCCCTATATCAGATATACAAAATTGCTGATCAAAAGGATTATTGAAACCAATCCTGATATTCCCCAAAGACTTGAAGATCCCAACCATCACTCCGTGCTACTTGAACCCACACTCAACGTGGTAAGATTCAAAGAATCAACTATGAAGAAACAAGGTGTAGTGTTGCCAGATATTCTTCTCACTAATGTTATCAAAGGACTTTATTCGTACAAACGATATCTGGTAGCAGTGGAAGCAGGTAAAGTGGGATTTATTGATGAAAAGTCTTCTGGGACACCTGTCAGGAAGACAAGGAGAGGCAGTGCTGGAAGTATCACGAGCACTGAGAGTACGAGAAAGTATCCTAAGAGGACTCATGTTCTCAAAAGGAAAATTCCATCAAAAGATGTTATCCCTATTCCCAAACCTGAACCGCAACAAAAGCTAATGGACGAGGATTCAGAGGAGACTGGCACTGATGAAGAGGTTACCTACTCAGAAACTCCCATTGATGACCCACTAACTGTTGCAAAACCTCTAAGTCCAAAAGCTGATAAAGGAAAAACCCCAGTTGCTGAACCAGAGGAAGATGAGAGCTCGGATGAAGAACCACTGGACAGAGCCTATAGGAAAAATCTGAAGAATCTAAGACTCCAGCATGTTGCCAAAGAGTTTGTACAGCAACAAACTCGTGGCCCCGGAGGGTCAAGCGGTGATGCACTATCTACACCAGTTTCCGATGCGGTTAATCAACCCAATAAGGGAACTGGTACCACCACCCACGAACAACAATAAAGGCAACTTGAGGATTCTATCAAATATTACTTTGAGGAACCAGAAATGGAGATGTCTGAGAAAATTCCTGATGATGATGCTGAAGAAAATGCAGAAAAAGAAGCTCAAGCTCAAGCATATGAAGAAGCCAGGATTAAGGCTGAAGAAATGGCTAAATCTGGAAAAGATGACGATATTGATTATGATGATTTTCTTCTAGATAGTCCAGAACGTTCCAAGGAACTAACTTCTGAGCCACCAAAGGACCCTGAGCCTCCTCATATCTCATCATCATCATACTCATCTTCTCACTCTTCACCTCCACCATCCAAAGGCACAACCAGATCCGCATCCAAGTCAGTAAAGAAACCAACCGACTCTTGGATATCCCAAGCTAAGATAAAGATTGTCAAAGCTGTTAGGAAAGTCAGGAAGAAAGACGTGACCAACAAAAAGCTGAATCAACTCGCTCACAGGATCAATCTTCTTCAAGACGGGATAAATGAGATGTTGAATGAAAGGGAGCATATCTAGAAGTTTATCAATCGTGATGTCCAATGGGAAATGAACAAGAAGATTAGGGAATATACTCATAGGTTCCTTCTCGATATTGTTCCTGGAGTGACAAAAGAGATGTTCACCAGACAACTCTATCCGAATCTCATGCAGTTGGCCAAACAAACAATAAGATCAACACCTTTAACTGTTACAATCAACCCAACTGAGCCTACAGCTTTCTCTGATGCAGAATTGGTGTCCAAGCTTGTACTTCAAATGTCAAAATGATCTGGAACGTTTACCTCTGACGAAAGTAAACTGTTTGACGCATTGCTGGATTACCAACTTAAAACAGGATGCAAAGCGGCAGCTGAAACGGCTAAGCGTCCTAGAGACGATGATGATGCGGATAAAGATAAAGAATCAAAACGCAAAAAGAAGTCTGATGAATCCTCCTCTATGCCACCACCACTCCAAAGGACTCCAACCGAAAGAAGATCTCCTCCACGTTCGACTACTACAGAGAAGCCTCAGGACTCTGAGTTACCACCATCAACAGAGAAAACCAGTGATCACTTCGAATACACTGGTGGTGACGATGAAGAGATCCCAGAGCCTCAACAACAACCCACCTCTTCCGCCACAACAAAGAAACCAGAATCATCATCAAAGCCAAAGAAAAAGAAGAAGAAGACCGTTGTTGTCTCATGGCTAGATGAAGATGAACCTGAAGAGTATGACTGGTTCTCTAAACTTATTGATGCTACACCTCACTTACCGGAAAGTCAGGAAATGGTAGATGGTCGTACATTGGAGCATGCTAAGTTTATTCAAGAAAAGTTTAGGGTGAAGAAAATGACTAAGGCAGAGTTGAAGCGAATCAAGAACGATGCATTTCAACTTCTTAAAGACAGCTCAGAGAGTGCAATTGAAGTAGAATATCATCTCGACAACATTGCAAGGGCTATGTCTAACAACATCGATTGGCTCAACCCTGAAGCTAACATTGACTACACCAGAAAAGACAAGGCTCCATATTACACTGACTAGACCAGACCACTACCTACAATTGGCCAACCGGATAAACCCAAGATTCCATTCCGCTATTTCTTCAACAATGACCTAGAGTTTCTTTTACACGGTAGCGATGTCTCCATGAAATATGCTACATCACTCACACTCCCTTTCCCGGCAGCAATATACTCAAACAACATAGCCATCAAGGAATACGCCACACACATGTTTGCTGACAAAGTGTAAAAGTACGACATCGATACATTGTATGGGATTCATCATTGGCCTGAACGCCGAAGAATCTACTACAAGATCTGCCAGGTTCTTACATGAAAGAAGGAAGTATTTAGTGATAAACGGATCGTTGCTATTAAGCATGTTACTCTTTCGTCAAAGTGGGACTACACATTCCTCAAGAAAATAGTGGTCAAACGACAAGACGAAGAGGACTATGACTTCTGTGAAGTGGATTTTCAGAGATTGTCGCTAAATGACAATAAAGATATGTATCTCGCTAAGGTGCAAGGACGAATGCGACATTTCTCCACAGAAATCCAACGCAAGTACATCAAGTCAGTATTAATCTTCATCAGAAGCATAGTGATCCAAGAGCGTGTAGAAGACATTCAACTTGCCGTGGAATCGTATCAGAAACGTGTCAATCTCATGAAACCTCAGCTCGACCTTCCAGACATAAACCAGCTTGCTCAGTACACCTTAATCAAGAAACCATTTGGGGTAGTCTACAGAAGTGAACTACACCACAATTACTTCATGGCGTGCAAAGAGCTACACAAGTTTGGGGATCACACATTGAAGAAAGTCAGGGACGGTTTAGCTTATCGGTTAAAGGGGATCAAGTTCCTCTCAACAGAAGCTTGTTTCATTCTCACAGGGAACCCTACGTAAACTATTGGCTTTCTCTTAGAGATTGCTGGTATTGAAGAAGGAGACCCTCTCCCTAGTCTCCGCTTAGGAAAACCAAAACGCACTATTGAGTCTAGAGCCACGAGATTCATCAAAAGATTTCTTAGGTACACTTGACAATTCATCGCTTGTCGTTCAACAATAAGAACACAAGTGATACATTATCGTGTCCTTCACAGATCTTAGCAATCTGTCGAGAACATTTATGAGAGGTTCACACATGTGATCCTCGGTGATTGAATGGAAACTCCTGCCAGGGTCACCATCAAGCAGCCCTAACAGCAGGTCACTTCGGTAACTCCCCGTGGATTACGCTTAGTTTGTCTCAAACGGTCTACAGTCGTGGGGTGATGCTTCGGTGTACCTCAGCGACTCATTTGAACTGTAGGTGTACTTCGGTACATCGCGTTATCTCACTTGTGGGACTCCAGTTCAGGAACAGCCTTTGTGAGAATTAGAGTCGTGTTTTCACACTATGCTGTTAACACACTCGAAATTCAAACTTGTAAGCGCTGGATTATTTCTAACCCATGTTTTATGTTTTCTTCTTATGGATGCTTGCGGGTAGAAAAGATCGTGCAGATTCTCCACATGCTCATACCAATATCAATTGAAGTTCTCTCAAAAGGCAACACAAAGTCAGAATGATTCTTCGTCAAAGTCAAAGAATCTACAAAGTTTAAAGACTAAGAGAACTACATCAGTATTGAAATCCAACGTTAAAGAGCGTGTGAGCATGTTGGAGAAAGACGTGGAGACACTGGAGCAACGAAGCGGACCGGATGCAGATAACCACAACATACTATCACTAAAACCACAAAGAACAAAGATCTAAGAACAATGAAAATGAAGATGTCATAGCTGAAAAACTTCAAAGTAAACAAGATCCCTACACTGGGGAGATTTTTCGAATCAAGACACTTCTTCTCACAAGAAAGAAGAATGTCAGAAGACGTCAAAGCTACTATTACATCAGCACCTACAACGTTTAAAGATCAAATCATCAATCACTAACACTTAGGGGGAGATTGTTGGAATCACTCCTAAACTAGAATTCAAGTGTTAGTAATTAATATGTAATAGTTAGCTTAATTATGGCTTTTATGTTAGTAATCAAGGTTAGGCTCATGTAGAAAGCCCATGAGCCTATCCAAAGCCCAATAAGGAAAGGATGGGAACCTAGTGTGTTGCCCTAGTTCCCTCCTATAAATAATCTTGTAACTCTCATTAGAGAGTTGGTTGTTCACATTTACATTTCACTTATGCTTAACTTTTCTCTCATATCCTACGCGTAGAGTGTGTGTGTGTTCATCAGATCCTTCCTTCATCTCCTTTCTTATATTGATGCTTGTGTTACATAAATGGGAACCTTACATTTTATCTTTTAGATGGATGGTGAGGATAATTCCTTTGGTATATGATAAAAGTTTGATATGTAAAATAACCCTACTCAGGATTAAAGATCAATTACATAACAAACTTTTCTCACATATCAAGTGATCAATATCCACCCTTCATCATTATTTGATCTAATGGATGTAATTAATCCAACAATTTAAAAAAACTCACTTTCATTCTTTTTTTCAAATGATAATATCTTTTTATCCGTTAATTACAAATTAAAAAAATATATATATATCATCACGGCGAGTATTTAATTATCTTTGTATATATAGGCCACTTTGATATACTTTCAAAAAAAAATACTAATTGTGAAAAACTAGAAGGGGGGGTTGAATAGTTTTGCCAATTAAAACTTCCTTTTAAACTATTTAGATCGACTTATGTCAATCTATTTGGATGTGTGTGTTGGATGTTGATAAACAAACATATATAAGTATGTAATGAAAAGATAAGAGTAAGAAGCACAAAACCACAACGCGAGTATTTATAGTGGTTCGGCTACAAGGACACCTTCCTTGCCCTACTCCACTCCCCGAGTCACCTACTCGAGAGTTCGTAATCACTACACCAATTTCCTTATGGCGGAGAAGCCTTCACAACGTCACCTACCCTTTTTCCGGTGCTAGGCTAACCACCGGGTTATTTCACTCCAAGGTGAACCACACCTACACAACGTCGCCTACCCTTTATAAGGTACTAGGCTAAGTACCTAGTTCTTTCACACCAAGGTGAACCACACCTACACAACGTCGCCTACCCTTTATTAGGTACTGGGCTAAGCACCTAGTTCCATTGCAATGGAGGAACTACTACCCAACACTACACCAACGACTAATCCCAAAGGAGATCCACTCCTTTTTACAACATCATCAAGGATATCAATATCCTTGGATCTAGTACTAATCTATCTTGTACATCGAAACACACCATATCGAATGTACATCTAAGGCACCTTTCACTAATGCCTTTAACTAGATCTTCAAGACACCCTTCACTAATGTCTTGTGTATTGACTTCTAAGCACCCTTCAATAATGCTTCTAGTCTTTACTTCTAAGCACCTACCACAAGTGCCAATGATATGGACGATAGATACCCTTCACTAATATCTTCGTCTTGACACTTGAGACACCTTTCACAAATGTTTTCAACACTTCTTAGGAAAAGAAAAACAATCATCAACAAGAAGACTTCAGTAGTCTTGATGATGAGGAGCATGGCAACTCATGGACTTGAGCTTGCTCGACTTCAAAGGTGGTGATCTCGCCTTTAATAGGAACCTAGAATATCACACAAAAACAAAACTACAAACATAGATCTCTTGGATCTGAGGTTAGAGAGTTTTCAACTCTAGGGGAAAGTATGTTAGAAAGTGGTAAGCAACAATGAAGAAATAGCTCACTATTTATAGAAGAAAAAATCTACTGTTCCCCGGATCCCGCGGATCCCTCCCACAAGGGATCCGGCTAGCGTAAGGCTAGGGATCCGTGGGACGCTCATCTTTTCCCATGGGGATTTTTGGTTATGGGTCATGGGTTATGGGTTGATCCATGGGTTTCTTTCTAGATACAATGTATCTCTAGAATACATTGAACTTGGCTAAGTGGTTTGGACAAAACCATGGGTTATGGGTCAATACCATTTGCTAGTTTTTTTACCCATTTAGTATATACTCGTTTTTACCTATTTTAGTATAAACTTGTTTTTACCCATTTTAGTATATACTTAGTTAAGCATATGTTAGCCCAATATGTAAACACTAGTTGTTGTACATATGTATCTAAATCATAAAATCACTTATACTTGTTTTAGTGTTTTATGTGAAAACGTTAGTGTGTTAGAAAACTATTGAATCAAACTATTTACGTATTTTATTTGTTTCGTTAAAATGATTTTACGTTTGTTATCGACAAAACATTAGAATATCGTAAAATATAAATAAACGTTTTTACGGCTTATTTGTATGAACACTAATAATAAAAATAAAATAAAAAAATCATTTTTTTCACTTTTTTTTTTTTTTACATTTTGTTCGTTATTTGAAATTTGCACGAAGAAATCATACGTGATTAAACACTAATTTGAATATACTGATAAAATTATGTGTGATATTAGTGTTAAATCGCATATGAAATATAATAAAATTACATGTGATATTGGTGTTAAAATCACATATAATTTTAATACATATCATATTAATTTAACACTAATAACACATGTGATTGTTAAAATATTCAAATTAGTTTTTAATTATATGTGATTTCTCATGCAGGTTTCAACAACGAAAAAAAATGACGAAAAAGGTGAAAAACGGAAAAAGAAAAAATTGTCGAAAATATATCAAAATGTAATTATTTTCTATCATCTATTAATGGTTTAAAAGATATTTAAATTAAAATATATATGTGAAATATTAAAATATTTTTAATCTCAAATATTAATATATTTTTAGATGAACGTGATGATGAGTTTGTTAGTATGTAACAAAATTTTAATATTTAAAATAACTCTCCTCAACTTTCCTCCATATTTATACACTATATAAGTTTTTTAATTTATTTTTAAACGGCTACTCTATATAATAAGGGTTGTGGGATGCGTTAACAACGACACAACCACAAACCAAAAATAATAAGAGGGAGTATCCATGGCGGCTGCAAGTATCGGAAACACAAATTCAGACACTTACAAGAAGATTCCTAACATAAAGTTTACAAAACTTTTCATCAACGGAGATTTCGTGGATTCCATTTCAGGTTCTGTCTCTCACTGTTTTGTGCATGTGAATTTGTGAAAATTTAAGTATTTTGAACATAGTAGTTATCTATACTCCCTTATAAAGGAGCAATAAACACAACCTAACTCCGAACCATACTTCAAACCTATATTTAAGATTCAGCCACCCGAACCTAACACATATAAAAACTCACCACACACACAAAGACTCTTCTTACACAGTCAAATCTCAAAATCTCTCACCCTCTCTCTAAAATCACACATTACAACACTATCATTCCCTCATATAATCACAACAAACTACAATCGCCGAACCCGCCGCCCTCGAACCCCCATAAACGAAACCCAATTACTGAGGTATCTTTTTGTGTTTTTTATATATAAATCTATTTTCTTTTTCAAGTTTTGATGGTTTTTTAGTTATTATAACATTTTTGAAGATGTTTTTTTTGTATATTTGAAGCAGTCGGCGCCGGATCTGTTGTTGCAACCGCGGTATCCGTAGTAGTCTCTCACATAATTACTGCCGACCCCCACCACGGAAACCTCTACATGACGAAAGGTTTATTTTCTGTTCATATGTATAGTTTATTTTAGTTTTGAAGACATTTTATATAGATCTATCTATACTTTTTTTAGATCTAACATTCCCCCAATTTTTTAGCCGCCACCGCCGATTCAGGCGAAATATTCCGTTGCCGCCGCCATAACATGCTCTGCCTCCTCCAGAATATGTTGTTGTCACCGTTGGAGTCGCCGGAAACAGCTTCTAAGTAAAAAAACGTGTTGGTAAATTTTTTTGTAGGTTCATGTATCTATAACCCTTTATAAAAGAGCAATATCCCCATCCTGCTTCCCGAACCTAAGAATTAAGATTCAGCCATCCCAACCAACATCAAAGCCTAAATTTACACACACCTATCCAACATCCGAACCTAAAAAATAAAAACCATAAATAACTTCTCCCCACCCATTCATTCTCATCATCTCTCTCTCTCACCTAAAAAAAACAAGCACATACAAACACATTCTTATCTTTTTCTCTCTTTTCATCCTCCACCATCATCACCAAAAATCACACCCCACCAAACCATCACCACCTCCGAGACCCTCATCACAACCGAGACCATCACCTCCAAGACAACCATCTTTTACAGATCTGAGTTTGTATAATATTTTTGACAATTTTTTTATTTTTAGATCTATATATTTAAGTTTTAAAGGGTTTTTATTTTTAGATTTTTACATTTTATATATTTGAATTAGTATTCCATTTTTGACATTTTTTTTAGGGTTTAGTGAAGCCGTCGCCGCCGCTGGTACCGGCACCGGCACCTGCTAATGTCACCTATAAAGTTGATAATGTATTTTGTTGTGTAAATTGTTTTATAAGTTTATGTAAAGATTATGTATATTTTGTTATAAAGTTTATGTAAATTTTATGTTGTAGAGTTGAAGATCTGAAGTCAACTTTGTTATAAAGTATGTGTATTCATTAAAACATGCTGTGTTGCCAGAAGTTGCTATCGTAGTCGGAATCTGCAGCCGAAGCTGTGCCGGAATCTGGCCAACGATGTGCCAGAGTCTGCTCTAAATGTATATTTTTTTAATAGTTTTTCTATACATTTGTTTTTATTTGTTTGTGTTACTTTATTGTAAATTTGTTTATATGAATTGTTGTATAAAGTGTAAAAACTGTTGGTATATATTTTGTTGTATCTTAGGCCATGTTGTTGAATAAAAGTTTTATTCTGTGAAATTATAAAAATTGTATATAGTTTAAAATTGTTTTCGAATTTATAAAGTGGTAACTGTTTTCTCGATTTAAAGTATTTTGAATTTGATTTTTTTTTTCTTTTTTTTTATTCTTCTTTTGAAATCTGAAACATGAAAAAGTTGCAATTTTTTAAAAAGTTCAAAGTTTTGTTTAGTTTTATGGAAGCGTTTAAAAATTTGAAAATTTTGAATATTTTCAAGATTCAATTTGTTGAACAAGTTTTATATGTGTTTAGATGGAGGTTTTTGAATGGCCTCATTATCAGTTGATTTCTGGTGACGAGCTATTTGTTACAAATTAAAACTATTAATTTATTTGGTCATATCAGATATCTCATCTACCCGATCCTCATATTCAAAATTTTCAGTCATCAAAATTTGCTTCTCAGTGCTAAATTTGAATTTGTGTAAAAAAGTAGATTAATTTCAGTTTTCAAGAATGCAAATGGTAACCAGCTATGGTTCATAAACCAAAGTAAACCCAAAATGTCAAAAAAGTAAATGTAGCCCGCTATTGTTTGACTTACTTTTCCCTTTAACAAAATATAACTTGGAAGTAGTGAGGAGACCTATATATCTATGACTACACTAAACAATCACAAGACTCAATTTTTTTGAGGACACGCATTATTCAAACCATATCAACTTGGGAAACACACCAACAATTATCAACAACTTCTGTAAATGTAAAATAGAAGTAAAGTTGTCCAAATTATGCAAACCATATCACTTGCATTGTATCGTATAACATAATATATTTGTATTCGTGAGTTTGTTTTCAAAGAATCCATAAAAAAATAAGATTAGAAGTTAAAGATATATATCGTAGTAAATTTATGGTTTAAATGACTTCCAAGATAATTTTAAGTGACACAATCATAATTTTCATTTTCGTTGTAGAAACGTGCACTTTTACTAAAAGAATAAGATGCATCATTATTTTGAGTCAGCCGAACTCAACGAAGCTTGAGTCAGATTGACCCGAATATTTATGTTGGTTTTGTCCTTGGTTACACATCATAATAGCTGATGGTTCATAATATACGCTGAAGGTGCATGTAGGGGTGTTATCGGGTCGGGTTATCGGGTTTATCGAGTCGGGTTGATTCAGGTTTTTTGTTATGGAAATGTGACTGGCAAACCGACTCTATAAGGAATCGGGTTCCGGTTGTTGTCGGGTTATGTTATTTCAGGTCGGATGATTCGGGTTATCGGGTTATAAATGAAACAAAAGCGAAGAAAAAAAATAAAATTTGCAAAGTAGAAAAGTTGCCATGCATAAGCGCAACTGCGCAAGTAGTATAAATGAAACAACTACCAGCTGTACAATCATAAAAAAGTATGCATAGCACAAAAGCAAAAGAAAAGCTTTCAGTATGCCAAAAATATAATATATGCATCGTATAAAAGTTAAAACGAATGTTTCAGCAGGCCAAAAATAAAATAAAAGATAGCATTAATTGGGAATAGCAGTACGTAGGCAAAAATATATAATAGCACCAGTAAGCAAAACTTTCAAATTACACTAATATAAATCACAAGTGAGCTATTAAATTTTTAATAAAAGCAATTATGTATTATATTTTGGATAAGATAAATAATCCAACCCAAACCCGACCCTGATAAGATAAATAAGCCAAACAAACAATAAGATCAACACCTTTAACTGTTACAATCAACCCAACTGAGCCTACAGCTTTCTCTGATGCAGAATTGGTGTCCAAGCTTGTACTTCAAATGTCAAAATGATCTGGAACGTTTACCTCTGACGAAAGTAAAGTGTTTGACGCATTGCTGGATTACCAACTTAAAACAGGATGCAAAGCGGCAGCTGAAACGGCTAAGCGTCCTAGAGACGATGATGATGCGGATAAAGATAAAGAATCAAAACGCAAAAAGAAGTTTGATGAATCCTCCTCTATGCCACCACCACTCCAAAGGACTCCAACCGAAAGAAGATCTCCTCCACGTTCGACTACTACAGAGAAACCTCAGGACTCTGAGTTACCACCATCAACAGAGAAAACCGGTGATCACTTCGAATACACTGGTGGTGACGATGAAGAGATCCCAGAGCCTCAACAACAACCCACCTCTTCCGCCACAACAAAGAAACCAGAATCATCATCAAAGCCAAAGAAAAAGAAGAAGAAGACCGTTGTTGTCTCATGGCTAGATGAAGATGAACCTGAAGAGTATGACTGGTTCTCTAAACTTATTGATGCTACACCTCACTTACCGGAAGGTCAGGAAATGGTAGATGGTCGTACATTGGAGCATGCTAAGTTTATTCAAGAAAAGTTTAGGGTGAAGAAAATGACTAAGGCAGAGTTGAAGCGAATCAAGAACGATGCATTTCAACTTCTTAAAGACAGCTTAGAGAGTGCAATTGAAGTAGAATATCATCTCGACAACATTGCAAGGGCTATGTCTAACAACATCGATTGGCTCAACCCTGAAGCTAACATTGACTACACCAGAAAAGACAAGGCTCCATATTACACTGACTGGACCAGACCACTACCTACAATTGGCCAACCGGATAAACCCAAGATTCCATTCCGCTATTTCTTCAACAATGACCTAGAGTTTCTTTTACACGGTAGCGATGTCTCCATGAAATATGCTACATCACTCACACTCCCTTTCCCGGCAGCAATATACTCAAACAACATAGCCATCGAGGAATACGCCACACACATGTTTGCTGACAAAGTGGAAAAGTACGACATCGATACATTGTATGGGATTCATCATTGGCCTGAACGCCGAAGAATCTACTACAAGAGCTGCCAGGTTCTTACATGAAAGAAGGAAGTAGTTAGTGATAAACGGATCGTTGTTATTAAGCATGTTACTCTTTCGTCAAAGTGGGACTACACATTCCTCAAGAAAATAGTGGTCAAACGACAAGACGAAGAGGACTATGACTTCTGTGAAGTGGATTTTCAGAGATTGTCGCTAAATGACAATAAAGATATGTATCTCGCTAAGGTGCAAGGACGAATGCGACATTTCTCCACAGAAATCCAACGCAAGTACATCAAGTCAGTATTAATCTTCATCAGAAGCATAGTGATCCAAGAGCGTGTAGAAGACATTCAACTTGCCGTGGAATCGTATCAGAAACGTGTCAATCTCATGAAACCTCAGCTCGACCTTCCAGACATAAACCAGCTTGCTCAGTACACCTTAATCAAGAAACCATTTGGGGTAGTCTACAGAAGTGAACTACACCACAATTACTTCATGGCGTGCAAAGAGCTACACAAGTTTGGGGATCACACATTGAAGAAAGTCAGGGACGGTTTAGCTTATCGGTTAAAGGAGATACAAGAAGGCATTGGGTCACCGAAGAGATGGAATTTGAGGGATAGAAGGGATGTTAAGAAACTCATCACGCGGATTGATGAAAGGTTTTTCAGAAGGGATCAGATCAGAACTTTGGAGAGCTTCGTAGGTGGTCGTCCAAGCATATCTCTCACAGGCTATCAACGTCCAGAACGCATTCCCGGAGTTATTGCTGGACTACCTGAATCTCCTGGTACCCCTTAATCTGTTTCTCTTATCATATTTTGGATGTGTGATTTTATCTGACTATGGCTTGTGCACAAATAACAGTGTACAACCCGTTCGTGTCATGAAAGGACCCTGTGGTACGCTTCAGTGCCACAATCCTTATAAAAGGAGCGAAAGCTTCTAACTTTTGAGTAAAACTAATCAAAACTTTCACTTTCAAAGTTTTGCTCAAAAGAACAAGTACTTCCCCTTATGATTTTTCAAAACCTCAAAAGTTTATATCACTTGTTGAGGGGGAGTATTTGCTTAAAACTTTGTTCACAAATTGTTCTTCGTGGTATCTTCCAACAAAACTCGAAATGGTCATATTCGATATCAAAATTTCGTCAAAAATAACATTTTATATGCCATTTTTGAGGGGGAGAAAAATTATGTGATAAGAAATATATTGTGAATTACTATTGAATCTTCGTGATAAGACTTAACTCTTGAATTGACGAGATCTAAACTGTCATTCATCGAAAAGATCTGTCTTCCAAGACTTATCCGAGTAGATTGTACCTATTCGAGAAGCTCTTGATAGACATGAACTTTGACGGGTTTGACAACCTTTCGAGGTTTGTCCACACCTTCAAGATAGTTATTAGAGCTAGTTGTCACCTAAAAGCTGACAATGTAACTCTTTAACTATGCAACGTAACCGTGTCTCGCGGGGAATTGTCTATCTTGAGTTGATCAATTCAAAAGTGCACGCTCTTCTCTCACCATGCAGATTTCTGTCAAAATACTTAAGCACGTGTGGAGGGGGAGTATTTCTACAAAATCCTAAACTCTCAATAGTGGTACTAAATGCTTTTATTCATAACCACTTTGAGAGATTTTCAAGTTAATGGTTTTATGGCAACATAGGTTAGTCATGGAGTTATAAGGTGACTAAGGTTAGGAATAACCGTCGTATGATCCGCCAGAGCCGGAGGGATCTACCCAAGGACACCACCAATAGTTAGAATTAGAAGTCCTTAGGTATGGTTATAAAAAGGAGAAAATGAGAATCGGAGAAAGAATGAGTTGAAGAAATAAAAAGAAAAGTAAATAAAATGGTGAAAAAAATAGCCCTCCAGATTACTCAACTTAGGGCAGACACCGGGTTCAATTCATATGCTACTGGTTGTCACTTGATGACGCCGGTATTGAAGATCAAAGTCGTCATGGACCCAGTGACGCATGCACTAAACCTTCTTAGCCACTCAAGTTTCTCTCAACAGAAGCTTGTTTCATTCTCACAGGGAACCCTACGTAAACTATTGGCTTTCCCTTAGAGATTGCTGGTATTGAAGAAGGAGACCCTCTCCCTAGTCTCCGCTTAGGAAAACCAAAACGCACTATTGAGTCTAGAGCCACGAGATTCATCAAAAGATCTCTTAGGTACACTTGACAATTCATCGCTTGTCGTTCAACAATAAGAACACAAGTGATACATTATCGTGTCCTTCACAGATCTTAGCAATCTGTCGAGAACATTTATGAGAGGTTCACACATGTGATCCTCAGTGATTGAATGGAAACTCCTGCCAGGGTCAACATCAAACAGCCCTAACAGCAGGTCACTTCGGTAACTCCCCGTGGATTACGCTTAGTGTGTCTCAAACGGTCTACAGTCGTGGGGTGATGCTTCGGTGTACCTCAGCGACTCATTTGAACTGTAGGTGTACTTCGGTACATCGCGTTATCTCACTTGTGGGACTCCAGTTCAGGAACAGCCTTTGTGAGAATTAGAGTCGTGTTTTCACACTATGCTGTTAACACACTCGAAATTCAAACTTGTAAGCGCTGGATTATTTCTAACCCATGTTTTATGTTTTCTTCTTATGGATGCTTGCGGGTAGAAAAGATCGTGCAGATTCTCCACATGCTCATACCAATATCAATTGAAGTTCTCTCAAAAGGCAACACAAAGTCAGAATGATTCTTCGTCAAAGTCAAAGAATCTACAAAGTTTAAAGACTAAGAGAACTACATCAGTATTGAAATCCAACGTTAAAGAGCGTGTGAGCATGTTGGAGAAAGACGTGGAGACACTGGAGCAACGAAGCGGACCGGATGCAGATAACCACAACATACTATCACTACAACCACAAAGAACAAAGATCTAAGAACAATGAAAATGAAGATGTCATAGCTGAAAAACTTCAAAGTAAACAAGATCCCTACACTGGGGAGATTTTTCGAATCAAGACACTTCTTCTCACAAGAAAGAAGAATGTCAGAAGACGTCAAAGCTACTATTACATCAGCACCTACAACGTTTAAAGATCAAATCATCAATCACTAACACTTAGGGGGAGATTGTTGGAATCACTCCTAAACTAGAATTCAAGTGTTAGTAATTAATATGTAATAGTTAGCTTAATTATGGCTTTTATGTTAGTAATCAAGGTTAGGCTCATGTAGAAAGCCCATGAGCCTATCCAAAGCCCAATAAGGAAAGGATGGGAACCTAGTGTGTTGCCCTAGCTCCCTCCTATAAATAATCTTGTAACTCTCATTAGAGAGTTGGTTGTTCACATTTACATTTCACTTATGCTTAACTTTTCTCTCATATCCTACGCGTAGAGTGTGTGTGTGTTCATCAGATCCTTCCTTCATCTCCTTTCTTATATTGATGCTTGTGTTACATAAATGGGAACCTTACATTTTATCTTTTAGATGGATGGTGAGGATAATTCCTTTGGTATATGATAAAAGTTTGATATGTAAAATAACCCTACTCAGGATTAAAGATCAATTACATAACAAACTTTTCTCACATATCAAGTGATCAATATCCACCCTTCATCATTATTTGATCTAATGGATGTAATTAATCCAACAATTTAAAAAAACTCACTTTCATTCTTTTTTTCAAATGATAATATCTTTTTATCCGTTAATTACAAATTAAAAATATATATATATATCATCACGGCGAGTATTTAATTATCTTTGTATATATAGGCCACTTTGATATACTTTCAAAAAAAAATACTAATTGTGAAAAACTAGAAGGGGGGTTGAATAGTTTTGCCAATTAAAACTTCCTTTTAAACTATTTAGATCGACTTATGTCATTCTATTTGGATGTGTGTGTTGGATGTTGATAAACAAACATATATAAGTATGTAATGAAAAGATAAGAGTAAGAAGCACAAAACCACAACGCGAGTATTTATAGTGGTTCGGCTACAAGGACACCTTCCTTGCCCTACTCCACTCCCCGAGTCACCTACTCGAGAGTTCGTAATCACTACACCAATTTCCTTATGGCGGAGAAGCCTTCACAACGTCACCTACCCTTTTTCCGGTGCTAGGCTAACCACCGGGTTCTTTCACTCCAAAGTGAACCACACCTGCACAACGTCGCCTACCCTTTATAAGGTACTAGGCTAAGTACCTAGTTCTTTCACACCAAGGTGAACCACACCTACACAACGTCGCCTACCCTTTATTAGGTACTGGGCTAAGCACCTAGTTCCATTGCAATGGAGGAACTACTACCCAACACTACACCAACGACTAATCCCAAAGGAGATCCTTGGATCTAGTACTAATCTATCTTGTACATCGAAACACACCATATCGAATGTACATCTAAGGCACCTTTCACTAATGCCTTTAACTAGATCTTCAAGACACCCTTCACTAATGTCTTGTGTCTTGACTTCTAAGCACCATTCAATAATGCTTATAGTCTTGACTTCTAAGCACCTACCACAAGTGCTAATGATATGGACGATAGATACCCTTCACTAATATCTTCGTCTTGACACTTGAGACACCTTTCACAAATGTTTTCAACACTTCTTAGGAAAAGAAAAACAATCATCAACAAGAAGACTTCAGTAGTCTTGATGATGAGGAAGCATGGCAACTCATGGACTTGAGCTTGCTCGACTTCAAAGGTGGTGATCTCGCCTTTAAGAGGAACCTAGAATATCACACAAAAACAAAACTACAAACATAGATCTCTTGGATCTGAGGTTAGAGAGTTTTCAACTTTAGGGGAAAGTATGTTAGAAAGTGGTAAGCAACAATGAAGAAATAGCTTACTATTTATAGAAGAAAAAATCTACTATTCCCCGGATCCGGCTAGCGTAAGGCTAGGGATCCGTGGGACGCTCATCTTTGCCCATGGGTATTTTTGGTTATGGGTCATGGGTTATGGGTTGATCCATGGGTTTCTTTCTAGATACAATGTATCTCTAGAATACATTGAACTTGGCTAAGTGGTTTGGACAAAACCATGGGTTATGGGTCAATACCATTTGCTAGTTTTTTTACCCATTTAGTATATACTCGTTTTTACCTATTTTAGTATAAACTTGTTTTTACCCATTTTAGTATATACTTAGTTAAGCATATGTTAGCCCAATATGTAAACACTAGTTGTTGTACATATGTATCTAAATCATAAAATCACTTATACTTGTTTTAGTGTTTTATGTGAAAACGTTAGTGTGTTAGAAAACTATTGAATCAAACTATTTACGTATTTTATTTGTTTCGTTAAAATGATTTTACGTTTGTTATCGACAAAACATTAGAATATCGTAAAATATAAATAAACGTTTTTACGGCTTATTTGTATGAACACTAATAATAAAAATAAAATAAAAAAATCATTTTTTTTCACTTTTTTTTTTTTTTACATTTTGTTCGTTATTTGAAATTTGCACGAAGAAATCATACGTGATTAAACACTAATTTGAATATACTGATAAAATTATGTGTGATATTAGTGTTAAATCGCATATGATATGTAATAAAATTACATGTGATATTGGTGTTAAAATCACATATAATTTTAATACATATCATATTAATTTAACACTAATAACACATGTGATTGTTAAAATATTCAAATTAGTTTTTAATTATATGTGATTTCTCATGCAGGTTTCAACAACGAAAAAAATGACGAAAAAGGTGAAAAACGGAAAAAGAAAAAATTGTCGAAAGTATATCAAAATGTAATTATTTTCTATCATCTATTAATGGTTTAAAAGATATTTAAATTAAAAAATATATGTAAAATATTAAAATATTTTTAATCTCAAATATTAATATATTTTTAGATGAACGTGATGATGAGTTTGTTAGTATGTAACAAAATTTTAATATTTAAAATAACTCTCCTCAACTTTCCTCCATATTTATACACTATATAAGTTTTTTAATTTATTTTTAAACGGCTACTCTATATAATAAGGGTTGTGGGATGCGTTAACAACGACACAACCACAAACCAAAAATAATAAGAGGGAGTATCCATGGCGGCTGCAAGTATCGGGAACACAAATTCAGACACTTATAAGAAGATTCCTAACATAAAGTTTACAAAACTTTTCATCAATGCAGATTTCGTGGATTCCATTTCAGGTTCTGTCTCTCACTGTTTTGTGCATGTGAATTTGTGAAAATTTAAGTATTTTGAACATAGTAGTTATCTATACTTCCTTATAAAGGAGCAATAAACACAACCTAACTCCGAACCATACTTCAAACCTATATTTAAGATTCAGCCACCCGAACCTAACACATATAAAAACTCACCACACACACAAAGACTCTTCTTACACAGTCAAATCTCAAAATCTCTCACCCTCTCTCTAAAATCACACATTACAACACTATCATTCTCTCATATAATCACAACAAACTACAATCGCCGAACCCGCCGCCCTCGAAACCCCATAAACGAAACCCAATTACTGAGGTATCTTTTTGTGTTTTTTATATATAAATCTATTTTGTTTTTCAAGTTTTGATGGTTTTTTAGTTATTATAACATTTTTGAAGATGTTTTTTTTGTATATTTGAAGCAGCCGGCGCCGGATCTGTTGTTGCAACCGCGGTATCCGTAGTAGTCTCTCACATAATTACTGCCGACCCCCACCACGGAAACCTCTACATGACGAAAGGTTTATTTTCTTTTCATATGTATAGTTTATTTTAGTTTTGAAGACATTTTATATAGATCTATCTATACTTTTTTTAGATCTAACATTCCCCCAATTTTTTAGCCGCCACCGCCGATTCAGGCGAAATATTCCGTTGCCGCCGCCATAATATGCTCTGCCTCCTCCAGAATATGTTGTTGTCACCGTTGGAGTCGCCGGAAACAGCTTCTAAGTAAAAAAATGTGTTGGTAAATTTTTTTGTAGGTTCATGTATCTATAACCCTTTATAAAAGAGCAATATCCCCATCCTGCTTCCCGAACCTAAGAATTAAGATTCAGCCATCCCAACCAACATCAAAGCCTAAATTTACACACACCTATCCAACATCCGAACCTAAAAAATAAAAACCATAAATAACTTCTCCCCACCCATTCATTCTCATCATCTCTCTCTCTCACCTAAAAAAAACAAGCACATACAAACACATTCTTATCTTTTTCTCTCTTTTCATCCTCCACCATCATCACCAAAAATCACACCCCCACCGAACCATCACCACCTTCGAGACCCTCATCACAACCGAGACCATCACCTCCAAGACACCCATCTTTTACAGATCTGAGTTTGTATAATATTTTTGACAATTTTTTTTATTTTTAGATCTATATATTTAAGTTTTGAAGGGTTTTTACTTTTAGATTTTTACATTTTATATATTTGAATTAGTATTCCATTTTTGACATTTTTTTTAGGGTTTAGTGAAGCCGTCGCCGCCGCTGGTACCGGCACCGGCACCTGCTAATGTCACCTATAAAGTTGATAATGTATTTTGTTGTGTAAATTGTTTTATAAGTTTATGTAAAGATTATGTATATTTAGTTATAAAGTTTATGTAAATTTTATGTTGTAGAGTTGAAGATCTGAAGTCAACTTTGTTATAAAGTATGTATATTCATTAAAACATGTTGTGTCGCCAGAAGTTGCTATCGTATTCGGAATCTGCTGCCGAAGCTGTGCCGGAATCTGGCCAACGATGTGCCAGAGTCTGCTCTAAATGTATATTTTTTTAATAGTTTTTCTATACATTTGTTTTTATTTGTTTGTGTTACTTTATTGTAAATTTGTTTATATGAATTGTTGTATAAAGTGTAAAAACTGTTGGTATATATTTTGTTGTATCTTAGGCAATGTTGTTGAATAAAAGTTTTATTCTGTGAAATTATAAAAATTGTATATAGTTTAAAATTGTTTTCGAATTTATAAAGTGGTAACTGTTTTCTCGATTTAAAGTATTTTGAATTTGATTTTTTTTTCTTTGACTAAAATACACCGTTTGGTCCCTAAACTTGTAGTGGAGGATCGCGATGGGACGAAACCGGGCATATTCATCGTCGGAGGTCCCTATTTCAAGGTTTTCACTCGCTACAAGTCCATTTGACCATTTGCCGTTAGTCAAGGACATCTCAAGGCGTTACATTTGTCTTTAGTCCAAGGGCAATTTTGACATTTGCATATTTCAATTAAAAATTTCTTAATTATTGCCACAGGTAATGTAACCCTCTTTCCGCCCCAATAAACACATAGTCTGTATTATCAATCGTCCCAGAACTTTCGTTACAAGAATTATCAGAATTCACAAACCCTAATTGCATGTCACAAAACCCCTGTTTATCGATCATAAAACTGAAACATGGAGTTTACCATATGGAAAGTAAGAAGACAGTCAGGTTATCCAGTTGATGATACCATCCTATACGACTCCGCTAAGAAGAAATACGGTACTGTTTTTTTTTTTGTTGATTACAGTCATTGGAATTTGTAATTGTGGTATTTATTGTTTCCCAATTAAGTTTATAGAATGCTTCAAACATATATTGACATGTTTTCAGGTGGTAGATCTAAAATGTTTAGTATGAGGGTTCATCACAAAGGTGTCTTTAAGTACTGGCCTGGTAGAATATACGTTGGAGGTATGGAAAGTTTAGTTGATTTGGTTGATGTTGATAGTGTGTCAGTTGAAGAGTTGGATGTGCTTATGTATGAATTGGGTTATGAGCTCGGTTCAAAAAATTACTATTACTTTGTTAAGCCTGGTAGTAATTTAGATGATGGTTTGTATAGCTTAAGTGAGAGTGCTAATTTAGAAATATTGAAAGATCTTGTTGATGACCATAAGATGATAGAGGTTTATGTTGAAAATGGTAAGACAACATTAGACGTTGATCAAATGTCACCAAACTCAATTAGGACAGTTATTGCTGATGTGGATGCAACAAAGAAAAAGGCAGCTCTTGCTATTGTTCCATGTTGCTCAAAGAAATTGTTCTTAGAAAACATTGTTAATAAGTCTGTGGTAGAGGACTTATGAAGTCAATACTTTGGTACAATCTAGTCAGATGCCAGAAACACAACCCTTGTTTCCAGCTGTAGAGGTCTGTCAAACTGAAGATGTTGCAGGTGATGTCAACAAGCATATAGATAAACATATTGAGCATATCCAAATAGATAGTCCTGAAGAGGTATCTCAAAATGATCAAGAGTTTGGTCATCATGAGGAGGAAACATGTAATCCTGTGGATCATATCCAAAAAGGTAAATCTGTGCAGGTTAGTGAAATCGATGAAGCTGTAAGTGATGACAATGTGAGTGAGACAGACACTTATATGAGTGACGATGATGATATTGAGAACAATGGTGATGGAAACACAGTTGTCGATGAGGCTAATACTTTTGAGGAGCCTGATTTTGATGTTAATCTGTTCAAAGTGACCGAGACTACAGATTTACCATCTATAGGTACCACCAGCCAGCTACCACATGATTTTTTTAAGAAAAATGAGTTGGATTTGTTAGATGATAATGATTTTGCAAGTGGTTCTGAGAATGAGGATGAGTATGTTATTAGGAGGAACAAATTGAGGCCATACAAGAAACAAAAGTTAAGTGAGGCAGCACAAACAGAGGACGAAATATATTTTTTCTGTGGTCAAAGTTTTGTAACTGCAAAAGAAGTGAAAGATAGGATCTACATGCTTTCAATAAAGACTAGGAGGAAATTGCAACTAATTAAGAATGACAAACAGAAAATTAGGGTTAGGTGTCTCGGACAAATACCTGTTTGTGGAATAACCGAAGGTTCAGGGCTGGGGAAAGTCCCAAAGAGGAAAAATGGTCCGATAACTAGAGGCCTCGGTAGGGATGTGTATTTGCGAAAGCGCAAGGAGCAAGTAACAGAGTGTCCATGGTTGTTGTATGTAGCCAAAAATACAGATAAAGATGTATGGATTGTTCGAACTTTCAAGGATGAACACAAATGTTTGCAATCAAGAGACATTAAAGCTTGTGACTACAAGTTTCTTTCGAAGCAAATAGTTGACCAAGTTCAAGTCAATCCAGATATTCCAATCAGGGCTGTTCAAGATCAGCTCAGTAAACAGTTTGAAGTTCAGGTGTCTATGCAAAAAGCGTTAAGGGCAAAAAACAAGGCAGAAAATGAGATTAGGGGTGATCATAAGCAGCGGTACACCCTTTTAAGAGACTATGTTGAAGAGTTGCAGAAAACTAACCCAGATACAACAGTTAGGATAAGTGTACAAACTGCAACAGATGCAACAAGTCCAACCAGAGTTTTCAAGAGAATGTATGTATGCTTAGGCGCATTGAAGGAAGGATACAAAGCTTGTCAAAGAGAGTTGTTGGGGTTAGATGGTGCTTTTATGAGGGGTCCTTTTCCTGGCCAGCTTCTAACAACAGTCGGTATAGACAGCAACAATGGAATATACCCTGTAGCATACGCGGATGCAGAGGCTGAAAGCAAAGACTCATGGATTTGGTTTCTTGAATGTCTAAGAGATGATCTTGATTTGCAACGAAACTCAAACTACACTTTTATCAGCGACAGGCAAAAGGTGATGTTACCATTTTGTTGATTAGAATCACTTGTATTTTCCTTATATGCAAATTTTATTAGTAAGGAATTGATGTTTATTTGTGCAGGGTAGAATTCCAGCGTTAGCAGAAGTATTCCCTAGTGCTGAACACAGATATTGTTTGAAGCACATCCATGATAATATGAAATTGCAATGGAATGCTAAAGCATACAAGGAACATTTGTGGAGATGTGCAGCAGCAACAACCGTCCAACAATTTGAGGCAGCCATGCTGGAATTCAAGAGTTTTAGCGAACCTGCCCATGCTTGGTTAAGTAAGATACCACCAACTCATTGGTCAAGGTCGCATTTTTCAGGTACCTAACCAAATCTATGTCTACTTGTACATCTTTTGTTCTACGACATTTTTAAGGAACCTAACCAAACAAGTTGTAGGGAGGGCTCATTCTGATGTGCTACTTAATAACATGTGTGAGGTGTTCAATGGGAAACTAGTGGGAGGTAGGCACCAACCGATCATTACTGATTTGGAATACATTAGAGAGTACTGTATGAAAAGAATAGTGAACGTTGTGAATGTGATTCAAAAATGTGCCGGAACATTAACACCAAAGGCAACACTCATGTTAGATGCAATCAAGAAAGAGGCTTATAAGTACACTGCTTTACGGGTTGAAGGAGAAAAGTATGAGGTCAGTGGATGGGGAGACAAGTGTGTTGTGAATGTTGAAGCTAGGGCTTGTACATGTAGAAGATGGGAGCTTACAGGCATGCCATGTAAACATGTTGTTGCTACCCACCGGTGTATGAGGTTGAATGGAATGCAAATAGGATCTGTTGAATCATGGGTTCATCCATGTTACTTGCTTAAGACTTGGGAAGAAACTTACAAACACCACATCCAGCCAATAAACGGTTATAAGCATTGGTATAAGTCACAGGTGCCTACAACCATTCTTCCACCTAAACATCATAAATCATTAGGTAGGCCACGAAAGAAAAGAACCAGGGCTTTTACTGAAAATGATAATTGTGAAAAAACCAGTAACTTGTCACAGTCTGGTAAGAGTGTGGTTTGTGGTATTTGTGGCAATGCTGGTCACAACAAGAAAACATGTCTTGGGCAAGGAGGTGTTACAGGAAGTCAAGGCACTACACAACAGTCTCAAAAAACAGGTTCATCCCAGCCAAAAGTTACATCAAAGAAGAAGGCAAAGGTTACAGGTGACAACTATGCAGGTAATGATCAACCAAGTGTGGTCCAGTCTCAATCTGGAAGTCAAGTTGATGCTGCTTCTGGTGGGTCTCCAAAGCAATTCTGGACTAAAACCAAGATTATAGCAGCAAAGCTTTCTTCACCACAAAAAATTGCTAGTTAAGCATATGAAAGCCAATGTTATCCATCGAATATGTATTCCCCTAAACAATATTTGCTGTGTTTAAACAATGTATGTTTATGAACTTTGTAGACTCCCAAATGTTAAGCATTTGGAAATATATCCATTTGCGTTATGTATGAAATCATGTCATTTTAGTGTATGGGTTTAATTGTGTTTTTATTGTATTGTTTTTAGAGTCTTCATACATCTGTGTTTTGAGTTGGTTACTGTTATTGTATTATCACAAACACTAATGAAGGATCAAAGATGGATGAACAACACCATATGGAGTTTATGTTGATACTCAAAAGTGGTGTCTGGTCATCCATCCTTGAGACTTCATATGTCTATGGTTCTCTATGGTTCTTGGATCTGTTGAACTTGGATTTGTGTTTTGAGTTTGGTTACTGTTATTCTATTATCACAAACACTAATGAAGGATCAAAGATGGATGAACAACACCATATCAAGTTTATGTTGATGCTCAGAAATGGTGTCTGTTCATCCATCACTGATCATTCATCCATCTTTGATACTTGTATCTGGGTTTCGAGTTGGATACAGTTATTCTATCATGACAAACAGGAATGAAGGATGAAAGATGGATGAACAACACCATATCAAGTTTAAGTTGATACTCGAAAGTGGTGTCTGTTCATCCATCTCTCATCATTCATCCATCTTTGATACTTGTAGCTTTGTTATGAGTTTGATCATTTTACTAAGGTGTGGTTTGACTTACATAATATTTGTGTGGCAACTAAGGTGGGTTTGATCATTTATAAGGGGTAGGAGAAAGTATTAAAGGCATAACACTCAAAAGGACTAAAGGATAAAAGTAAAACTACGAATACTGTAGAAGGACCAAACTACATAAAAACTTGACTTTTCAAAAGTCAACCATCGCCACACTTCTACTTACACATCACCACACGTCTACTTACACAGACCATACATACCACCGACTGAAAAGGCAAAAAACCACCTACATTGCTAACCCACTAGATAAACCAAGCACAGACGGCAATGATGAGTATCCAGGAGAAAACACAGAAATTCCTTAGTCGGCAGAGTTTCTCCTTCTCAAGGAGGAGTTCAGCTAGGGTATCGGCTTGAGTAGCCTCTAGCTCATTTGCCCTGGCGACTGCGTCCATAGTATCCATGGTCTTGCTGATGAGGGCTTGTTGGCATTCTTGCAACGCCGCCTCATTACGCTGGATATGCCTTTGCAAGTAGAGGAACACCTCCCTTGCTCTGGTGGTTTGTGGTGGATCCAACCACCCATTTATGGGACACCTGGATCCCTAAAAAATCAGAAAACAAACGTTTGAACACACTTAAAAGCTGACTCCAAGATGAAACTATTAACTAAACATGTTAAATTAAAAAAATACAACCAGTAGAATGCTAGCCAACCTGAACAGGACATGCATAGTATCGCCTGCCGGCGTTGACATTATTCCAGCAAGTTTTAACTACAGCTAGCCTACCACAAGCACAACGAACCATTATTAAAAGTAGATCGGAAAAATTCAGGATAAGATTTAGTTTTGGTAGAGGAGACTTTAGGGATGAGTGGTGAATATGAGTTGCTTTTAATAGGCTCTATTTACTGTCGCAGCCACAGAAAAGTGTATCGAGCACGCTTCAAAATATGGAAATGTCAAAATTACCCTTGGACTAAAGACAAATGTAACGCCTTGAGATGTCCTTGACTAACGGCAAATGGTCAAAGGGACTTGTAGCGAGTGAAAACCTTGAAATAGGGACCCCCGACGATGAATATGCCCGGTTTCGTCCCATCGCGATCCTCCACTACAAGTTTAGGGACCAACGGTGTATTTTAGTCTTTTTCTTTTTTTTTATTCTTCTTTTGAAATCTGAAACATGAAAAAGTTGCAATTTTTTAAAAAGTTCAAAGTTTTGTTTAGTTTTATGGAAGCGTTTAAAAATTTGAAAATTTTGAATATTTTCAAGATTCAATTTGTTGAACAAGTTTTATATGTGTTTAGATGGAGGTTTTTGAATGGCCTCATTATCAGTTGATTTCTGGTGACGAGCTATTTGTTACAAATTAAAACTATTAATTTATTTGGTCATATCAGATATCTCATCTACCCGATCCTCATATTCAAAATTTTCAGTCATCAAAATTTTCTTCTCAGTGCTAAATTTGAATTTGTGTAAAAAAGTAGATTAATTTCAGTTTTCAAGAATGCAAATGGTAACCAGCTATGGTTCATAAACCAAAGTAAACCCAAAATGTCAAAAAAGTAAATGTAGCCCGCTATTGTTTGACTTACTTTTCCCTTTAACAAAATATAACTTGGAAGTAGTGAGGAGACCTCTATATCTATGACTACACTAAACAATCACAAGACTCAATTTTTTTGAGGACACGCATTATTCAAACCATATCAACTTGGGAAACACACCAACAATTATCAACAACTTCTGTAAATGTAAAATAGAAGTAAAGTTGTCCAACTTATGCAAACCATATCACTTGCATTGTATCGTATAACATAATATATTTGTATTCGTGAGTTTGTTTTCAAAGAATCCATAAAAAAATAAGATTAGAAGTTAAAGATATATATCGTAGTAAATTTATGGTTTAAATGACTTCCAAGATAATTTTAAGTGACACAATCATAATTTTCATTTTCGTTGTAGAAACGTGCACTTTTACTAAAAGAATAAGATGCATCATTATTTTGAGTCAGCCGAACTCAACGAAGCTTGAGTCAGATTTACCCGAATATTTATGTTGGTTTTGTCCTTGGTTACACATCATAATAGCTGATGGTTCATAATATACGCTGAAGGTGCATGTAGGGGTGTTATCGGGTCGGGTTATCGGGTTTATCGAGTCGGGTTGATTCAGGTTTTTGTTATGGAAATGTGACTGGCAAACCGACTCTATAAGGAATCGGGTTCCGGTTGTTGTCAGGTTATGTTATTTCGGGTCGGATGATTCGGGTTATCGGGTTATAAATGAAACAAAAGCGAAGAAAAAAAATAAAATTTGCAAAGTAGAAAAGTTGCCATGCATAAGCGCAACTGCGCAAGTAGTATAAATGAAACAACTACCAGCTGTACAAAGCGAAAAAAAAGTATGCATAGCACAAAAGCAAAAGAAAAGCTTTCAGTATGCCAAAAATATAATATATGCATCGTATAAAAGTTAAAACGAATGTTTCAGCAGGCCAAAAAAAAATAAAAGATAGCATTAATTGGGAATAGCAGTACGTAGGCAAAAATATATAATAGCACCAGTAAGCAAAACTTTCAAATTACACTAATATAAATCACAAGTGAGCTATTAAATTTTTAATAAAAGCAATTATGTATTATATTTTGGGTTTTATCGGGTTAACCCGATAACCTGATAAGATAAATAATCCAACCCAAACCCGACCCTATAACAATATAGGTTTTCGGGTTCGGGTCAAATTAATTCGATAAGCTTTTCCAACCCGATTAAACCCGACCTCACAAGCCTTATCAGATTCGGATCAGATTAACCCGACCCGTTTGACACCCCTGTGCATGTAGTTGGATCAACAAAATCATAAAGAATGCCAATTTATATAAAAAAAAGTAAAATTACTTTTTAAAACACAATAATTTATAGAAACCATCGCATCTTGAATAAGTTGTTCATTGGTAAATAATTGTCGTCACCTCTATGCGCGAGTACCATGTTATACACGGTTGCTGTTGTGCAACCATCCTTTCTGAAAAATAGCTCTTCAAAAAGGACTCCCAAGCGTTACATATACAATTTCCAAAAAAGATTTATTCGTCGCCGGAATATTGTTGAAAACTAGAAACCGCTGCCGCTAGGTGCGGGTACTCGGCTAGTATATATATGTATGTATGTATGTCCAAAAAACTATTCAATATAAATTTACAATTCGGAATTACATGACAAATACAAAAAAAGAAAAAAAAAAAAAACTTCTTATTTTTTCTTCTTTTATTTATAAACGTGTTGACAATAATATACCATTTTATTGGTAACATGCTTTATCTATTATACATATATAATAATCATGATATCTAAGATGAGTTTATTTCATGTATTCTATATCAGATAAAGTGACCTTTTTTGTGAAGTTAAATATTCTCTTAATATATTTGTTTTGGGTCACCTAGTTCATTTTGAACTTCACGACATCATACTCTTAAAACAAATGTTATTGATTCTATTTTTAAAAGTATAATTACCATAATTTATAATTTAAAGTTATATATTTTTTTGATATATATGATATATTAAAAGTTTAGAAATGATATATATGTAATTACGAAGGTTTAGAAAAGATCAGTGTTTCAAAAAAGACCTACAAGGTCGATTGATTGCCGCTTAGGCGCTACTCGGCCACTAACCTTTCCGATTTTTGTAAATTCGTCAAATAAAGCGGTCAACCGTGGTCAACAGCGGTTAACGACTGTCAACGGTGGTCAAACTTGCAAATCTTGCCAGAAATACCCAAAAATCACCGTAAACTAGTTTTAATCACTTAGAATCATTGTTTATATCTGTTACACAAAACTTGTCGGGAATACCCAAAAATCTTCAGAAATACACAAAACTTGTCGGAAATGCACATCCGATTAATCCCGCCTAGACCGATTACAAGCTACATGAGGGCCGACTGCCCGACTACCAATTCACGATTTTTGCAACCTTAAAAAAGATATATATGTAATCATAAGTTTAAGTCGGATATATCTATACATTATATATAAGAGGAGGCATGCCACATATAATGCCATGTCATTATTCCATGTCATCATTGATTTTATGTGGCATTTTTTTAATGACATGTGGCATTTTTTTTATAATTATGTTCAATTTTAATTTTTTTTAATTTAAAATTCGGTTTGTATTTTTATGTGTGGATTTTAAATTTTAATTATGTTTAATTAAAAAGAAGACATATATTGGATTTGAACTTGGGTCATTCATAAGTTATCTAAACAACTTACCACTAGACTAAATTATTTTTTGATTTATATATTCTAAATCAATAAAAATAAGGACATGCTAAAAAATTCTGCAGTTTGTATTTTAGGAATGTATATTTTGAATATAAGAATTTATAAAAAAGTAGATATATATTACCAAGATAATTATACCTTATATATTTTTAACCTATTTTTTGTGTATAAATACACCCTTTTATGTTATTCGTAAACATACTAATCCCTAATTTCTTTTATGACTTTTGAGTTAAACAGGTTTTGTGATTTTTTAGTTTTACACTGTTAGCAGATTTCGGATAATTTCTTATTCTTGAACCTGAATATTTATCTGTTAGTTTGTTTATTCCTACATATTTATTTTTTTGTTTTATATACTCTAAATCTCTAATTATATTATGTATAAACTTTTACTGGCTTTCTCAACTTTGGTCTTTCTGTTTATTCTTTATGTTGCTTAATGGTATAATTTGCAAGTAGTTATTCTGCAATTGTGGGTTCGTAACATTCTTCCAATTTTTGTTGTCAGGTTTGAGCTCCTGTTTGTGTGGGTCTGGTGGCTCTAGTGGATGTGGTTGTTCCTCCAGGAAACACCGGTCTTGACCCAGCTCAGATCTCTTTCTTTTAGGTGACTTTATTTAACCCGAACGCATGTTCCATTATCTTTAGGATTTGTTCTGACTTCAAGTTTATTGATGCTTTAGGTGTTAAACATCCCCACCAACATCAACAAGGGAACAGTTGAAATCATCAAAAATATATATACATGTAGGTGGTTATTGTTTTTTTTCTGATTATAGAGTTTGATTTTTTATGATTATGGAGAAACACAATCCTAAATATATATAAATGTAGGTGGTTATTGTATAAAGTGCATAATTAATTAGTGGTTTGTATTCTTATGAATACGTAGCTTTTATGCCTGCCAAAAGTTTGATAATACTCCTAATAGAAAAAAAGAACAAAACTTTTTGCCAAACTGGATAAGCATTTTGAAGAAGCAACAATAAACCAAACTGGATAAGCATTTTGTAGATCGAGTAAAGTGTAAGTTCACTTAACTGTCTTTGGTTGGTACTATTTCAGTGAAGAGCTGAAAGCTCAAGAAATTGCAAAGCTTTTAGACACTCTAGGTATGATGCTAATAAGAAATACGTGTGTTAGAAGAGGCTAGAAAGGCTTGACAGATGCTCAGCCTGATCTAATGTAGAAGTTTGAAGATGTTGATATGAGACCAGTTCAACCTTAACGATTTAGTCAAAGGTTTGTGTTTAGAATAGTTAAATTGTCGATATCCATATCGGATGTTTATGTCAAAGCACTTATATACTAATATTAGAGTGACATGTTTGACATGATTACCTATCATGGGTGCAATCCAAAAATGAATGTTGGTTATGGGTTAATATTCAAATGGGGTGAAATTTGCGAAAGACTATATTTAACGCAGAACAATCAGAATTATGCACAAATGAGTCACGTCGTTTTACTCCAAGTTACTAATAAAATATCTCATTTTACTCAACATTTACTCACAGATTATTAACTAAAAAGGTCAATTTGAGTTGACAAACTAAGGTCATCACATCCCCCATTTATTAGCAACTTTGTGCACCGGCATGTCTACTCACCAGTTAGTCATGCACGAGTATAGCTTGGACAAGGATAAGCTTAAGAGATGCATGCAGGTATGTGGAAAAATGCTATGCTATGTGAATATAATCAAACAAAACAAATGGTAGTGTACTGAAGTATTTATAATTAAGTTTGATATGTGAATAGAATCAACCAAGACAAATGGAAAATTTTCTGTGTGGAAATAACATATGGAGTGTAGTAACGAGATTATCTTGACCGGAGGACTGGGACTTTCATTTATAATATTTTATTTAAGTTTTATCTCACTCAAATCCTATAGCTAGCATATTTAAATGAGTGATGCTATATCATTTTCCTATTTAAATACTACATATATTATGCAACTTGGCTCTTTTGATTTTTTAGCCTTTGTTTACAGTTTTACACTTCCCTTAACCCTCACCCTCATAATATGTATATATGTGTGCCCATTTATTAAGTTCACGAGCTAATTAAAAATCAAACTTATAGTAATCACTTCACTACCATTTGTTTTGGTTGATTCTATGCTTTCTTTATATATAAGTCAATGTTAGGAGTGATCGATCACTTCACTGCCTTTTATTCCGATATTTCATATTTGTAGGAGTTTAACTATGCATTAGGTAAACTAATTGTAACCATAAATGTAGTGGCAACGTTGATGGAGTGATACGGGTCACATGCTCAAGGTACAAATGCAAATAAGATGACGCTTCCTATCCTATAGACACTTTGTGGCTACATTGGTACCATGAAAATGAGGTAGTATACCCTGATCACATGATTTAATGACAGAACATACTAACAAGTAATGGTAGTAATAAATTAATGTGAATGTAATCTGACATGCTTTCCTATTGACAATTACCAGCTTCACGTATGTTGTGGAAAACATGAATGATAACTTAAAGCCCCCTTGAGTTAAGGCAACTGATGGTTGTCAATGTCGTCTTAGATGGTAAGTTGAGGCCACTGCCGGTTAAAGGGGTTCCTAGAATGCCAAGCCTAATGAACTACATATATATAGAATGAAGCTGCATGTATGTATCCTCGAACATTTGGACATGAGGCTTCATGGTAACATTTTGAACTCTTATCTCAATCGTTCACTAAAACACCTATGCAACTCTTTTGTAGTTAATGTTTTCATGGTTCATGTATACGTGTAATTTCAATAAATAGATGTCACTTTGCATGCACATTGTATGAAGTAGTCACTCAAAGAAGTTTGAGACAACGTTTAAAACCACACATTTTAAATGTTGACATCTATGGATGAATATTGATGATAATGAATGAGGATTAGAAAGAGAAAAAATGTTTAACTAAGTATGCTTAACTAAGTTGTCAGAAATCAGCTGTAACAGAATGGGCTTGGCTGCAGCCAAGGTTTTTATTGGGTGCGTAAGGTCATATATAGTTGTGATAATTAGATAATTAGTGGTTTAAGTATATGACATATTCAAGTAGAGCTCAGGCAGTGGCAAATTCCACATCAGCAGTTGATTCAAAAGTACCTTCGAGATGGCCCTAAACTGGTTAGGGAACTTTTTAGAGTTGCAGATGATCACTCCCCTTCTATCGTCTTTATCGATGAAATTGATGCTATTGGTACAAAGAGGTACATTCAATGGCATCAGTGTCTTTTAACCTTTGCTATAGATATGAGGTCTAACTATGTTAGCTATGCATAGGTATGACGCCCACTCTGGTGGTGAACGTGAAATTTAAGGAACTTTGTTGGAATTGCTGAACTAGTTGGATGAGTTTGATTCGAGAGTTTTGGTTATCAGTCCCTCCCCGAACCCGAACCCACGAACATCAATCAAAACAACAAACTGAAGTTGACAGTAATGAGACTAAGTAAAAGGTACCAATTTTATTCTTAACATTGATACCAACAGCTACATATACCAATGCAAGGCGGGTTCTTATGACAGCGAGTTAATAGCTCATTTAAAAAAGGTTTTCTTCGAAGACCAGATATGGTCTTTAGTTATTGATTTATTAATTTTTACGAATACTTTTTCATTCAAAATTTTCCTCATTTGATACATTTCTGTTAAGCTTGTGATTTATTACGTTAGTTAGCTTATTAGACTTTCTTACTTTCTTTTTAGTGTTCTGCTTATGTTTTGTTATGACGGGGTTTGCATATTACTTACGGATGTCAATGGCACAGATAATGGCGAAAGGAAATACGTGACCATGAGCATACAAACATTGCACAATAGCTATAGGATGCTCAGTTCATAAACAAGCTTAAAGATGGGCTGATGATCAAACTATATTCTTGATTTTTCCATCATTACATAAATTTTGAGGTACTTATTTGTTCAGTAGTTCACATAGACACAATCTTTACTTACTGGAATCGTTATTTTGAGTACCAAATTTTCTAAGACCCAAAATCATTTAATTTGAAAAAGTAAGGAGATTGACTTTTAAGGGTTTAAGGTTACTTTGTTTAACTGACATGGGTTCAAATATTTAAGCGGAAAAATAAATTCTATATGGTGATAGTATACTAGAGTGACGCCAGGCTCTAAGGGAAGTTGGTCAAGCCCGCTAACATTGAGACTTTGGTCTCACCCGGCCAATATATGCGTTAGTAGAGCTACAACTATTCTGCTCTTTGTCTGAACCTGATATTTTAATGGAGCAGGTTTGATAGGCATGAATTTTGTGATTTTGACCCCAACCTTTGGAGTGTTAGCTCAAGAACTCCGAAAAATGTAGGTTCTCATATTTCTTGGTATATAAATGAATTTAGTTAAATTAAATTATGAAAATACGTTGTCTGAATGACCAGTGACGGAGCTAGAAACTTTTAGTAGGGTGGGCCGAAATAAATACACTTGAGAAAAATAGATTGTTAAAAGGAACAACGTGACTACCAAATATATACGTTCAAGCCATAAGGTGCAATAAGTATATGGACCTATAATGATATAATCTCGCTAAAAAACGTTTGTAGTGGAAACATCAAACATATCTTTATGATAATACAAATACCAAGTGACACTGCATTTAATAGACTTCCACAAAACATAGTTCGGATGTTGTAAGGTGGTTACATCATTCTTGCAGAAGCATTGTGCAAAGGTTCAGGGGAAGCTGATGACGAATTAAGGGATGAAGTGAATACGTGTGACCCTTATAGGGTTGTTGTATCGGTTGAGTCAATAATGTTTGAAAAGTGGGGAACATCTAATGGGGCTCATAAATTTAAGTACAAATCAGTAATGTCTATTGTCAAGGATAAAAAAATCTAGATTTCAAACGGTAAGTACTACTTGGGCATGTGAAGCCTGAGAGGATTGTGGAGTTAACACCCAAAGAACTAGTGAGAACTGAAAGAACAATGCAGATTGCGAATATAAAGGAGAAAGCTTTATTTGATTGTAAATGCGGGGCCCACCAAAGACTACTACTGATCAGTTTATATGTGGGTGATGTGGGAAAAGGAAGTGTACTTATTTGACAACGTTTGTAGGTGAACCCAACCCATTGTGGGTACTTATAAAAAATCAGTATCCCAAGGCATGAGGGACAAGCTTACAAACCCTTTAAGAGCCCCTAAAAAAACACAGTGGAAAAACTTTGATAAAGCACATGGTGTTTGGCTCCATCAAAAGTCACCACTTTATACATATAGTGAGGGAATGTCAAAGGTGTAGGTGTACCTGTCATGTGTGATATTATCACTCTTGCTCGAGCACTTTGAACATCTTCTAACAAATTAAATTCACACAAAACCTGTCCACGGCCGAAGACCATTTGTTGTTGATGATATCAGTTAGAGTAAGTATGTTGCAGGCAATTAAAAGCCTTCAAATTTCTTGCAAAAATTGATGTGCTTGATTACGAGCGCAGACTGCAAGAGATGAATTTAAGCATTTCTTTCTTAAGTTGGTGCTAATCATTTTTTAAGTTGGTGCTACTTTGCAAAACCTTGTGTAGGAGATCACGAAAATGACCCTGAAAAGAATCCCGTGTCGTATGAGATAACCTATCAAGTGCCGCCGACCAAGGTAATAATTGGATACCTTCCGTATTTCTTTCTTTTCATGTTATATTACTGTAAATTATAGTTAATTTTATCTGCTTGACAGTTTCATGAGGAATAGGGAAAGAGTTCTACTTCCAAGACATCCAAGAAAAGCGTCTTGGAAGGTTTAGAGGAAGAGGTAACAAGAATTTTTGTAAGTTTATTAGTATAATCATAATAAAACTTTTGTGTTGTGGATGATCGGGTCCGTGACACTAAGATAAAGGTTCTTGCAAACCTCAAACAAGGTACAAATGATTAACAAGCATAATGGAAAAATTATCCACCACACTTGAGGTACACATGTTGTGTTACACCTTATAATGTTCCGTATCTGTTTTCATTTGCTCCAGTGATATAATGTCTTTTATCTTATTTATTTGTTGGTAGACGGAATATCCAAAATACACTCCACTGCAGGCCCAGATATTGGAGAGACTACTATCCCAGGAGGTTGAAGATAAATTACACCATACTGAAGAGGTAACTAAGCTAAACGTATCTATACATATATTCAGTTCATTTTCTTTTCTTCTAAAAGAAGTGTGTACTACCAGATAATAGCTGCGGCAGACGAGGTAGTCGAGAGTATTGACAGAGACGGATTAGCAAAATTTCTTTCCATCAATGGTGATCCTGAAGAGGAAGAATTTAAGGTAATCTCTTTTTTCTGATTTTATTTTTCCGCTTAATGATCCAAGTTGTCTATGTTTAAAGATACTAAAGATGCTTTCATCGTCACTGAACAGTAAGTCAATACTTTCGTAGTTTCATTTAATTATGCTAGAAGATACTATTATTTTTTTACCCCATCTTTTTAGGCTACCAAGAAAAATATGGAGACTACACGTGACCAGCTTGTTGAAGCACTTCACCAAAAAGGATTAGCTTTGATGGAAGTCGCGTCTCTCAAGGTATTTATATGTTTGTCACCGTGACCGATTAATATTATTGTCATTTCAAAAGCAATCAAAATAGTTTACTAAAATGATAGGCCGGATTCCGTGTTTAAAAATGGATGGAACATATAGCGTTAAGGTATCATATTGAGCTTTGTTTCAATTCGTCTTGGACTGGAATTTGAATATGAATATCGCTACAAAGAGTAATCATAAGTATACTTGCCTTTGCGTTAAGATATCATATCTTAGTTTTAGCAAACATATGATGGTTCCTTTTAGTAGTTAAAAAGTGTATTCTTTTTGTTAAAATGTTTCAAAGTATACTTGCCTTTGCGCAAAGTAGCCGACGTGAACATTCTATTGTTATAAAAGATACAGCCGGTACGCTTCCTACTTCTTTTTTATTGTTATCATAATTATATTTTAGATGGTGGAGTCTTTACAATCTTTTTACAAAAATAGCTTTAAGCTTCGGTTGGCTTCAACACGTAGAATACACCTAGCACCTTTAACTTGTTACATTTTATTAAAACAAGTTGATTTGTGTCTCAAATTGGTAGTATTGTGGTCACCGGCAATGCTAAGCACCCCTTACCAGTCATTTTATTACTGAAAAGAAATACAATAATTCCTAATATCTTTGACTAATATCAAATTGGTAGTATTGTGGTCACTAGGCAATGCCAAACACACCTTATCAGTCATCTTATTTCTGAAAAAATAACCATCTGATCGGTAGGCTAAATTTACTTCTCTTGACTCTCAACTATTATAATTAACATAATTTTAGTAATTGATGATTGAATTGTACATATTTCAAGTGCTTACGCTACGTATAGGACTCATAACAATGGCTTATAATTACTTCACTATGAAAGACATATGCGCAGACTTGCTACATAAGTTTCGCATTGTGATTATCTGAGGATTCATAGTTTCCTACTTTAAGGGTGTTTAGTATTTGCAAGTTCTTCATCACCCAATTCTTGAGGAATGTATTAAATAAACAGACTGGCACATAAAAAAAGGATAATGGGCCAGAAATTAATATTTTCTTCATTTGAGCTTTTATGCAATTTGTTTAGCAAACATCTTACCATTGATACCTAAGGACTGTAACAACAATATACTCAGATATAAATGATTTCTGGCCCATTATCTTACCATATAAATGGTTCTGTAACAACAATATGCCCATTATCTTTTTTTGAGTTGATACCTAAGGTCCATTATCTTTTTTTTATGGTAAGGAAAGTCGCTTATTTGTTTCATATATTTGACCATCTGTTTAATCGATACTAAGATCAAAATAGAATAGTTATGTGCATTTCTGCAACCACATTGGGCCAAAAAATAGCTCATTCTTGCAAAGTTGTATGCTATTATAAAGTCGCCCAAAAGATCGAAAACCATGATTACTCAAAAAACATGGTATGTTTGCTACGAAAACCAAGTATGTGAGCTCAAAAAGTCAATCACACGTCCTATAACTGAAATCTAGTATATAAATGATCTCTTTTTGCATACCACCACAAAATGGGGACCCAGTAAACTCTTCTGCGGACATTATATGCAACATATGATAAGGAAAAGCATATGAGACAGCATGGCCATAGTTAAGCCACATCGGGTCGTACCGGTAGTTGGCACTATGCAATATGCACATCTTTCAATTATTTCAATATAATATCCCATGAAGTTCTAACAACTAAACGTGTTGTATTAAACACTCTTACGCAGGTCCTGCTTAGCACATGGTCCATATAAGCTTCATTTTCCCTACAGGCCATGTTTAGAAGGATGCCATGTTTAGTGTCAGAGGATGCCATGTTTAGACTTGTGGCTGCAATACTTCATCCGAAGAACATAGATTTTCCAAATTGAGAGGAAATAGACTCATCTGTGACCAACGATGAAAAATATATATTCCACCAAAAGAGTAATGCTGAGTTATCTGTGTAAGTGGTAAGAATAATAACATTTGCACACCTCTAAATGTCGATATATACTTGATAGTAGGAAGTAGAGGTGACAAGATAGGTGGGTTGAGTAATAGACAAATGGGTCGATATTACCTTGAATGGATCAATTCATTCCTTTGCCTTTGCCCGTTAGGAAAGTAAATTATGTAGATAAAAATTAATAAAAAAACTAACTTATAAAAAAATAAAAAAACGCATATATATATATATATATATATATATATATATATATATATTATGGTACCATCAATCATAGTTGTAAATTGTTTAATTTAATTTTTAATTACTTTTTAGTATATATTTGTTCTACTAAAACCTAAAAATAAAAACCACAAGTCATACCCGTCCATCGGACGGGTTTTGACACTAGAATATATATATATATATATATATATATATATATATATATATATATATATATATATATATATATATATATATATATACATACTAGCCGAGTACCCGGGCTTAGCGGCGGCGGTGTCTAGTATTCGACAAAAGTTTTCAGATGTCATGGTTACTTAGCAGCGACAATGCATACCTTTCAACAAAATGCGGTAGCGTCAATGAGTGCAAGTGTTTTTTTCCTGGTAACATAGTTTTAAGTTGTAGTAGTTGATTAAGATTGCAATAGTAAGTTGTTCGCGTATAGCGTCGATGACATATAATTTTTAGCGACAATTTGTGGCTAGCTAGTTGTAGACAACATTTTAAGTGGCAATGTTTTATAATACGCTTTGTAGATCAAGGATGATAAATTTTGTAGCATGTGTTGCGACATTATAGGTGACGGAGCTTGGTGTTGATGTTTATTCACTTATGGCATGTTTATCTCAGTTTATTAAGCTGCAAAACTTTTTGTGATCACAATCGTTATAATAAATAAATGATCATTAAATATATTTTTATAGTTCTCTAAAGTTAGGACAATTCTTTGTTCCAGAAAAAGAAATTACAACAGTATATAAATGACATAATGAAATTTTATTGGTTCACATGAGTGTCAATAAACAAATATACAAAATAAATATCATAACAAAAAAACAAAAATTTCTTAACTTCAAATCAAACAACAGCATTGTTTGTTGACTGTTATTAAAAAATACAATTTTCCATACATCTTTTGAAGCTTAGTCAGGCGTCAATTCAAGAACCAAGTAAAAGTTTCGATATAGTTAAAATTCACAACCCAAAACAAATAAATAGTAGATGTTAAAATACAGTAAAATCTCTATAAATTAATACTCGATAAATTAATAACCTCGATAAAATTAATAATTTGTCCAGTCCCAACTTGGGACCAGTGCAAATTTGAACTCCAATCGATAAAATAATAAGATAATAATTTTTTTGAAACCCCGGTGTATATATATTGGTCCCAACGAAATTATAAATTAATAATTATCAAAAAATTCCATATATATATATATATATATATATATATATAAAGTCGATACATAATTGGAACTTGTACGAATTCTTAAGGCGATATATAATTAAAATTTGTTCCAACGAAACTAACTTTTAACTTATTCAAAAACAATGAACTTAATAAATTCAACTAATTTGTGAATGTGAATTTATAAAATGTTAATTGAAACTTGTTTTTCTAATTTATTTTTCATCTCTAACTAATATACATTGTAACTAGTATATTGAACTTGAAAATTTAAGAGTCACGCGTAAAACCTCTTTAAATTAATAAATTATTAATATATCGATATAATAATATCTCGCTAAATTAATAAAATATATATAATAAAATATATCGGTCCCAACATCATTAATTTATAGAGGTTTTACTGTAGATGAAATATAAGTTAAGGGTGTTGAAACGCACATCATCTTTTTTAATGCATATACCACATTTGTGTATTACAGTATTGTATAGTGTGATGTATGTATAAAAAAGATGGTGTGCGTATCAATCCGAATAAATTAAAGAAAAAATTACACGTTTGGTCCCTGTGGTATACCCCAAATAACAACTTTAGTCCCTAAGTCGTTTTTATTACACCACAGATACCTATTTTTGAAACCTTGCACTCATTTAGTCCCTATTTTGGATGGGCGTTAGTTCAGTCCGTTAAGTGTTTTGCGCTATTAGTCCTTCGTTAATAATTTTTGCACCGTTAGTCCTTATTTTTTAAAATATAGTTTTCCCCAGTCAGTCCCTCCGTTAATAATAGTTATCGCCAGTTTTTTTGTCCGTTTTTATCCGTTTTCGTTCATTTTTATCCGTTTTAACCCTTTTTTTTTTCGTTTTTCGTCCTTTTTTTTTACGTTTTTATCCCTTTTCGTCTGTTTTTATATGTTTTCGTCCGTTTTTTTACGTTTTTGTCCGGTTTTGTCAGTTTTTTATCCGTTTTTGACCGTTTTTTAAGTTTTTATCCGTTTTCGTTCGTTTTTTTTACATTTTCGCCCGTTCTTTTACGTTTTTGTCTGTTTTTATCCGTTTTCGTTCGTTGTTTATTCGTTTTCGCCAGTATTTTTACTTTTTTGTCCCTTTTTTTCGTTTCCCCCCGATGTTTTACGTTTTTGTCTATTTTTATCCGTTTTCGTTCTTTTTTATCTGTTTTCGCCCTTTTTTTTACGTTTTATCCGTTTTCGTCCTTTTTTTAATCGTTTTCGCTAGTTGTTTTACGTTTTTGTCCGTTTTTTTCCTGTTTTCCCCCGTTGTTTTACGTTTTTATTTGTTTTTATCCGTTTTCGTTCGTTTTTTATCCGTTTTCGCCCGTTTTTTTTTACATTTTTGTCCGTTTTATCCGTTTTCATTCATGTTTTTCCGTTTTCGCCCCTTCTTTACGTTTTCGTCATTATTTTTTACGTTTTTGTCTGTTTTTTACAGTGTTGCAAAAAAAGGTCTACAAGGCCGATTAATCACCGCCTAGGCGCTACAGGGCCACCAACCTTGCCGATTTATGTAACTGGGTCAAACAAATAGGTCAATCGTGGTCAACGGCGATCAACGGTGGTCAATGGTGGTCAAACTTGTCGGAAACCTACAAATCTTGCCAGAAGTACCAAAACTCACCGTATACTTATTATGATTACTTATAGTAACTGTCTAAATCAAATACAAGCTCTTTTTTAGAAAGAATCTTGCCGAAAATACATAAAACTCGCTAGAAATACACAAAAATTGGCAAAAATACCCAAGATTAGCCAAAAGTGAAAATCCGATTAATCACCGATTAATCCCGCCTAGACCGATTACAAGCTACAAGGTGGTCGACCGCCCGACTACCGATTCGCGATTTTTTCAACCTTGATTTTTTATGCTTTCTCCGTTTTTAGGTATTTTTCATCCGTTTTTAGGTAGTATTCGCCTCATTTTTTACATTTTTGTCCGGATAAAAACACAAATAGACGAAAATGGACAAAAATGTAAAAAAATGGCCAAAAACAGATAAAAAAATGAACAAAAACGGGCAAAACATAAAAAAAATTGTTGAAAACGGATAAAAACGGACAAAAACGAACGAAAAAGAATAAAAACATAAAAAATGGATGAAAACGGGCGAAAACAGAAAAAAAAAAAGAATGAAAACGGATAAAAACGTAAAAAAAGGGGCGAAAACTAATAAAAAACGGGCGAAAACGGATAAAAACGGACAAAACGTAATAAAAGGTGAAAATGGATAAAAACGTAAAAAAACGTGCGAAAACGGATAAAAATTGAATGAAAACGGATAAAAAACGTAAAAAACGGACGAAAACGGAAAAAACAGTTAAAACGGGCGAAAACAGATAAAAAATAAACGGAAACGGATGAAAACGGACAAAAACGTAAAAAATGGTCAAAAACAGATAAAAACAGTCAAAAATGGATTAAAATGGAAAAAAACGTAAAAAAACAGACGAAAACATATAAAACAGACGAAGAGGGATAAAAACGGAAAAAAAACTTGGGAAAACGGATAAAAACGAACTAAAACGGATAAAATCGGACAAAAACGTAAAAAAACGGGCGATAACTATTATTAACGGAGGGACTAACTAGGGAAAACTATATTTTAAAAAATAAGGACTAACGCTGCAAAAATTATTAACGGAGGACTAACAGCGCAAAACATTTAACGGATTGAACTAACGCCCATCCAAAATAGGGACTAAATGAGTGCAAGGTTTCAAAAATAGGTATCTGTGGTGTAATAAAAACGACTTAGGGACTAAAGTTGTTATTTGAGGTATATCACATGGACCAAACGTGTAATTTTTTCTAAATTAAAGGTGTATAAAGGGTAGAGCACTTGGACTTGCAAGTGGTTATGAAATTAAAAACTCAAAACTTTGTTCTCTCGAGAAAATTATCCCCTGGATGAATTTGAGTCACATGTGATGGTTTTAAAGTTTTTTAGTCACATGTGATGTTAGAAGTGTAAGTTAAAAGAGAGCCATTGTCAGATTTTTTTCTTGAGTTCAAAAATTTTGCAACTACACAATTCCAAAATGTTACTCCAAAAGAAAACTTTATCGAAGTAGTAAAAGTTAAAACTCTTACATTTTCAAAGTATATCGAACTTCAAAAGAAAACTTTATACTTCCGAATTTTATGAAGTTCAAAATATTTAAAATTCCAAACCTTTTACACTTTAAAAATTTTGAGATGTTTCACTTTATTATATGTTGAAATTAAAAAGTTGAAAATGTCAAAACATTTAGACAGTTAAAATAATTTCAATAATCAAACAAAATATATTTCAAATTTATCAATTACCTAATCTAATAAAAAAATTAAAATCAGCGACATAAAATAAATAATTTACCAAACTCAGTTTAGCTACATAACTTACCTAAACTTAATAAATAAAAAAATAACAAAAAAAAAATATACACAAACTTTAATATACAATATAGATCTAACTATAAAATACACAAACTTTAATATACTTACAAACAAATTTAAACAACATTATACACAACTAGCCGAGTACCCGCACCTAGCGGCAGCGGTTTCTAGTTTTCAACAATATTCCGGCGACGAATAAATCTTTTTTGGAAATTGTATATGTAACGCTTGGGAGTCCTTTTTGAAGAGCTATTTTTCAGAAAGGATGGTTGCACAACAGCAACCGTGTATAACATGGTACTCGCGCATAGAGGTGACGACAATTATTTACCAATGAACAACTTATTCAAGACGCGATGGTTTCTATAAATTATTGTGTTTTAAAAAGTAATTTTACTTTTTTTTATATAAATTGGCATTCTTTATGATTTTGTTGATCCAACTACATGCACAGGGGTGTCAAACGGGTCGGGTTAATCTGATCCGAATCTGATAAGGCTTGTGAGGTCGGGTTTAATCGGGTTGGAAAAGCTTATCGAATTAATTTGACCCGAACCCGAAAACCTATATTGTTATAGGGTCGGGTTTGGGTTGGATTATTTATCTTATCAGGTTATCGGGTTAACCCAATAAAACCCAAAATATAATACATAATTGCTTTTATTAAAAATTTAATAGCTCACTTGTGATTTATATTAGTGTAATTTGAAAGTTTTGCTTACTGGTGCTATTATATATTTTTGCCTACGTACTGCTATTCCCAATTAATGCTATCTTTTATTTTTTTTTGGCCTGCTGAAACATTCGTTTTAACTTTTATACGATGCATATATTATATTTTTGGCATACTGAAAGCTTTTCTTTTGCTTTTGTGCTATGCATACTTTTTTTTTGCTTGTACAGCTGGTAGTTGTTTCATTTATACTACTTGCGCAGTTGCGCTTATGCATGGCAACTTTTCTACTTTGCAAATTTTATTTTTTTTCTTCGCTTTTGTTTCATTTATAACCCGATAACCCGAATCATCCGACCCGAAATAACATAACCCGACAACAACCGGAACCCGATTCCTTATAGAGTCGGTTTGCCAGTCACATTTCCATAACAAAAAACCTGAATCAACCCGACTCGATAAACCCGATAACCCGACCCGATAACACCCCTACATGCACCTTCAGCGTATATTATGAACCATCAGCTATTATGATGTGTAACCAAGGACAAAACCAACATAAATATTCGGGTCAATCTGACTCAAGCTTCGTTGAGTTCGGCTGACTCAAAATAATGATGCATCTTATTCTTTTAGTAAAAGTGCACGTTTCTACAACGAAAATGAAAATTATGATTGTGTCACTTAAAATTATCTTGGAAGTCATTTAAACCATAAATTTACTACGATATATATCTTTAACTTCTAATCTTATTTTTTTATGGATTCTTTGAAAACAAACTCACGAATACAAATATATTATGTTATACGATACAATGCAAGTGATATGGTTTGCATAAGTTGGACAACTTTACTTCTATTTTACATTTACAGAAGTTGTTGATAATTGTTGGTGTGTTTCCCAAGTTGATATGGTTTGAATAATGCGTGTCCTCAAAAAAATTGAGTCTTGTGATTGTTTAGTGTAGTCATAGATATATAGGTCTCCTCACTACTTCCAAGTTATATTTTGTTAAAGGGAAAAGTAAGTCAAACAATAGCGGGCTACATTTACTTTTTTGACATTTTGGGTTTACTTTGGTTTATGAACCATAGCTGGTTACCATTTGCATTCTTGAAAACTGAAATTAATCTACTTTTTTACACAAATTCAAATTTAGCACTAAGAAGCAAATTTTGATGACTGAAAATTTTGAATATGAGGATCGGGTAGATGAGATATCTGATATGACCAAATAAATTAATAGTTTTAATTTGTAACAAATAGCTCGTCACCAGAAATCAACTGATAATGAGGCCATTCAAAAACCTCCATCTAAACACATATAAAACTTGTTCAACAAATTGAATCTTGAAAATATTCAAAATTTTCAAATTTTTAAACGCTTCCATAAAACTAAACAAAACTTTGAACTTTTTAAAAAATTGCAACTTTTTCATGTTTCAGATTTCAAAAGAAGAAAAAAAAAAAAGAAAAAAAAAAAATCAAATTCAAAATACTTTAAATCGAGAAAACAGTTACCACTTTATAAATTCGAAAACAATTTTAACCTATATACAATTTTTATAATTTCACAGAATAAAACTTTTATTCAACAACATGGCCTAAGATACAACAAAATATATACCAACAGTTTTTACACTTTATACAACAATTCATATAAACAAATTTACAATAAAGTAACACAAACAAATAAAAACAAATGTATAGAAAAACTATTAAAAAAATATACATTTAGAGCAGACTCTGGCACATCGTTGGCCAGATTCCGGCACAGCTTCGGCTGCAGATTCCGACTACGATAGCAACTTCTGGCGACACAACATGTTTTAATGAATACACATACTTTATAACAAAGTTGACTTCAGATCTTCAACTCTACAACATAAAATTTACATAAACTTTATAACTAAATATACATAATCTTTACATAAACTTATAAAACAATTTACACAACAAAATACATTATCAACTTTATAGGTGACATTAGCAGGTGCCGGTGCCGGTACCAGCGGCGGCGACGGCTTCACTAAACCCTAAAAAAAATGTCAAAAATGGAATACTAATTCAAATATATAAAATGTAAAAATCTAAAAGTAAAAACCCTTTAAAACTTAAATATATAGATCTAAAAATAAAAAAAATTGTCAAAAATATTATACAAACTCAGATCTGTAAAAGATGGGTGTCTTGGAGGTGATGGTCTCGGTTGTGATGAGGGTCTCGGAGGTGGTGATGGTTCGGTGGGGGTGTGATTTTTGGTGATGATGGTGGAGGATGAAAAGAGAGAAAAAGATAAGAATGTGTTTGTATGTGCTTGTTTTTTTTAGGTGAGAGAGAGAGATGATGAGAATGAATGGGTGGGGAGAAGTTATTTATGGTTTTTATTTTTTAGGTTCGGATGTTGGATAGGTGTGTGTAAATTTAGGCTTTGATGTTGGTTGGGATGGCTGAATCTTAATTCTTAGGTTCGGGAAGCAGGATGGGGATATTGCTCTTTTATAAAGGGTTATAGATACATGAACCAACAAAAAAATTTACCAACACATTTTTTTACTTAGAAGCTGTTTCCGGCGACTCCAGCGGTGACAACAACATATTCTGGAGGAGGCAGAGCATATTATGGCGGCGGCAACGGAATATTTCGCCTGAATCGGCGGTGGCGGCTAAAAAATTGGGGGAATGTTAGATCTAAAAAAAGTATAGATAGATCTATATAAAATGTCTTCAAAACTAAAATAAACTATACATATGAAAAGAAAATAAACCTTTCGTCATGTAGAGGTTTCCGTGGTGGGGGTCGGCAGTAATTATGTGAGAGACAACTACGGATATCGCGGTTGCAACAACAGATCCGGCGCCGGCTGCTTCAAATATACAAAAAAAACATCTTCAAAAATGTTATAATAACTAAAAAACCATCAAAACTTGAAAAAGAAAATAGATTTATATATAAAAAACACAAAAAGATACCTCAGTAATTGGGTTTCGTTTATGGGGTTTCGAGGGCGGCGGGTTCGGCGATTGTAGTTTGTTGTGATTATATGAGAGAATGATAGTGTTGTAATGTGTGATTTTAGAGAGAGGGTGAGAGATTTTGAGATTTGACTGTGTAAGAAGAGTCTTTGTGTGTGTGGTGAGTTTTTATATGTGTTAGGTTCGGGTGGCTGAATCTTAAATATAGGTTTGGAGTATGGTTCGGAGTTAGGTTGTGTTTATTGCTCCTTTATAAGGGAGTATATATATATATATATATATATATATATACACACACACACACGAGGTGTACTACATTCTACATAAAAAGTTAAGGGTCATGGTTTGGGGGGGGGAGTTGGGGTTTAATGGGTGGTTGGGTTTAGAATTATTTATTCTTTAGGTTAGCTTATTAAAGCTAATGACGTAAAAGGAAAATAAAATACATGTATATTAAAAGTTGTAGTTGTTATAAGGGTTTTAAAGTCTTTTGCTATAAAATCCTTCATATAAGCTCCTAAGCATATAACTTATAAGCTTAACCAAACACTCATGTGGCCTTATTTTAATTATATAAGCTAATAAGCCCTTCATAAAAGCCTAAACAAACACCCCGGTGTTACAAGTTTGCAGAAAAGACTTTTGGTATGACAAAAAGTACATGTATATTAAAAGTTGTAGCTATTATAAAGGGTTAAAAGTCTTTTTCTATGACACCTTCTTATCAAAAACTTTCTCATATAAGCTCATAATCATAAGCTTATAAGCTTAACCAAACATTCATGTGGGCTATTTTAGTTATATAAGCTAATAAGCTTACAAGACCCTGTTAAAAGCCTCTCATGTGGGCTTATTTTATTGTTACAAGTTTCATTTTAGAATCTTTAATTTCTTTTTTACTTATAAAAACACGTAAAAGTAGTAGAACATCATATAGATAATGAGTTTATATTATGAACTCCCCTTAATGAAAAGCTTTGCAACATGAAAAGCCTACCTTTGAAGTGATTTGTTGAAACAATGACTAAACCACTAGGGAGGAATTTAATTATAATGAAATGCAAATAAATGTTAATTACTAAACTAATTTTAGTGTAAAATGAGTTGCACTATGTTTCACCTTTTTGGTAATGAACTTATTTTAGAATTTTACAGGAGAGGGGTAAAATAATGAATAAATTTGCGGATTTAATAGACGAAAACCTTGAAGAACTAGCAACATTAGAGACTATTGACACCGGAAAAGTCTTTAGTTTCGAGACCAATGTTGACATCCCTAGTATATCCAAAGAAGTCTGATATTTTGCTGGGGCTGCAGATAAAATTCATGGGAGAATTTTAAAATTATTAAGCGAATCTCAAGGATACACTTTGATTGAACCCATTGGTGTTGTTGGTCATATTGTCCCTTGGAACTTCCCTAGTACTATGTTTACTCTTAAATGTTCACCGGCTTTAGCTGCTGGATGCACCATGGTTGTAAAGCCTGCTGAACAAGCACCCCTCCCGGCTTTGTACTTGGCCCATTTGGCTAAAATCGTGAGCAAATCACTTATGCTAGTGTTATTGGCTTGGTTATGTCTTGATTATGTGACGAAAAACATTAATCTGTGTTTTTTTATAGGCTGGGATCCCAAATGGCATTATTAATGTTGTGCCGGGCTTTGGAGCTATAGCAGGTGCTGCCATTGCGTCACATATGGATATAGACTGTGTTAGTAATTTTTCACTTTGGTTTTAATTAAAAAATATGGTTTATATCAGGAATTTCTTGCAGAGTATACGTAGCAAGAATTAAAAGCTGTTCTGAAATATGTATTCTGCATAATGGTCTTCATTCCATAAATTATGTTTAAATACCATTTGAACATGTACTGAATAAAGTTGCTTGAAAATTTCCAAAACCTTCCAAGCTACTTTATTTTTTACTTTAAGCACATATTAAGCCTACCATCTCTTCTCACGAAAGTCTTTCCATCCCGTCTCCGTTTTGAAATATACCAACTATCTTGTACTTATGTAAAAACGAGTTTAACCACTTTCTGCATTTATGATTTCACAATTGTTACAACTTTGTTCATACAATATATGTCGCATTATTTCAAAAACAATGGTTAATATTTTCACTACCTTCTTTCTCAGGTTAGTTTCACTGGATCAACTGAAGTTGGACGACTTATAATGCATGCTGCGGCTGGAAGAAATTTAAAAACAGTATCTCTTGAACTTGGAGGGAAATCCCCTCTCGTAATCTTTGACGATGCAAACATTGATCAGGCAGCAGATCTTGCTGTCTTTGGGAGTATTGCCAACAAAGTATTTTTCGGGTCTTGCTTGGTTATTTCACATAGTAAATTTATTGATTTCATCTAAAATGTATACTATTTTTTGTGTGTAGGGAGAAATTTGTGTTTGTAGTTCACGTGTTTTTGTTCAAGAAGGAATATATAACGAAGTTGTGAAAAAAGTGGTAGAAAAGGCAAAAACATGGGTCGTTGGTGATCCATTTGATCCTTCTACTACTCAAGGACCCCAAGTAATTCAAATTTATGATCAATTTAGTTAATTATAATATAAGTGATAAAAGTGAAATAGCACATCCCTTTTGTAGGTGGACAAGAAACAATACGAGAAAGTACTTTCGTACATTGATCATGGAAAGAGAGAAGGCGCATCGTTAATATTTGGTGGTAAACCTTGTGGGGAAAAGGGATACTATATCGAGCCAACAATCTTTGTAAATGTTACGGTATGTATGTCGAAAACAACATTTTAAGAACTAAATATGCATTGTTCATAATATTACCTCACTGTTAACCAGGATAATATGCTTATCGCAAAGGATGAAATCTTTGGTCCGGTTATGACTCTTATGAAGTTCAAGTAAGTCCAGTTTCTTTCGTTAAATATAGTTAATTCCTATTTTCTGCTAACTGTCTAGGTTACGGGTTTAATAATTGCCAAAGAGCGGGTAAGTTTAGAAAGACTGCCATCATTTTTCTTCAATTTTCGAAGTTTCTGAATAGTTTATGATTGCTTATTGTATTAACTAATTTAGTACTAATGAACTTGTTTACATAAAGTGATTTGAGAAATTTAGAACTTTCCATTTAAGCTAAGTTTTCAATTTTTCTTTGTAGGAGATATTGTACATAAAACAACCAAAATTAACCTATGACTACACAAATGGGTCAAACTTTAAAACTTTAATCTCTGTAAATTGTGACATATCAGTAATTTTGCAGGACGGTTGAAGAGGCGATTACAAGAGCTAATGCGACTAGATATGGCTTAGCAGCTGGGATAGTAACCAATGACTTAAACATAGCTAACAGGGTATCAAGATCAATTCGTGCCGGCGTCATTTGGATAAACTCTTATCATAGTTTTGATTCCGGGTGCCCAATTGGAGGATACAAAATGAGCGGGTTTGGGGTGGATCATGGGATAGAAGCTTTGGAAAAGTATCTTCAAACAAAATCTGTTGTCACGCCTATTTACAATTCTCCATGGTTGTAAATCTATTACCCTTTCTGAAGACATTTTGCATTAATATCGTGAAATAAATCATATAAAAAAGAAACTACATGATTAAAAGAGCTGTACTAAATAAGGCAAGACCATTTTAGGTTTGGCATTAGCTGGTTCAAGGTCTAATAAGAAATGTTATGGTGGTTAGTTCACTGATTGGGTGTCGATCTTGTAACTTAAGGTTTTGGTTTATTTATGTATCATTTACATTATCCTATTCCTATCTTACTAGAATATGAACTAATAATCCTTTTTAATGTTGGATAAGAAAGTTTATGGCTATGAACACTGATGTTTATGATAATGATAACGTGTTTGACACCCTATAAACAAGAAAATTTTAGGATGGGTCAAAATGGATGGTATGCGTTTCCATATCAATCTGCTGGTGTGCAGTAAATGTAGGAAATGATCGTATGCGTTTCCTTCATCAGCCGTTATAAACTTAGGGGCGGGGATTAGAGAAGTATCAAGTATACATATGATTTTTGCACATGCATCCAAAATAAGTAACTCAAAAGAATGTTTCAAATATTTTAGATTAATTTTTCTTATTAAAATCATGTGTATTAAGCCTAGCCTCTGTTTCATTTTCTCCGCACTCATATGGGCCTTTTCATATAATTGGACTTCAACATATGGTCTGAGGCTCTGAGCAGATCAAGTTAGCTTAAAAAATTTAAAGACTTATAGTCTTATAGCTTTAATCACCAGACTAAAATTTTACATGTAGTCTCGTTTGTCGAAACAAGCTACAAAGGAGATGCATACACTCGTATATTCCTGAATATATACACTCGTATATACATGAATATATAGAGTTTTATTGGAACAATATAGTAATTATACGAGGCGCGATGCAGCAGGATTGCTTTTGTAGACGTGAATTTGGATATGGACTATTTTTGCCAAATTGCTATAAAGGACTTACTTTGCAGCGACACTTAAACCTTAGGGACTATTTTTGCCAACTTGGACTTACTTTGCAACGACACTTAAACCTTAGGGGCTATTTTTGCCAACTTGCGAAAGTTGACAATTAATGTTTGGACACGTGTCATGTGAAGAACCTTTGTCTTGCCTAATAGTATATATGATAATTCATCTGGACATGATATGAAATTTTTCTTTTGATGTACGGAGACTAGAAGTTTCCAAATCTTTACTATCTATATTACATACAAAGCATGTATGTGTTTTTTAAAACTTAAAAAACTTAAAAGTAAGTAATATGTGATTTTCATAATACCCTTTCAAACTTAGTCATCATTATCGAACTTGGGTCAAATCTATCGAACTTGCACCACAACACACTTATCAATTATCTACAAGATCCATCATAACTATACAAGTGTCATGTCTTAACCATCGTATTTCAACTATTTTCCTCAACAATACCATCAGCAAAAACTTTTAGCCTTAATAATAATTAATAGAATTGATGGTCATTCACGTTTAGGAACTTTGTAACGTGTGTTAGATATCGCAATAGAATAGTCAACGGGCTCGTGGATTGGGCTAAGCTAAATGGCTATTAGTTAAGTTAAGCTAGCCTTATGTATGACATTATCTAATCCAACCCAATCCAAGCCCATGCCAAGCCCATTAGGGCGTTTTGTTTAAGAGTATAAATACCCCTCAAATGTGTCATTTGAGGGGTGTGCCTGAGTGTGTAAGTGTGTGTTTTTAATATGATATAACAAGTTTCCTTTCATCTTTTTCTCTCTACACATACACGACATATATCATTCAAGTCACCACCTTTCTTATTCTTTCTTCATCTTTACGCATAGTGTTTCATGTGGTATACTTGTGTGTTAAGGTTGGTATCGTGATAAGGTTGAGTAAAACGAGGTCCTACAATTGGTATCAATCACCTAACAATGGTTTAGGAGTGTTTGTGTTACGTTTTTATTATTGAAACTTTACACAAAAGTTACGTTTTTTTCATTAAAATGTGTGCTTTTTGCATAAAGTTTTGATTTTTACGTGTTGTTTAAGCCAAAGTTGTAGTTTTTATTGATCTTTAAGTGTTATGGAAGAAGTTTGTGCAAAAGAAATCATTTGAAATCGTGTTTTTGGGGGAAAAATCGTGTTTTTGCAAAAATCTGGGTAGTTTACGCGTAAGTAGTGCAAGTACAGAAAGTCAAAACCCTAGTTCTATGTAGGATCATATATATTATGTTGTTTGATGATTCGGGTAGTCTAGGGAGATGATTATACAAGTATGCCATGTTTAGAGAGATGAATAGAGTAGAGAGGGTGTTTTAGAGAGAGAGTTAAAACAAAAAGAAAATGTTAGATTGAAAGAAGCACCACCCCTTCCAAGGATGGAAAGGGTATTTATAGTTACAGACTACTCGTCGTCCTGTCGGACTGTGGATCAGGCATACAGTGGGTAAAGACCCATCCTTCCTCCACGGTGTTACTCTAAACTAATCTACGCTAATAACTAACTAATTAACTACTAAATAACGTAAATAACGATATGTCTACGAGCTAACATATGCTAGACTATAATTGGGGTGACCGACACATCCTTATGAAATTTCCAATTTCTAACAATCCCCCCTAAGGGAGGTCACCGCATGATTTACATTTTAAATCCTAGAATGCTATTTTATCCTCAGTTATGAGCTCGTATACTTCAATTCTTCACTTTCGCAATCTTTGTGCTTTAGTAGTGATTCTTCAAAGTCCAATTACTTTGTACTTTAAGTGGAGGCCTTTAACTGATCCACGTCTTGATGATCTTCGAGCTTTCTTTGAGATCATCAGCTACAGTAAATCTCTGGATCACCCTTTTTGGGTTGCCTTCATGTGATGTTGTGACTTTTGGACCGACATGCTTACACTTTCTGGATCATGATATCTTGTCATCAGAGTTAGCGGAAGCATCTTTGTATATCTTTGATTGTCATGATTTTCTTCAATTAAGTGTGAATGTTGTGAGCATGCGGTTGTGAATTGACTTCTCAATATTGATCATCTGCAACCGTCCAATGTTCCTGCAAACAACAGTTAGCACTAAAACACACGAAAGTGTCTTTGTTCACTTTCGTTGAATATACTTGCAAGAACCACGGTTCCCCGTTGATCAGTATAAATACTGCTTGTGATCAGGTAGAGTTCCCAAGAATCTCCTTGACAGGGTTTTGCAGCTTGATCTAGCCGTTCTCAAACCGGAGCGTCTCAAAGTAGACAACACAAACTGAGTGAACCAGCGAATTGAGATTCACTGATTGATGAAAGATTGATTTGAAAACAATCGCGTATTGCTTAGAAGAAAGAGTTTTGCAATACGATGAAGGTTTTATAAGAAATATCAATTTTCAATCAGAAATACTTTTTATGTTTGAAAATGAATATACATTCGATGTGCTAGAGAAAAGAAGAGATTTGCACATCGAACGGTTTTTCCAAAAGTATTTTTTTCAATCAGAGATACTTTTTGTGTTTGAAAACATGAATACACATTTGATGTGCTAGAGAAAAGAAGATTTGCACATCGAACGGTTTTTCCAAAAGTATTCGTCAATTCATTTCCTGGACCAAGGTTGATTCACGAGTGAATCGCCCCATCGTTTCTATCCAGTTGTCACAAGTTTGATCTTTAGAAAAGATCTCACATGTCACCCACCAAGAGCTTGTTTGATGTTGGCTCTAGAAGGATTTCCATCTTCATTGTGAATATTTGACTTATCACTCGGATGTTCTGGCAATACCACAAGGATAATGCGTAGGACTCTTAATATAGTCTTACTTTCCACATTGTGTGAAACAGCAAGTCTTCATTAATTTTGTGTCCTAATGAGATATTGTGGATGATCTCTTAGCTCTAGACTCAGTTGTGCACATTTGGTTTCCTATGCCGGAGACTAGGGAGAGGGTCTCCTTCTTCAATATCAACAATCTCTAAGAGATAGTCGATAGATTATGTAGGTTCCCCGTGAGAATGAAACAAGTCCTTTTAAGAGGAACTTGAGTAGCTTGGGAAGTTTAGTGCAGTGCGTCACTGGGTCCATGACGTCTTGTCTTCAATACCGGTGTTACCTTGGTAACAACCAGTAGCATATGAATTGAACCTGGTTTCTGCCCTAAGGTTGAATTAATGGAGGACTATTTCTTTTCACCCTTTTCACATTCAATTCTTTTTCATTCTTCAACCCCTTCAGTGCTTACCGAGACTTCATAACTAGAACCTTGTTGGGTTTATTTCAGTACTAGCTCTGTCTCAGTCCGCACGCTTCCCATATTCTCATTTTTCTCCTTTTTTCTTCATACCTAAGGACTTCTACACTATCTAGTGGATTGTCCCTGGGTAGATCCCTCCGGCTCTAGCGGGATCGTGGGAACGAATACCTAACCTAACCATCCTTATAACACCATGCATAAAGTAAATTGGTCGGTCTTTTGGTATTGTTCTTTCCTTCTTGAAACCGGTTGAAAAATCATTTGGAAAATCAATCGAGGTACTTGTGATATAATATCAAAGCATTTTGTACCTTAATTGTTTTTGGTCTTTTAGAAATGCTCCCCCTCAACATGTGCATATGATTTTGAAATTGTTTAGCACATGGAGGCAAGATTTCTTTAAAATAATTTCTTGATCACAATTTCCGTGGAAAAATCCATTTGATTTTCTTGGTAAATTCTCCCCCTCAAAATGTGCGTTAGTTATTTGAAATCTTTTAATACATAGAGGAAAGAGGTTTTTGAAGTACTTCCACGATTGCCAATAGAAACCATTAGAAAATCAATCAAGGTACTTATGTTGAAGCATATAAATCATTGTACCTTGAAAGTTTGTTTACTTTTCAAATGCTTCCCCTCAATATGTGCTTCGAGATTCGAAAGCGTTTAACACATATGGGAGAGCAACCTGCACTTTTGAATCAAATCGACCGTCATTTATTATATTTCATATTTAAATCACATTTTCTTCCCCGATCAAAAATATCAAACCCTTTGAGATTTTGGATCCCAAGTGATTTAAATAGTTTTAGAAAAACTTGGGACAAAATATGCCTGGTTTAAATTCTCTTCTGGTTTCTGGTTAAATGCTCCTCCTCAATCATGTGCATCATGTATTTGAAATCGTTTGGCACATGAAGGAAGGAGTGCTTTTGAAACAATCACCGTTTGAACAAATTTGAGATTTAAATCACGATCTCTCCCCCGATCAAAAATTCAAACCTTTTGAGATTTGTGATCTCAATTGATTTAAATCATTTAAAAGATTTTGGGGAAAGACGTGACATGATTTAATTTTGAAATAGACGGATAAAGATCAATTTTAGACAATAAAGATTGTTAGTGTCAGGTATGATAATTTTAAGAGATCTTTAAGTAAAATAAAACAATTTCACAATCAAACAAGAACAGAAAAAATTTCATTTTGAAAGATCTTGAATCAAAAGGAAAATCATACCATGACATAACATTAAATCTTTAGATCACCTTTATTTCGTACAATTGGACTTTTATGAAGACATATCGTTTGAAAATATTTTATTTAAAATCACTCTCCCCCTCAATCGATGACCGTAGTCGTTGATTGAGTGACTTATGTTTTATCAAAATGAAGTCCGGTTGATTTCCAAAATTTAAGTCCAATTTATTTTCAAAACAATATTTTTCCATTTTTAAAATAATATTTTCAAAATTGTTAAAAAATGGTATCATCACTACTTATCATGCACAAAGATACGTTAGGTGGTTGAGCTGCTTTTATTGTTGTAGTTGTAGGGCAGGAAGAAAACCATCTGCAAATGCAGTGAGACCTCTGACGTTGCATCTATCATGCCAAATCTCCATAGAGATCCAATTAATCTCCGTTTCTTCTTTTGTCGACCCAAGAAATAGTTACCCTTTCCTATCGGCATCCAATCATATACTTTTCTGGGATCCGGATCGGGAACATTCTTTTAAACCATCTTGTCTGCATACGTTAGTCAACACAAACAGATATATGGTGGTCGACAACACCCAAACAACAATCGACTAATAAAAGTCAATTCAACATATCAATCAGATCATATAAAGGCATGGGAATAATGTGTTCATCAAAATATAATCATCTAATCTTAACAATCATATCTTAAATTCCTAGTCCTTCAACGTAGGAAAATATCTTTTTCTGATAAGCACGTAGGATGATTAAGAAAGCTCGTTAGATGATGTAAATTTGAAAAACATTCTCCCCCTCAATCAATGACTCACTTTATGAAAAGCTTTAACCGTGCTGAAGTCATTGATTGGGTTTTGCAAATTTATGAAAAACAGATTCTGATTGATTTTTAAGCAACTCTTTTTCCACCATTTTGACAAACAAATATTTTTCTGAAGAATTTTGAGAAATAAAAACATTTGTTTAGGAACAACAGTCTTTTAGGCGACATGCTTTTCTCTATTTGTTTTTGGATAAGTGCACGAATTTATGAAAATCGTTTAAGCGCAACACTTTCCCTCTTTGAAGAACGGGTTGCTATCTGAAATAATAGCAAACCATGGTTTAAGTCCGGGTTACAGTCTGAAGTAACTGCAAGCCATGATTTTAGACATGTTTTGAAAAGAAATATTTACACCTTTTGCTCGAACTTCATCTATGGTCCCGTTCCATTGTTGAATGACATTTCTAAGACCGTAGATGTTATCAATACCAGAAGACATGTCTTGAGAAAACAATATTTTTGGTATTTTCTGATTTTTCAAATTTTTGATGATTTTATATTTTTGTTTTTTCTTTTTGATAAATATTTACAGAGATAGAGTAGATGATATAGTTTAAGAAGGATGATGATACGAGTACTGAGATAAGGATATCAAACAGCCCCATTGCAGAAGATAGAAGTCATCATCTTTTAAACTTACCACCAAAGCTTCCAAGGCTCTTGAAAAGAAGGAATTGAGCCTTTAAGAATACGAGACTTTGGCAGCTTCCCCCAAAACCAAAAATCCTTTTGTTGAGCAAATTCGAAGCTCTATTTCAAGCTTGCCTTAGCCAGGTGCACAAAGAGCACACCATTATCATCGATATTGCTGCTCCTTTTAAGAATGATCTTTGTGATTCTTCATTCGGGGTTATATCATCAAAATAGAAGAACAACAACGTATCGTCCCACATTTAAATAATCTTCTCAAATTCCTTTTCCACTGAAGTCTGAAGCGATCCATACCAAAAGGTTGTCAAGAGACCACTTCCACCAAGTAGATGAATTGATGCAGTCAGTCTCTTAGACTAGAGCTCACGAACCCGAATACACATATACCCGAAGACAAAGAAACTTATACCATCGACATAGCAGATTAAGTCTGATAGCCAAAGAATAACCCCGATGTATACTTTTCTCTCCCCTGATGATAGTGTATGAAGCTCAAGAACCCGAAGTACTCAAATGCCCAAAGAAAGAATAACCGATAACATTGAAGTAGCATGCTGAATCACTAATTATCTCTGCGGATGTCAGCTCCGGAATAAGTGATTATCACTGAATCACTGATTAAGCTGTCAAGTGAAACGGCTGAGCGTCCCTAATGTACACAATCTCTCTCCCTTGATGATTGCGATAACATCGAAATCATCACACTTTTGTGTACCTCTTTTATCTCCAGAAACTAACTCTTCCATCTCTTCCCCCACATAGTTGGAATAAGAACACTAAACGCCATGAGTCAAACCTTGAGTTTCTCTGCTGTACTGACATTTGTCTTCCCGGGATATCTTCAATCACTTAGAAGTATTAAGTTCATCAAGTTTACTCGCGTTTAGATGTGTGTCTTCTTCTCCCTTACTGGTTTTGATACTTCAGACTCAACAACACATTGTAAGCCCATATACTCGAAATCTATTGAGAAGAGCATCATAAGCTCAGGTGTATCTGTGAGAATCAACTTGCTGAAGTATTACGTGAGCAAATCTAATTAGGGATTGAATCTTGACTTTTCACTCTCCCCCAATTAGTACTCTCCCCTAAACTGACAATCTATTTGATAAATGTCCGGAATATGAAGAAGTATTTAGATCGTTAAATGCAACTCGTCTTTAGTCTTATAATATGCAGCAGAAAATGTAGAACAGACTGTAGACTCGACCTTCTTCAAGATTGTCCATTTGGGGAATAGAAAGTTAACATCTTCTTCTCACTAAATGCATTCCCGTTAACTTATATATAGCAAATCCCCTTAACTCAAATCCCTCCCAATCAAACAAGAACAGAAAGATGTTCATCAAGGAAATCAGACCCGCAACTGGAAGCACTTTGTCATTAATCATTTTAGTCCGTAAGAAGATGTCAACCAACGGCTCTTAGAAGAAACTCCATGTGAAGATGACCCGATAAGAAGAAGCTCGGTTCTTACATGAGTTAGTAGCCGTATGACCATATATTCTCAGATATAACTCAACATGTAGAATTATCATACTTCTTCTCCCCCTCAAGATTTGCATACGGAGATGCCATTCTTGATTAAACAAGTGAATATCTTTAAAATGTAGTCTCTTCACACTTCTCCCCCTCAAAGGTTGCAAATGATGTCGCCATCGCCATTTTATTTGAGCAAGTGGAATAGGAGAACTAGCAACGATAGTCCTGTTCACTTGATAACTGAAAGCGCATGGAAAAAGTATGAAGCATGTTGATGAGAATGGTCATTAATAAGAAGATTTCTCTTCTTCAGAAGATAAAGTGCATTGAAGCGTACACTTTTCTTTTCTTTGAGGTACGAGGGTTGAACTGTTGTGTTCAAACGTGATAATCTCTCTCTTTTCAGCATCTCTTGGAAAAACTTGTAATCAACCCCATTATCATTCAGTAGGCTCTTTATCGTGACAGCTGATGGAGAAAAACCCAATATGATGAATTTGACCCTGAAGTGAATTTACCCGAACTCGTGACTTAAACTTGCACACATGTAACAAAGACCGGTGTCGAGAGTTCATACCCGTTTAAATCCCTAAGTACTCTATACTCTTCATCCAACCAACCAACAAGTATAAGACGTACATCACCTCTTAAAAATCCACAATTTAATGTGACATTGAACACTACAACGTAACTCCTTAAAGTGATAGTTATTCTGTGGTGGTAAGAGACCAATTCCCCCAAGTGGAAAAAAGAAAAAGAAAAATCACCCAAAAATAACTAGATTTCCAAGTCTTCGTTTTTGAACATATTAAAAGCTCGAACAAGGATCTCGAAGAATCTTCATCCAACCATCCCCGATACCTTCAGATACTAAGTATACTTGCCCGTGAAATTTCACTTCAACCTCAAATAGATAATACTGAATTAACGCCGTCGTCACATCTTGTGGTTAAAAGCTCAAATCTAGCCTCCTTTGACGTTTTAAGTGAACTATGATAATGGTTTCATCCCGACATATGGTTAAAAGCACATAACCCCGTAAAACCTTGTAATAACCAAACTGCCATGAAGAATATCCAAGCAATCACCTAATTCATGAAGTACACCCTTTATCCCTTCTTTGAAGTAGAAACCGTAGTACCCGCATCATATAAGATCCATAAATACTTTCTCCTTTCTCCAGGATGGTTCCATCATTACGGGATTTTACAATTCTATGGTTTAAACGGAGAAATAGTTTCTTTCGCGGGATTTTATAAAACCAAGAATAAACCATAAGATAGATCCGAAAATACACATTACTTTTACCGGGATGTATCTATTGTCACGGGATTTTACAAGTCTATGATTTAAACCGAGAAATAGATTCTTTTGCGGGATTTTACAAAATCAAGACTAAACCGTAAACAATGAGCGCTTGAATGTTTAATGGCGACTTTGGTTTCGGTGAACATCTGTTTTAGGGGAACATGCAGCGGTTCATCAACGGTTCATTCTCAATCATCAACAATCTCATCAACAATTCTTTACCCATATGTAGATAACTTCACAAACCATACTAAGTCGAGTAGTATACACTACTTCCCCCTCAGGTTGACCGTAAGACATCAAAGTACACGTTTCTCCCCCATGATGGTTTCGAACTTTCGGAAGCATCATTAACGTGTACGACCATCTGCACGAAAAGTTCTTGTCATAAGCAAATATCTTGAAAAATCATGACTAACGCTGAAGATTCTTGAAAGATTTTGCTTAGACTGTGAAGTGTCATTGACATTCAGTGGCATTGAATTTTCTATGGGAATTGCTGATCCCATCTCAACCATTCAAACCTTTAGTAAACACATCATTCACGTATTCTGACGGCTATTGTAGTGACCACATGGAGAAGTTAACCTGATATATCAAACTTGAACATGACGTAAAATTCCTCAGATTTGTTACTTAAGCTTGTACTAATCCTTGTGAAGAAGAAATGGTGTACCCAATGTACAAAACCTCTTGACGTATCCTCAACTGCGTGAGACACCGAAGTGATAGCTACGCTGTGGGTTAAGTGAGAAAGAATCACAACAGTAACTAAATAGCCAAGTCTTTATCACACTCTATAAATTCCCAAACAAGTCATCTTCGCGGAAGGGTAGAAAGAAAGAAGACGAAATAGGTAAACGTTCCCGGAAAACTTTACCTCAAATCCAAATAAGAAATACCGAACACAAACAACCCCGTAGTCAACCTAGTTCGAATAACAATTCAAGCCGTGACACAATAACCTTTGTGAAAATGTGTAAACCAAGGTATCAATCAGCATATCATAACGAATCTCATCATCACACTAAATCTCATTCTCAAATCTCATGATTAAATTTCATAACCAATCAAGTCTCATCATCAAATCTCTTCAACACATCTCAGATTATCCAAATCTCATATTAATCACATCACATATAAACGATCCAATTTTGAGAAGCCCATCAGTCCATCATACAAATCCAAGTCATTACATATACTAATACATTCAGTTTACATTCAAGCTCACTTCTATCCCAAAATTCAAAGCCCAAGTAGTTTAGGATCCAAAACCCGATCACAATATTCGGTCTATAAGATAATCTCTTCGGTCCATGAAATAAGTTCCACTTCCAAATCTGTCAAGCCCAAATGCAATATTGTCCCATTCCAGGCCCAGTTGTAGCCCAATAAACCACATAATACACCACTACCCCATGATTACAATTTCAGGATGATTTAATCATTTGTTTCATGATGCTAATATTCCTCCTGACTAAACTAATCACGTGACATGCTAATAAAACGGAGTAGACAAAACCAAGATCACCTGACTAAAGAAAACCAAGATCGTTTAGTCATGTTAAACCAATATCACGTGACATGCTAATATTCCAAGATTGTTTTGATGATTCGTGACATGGAAAACTGATCATGTGACTAAACTGAAACCATGCATTTCTAAACTTGATCGACAAAACAGATCCATTGAGGCCCAAGATATTAAAACGGAGCTTAACAAAACCAAGATATTAAGCGAAACATATTAGAGGCCCATGAGTAACCAGATCCATATTCGGCCCATCACAACAACTAACCTAATTTCACGGGTATTAAAGACTCATCACACTCACCATACGTTACCCTAATATTCCTCCTTACTAAACATTTAAACAAACGCAATCATCCAATCTCACAAGTACGCTCCATCTCTAAAATCTGCCTCAAACCCTAAGATCTCTCATCAAAATAATCGCCACCCAACATAGAACGTGAGCCTCACTTTCATCCCAAATAACTGATCCATTCATATCTCACGAATCACAAGCTATACAACCAATTAGTGTAGATCCTCGCCACAGGGATGGCCTGAGGTCTTTGAGATGGCAACAAGATTATCCCAAGGTAGGTTGAACTAATTATTCTTTAGATCTTGTTTCAGTTTAAAAAAATAACGAACGAATGAGAAGTGAGTTAACGATAATAGTTAATTTCATCTCATGGTTTCGAATATTTATTTGAAGTAATAGCTTCAAACATATCTCAAGAGAGATCTTGTATGCTTAAGTTCACTCGTTAATTTTTTTTCTTTAACTGAAAATGATGAATCGATGAAACACTAGTTGATTTTGTTCATTCTTCGGTATAATTTCAGAAATTGTCAAGAACCTTGAATCAATGATGAATTCATTTTTCGTGTGTTAGGCCCTTGGTCTTGATATACTTTGAGTAGCACACGACTAAAGAATAATCTGAGATGAGTTTGTAAAATGTTTCATTAGGTCCGAATCTTGTACTTGTGAAGGCTTTGGATTTGTGATGATTATTGAACAAGTGTTATTGTTTTAGACGAACTGAAGAAAGAAACTAATAATCTTGTTATATTTCTTTTTTTTTCCGTTTAGATAGTGGATATGAATCAGTGTAGAAAGAGATTGTGATGATGATTGTTTGATGGTTCAGATTGAGATACTGATGGTGTTCGAATCTTTTCAGTTTAGATGGTGTTCGATTGTTTGTTAATTTTGATGTTTGTGTACTTAGTTTGTTAATCAACTGCTTTGAATTTGTTTGTGAGTTTGTATATACTGATGATGTTTGAGTTTGTGATTCTTGTTTCAAACCGCACCTAGATAATTAAAACGCTTCTTTTCTTTCACAAACCGCACAAGTATTTTCATTCTCAAAACGCTTTTGACCTTTTAAAAACCGCAGTTGACTTTTGACTTTTATTGACAAACCGCATCCCCATCTGACAAACCGCATTCCATAAACCGCATAGTCAACAAGATGCATTAGACATGGTCAAAACGCATGTCCAGTATAGCAAACTGCATATCTAGTACCATTTAGTCAAATCACATGCAAAGTCAAATAGCAGTTGACTCAATAGTCAAACCGCATAAAAGACAAACCGCACATGATAAAAATCTCATATGTCAAATCTCTTCCATTAACAAAACGCATAAGGTACATTGCATCTGGATAAATCGCAGTCAAAACTGTAGATTCCAGTGGCAAACCTCTTCGAAGAAATTGACCACAAACCGTAGCGACGAATCAGACTACAAACCGCATCTAAGATAAATCATCAAAACTGTATAACAACAACTTATGAACCAGATTAATAACTTGTTTAACCAGCAGATTCATAATAAGAAACAACTTAAGACTTCAGTAAACAATCACAGATTTATGAGACAACCAACATATTCAGAATTACGACATCACCAACAGCATGACCACGTTACAGAATGCATCACACAGCCAACACAACATCATCTCAACAGCAATAACAACACATCAAACATCATGAATATCACATCAAACCACACTCAAACATCACAAAATTTTGTAACAAACCACATCAAACAATCCATACAAACCGCATCTAAGAATCACATGAAAAACCGCTTAAAACCATGAAATAAACCACGAGAATCAACACAAAGAACAAAACCTGAGCTCTGATGCCAATTGTAGGATCATACATATTATGTTGTTTGATGATTCGGGTGGTCTAGGGAGATGATTATACAAGTATGCCATGCTTAGAGAGATGAATAGAGTAGACAAGGTGTTTTAGAGAGAGAGTTAAAATAAAAAGAAAAGGTTAGATTGAAAGAAGCACCACCCCTTCCAAGGATGGAAGGGGTATTTATAGTTACAGACTACTCGTTCTCCTATCGGATTGTCGATCAGGCATACAATGGGTAAAGACCCGTCCTTCCTCCACGGTGTTACTCTAAAGTAATCTACGCTAATAACTAACTAATTAACTACTAAATAACGTAAATAACGATATGTCTACGAGCTAACATATGCTAGACTATAATTGGGTGACCGACACTTCCTTATGGAATTTCCAATTCCCAACATTCTACGCGTAAGAAAAGTCAAAACCCTATTCCTACGCCTAAGGTCTACTCGTAAGAAGTGAACTCCACGCTTAAGCATTTAGTGAAGAATCTTCGTGCAACAACGGTTACTCAGTACTTCCCTTACTTGGATAAGTTTGTGGAATACTTCGACTTGTGGATATCTCTCACACTTGGACAAGTGTGAAGGATTTTGGTTTCAAACCTAATCTTACACCTAAGCCTAAAGCTTACGAGTAAGCACTTTTACGCCTAAGTTAAATCCTACGCGTAAGGTCCTTTACTTCTAAGTTTATAGTTTACGCATAAGTTTACGTTTAACCTTAAGTTTACGTGTAAGATAGAGTCTACGCATAAGCTTCATCCTACGCCTAAGGAAGTCTTACACCTAAGGAAGTCTATGCCTAAGGAATTTTACGCCTAAGCACCAAATCCTACGCCTAAGAACAAGTTTACGAGTAAGATCTTCAGCAAAACTTCAAACGGCAATAACTGTTGAACCGTAACTCCGTTTTCAGCGTTCTACCCATCAAAACGACCGTGAGAACGAGGAGAATGGCATGCCGAAGAAACTTAAGTTGATTCCTGTAAACCTTCTAGTCCTAAAAATGCTCCGAACAGAAGTTATTGAGGTTTTTAAGTTTTCAGACCCAATTTTCACTACAACAACCAAGCTTAATCTTCATCAAAACACAACTCCTTTATCGTTGAATCGATCCTACATCAACTTTATTATCAAATACCTTCATCACTGGCAACTCAACAAGAGTTTCATGCGGCCGGTGCCAAAAATCGTCCTCCTATGCTGGAAAAAGGTGGATACCTTCAATGGACAAGTCGTATACTCCGCTGCATCAAAACCAGACCTAATGGAAAACTTATGATTCAATCCATAACGAATGGACCCTTCAAGCCATGACAAGTCCAAGACCCTGGAATTCCTAATGCAACACCTCCCGTTCCACCATACTTTCGTGCTCAACATGAATCTGAATACAATGAAGAGGATAAGAAGCAGGTCGAAGCAGATGACATGGCAATACACATCTTCCAACTGGGATTACCAAGAGAAATCTTTGCTTCTATAGATAGCTGTGAAACTGCTTACGATATGTGGGAACGTGTTAGACGGCTATGCTATGGAATTGAAATTGGACAACAGGACATGGAGAACAAGCTGCTAACTAAATAGGAGAAGTTTACATCAACTACAGGAGAATCCATTGAATCCTACTATGGAAGGTTTTGCACTTTGATGAATGAGTTTATCAGAAACAAGTTTACACCCAGAAATATCGTGAGTAACATCAAATTTCTCAACAATCTTCATGAAGAATGGGGATGCTATGTCACTATTTTCAACCAAACAAAGGACTTACATTAGGTGAACTTTGATGAACTCTACGATTTTTTGAAACAAAACCAAGCTGAAGTCAATGAAGTTAGGAAAGAAAGATTAGCAAAGAATCATGATCCCTTGGCACTAATTGCACAGTCACCAACTCCAGTGAGCACACAACAACAATCTTCATCATCTTCCATTAACAACAACTTGCAACAATACATTCCACAGCCACAAGCTGTTATCCCTCAACAACAATTCTATCCACCAGAACAACAAGTCATTCAACAACAACAATATCAACAATACCAGGAGCCAAGAATCACTGACCTTGAAGCTGAACAAACATAGGCTTTGTAAAATGCATTTGCTTATTTGACTAAAGTATTCAAAGTACGCTATTCCACACCGACTAACAACAACCAAAGGATTTCATCTAACACTTGCAACAGGTAAATTGCACTGCCGGGTGTGAATATGGGTCAACAAGGATAAATGGTTAGAGTTATTGGGAATCCACAGGGATATGCTACTGGATTTCCCATGGGTAATCAGGCGGTTCCGTATCATGGAAATCAGTTGGGTCATAATGTTGGAAATCAGTTGGGTCAGAATGTTGGGAATAGAGTAGTGGGTAATCAGAATGGGAATGTCGCAGCTCCAGTCATTGGGAATTATGGAAATGTGAATCAGGCTAATCGGGTTACGTGTTACAAATGTCAAGGATTGGGTCACATTGCAAGGAATTGTCCTACTAAGCCGAAAAAGACGAATTCTGCGTATCTTCAGAAAGCATTGCTGTTGGCACAGAATTCAGAAGCAGGGATGCAGTTGAGTGTTGAGGAACATGACTTGATAGCTATTATGGATGAAATGGAAGAGCGTGAGGATATCAATGCAAACTGCATCTTCATGGCAAATCTTCAGGAGGCTAAGACGACACTGATTCCGATACACCTCCTGTTTATGACACCAACGCAGTATCTGAGGTACCAATCATTGATCCATGATATAACAATGTCATATTTGATGTGTTTACTCATGATGAACAACATTCTGTGACGCCAGCACCTACTTATGATACATACCAGGACAATCCGAGTAGTAGCAATATTAACTTTGAAACTCTAGATATGGATCCTAGTGGAGGCTGTGTGGCACAAAATACTGAGACTGATGAGGAAACGCGTGCCTTATTTGAATCATTGATTAATAATTGTGGCATTGAAATTGAGAAAGTGAAAAAGGTCAATCGCGATGTTAAGGCCGCGAATGATAAATTGACCGCTGAGCTTGAGAGGTACAAGGAGAATGCAAAAGCTTTTACATTTCAAAAAACAAAGAGTCAGAATTAGAAATTGGTTATCGAAATTCCGTTTTAATAGAAAAACAATTGCAAATCAAGTATGACACACTTGATATTAATTTGAGCTTGAAAATAAAATCTTTAAACGAGGAAATTTTTGATCTTAAAACCAAACTTTCTAAACAAAAAGCAACTTATTTTGATCTTGAAAAAGAGAAGAAAAAGTTGATAGCTGACTTTACAAAACAAGAAGATTCTCTTCTTGATGAAATTCTTGAGAAAATTGAAAAAAATCAACAAATTGGAAAATTTGCTTGTTACAACGGGTCATTCAGCTCAAACAGTTAAGATGTTAACAAATCAAACAAATTTGTATTTTCATACAACTCAAAAAATTGCTCTTGGTAACAAACCTCCTTGTGCACTCAAGAAAGCTAAGAAAGAACAGAATGTTTTGTATAATGGAAAAGCTTTGTTAGATAAACATGAAACTGTAGAAGTTCGTGATTCTCATGAAACGTTAGAACTCACTGACGAGAGTAGGTCAAAAATGAAACAAAAGAATCCAGAAATAAAACCAATCGACTACAACAAATATAACAAAATTTATGGAATTACTTTTGTTCCGCAAAAAGAAAAGTCAAAGTTTTCCATCACACCCAGTGTTTCAAACATGGAGCCAAAACCAGTAGTTGTCTCAAAATCATTTTCGAACATGGAACAAATGTCTTCAAACAATCCTTTTAACACAAGTGATGCTAGAAGCATTTTAGATGAAATTAAAACTAGAATGGGGCAACTTCAAGAGCTTGTTAAATCAAAAATCAACATCAGCACTAACAAATGGTTTTCTAGTTTTCACGATGAAATGAAAAAGGTTTTTGAAAATGAAATTGCCAATCCGCTAAACCACGTTAGTGCGAGGGTAATTCACTTTGAGCAATCATTTTTGAAAGAAACAGGTGACTTTGTCAAGGACCATAAATCTTTGGTAAAGAAAGCAAATGCATGTTTTGAACACATCAAAGCTTTGGAAAATTTAAATAATTCTCTCTTAGAAGATGTTATAACTACTGATATCATGTCCATTATCTTACAAACATATTTTGTTGAAGACCATGAAAGACTCCAGTCTGAGACCTCCGCAATTGTTTCAAAATATGAAAAAGCTCTTGAAAAACTCGAAAAAGAAAATGTATCATATTTTAAAGAACTTGATCGAAAAATTGAGGAATGCAAGTATGACAAACTGTCATATGAGCGTCCCTACAAGGACATGAAAGAGCAAAATGATCTTTTGAGGGCTCAGCTGGAATGTCAAAAAGGAAAGGCTGTGGATACTAAGTGTTAATACAAATAAGCCATAAAAAAAGTTTATTTATATTTTACAATCCTCTAATGTTTTGTCGATAACAAACGTAAAATCATTTTAACGAAACAAATAAAAATACGTAATTGGTTTGAGCCAATAGGTTTCTAACACATTTAAGTTTTCACATAAAATACTAAAACAAGTATAAGTGATTTTATGATTTAGTAATACATATGTACAACAACTAGTGTTTGCATAGTGGGCAAATATATATACATAACTAGTATGTATTATAATGGGTAATACAATTGGGTAGAAACTTAAGTATTTGACCCATAACCCATAGCATGACATCATGCTTAAGTCACACATGGTTTTAATCAATGGCCCATAGTTTTAATCCATGAACCGTGGACTAGATACATTGTATCTACTTGGATACCCATGATCCATAACCCATGACCCATGACCCAAAACCCATGGGCAAAGGGGAGCGTCCCACGGATCCCTAGTATTACACTGGACGGATCCCTCAAGTGAGAGATCCGTGGAATAGTAGTTGTTTTTCTTCTATAAATAGTGAGCCATTTCTTCCTTTTGGGTTGCCACTCCTACACATACTTTCCCCAAGTATTGTAACCTTCTAACCACAGATCCTAAGGGATCTTTCTATGTAGTTTATCTTTGGTTTTTGTGTGATTCTCTAGGTTCCTCCTAAAGGTGAGATCACCACTTCAAGTCCATGAGTTGCCATGCTTCATCATCATCAAGACTACTGAGGTTCTCTTGTTGATAGTTCTTTCTTCCTCCATAGAAGTGTTGTGTCCAAGGCATTAGTGAAGGATGCCAAAAGAGTCAAGAAGAAAGCATTAGTGAAAGGTGCTTAACGTCCGTGTCAAAAGCATTAGTGAGGAATGCTAAAGGAGTCAAGACGAAGGCATTAGTGAAAGGTGCCAAGCGTTCGTGTTAAGGGCATTAGATAAAGATGCCTAGGAGTCAAATCAAGTGGCATTAGTGAAGGATGCCAAAGTTGTATAACTGTTGAGGTGCATCGTTATACAAATAGTAATAGTTTGTTTCCAAGGATATTGATATCCTTGATGGTGTTGTAATAAGGAGTGGGTCTCCTTTGGGGTTAGGTATTGTATAGTGTTATTGTAATGGAACTCGGTACTTAGCCTAGTACCGGATAAAGGGTAGGCGACATTGTGGTAGGTGTGGTTCTCCTTGGTGAAAGAACCCGGTGGTTAGCCTAGTACCGGAAAAAGAGTAGGCGACGTTGTGAAGGCTTATCCGCTATAAGGAGTTGGTGTCGTGTAGTGATTACGAACTCTCGAGTAGGTGACTCAGGGAGTGGAGTAGGGCAAGGAAGGTGTCCTTGTAGCCGGACCACTATAAATATTCTTGTCGTGGTTATGTGCTTCTTACTCTTTATCTTTCATTACACATTTATATATCTATCTATCAATGTCCAACATACACATCTAAATATATTGACATAAGTCGATCTAAATATTCTAAAAAGAAGTTTTAATTGGTAAAACTATTCAACCCCCCTTTTAGTTTTCCACAATTGGAATCAGAGCTTCGTTACCAAGTTTCTTAGAGTATGCTGTACTTTAAAAAACTTGATACAATCCGTGTATGTTAGAAAACTACAAAGAAGGAAATCTCTTAAAACAATTTTTTTTCTCATGTTAGATATTGATAGATTATTCTAACATTTTCTTTTCAAGAAATCTTCATGCTAGGATCTCTCCAAAACCTTCATTTCTATTCAAAGAATAATGGAGTCAACTTTCAAGGAAGAACCTAAAAGTAATCACAACCTACTTATTCTAAGTACAACGGATTACTTTAAGAGCTCATGAAGTATTTTTGATCTTATGTCTTCACAAAAAAAAATCAAGAGCATAGAGGTATGTTAACTTTTCATTAGCTAGCTTACATCTACATGAATATGTTGATACTATTTTTTTATTGCTAGCCGTTTAAAAGTTTCTTTTCGCCACTGTCCCGACTTACTCATCATCAGGAATAGTATTCCTTTTGATCTCGTCAAACAAACGCCGTCGTCACATATGGATCCTCGATAATTAATTTATCAAATCTCATTGACCAAACATCTTTTTTGATAGAAACCCCAAAACTATTTTTGTTCCATAAGCCATTTTATAACTTATTAACAAAAATAATGCCAAACACTCTTTTTCTGTCTACAGTAGCCGGATCCCTTATACAAGGGATCCGGGGGAACCGTGGGACATAAACCAGCTATATGTTTTTCAAAACCAACCCTGCTCACTTTCCCTCTCCCCACAAAACACAAAAATGACCCAAGAGCTGGTTTCATCTTCATAGGACTCCATATCCTCAAGCAATCCTCTCTAGAACATCATTGTAAGTAATTACACTAACATGTTCTAATTTTCGTCAGCCTCATCCTAGGGTTTATGGTTTCTCAATTTTTTAATCAATTGATAAAATTAGGTTTTCCAAAATTGATCATTAGAAAGGGTTTTCATATAACTAAAATTAAATTGTGTTTACAATATTGTTAATACAAATCAAAACCATAAACCCATCTCAACAAATTTTGCCTAATTGGAATATTTGTGTTTCTAGGACCAACCATGCCTAAAGCCACCCAACAAGACCACCATGATACCGTCCATTACCTCACTGATAACGCTTAAATTGTGCATGTTTTTAGTAGCGTTATCCGTGCATTTATGTGTGTTATTTAGTTATAATCATATGCTTTTGATGCTTAATCGTACAAAAGTGTGTTTTCTTGTTCATTTGTAGCCAAGTACAGGAAAGTGGAGAAAAAGACTGAAAAAGAAGTAAAATACGAAGATTTATCCAAATAAGAAGAATTCCCGACAAAAGCAAGACTTGCGAAGTATATTTGAGAAGATAAAGTCATCAAGTTAGTGGTCCAAAGACTCAAGAATGAAGTTCAAGAAGGAAAACGAGAAAGAAATGAAGAAATGAAGTTAAAACGAAGACATATTGGAAGACTCGTTGTTCCCGACACACCTTCACCATTTTGGCCATAACTTTTGCATACGGACTCTGTTTGACCCCCGGTTCACGGCCACAGAAAGCTAAGAAAAAGATCTACAACTTTGGTACTTATGATTTTTTGTCAATTTGCTCCAACCATACGGTAGTGCCCCACAACCGGAACGGTTGGAGAGTAGTCAATAAAACCAACCGAAACGGTTGAAGCCCAATCGATTCGGTTGGGAGGCCTGGTTCTGCAATTTCTTCATCACTAAGACTCCAAACTTGTTCCAAACGATTCTAGGTCCTTCCTACATGTATTCTAGGTCCTTCCTAACTCCTTGGAGGCCAAGTTGAGCATTAAACACCCTAGGCCTTGGTTCAAGTATAAATAAACCCCTTTGCAACCTCATTTCATGCATCCCAACTTGAGAGAACTTCTATCACACCTCTCCTACCACCACTACTCTTTCTCAAAGCCTAAAATTCATCCATAAAGTTCCAGGAAACTTTGGAGGTCCAAGAAGTCATCATTTGGAGGTCAAAACATCAAGAAGTCATCACCAATACTTGAGGCATCGTTACTACATCATTTGTAATCTTGTTTCAATCATTGTAAGACCTTTAATCATGTTTTCTTACATTCAAGTTTCTGAATTTATGCCTTTGTGATTGATCATGGAATTTGTTATGAAGTAGTTTGGTTATACTTGTTTGGAATAATGTAGATGTTGATATGGAGTGTTTGGTATCCGCAATTTAGTTATATGATTTTGCTTGTCATTTTTGTGATGTGTTCTTGTCTTTTGAATCTTGTCTTGATACTTGTTTATTTCATATGAGAACTTGTGATAAAAGGATGTTTGGATAATTGTAGTGTTTGTTTGGAATATGTTGATAAAATCTTAAATTGGAACTTGTTCTTGTTTATTGTTTAGGTTGATCATTGTTGAGTTCAATGGACGAAAGTATTCTTAACAATGGTTAGTTCTAATTCATTAGTCGACGAATGATTTTGGTCTTGTACTTTATGACGATTGTGCAAGAGAATTGATAAACATAGCAAGTAAAGGTTTAATTTGGATTAAGGTCGAAAGGAATCTTTTGAATATGTGTTCTCATTATCTTTCAAGTAAATGGAACTTCACAAATTAATAACATCAAAATCTAAGGATGAAAGGGATTCTTTGTTGTTGTTGGTTTAAGCATAAGGCTCATGACATGACCATTTGATTGAGGTTTATGCATATTTGATTTATAAAACACTAGACTATTATTATTGGTTCAAGAGGTCAAAAGATTACCTTTAATAATATATATTTTCCAAACTAAACATTTTAATATCCTTGTGATCATTCGTCTATGTGTATGTTCTTTGTGTGCTTGTTCTTATTGCTTTTCTTTGTGGTTTGATCCGGGACAATCATAACCACGACCTTGTTACTTGCTTAAACAAACATACGACACTTGTAGTGCAACCAAGTCACTTGGGACGACCTTGATTTACCAAAACCTATACTACAACTCGACTAGGGTATACTTGCCCGAATGTGTTCCTAGTTAACCGGTAATTCTTGATTATAAATTTAAAACCCCGATGGAACCCATCAAGTTATTGGCGCCGTTGCCGGGGACTTGTTTTGCACTTGTTTGTTTGTTCGTTTGATTGTTTTCTTGGATATTTTGTTTGTTTGCTTGCATGATAATTCCGGCATCGTCACCATCAAGTTTTTGGCGCCGCTGCCGGGGACTTGCGTTTGTATTGTTTCCTTGTTTTCTAGTTTGTTCGAATGATATATTGCTCTTGCTCATGAATGATTGTTACTTTGATCTTGTTTGATTGCTCTTGATGTTTGCTCATGATGTTTGCTTAATTGCTCCCTTGCGTTTTCGGTCCAAAAATCTCTTATTTTCTCAAAATTCTCAAATGATCTTTGCATCAAAATCAAGTTTTTGATGTTGGGATTTCGTTTCATGTGTTCTAAAATGCTCATTTCAATGATTGCTTTCAAAGTGTGCTCGAAATTGTTTGCGAAAAAAAACACCAAAACCACCCAAACAACTCTAACCGAATCGGTTGGAATCCCAACCGAATCGGTTGGAGCTCTCGGTAAATATTTTTCAAAGTCATTTTAGAGTCAGAAAAAAAAAAATCGCTTATAACCGATCGGTCACCCCTAGTAACCGATCCGGTTGGAGTGTTCTGTCCAAAAAAAAAAAAAAAATCAGTTTTTATTTTTTGTTTTTGTGTGTTCGTGTTTGGATCAAATAAGTTTAAGTGTCTTGTGGGATCATTCCTAAGATACTTGAGCATTAGTATTTTTATTATTGTTCATCATTTTGCCATTTTTAAGTTTGTTAATTTAGTACATTGTAAATAAATAAGTACATGTTTTTAAAACTAAAAATGTTTTGAACTTTGTGGGTATGTTCACTGGAAACCCTCACGAGACTATAACTCATCCATTCGGGCCACCGAGGGGTTTAAAGGCTTGTTGCATACGCTAAATGCAACTGTGATGCCTACGAAAGTGAGTTTTAGAATTTTACGCGTTTTTGTAGTTTAGTGTATTTTTGCAGATTTAATAAGCTCTTGGAGGAAGGATTGATTGGATTATTGGTGACCTTACACTCTTGATTGGACATGTTTGGATGAGAAATCGATTGATCTCATACGCTTATTCTAGCGTTTTCTTAGCACCTTATCATATGGAGTTCGATCGTGATGTTTAGCCCGGGAGGTTTCGTTTCTCTTAAACTTATAATATCATTTTTCCCTATCTTACATGCTTTGTAGTTTATTTTTCCCAATTGCTTTATTTTGTTTCTTTGTTATTTTTCCTTTGTTTGTTTGTTTGGTAAATTATTTTATAAACTGATTTTTTTAAGTCCCTCGAAAGTAAGGCTCACCCATTGTAAACAAACTGTGTAAGAGGTATAAGGCGGGTCTCTCTAATTCCCTAAAGAAGTTGGGTTTTTAATATGCTTCGCGCTGACCTGCTTCTCCGCTTCTTTGTGCGTTTCAATGGAGCTACCGAGAACTCGTGGGATAAGAATAAGTCATATTTGGTTTAAAAAAAAAAAAAAAGAAAACAAAAGAAAAAGAAAAAAAAGCCGTAGCTAGATTATTTTTCAAAGTTTTCTCGTAGTAATAGTAGTAATAATAGTAGCAATATTTTTATAGTCGTTAAGTTATTTTTTCTTTTGTGTGCTTAACTTAAGTGTGGCGGGAAAATATTATTGTGGAAAGCGAAACTAGTTTTTTAGATTCCAAATTTTTGGGCCAATTTTAAAATTTTGTGAACTTGTTTGCCCTTTTGATCTAGTTGTTTTCACGCGTATAGGTTAATATATTAGAATAACTGGATCAATCCACTGGCGAAATCAGTAAATTTTGAAAAACTTGAGATGTGTCCCGATTAATATTGCAATCCATTATGGGATCGATAACGTTTGCTAGCACATTTTATAGCCATTCCACTAAATTGTAAGGATTTGAGCTTATTTCTTATATAGCATGCATCTTTTATGCTTGAATCTTTTACTATGAGTGTGCCGGTGATTTTATTTATTCTAGAACTTGTACTTGCAAATCATTACCAGACCGCAGTAAGATCACATTCGTGTGATATAAGTGTATTCGTGTGATAAAGAGGCACATTAGGAATAAAACCAAACGGCCTTCCATTTACACCTAATGATATATTAGCTAGCCGCATCGGTTAGTTAACCACCCACATGAACCCATTTGTTAGCGCTCATCTTTAGCGCTAGATACCCTTAGTACACCCTCCGAGCCATCTCTTTCTTTTTGTTGCATCCAGAAAAATACAAAAATATTTTACACCTTAACCCTTAGCCTACCCCTTGTCAAAGTCTAAATGGTGGGTTGCTAGTTGCTTGGTATGATTGGATTGTTTTTGATGATTATGAGTTAGCCACACTTTGTCATTCGTGTGTGCCATTCCGACAAAGATGAAGATTGATCACCTTTATATTTTGTATTTTTGTGGTGTATGCTTATACGAAGTGTGGGGGAGATGTGATGTATGTGAAAAAAAAATGATGAAAAAAAAAGTGAAAAAAAAGAATAAGTCATCGAAAGAAAAAAAATGAAAGAAAAAAAATGTGATGACAATGTACTATATTATTATGAAGATGAAGGAAGATGAAGTATGTTTGAGATATCGATTAGCCAATGTGCTAAAAAGTGATATATATATATATATATATAAATATATACATATATATATATATATATATATATATATATATATATATATATATATATATATATATATATATATATATATATTTGGTGATCGATACGTGAAGAGAAGATTGTAACTATAATCATTTTCGGGTTTGCGGATTATTCGGTGACTAGCAACATGGGTATTAGACTTGACTTTATTTTTCTTTATATTTTTTAAAACCAATTTCATAAATAATCCCATGCATTATCCATACCCTTTAATCACCCGAAGCCTATCATTTCAACCCGAATAAAAGCCCTCTTTAGATGTTTACGCTTGGTGCTTACGCCACGTCGGTGAAGTTTTGTTTCTTGTACAATCCTATGGTAATATTTAGATCATGACTGAGCAATATGAGTGTACTATTCCTTAATACTATCCATCACTAAATAAATTGAGTGTTGAGTGAATTATACTTCATTCCTTTTCGTGAGGTGCTTAGCCATGTTATCAAGCGAGAGAATCCGTGGGGTATTGTCAAACATCTCGGTTTTTCACCTCTTAAAGCTTAAAACGATGAATCTTATCTAGTACTTGTACTTGGTAGATTTGCATCACATTTTTCTAATCATATTTCATGCACCACGTGGGTTTTGTTTTTCTTAATTTCTAGATTTGCTTGAGGGCAAGCAAAACCTTAAGTGTGGGGGAGTTTGCGCTCATTTTTCGCTTATTTTTGTTTATGTTTTAAAAAAAAGGTAGATAAAATCCAAAAAGATGCAATTTTTCAAATATTTTCTTTTCGTTTTGTCATTTAGGTATGTAGTTCAAATTTTCTTTTCTTAGATTTGCTTCAGGGCAAGCAAAGTTTAAGTATGGGGGAATTTGATAACGCTCAAATTGTTCATGTTTTTAGTAGCGTTATCCATGCTTTTATGTGTGTTATTTGGTTATAATTATTTTCTTTTGGTGCTTAATCGTACAAAAGTGTGTTTGCTAGTTCATTTGTAGCCAAGTACAGGAAAGTGGAGAAAAAGACGGAAAAAGAAGTAAAATACGAAGATTTCTCCAAATACGAAGAATTCCCGACAAAAGCAAGACTTGCAGAGTATATTCGAGAAGATAAAGTCATCAAGTTAGTGGTCCAAAGACTCAAGAATGAAGTTCAAGAAGGAAAACGAGAAAGAAATGAAGAAATGAAGCTAAAACGAAGACATATTGGAAGACTCGTTGTTCCTAACACACCTTCATGATTTTGGCCATAACTTTTGCATACGGACTCCGTTTGACCCCCGGTTTACGGCCACGGAAAGCTAAGAGAAAGATCTACAACTTTGGTACTTATGATTTTTTGTCAATTTGCTCCAAGCGTTCGGTAGTGCCCCACAACCAGAACGGTTGAAGAGTAGTCAAGAAGACCAACCGAAACGGTTTGAGCCCAACCGATTCGGTTGGGAGGCCTGGTTCTGCAATTTCTTCATCACTAAGACTCCAAACTTGTTCCAAACGATTCTAGGTCCTTCCTACATGTATTCTAGGTCCTTCCTAACTCCTTGGAGGCCAAGTTGAGCATTATACACCCTAGGCCTTGGTTCAAGTATAAATAAACTCCTTTGCTACCTCATTTCATGCATCCCAACTTGAGAGAACTTCTCTCACAGCTCTCCTACCACCACTAATCTTTCTCAAAGCCTAAAATTCATCCATAAAGTTCCAAGAAACTTTGGAGGTCCAAGAAGTCATCATTTGGAGGTCAAAACATCAAGAAGTCATCACCAATACTTGAGGCATCGTTACTACATCATTTGTAATCTTGTTTCAATCATTGTAAGACCTTTAATCATGTTTTCTTACATTCAAGTTTCTGAATTTATGCCTTTGTGTTTGATCATGGAATTTGTTATGAAGTAGTTTGGTTATACGATGTTGATATGGAGTGTTTGGTATCCGCAATTTAGTTATATGATTTTGCTTGTCATTCTTGTGATGTGTTCTTGTCTTTTGAATCTTGTCTTGATACTTGTTTATTTCATATGAGAACTTGTGATAAAAGGATGTTTGGATAATTATAGTATTTGTTTGGAATATGTTGATAACATCATATTTGGTTAAATTGGAACTTGTTCTTGTTTATTGTTTATGTTGATCATTGTTGAGTTCAATGGACGAAAGTATTCTTAACAATGGTTAGTTCTAATTCATTAGTCGACGAATGATTTTGGTCTTGTACTTTGTGACGATTGTGCAAGAGAATTGATAAACATAGCAAGTAAAGGTTTAATTTGGATTAAGGTCGAAAGGAATCTTTTGAATATGTGTTCTCATTATCTTTCAAGTAAATGGAACTTCACAAATTAATAACATCAAAGTCTAAGGCCAAAAGGGATTCTTTGTTGTTGTTGGTTTAAGCATAAGGCTCATGACATGACCATTTGATTGAGGTTTATGCATCTTTGATTTATAAAACACTAGACTATTATTATTGGTTCAAGAGGTCGAAATATTACCTTTAATAATATATATTTTCCAAACTAAACATCCTAATATCCTTGTGATCATTTGTCTAAACATGTATGTTCTTTGTGTGCTTGTTCTTATTGCTTTTCTTTGTGGTTTGATCCGTGACAATCATAACCACGACCTTGTTACTTGCTTAAACAAACAAACGACACTTGTAGTGCAACCAAGTCACTTGGGACGACCTTGATTTACCAAAACCTATACTACAACTCGACTAGGGTATACTTGCCCGAATGTGTTCCTAGTTAACCGGTAATTCTTGATTATAAATTTAAAACCCCGATGGAACCCATCACTCACCAATTACTATCGGAAAGAGGGATTGTCAAAAACCGATCGCAAAGTCTTCAAAAGACTTGAAAAACGACTTATCCATGAAGGTCGTGTGGTCAAGGAATGTTTCCTTGAAAATACCAACATTCGTCAAGTCTTTTCGGCAATCAACTTTGATTGTCTTCTTGATATTGATGAACAAATTTGTCCGGTTTTCATCTTTGAATTCTACAAAAGCGTTAGGATCATTCGAAACACCGATGATAGCATTTCAATTGCCTTCATCATCAATAAACAAAACTTCACTCTACCTCTCAACACATTTGCTCAAATCCTTCGCATTCCTTGTGGAGGAATTTGTATGTACTCTCAAGATTGGGCAATATCCACTCAATCTTTTGCTCTTGATTCAAAACCGATATACCATACTCCCCTTGATGAACCCGAAATCGTTCGAGACACTATTTTCAAAATTAGAGCCGACCAAACCCGTCTCAACCGAAACAAAAAGCTCATTCACCGTGATCCCTTTCAAATGGAACTCTTCGAAATGCACCCCATTTTTAGAAAATGGGAAGAAATGCTTAGGGAAAACGTCATTGGCTTGGTCGGTAACAAGGATCATCCAAATGCATGTCTCATGCAAATGATTTATTGCCTTATTCACCAAAAGCCATTTAATCTCGCCTGTTACATGGTGAAGAGAATGGCCGGGGTATTCAAAGTTGCCAACATGGTACTTCCGTATGGTATGCTCCTAACACGACTTCGTAAGTTTGTTAGTGCATTGCAACCATCTCCTATCAACGATGATCACTTCCTTTCCGATCACGTCATGGTACCTCTTACCAAACACCCCTCTAAACGGTTCATGGTCAATGGAAGGGAAACCTAAGGCTCTCTCGGACTCCTCGGACGAAGAAGAAGAAGAAGAAGAAGTAAATGTCAACCCCGAAGCTAACATCGACTTAGACCCCTTTGACTACTATCAACAACTTCCAACTCTTCTAAATGAGACCGCGGAATTCAAACAATTAAGGGGCATGATTCAAAACCTAGCTAACTACGTTATGAAGTCGGGAAAGAGGAAAAGAAAGGATTGACGAAAGAGACTTTAGGATTATGCTTGTTTTTAGACATTTGGTTTACGTATGAATAATTATGTTTTGTTTTAACACGCTTGTTTGTGTTATCTTGGATATTATCATTACTGGTATTATCTATGATATGATTTATGTGATAACATGTTTATGTTACTGTTAAGTTTAATGGTTATTAGTGTATATAGTTTGGTGCAAAATCTGCATTTCCATATATGATGGTTTTGATCTGCAGTTGCCGGATCCCTCCTCTAAGGGAACCGTGGGATCCGTGACAACAGATGAGCAATACAGATTCCCATACATCAAAACAGCTCACTAGATCACTTCACACTAGCTAAACATAAGACCTTAGAACCACCTAAGTCTTCTTCAAGCATTTGAAAGCTTCACACTCACCCATAGCTAACATAGGATCTAATTCAAAGTGCTTTTGAATTATCAACTCATCAAAACTCACCATATTTCCGCTTCAATACTCACACATTGTTTCTCATGTCTCAAAACACCTAGGTGGATAATTTATTAATTTTAGGAAATTGTTTCTAGAAATCCTTATCTCAAAATGGGTCAAAAACTGGTTTTTCAATTCTTTTATTTTTTGAGGATTTTTCAAACTCCATCTCAAGCTTACATCTGATCTTTAGGATCATTTATTATGACTTGACACCATCAAAATTCCTAGTGTCGTCCTTGAACACCCATTGGTGATCATAAAGTCTCATTTTCCTTCCATAAAAGGCAAACATTAGCTACATCACTCTTTGCCATTGATCAATTAAGTACCCTTCCATTTAAGATACTTAGGAAGACTAAAACACTGAAGGAAGTATAGGTGTTAGACTTCACAAACATCATCTTTTCTTTTTCCTTGTTGCTGATAGCCGGATCCCTAGGATTAGCCTAGACGGATCCCTCAAAGGAGGGAACCGTGGGATCTGGGTGACAGACTCATGTCAAGTCTAGCTTAAACAATCATTTCAAGCCCATCTTGCTAACTTGAACACTCCACCTCATCTTAATTGAGTCCCTAGATCAGTACAACTCTGAAGTTGACTCTTGTGCATGCTAATCATCACATTCCAAAGAATCCTAGTGGCTTAAGTCTTGAATGCACCTGCCAAATTCTTCCCCTTATAATTCATCTTGCTAGAATCCCTTAGTCATCAAACACAACATAATTCTCAGCAATTAGAAACATCTTCTTTAGTCATTTCATCATGAGGAAAGCTCCTAGTGCTAACTCATCCACCCAAGAACCACCCAAGAAACTTGCTCGTGTTGTACACGAAATTTCCTCAACCAAATCATCTCTGGTCAAATCCACAAATGCTAGGATTTCCCCTCCACTAACTCAACCAATCAAACCAATCCCCAAAAGGATTGTTCCAACAAAAATATCATCACCAAACTCTACATTTCCTACTAAACCAAACACACCCTTTTCAACCCAACCAACATCATTGGTGCCTAGAGCCATATCATTTACCACCTCACAATCATCTCCACATTCCTACAACTTGGAGGACTTACCCCCTAGGCCATATCATCCTCCACCATTACCGAAACACTCTTCACTAGAGAAGATTGTACAACAAAACCAAGGTGTTGAATCAACACTTGCATCGATGTCCATTTCTCCATTTCCTTCTAATGGTCCATCTTGGATTATGAGGAGACATCAAAGTCAACCACCCGACCACATGGAAGTTGACACTTCCCTTCCTCCACCATCAACCCTTGTTGAGCCACCACTTAATGTGCCTTTACCAATCCCTCCTTTATTTGAGGATCCCCAACCTTCTTCACTTGAACCTCCACATCAAGGCGGGCAATCTTTACCACCACCTTTTCAAAACCTTGAAAAGGATTGTTATCATTGTCAACATGTTGAAGGGTTGATACATGAATTACATGAGGAGCAACGTTTCATGTTTTATCACCTCCTCGAACGTTTCGATGAGGTCAACAAACCGAAACAACCATAAGCCTAAGGATTAAAATGGTGTCCTAGTCTCAAACATAACTTAGATCGTTTAGGAATTCCATTTCATGATTTAATCATCTTCTTGAAAGATTGGACCAAATCAACAAGTCTACTCATCCTTAGACTCAAGCACATTCTTGCTTCTTAAGTTTTAGTAACTTATTAGTGTTAGTAGAATATGTATTACATGGCTAAGTCATTCTCTTATTTTTAGAGATTTGTTGATTATCTCTTATGTTTTATTGAATGATAGTTTATATGCCATATTGCTTTGAGTATCTGTTTGTTGCTTGAATACATATCTCGCTTTGATGATAACATTATTTGTTACATCACCATTGCTAAAATCTGTTAGCAGATAGACAGATCCCTGAACTTTGCCTAGACGGATCCCTCCAAGGAGGGAACCGTGGGATCCGTGCAACAGAAGACCAATTTTCTACAAACTTGAGTCTTATTTTCAGGAAATTATGCTCTATATACTTGTTTTCTAACCTTTGTTTTGTAGATCTTCAAAATACGCATGAAGACTTTGACACCCTAAGCTAGGGAGAGCTTTGTGTCAAACAATACATTGCAAAACTATTTGCAATATAATCCTCATATGGATTACATTCCATTACGTCCCTTTGCAAAGTTGCAATAATCAAGGGGGAGCATTTTCGTCACTAAGACGAAACCATTTGCAAACATAGTTGCAATGCATTAGCTTAGTAGTTTTATTTACTTGACGCCCTCACAAAGGGATGGACTCGTCAAGGGAGAGTTAAGAAGAGAACTCTTCCCGTCACTTGCTCTCTAGATTTTCTTTCTTTTACATGTTTTTCTTAAAACATTGTGTTAATTTCTTTTCGACGCTCTTTTTGTTTCGACAAAAAGGGGGAGAAGAAAGTAAAAACTCTAATTCGAACTTTTACGAATTTTAGTTTTTCCTTAAAATAATTTTATGTTTTGTCATCAACAAAAAGGGGGAGATTGTTAATACAAATAAGTCGCAAAAACATTTATTTATATTTTACGATCCTCTAATGTTTTGTCGATAACAAACGTAAAATCATTTTAACGAAACAAATAAAAATACGTAATTGGTTTGAGCCAATAGTTTTCTAACACACTTAAGTTTTCACATAAAACACTAAAACAAGTATAAGTGATTCTATGATTTAGTAATACATATGTACAACAACTAGTGTTTGCATAGTGGGCAAATATATACATAACTAGTATGTATTATAATGGGTAATACAATTTGGTAGAAACTTAAGTATTTGACCCATTGACCAAATACATTGAATGTAGCTGGGTACAACCCAAAGTCCATGACCCATACCCATGGAGCTTGACCCATAACCCGATCCATGACATCATGCTTAAGTCACACATGGTTTTAATCCATTGCCCATAGTTTTAATCCATGAACCATGGACTAGATACATTGCATCTTATAGATACATTGTATCCACTTGGATACCCATGATCCATAACCCATGACCCATGACCCTAAACCCATGGGCAAAGGGGAGCGTCCCACGGATCCCTAGTATTACACTGGACGGATCCCTCAAGTGAGGGATCCGTGGGAACCGTGGAACAGTAGTTGTTTTTCTTCTATAAATAGTGAGCCGTTTCTTCCTTTTGGGTTGCCACTCCCACACATACTTTCCCCAAGTATTGTAACCTTCTAACCACAGATCCTAAGGGATCTTTCTATGTAGTTTGTCTTTTGTTTTTTGTGATTCTCTAGGTTCCTCTTAAAGGCGAGATTACCACTTCTTGAAGTCGAGCAAGCTCAATTCCATGAGTTGTCATGCTTCGTCATCATCAAGACTACTGAGGTTCTCTTGTTGATAGTTCTTTCTTCCTCCATAGCAGTGTTGTGTCCAAGGCATTAGTGAAGGATGCCAAAAGAGTCTAGACGAAAGCATTAGTGAAAGGTGCTTAACGTCCGTGTCAAAAGCATTAGTGAAGAATGCTAAAGGAGTCAAGACGAAGGCATTAGTGAAAGGTGCCAAGCTTTCGTGTTAAGGGCATTAGATAAAGATGCCTAGGAGTCAAATCAAGTGGCATTAGTGAAGGATGCCAAAGTCGTATAACTGTTGAGGTGCATCGTTATACAAATAGTAATAGTTTGTTTCCAAGGATATTGATATCCTTGATGGTGTTGTAATAAGGGGTGGGTATCCTTTGAGGTTAGGTATTATGTAGTGTTAGGTAGTAGTTCCGTCATTATAATGGAACTCGATACTTAGCCTAGTACCGGATAAAGGATAGGCGACGTTGTGGTAGGTGTGGTTCTCGTTGGTGAAAGAACCTGGTGGTTAGCCTAGTATCGGAAAACGAGTAGGCGACGTTGTGAAGGCTTATCCGCCATAAGGAATTGGTATCTTGTAGTGATTACGAACTCTCGAGTAGGTGACTCGGGGAGTCGAGTTGGGCAAGGAAGGTGTCCTTGTAGCTGAACCACTATAAATAATCTTGTCGTGGTTATGTGCTTCTTACTCTTTATCTTTCATTACACATTTATATATCTATCTATCAATGTCTAACATACACATCTAAATAGATTGACATAAGTCGATCTAAATATTCTAAAAAGAAGTTTTAATTGGTAAAACTATTCAACCCCCCCTTCTAGCACCTGGCCTTTTTAGGATGAGTACCACTAATGCGTCTGCCGCCACATCTAAACCATATGGAACAAACGACATAAGTTTAGAAAAGCACTATAAAAAGACTAGGAAAGCTGAAAACACTTCTCTTGATAAAAATGTGAATCCTAATGCATGTGCCTTACCTTCTATAGGATTAGAAAGCACCTCTAGGAGCAGCAGACTAAAGCAAAGAAAGTAGAAGAACACCCTAGGAATTTACCGCTTGTCTCAAAACACCTAGGTGGATATATTTATCAATTTTAGGAAATTGTTTCTAGTCATCCTTATCTCAAAATGGGTCAAAAACTGGTTTTTCAATTCTTTAATTTTTTGAGGATTTTTCAAACTCCATCTCAAGCTTACATCTGATCTTTAGGATCATTTATTATGACTTGACATAATCAAAATTCCTAGTGTCGTCCTTGAACACCCATTAGTGATCATAAAGTCTCATTTTCCTTCCATAAAAGGCAAACATTAGCTACATCACTCATTGCCCTTGATCAATTAAGTGCCCTTACATTTAAGATACTTAGGAAGACTAAAACACTCAAGGAAGTATAGGTGTTAGACTTCACAAACATCATCTTTTCTTTTTCCTTGCTGCTGATAGCCGGATCCCTAGGATTAGCCTAGACGGATCCCTCAAAGGAGGGAACCGTGGGATTCGGGTGACAGACTCATGTCAAGTCTAGCTTAAACAATTATTTCAAGCCCATCTTGCTAACTTGAACACTCCAACTCATCTTAATTGAGTCCCTAGATCAGTACAACTCTGAAGTTGACTCTTGTGCATGCTAATCATCACATTCCAAAGAATCCTAGTGGCTTAAGTCTTGAATGCACTTGCCAAATTCTTCCCCTTATAATTCATCTTGCTAGAATCCCTTAGTCATCAAACACAACATAATTCTCAGCAATTAGAAACATCTTCTTTAGTGATTTCATCATGAGGAAAGCTCCTAGTGCTAACTCATCCACCCAAGAACCACCCAAGAAACTTGCTCGTGTTGTACACGAAATTTCCTCAACCGAATCATCTCCAGTCAAATCCAAAAATGCTAGGATTTCCCCTCCACCAACTCAACCAATCAAACCAATCCCCAAAAGGATTGTTCCAACAAAAATATCATCACCAAACTCTACAATTCCTACTAAACCAAACACACCCTTTTCAACCCAACCAACATCATTGGTGCCTAGAGCCATATCATTTACCACCTCACAATCATCTCCACATTCCTACAACTTAGAGGACTTACCCCCTAGGCCATATCATCCTCCACCATTAACGAAACACACTTCACTAGAGAAGATTGTACAACAAAACCAAGGTGTTGAATCAACACTTGCACCGATGTCCATTTCTCCATTTCCTTCTAATGGTCCATCTTGGATTATGAGGAGACATCAAAGTCAACCACCCGACCACATGGAAGTTGACACTTCCCTTCCTCCACCATCAACCCTTGTTGAGCCACCACTTAATGTGCCTTCACCAATCCCTCCTTTATTTGAGGATCCCCAACCTTCTTCACTTGAACCTCCACATCAAGGCGGGCAATCTTTACCACCACCTTTTCAAAACCTTGAAAAGGATTGTTATCATTGTCAACATGTTGAAGGGTTGATACATGAATTACGTGAGGAGCAACGTTTCATGTTTTATCACCTCCTTGAACGTTTCGATGAGGTCAACAAACCGAAACAACCATAAGCCTAAGGATTAAAATGGTGTCCTAGTCTCAAACTTAACTTAGATCGTTTAGGAATTCCATTTCATGATTTAATCATCTTCTTGAAAGATTGGACCAAATCAACAAGTCTACTCATCCTTAGCCTCAAGCACATTCTTGCTTCTTAAGTTTTAGTAACTTATTAGTGTTAGTAGAATATGTATTACATGGCTAAGTCATTCTCTTATTTTTAAAGATTTGTTGATTATCTCTTATGTTTTATTGAATGATAGTTTATATGCCATATTGCTTTGAGTATATGTTTGTTGCTTGAATACATATCTCACTTTGATGATAACATTATTTGTTACATCACCATTTCTAAAATCTTTTAACAGATAGACGGATCCCTGAACTTTGCCTAGACGGATCCCTCCAAGGAGGAAACCGTGGGATCCGTGCAACAGAAGACCAATTTTCCACTAACTTGAGTCTTATTTGCAGGAAATTATGCTCTATATACTAGTTTTCTAACCTTTGTTTTGTAGATCTTCAAAATACACATGAAGACTTTGACACCCTAAGCTAGGGAGAGCTTTGTGTCAAACAATACATTGCAAAACTATTTGCAATATAATCCTCATATGGATTACATTCCGTTACGTCCCTTTGCAAAGTTGCAATAATCAAGGGGGAGCATTTTCGTCACTAAGACGAAACCATTTGCAAACATAGTTGCAATGCATTAGCTTAGTAGTTTTATTTACTTGACGCCCTCACAAAGGGATGGACTCATCAAGGGAGAGTTAAGACGAGAACTCTTCCCGTCGCTTGCTCTCTAAATTTTCTTTCTTTTACATGTTTTTCTTAAAACATTGTGTTAATTTCTTTTCGACGCTCTTTTTGTTTCGACAAAAAGGGGGAGAAGAGAGTAAAAACTCTAATTCGAACTTTTACGAATTTTAGTTTATCCTTAAAATAATTTTATGTTTTGTCATCAACAAAAAGGGGGAGATTGTTAATACAAATAAAACGTAAAAACATTTATTTATATTTTACGATCCTCTAATGTTTTGTCGATAACAAACGTAAAATCATTTTAACGAAACAAATAAAAATACGTAATTGGTTTGAGCCAATAGTTTTCTAACACACTTAAGTTTTCACATAAAACACTAAAACAAGTATAAGTGATTTTATGATTTAGTAATACATATGTACAACAACTAGTGTTTGTATAGTGGGCAAATATATACATAACTAGTATGTATTATAATGGGTAATACAATTTGGTAGAAACTTAAGTATTTGACCCATTGACCAAATACATTGAATGTAGTTGGGTACAACCCAAAGTACATGACCCATACCCATGGAGCTTGACCCATAACCCATCGCATGACATCATGCTTAAGTCACACATGGTTTTAATCCATTGCCCATAGTTTTAATCCGTGAACCATGGACTAGATACATTACATCTTATAGATACATTGTATCTACTTGGATACCCATGATCCATGACCCAAAACCCATGGGCAAAGAGGTGCGTCCCACAGATCTCTAGTATTACACTGGACGGATCCCTCAAGTGAGGGATCCGTGGGAACCGTGGAACAGTAGTTGTTTTTCTTCTATAAATAGTGAGCCGTTTCTTCCTTTTGGGTTGCCACTCCCACACATACTTTCCCCAAGTATTGTAACCTTCTAACCACAGATCCTAAGGGATCTTTCTATGTAGTTTGTCTTTTGTTTTTGTGTGATTCTCTAGGTTCCTCTTAAAGGCGAGATCACCACTTCTTGAAGTCGAGCAAGCTCAAGTCCATGAGTTGTCATGCTTCGTCATCATCAAGACTACTGAGGTTCTCTTGTTGATAATTCTTTCTTCCTCCATAGAAATGTTGTGTCCAAGGCATTAGTGAAGGATGCTAAAAGAGTCTAGACGAAAGCATTAGTGAAAGGTGCTTAACGTCCGTGTCAAAAGCATTAGTGAAGAATGCTAAAGGAGTCAAGACGAAGGCATTAGTGAAAGGTGCCAAGCGTTCGTGTCAAGGGCATTAGAGAAAGATGCCTAGGAGTCAAATCAAGTGGCATTAGTGAAGGATGCCAAAGTCGTATAATCGATGAGGTGCATCGTTATAAAAATAGTAATAGTTTGTTTCCAAGGATATTGATATCCTTGATGGTGTTGTAATAAGGAGTGGGTCTCCTTTGGGGTTAGGTATTGTGTAGTGTTGGGTAGTAGTTCCACCATTATAATGGAACTCGGTACTTAGCCTAGTACCGGATAAAGGGTAGGCGACGTTGTGGTAGGTGTGGTTCTCGTTGGTGAAAGAACCCGATGTTTAGCCTAGTACCGGAAAAAGAGTAGGCGAGGTTGTGAAGGCTTATCCGCCATAAGGAATTGGTGTCGTGTAGTGATTACGAACTCTCGAGTAGGTGACTCGGGGAGTGGAGTAGGGCAAGGAAGGTTTCCTTGTAGCCGAACCACTATAAATACTCTTGTCGTGGTTATGTGCATCTTACTCTTTATCTTTCATTACACATTTATATATCTATTTATCAATGTCCAACATACACATCTAAATAGATTGACATAAGTCGATCTAAATATTTTAAAAAGAAGTTTTGATTGGTAAAACTATTCAACCCCCCCTTCTAGCACCTGGCCTTTTTAGGATGAGTACCACTAATGCGTCTGCCTCCACATCTAAACCATATGGAACAAACGACATAAGTTTTGAAAAGCACTATAAAGAGACTAGGAAAGCTGAAAACACTTCTCCTGATAAAAATGTGAATCCTAATGCATGTGCCTTACCTTCTACAGGATTAGAAAGCACCTCTAGGAGCAGCAGACTAAAGCGAAGAAAGTAGAAGAACACCCTAGGAATTTACCGCTTGCCTCTAAGAGTAGTAGCCTGAATAAAGAGAAGAAAGTAGAAGAACACCCTAGGAATTTACCGCTTTATAATAAGAAAAACATTTCATCTGTATGTAATGAACCTATGAAAGTTGTTGTGGTTAATGAAAGTGTTGAATCTGTTTGTCTAACTTTCAAGAAATCGTTAATTAATGTTCTAGATGATTGTGTTTATGAGAATTTGAATGATATGCGTATTAAGAAGAACGTTCCAAAAAGAACTTATGCTAAACCAATAGGCAGTCTTGTTGCAAGATTTAGGTCTTACACTACTGATAAGAAGCATAGTCTTTACTTTAGGGATGATATTTGGAAACCAACGGGTAGAATTTTCACACTCCAGAATGGTAGAATGAGTGATAAACCAGTATACCCAGTAGAAAACTTCTATGAGTGTGATCAGGATTTTACCTGTAACCCAAAGGAACCAAAATCAAAATGGTTTCCAGTAGAAAACTTCTTCTTCTATATTTGGCAGGTTATCAAAATATGTCTTTGGATCGTCGACTCGGGTTGCTCCAAGCACCTGACCAGGAATCTGAAGCTACTGATCAATTTCGTCTGGAAATTCATGGGAACCGTTCATTTTGCAAATGATCATGTAGAAGCTATCATGGGTTATGGAGATCTACCTTTCAGAAATTATTTGATCACTCGGGTCTACTATGTCGAAGGGTTAGGACATAATTTGTTTTCAGTCGGGCAGTTCTGTGATGCAGATTTAGAGGTTGCATTTAGGAGAAATTCTTGCTTCGTTAGAAACTTGGATGGCATTGATCTCTTAACTAGGAATCGTGACACAAACTTGTATGCTATCGACATAAACCAAATGGCTTCTTCATCACCAATATGTCTTATGACACGAGCATCTGGAACAAAGTCCTGGTTGTGGCATAGACGATTATCCCATCTCAATTTTGACACGAGCAACAAACTTGCCAAAGACAACATCGTCAACGATCTTCCCAAGTTCAAATACACCAAGGATCACTTATGTCCATCCTGCGAACAAGGAAAAAGCAAAAGAGCATCATATAAACCCAAATCCACACCCAGTTCGGAAGCAAAATTTCATATGTTGCACATGGACTTATGTGGCCAAATGAGAGTTGAAAGCATTAATGGGAAAAAGTATATTCTTGTTATCGTTGATGACTATTCAAGATATACATGGGTTAAGTTTCTGAGGTCAAAAGACGAAGCACCAGGCATCATTATCACCTTTCTGAAGCGTATTCAAGTACTTCTTCAAGCTCCAGTAAGGGTAGTAAGAACAGACAACGGCACATAATTTACAAATCAGGAGTTAAGAACCTATTTTGAAGATGTTGAAATCACACATCAGACATCAGTTGTTAGAACTCCACAGCAGAATGGGGTAGTTGAAATAAGAAATCGAACTCTTGTGGAAGCTGCTTGCACCATGCTAATTTATTCTAGTGCACCGTTATTTTTATGGGCTGATGTTGTTGCCATTGCTTGTTTCACTTAGAACCGGTCCCTAATCCATCCAAGATTCAATAAAACCCCATACGAGCTTGTGAACAACAGAAAACCTGATATCTCTTACCTTCACGTGTTTGGCACTTTGTACTATCCAACGAACGACAGAGAAGATCTAGGTAAACTGAAAGCTAAAGGTGATATTGGAATCTTCATTGGATACTCAGATAACTCGAGGGCATTCAGGGTGTATAACAGAAGAACTAGGAAGATAATGGAGACGATGAATGTGAATTTTGATGAACTTTCACAGATGGCTTCTGAGAGACTCGCTCTAGAACCCGCGCTAAATCCGATGGCTTCTAATAAAAACAGATTAGAACTCGAACCAAACCAACAGACTTTTGGACACATCAGTTCAGGACTCATACAACAAAGAGTTCCATCAACTTCGTTTGATAAACCTCATGAACAAGAATGGGAGAATTTCTTTGAGTTAATGTTCGATGAATACTACGATGGAACTTCGACAAATGCATCAAACCATCATTCCGCTGCATCCGCTCAAAATCATCCACCACCACCAACAGAAGATGCATCTACCACGTTCGAAACCAATGCACCAACTCCATTAATGTCATCTACATCGACTTCTGCAAATCCTATTCTTGAAACAGTTTTACCAGCAGTTGAGGAGCAAAACCAAAACATACCATTTCAAGAAGAACCTTCACAAAACCAGAACGATTCAACGTTAGATGAAGACTTATTTGAAAACCCGGATGCTACAAAATCAGCTGAATCATCTTCAAGCTTACGAGAACCATCTAACTCGCATACATTTAACCAACGGTATCCTTCTACTCTGAAGTGGACAAAAGACCATCCAATTGAACAAGTTATTGGTGAACCTTCACGTCCAATTCAGACGAGACGCCAACTTGCCACCGATTGCGACTTGTGCATTTACCTTTTCTCTATTAGCAATATTGAACCGAAGAACATTCGGGAGGCAATGGCAGACAATGCATGGATTGAAGCAATGCAGGAGGAACTTCTCCAATACCTTGTTTACTCGAAAGATGCTCAAAAACAATTTCACCAAAGAAACATTTGATCCTACCGTGTTTACTCGAAAACACAACAATGACATTTTGATTGTTCAGATTTATGTGGACGACATCATTTTTGGGTCCACTAATCCTAATCTTTCAAAACATTTTGAAAATCTCATGAAAAGCAAATTTGAAATGTCCATGATGGGGGAACTAAAATTTTTTCTTGGTTTACAAATACATCAGTCCTATCATGTATTTTTATTAATCAATCTAAATGTACAACTGATACTTTGAAAAATAATGGTATGGATAATTGTTATTCGGTCGGTACACCAATGGTAACTTCACCAAAAATTGGAGCCGATTTATTTGGGAAACCCATCGATCCGAAGAAATATCGGAGCATGATTGGTTCTCTCATGTACCTCACTGCTAGTCGACCCGATATTCATTTTGTTGTTTGCTTATTAGCACGGTTTCAGGCAAAGCCTACCGAACTGCACCTCAAAGAGGTTAAACGGATCTTTCGGTACCTGAAGACATCCATTCACATGGGACTTTGGTATCCGAAGGAATCCGGATTTGATCTAATCGCCTTTTTAGATGCGGACCACACAGGTGATCAAGTTACAACAAAAAGTATATCAGGAGGAGCACAATTGTTGGGTGAAAAGTTAGTAAGCTAGTCTTCAAAGAAATAAGATTGTACTGCACTTTCAACCGCTGTAGCCGAGTATGTGTCTCTATCTGCATGTTGTGCTCAAGTTCTATGGATGATAACACAACTCACAGATTATGGCTTTACTTTCGATAAAATACCTATGTATTGTGACTCGAAAATAGGGGTGGAAACGAGCCGAGCCGAGCCCGAGCCTACCAGAGCTCGAGCTCGGCTCGTTTATATTTTAGAAAGCTCGAGCTCGAACTCGGCTCGATTCGAGCCTTAAGATTTGAGCTCGAGCTCGGCTCGTGGTATATATATAAACCTCGAGCTCGGCTCGCTTGTGATGTTTTCGAGCCCGTTTATATAGAGCTCGTTTATATGTTTTGAGCTCGTTAATCAGTACACGTACAGATCTAACTAATTTCACTAAATCAATCAACTATATTTAACAAAAGTGCAAGTCCAAATAATCTATCTACTTTTAATTTCGATTATAGTAAGAACTGCTCACAACCAATAATCGATCTACTCACTACTTGGTCTTGGTTATTTGTGGGCCTTTCACTACAGATTAGTGGCACTCCATATCACAAAACAAACAAAGACTCGACCAAGACAATCTCAGATCTTTTTTCAACTTATCTAAAATCGTTAAAGATTTTTAAAGTTTGAAACTCAATCATCATCGATCTATGAGAAGCTTTGCTCTTTTATATTCAATCTTTGTTTCGTTCAATAAGACACGAAAACCAAGAACAACCTTACCCGAGACCTTAAAAACAAGATCTTGAAGATGAACTGAGATGTACAAGAGTATCTTTGATCTTCGTTTGTGGGTTTTGAGTTCGTAAGTTTCGAGTGGATTCGAGTAGAAATATTGAAGTGTTTGTGATTCCTCTTATGATTGGTATAAAAATAGTTCTCGTTGTGTATGCTATTCGACTATCAAAAGAAGATTGCACACTGATTATCTTTTATTTGAGATTTGGTTTGATGAGAGAAGTATTGGTAGGATGAAAGAGTTTAGATGGTGGCTAAGATTGAAATGGAAAAGAAAAAGTTTGAGAGGCTGCGTATTTGGTTAGAGACAATTTAGGGTAAAGACTATTTAGGGAATCATTTATATGGCAAGCATTATTTATATACTAAAGCTCATTTAGGCTCGCGAGCCTATTCGAGCTTTGTATATAAAGCTTGGGCTCGGGCTCGTTGATGAGTGTGTAAATACTCATCATTTTTGGTCAAATCTGAACTGCAAAACGTTTAAAAATGCTCATAAATGCATCAAAATACTGAAAATATCTCAAAATTGCATTTTATATGTTTCAGATGCAAAATGTTCAAAATCAGATGAAAAATGAGCTAAGTTTGCATAATTGGCAGTTTCAGTCCCCCAAGTTTCCAAAGTTGTCAGAAATAGTCCCTGAGCACATAATTTCAAAAGAAAAATCACCAAAGGTCCTTTTAAAATCATAAGTTGTCAAAATTAGTCCTTTGGTGAAAAATATCAAAAGTTTTGAGAAATTACAAGTTTGGTCCTTCAAGTTTAAAAATTGGCAAAAATGGTCCTTGGAAATTTGAAAATGTCAAGTTTGGTCCTTATACTATTGAAGCTTGTCACTTTTAGTCCCTTGGAGCAACTTTGCAGAATTGGCAGCATTGGTCCCTATATTTTCAGAAATTACAATTAGGTCCTTGTGTTATTAAACCCTTAATACCCTTGACCCTTGTCATTCCCTTTTTGGACCCTGCCATAAGCCAATTGGACCCCTGCATTTTGAACCCCCCTTTTTAATATTAAAACACCGATCAAATTGGGTCAAACCCCCTCACGGGTTTCCCTCTTTCCCTCCATCATCACCTCTGCAAAACCACCTGCAACACCAACACACCTCCCCCCTCCAACATCATCATCACCTCTCCACACCTTACTCCTACCCTCCAAATACCCCAAGCCAAGATACATTAAATGCTACTTTCCCTGTCCCAACTGACAAAAAGAGTTTTCCCGCCAAAAAACTCATCTATGGCTAAAATCATCCAATGGCTGAGATTTCAAGTGGGATTTGCTCAGAAGTCTAGTGGGAGCAAAATTGGTGTATAAAAAGGAAGAAAGAGAAGGAGAGAGGGAGTAGTCTTTAGTTAGTTTTTAGTTTTAATTTAAGTTTTCCAGTTTTAGTCTAATTTCTCTTGTATTAGAGAAACTTGGATCCTTTTATTTTACTGCCATTTTAAGTATTTTCAAGTAGTTAATTTAATTGTAATCTCATAATTGTAACCCTCTTTCATTAATGCAAATTTCTGTTTTAGACTTAATTTCTGTCTCAAGATAAATTGTTGTTAGTCTTGTTCAATTACTGTTACAATAAGCTCACATAAGCTTTTACAAGCTTATGTAAGCTTATTTGTTTGTCAGAAGCTGATTTCCAAGGTTTTTGAGAATAGTCAACGTAAGTCAAAGTTAGTCAACTTTCAAAAGTCAAAGAAGATCTTAGCTTAATTCTGTTTCAAACCTGCTTATTGGTTGCATTCAGTTGGTTTTTAAATCATTTTAGTCAAGCTTCAGTTAATTCTTTTAGTAAAAATGCATTTTATTATCTCAAGGGAGTGTTTGGTTTTAAGTAAGAAAAGTGGGTCAAATAGGTTTATACCATCTTTGACCTGAGAAGTCAAACTTAATTTAGTGTCTCGAAGTGAGTTTAGATCTGTGTGAGGTGAATGCAAGAGTTTTGAAAAGGTTGGGTGTCAAAAGAAATTTGTCAAATTTTTCTTTCTAACTCGAATTTGTCATGTTTTTCATAAGCAGATTAGTGAAGATTCTGTTGTGATAAAAAATTTAAAAAAATAAAAATAGGAAGTCCTCTAGCTTGTTTAATCTATGTCAAATGGAAAAAATTCAAAAAATTCATTTACCATGGCTGCTATTGGGTGAAAGTGGGTCAGTTGGCCATGGCATTGTTCTGTGCAAGGGTATGCTGTTCACCAAGGGTTTTTCTCAGCTTATTAATAAGCTGTAAACAGCTTATTGACAGTGTCTGTTGGTGGAAAAAGCAAGTGGACTAGGTGGACTCTCTAGGCTCAGAAGCTCACAAGCTACTTCTCTCTCTAGCTTATTTAAAATAAGCTCCAAAGAGCACCCCTTGAGCCTGTTTTGCTGAACATCCACAGCAGCTAAGTTCTTTTTCTTTCAAGTGCTTATTGGTTTCTAGATTTGCTTATTCAGAAACATAGGTGCCTTTAGTATAATTAGTCTAGGTTTAATGTAATTTTAGCTTAATTAGTGCTTATTTGTTACTTAATTGCTTGTTTGCTTTCTTGCCTTTAGTATTAGAACCCCCTAGCTAATTATCTTTTACCCACTGTTTTTCCCTTGTCCTTTGCTTATTCTCAGCTTATCTAGGGTCATTTCAGTTTAATTGTTATTGCTTTACGCTTATGAACATTTCTAAACTGTTTTTTTTGTGCTTTATCGAGCTTATCAGCTGTTAAGGGGTGTGCGGTCTTGGTTCTGTCCAAAACAGCAGTGAATAAGCTGTCTTATCGGCTTATCAAGTGGGTTTTAGAAGAAAAGTTTTCACAAAAGTCTTTTATTTTGATTGCATCTTCAACTTCCAAAAGAAAATTTCCAAAAAAAAAAATAAAAGACCAAAAAGGGTGGGAGGCAGGCTTGAACCTGAGACCTCCCAACCTTGAGAGTGTTAGAAAGGTACCTGTATGCCATTGCGCCCTTGGGTCTTTCTTGGTTTTAGTCTACCCATTTTAATATATAAGGTAGTTTGTGTAGTATAGCTTATGTAGCTTATTTGATTTTTAGCAGCTTATTTGTAGAAGCCGTTACACTCATTTTATTTTTCATAGGTCCATTAGATTATCAAGTATTTTTACAAAAAGTTTCATAATTTTCTAAAATGTTTTAGTATTTTTCATTAATTAATTAGATTAAAACAGTTTTTAATTCGTAATAAATAAAATAAAAGTCGAAAAAATACCCGGCTTTTTCCTAAAATTATTTTTAGTCAATTAGAATGTAGGAAAATTATTTTTACACTCGTAGGACTTTTATTTTACAAATTTTACGTTTTTACTTGCGCACTCGCGTAATTTTTACATATAACGTACGTTTTCATTTTAAGTCACGTTTTTAGGTAATTTAGGTTTACGTTTTAATTAAAATAGTTTATTTAAGTTATTTTGTTTTGTAAATCAAGAAAAACATCATTTTAAAAATAGTGATAGCGTTTATTTAATATAGTTTATCTTTTTAATTTTCTTTAATTTGCATTTAAGCCCCTGTAGTTTATGTACTTTTTCTTTTAGTATAATCAATCATATCTCTTTTCCCGTTCAAATTCACCCGATCACTACACGTTTGACTATTCTCGCACAGCTCGTTGGGACATAACGACCCGGGGAAACACTATACTCCTCTGATCTTAATTGCATTTGGTTCCAGACTGTTTGAAGTTTGTTACGGTTGACCATTCACAAGTGGTCAGCTTGTGTGACAAAACTTGACCGTCTGGGAGCCAATCAAATTTTGGCGCCGCTGCCGGGGAGCAGTGCTAATAGTCTTACGTTTAGCAGATTAGTGATTTGAATATTCACTCCTTGTTCATACCATCTATATGTTTATATTTTCTTATAAAAATCCAAAAACCCAAAAACATTTTAAAATCAGTTTTCAACAAACACAAAAAACCCAAAAAGATTTTCTTTCTTATTTTTACAAAATGTTTATCCAAAAATCCAAAAATATTCCTCTTTACCCTCTTACCCTTTTTGATTCTTTATCTCTTTACCCTCTATCCATTTGATTCTAACTTCTTCTATTCTCATGGAATCTCTCGACTACGACGAATTCTGGGACGAAGTTGAAAAACTTCAGACTTTATCACAAATGTCAAGAATTCGTGTTGTTCGTGATGATCCATTAATTCTGCGTAGGGAAATGGAACGAGAAACCGGGGTGACAAAGGACCAGGTACTTCCCTCTAATAATGGAAGTGCTAAATACGTCCAACCTACGGTTATCCAAAGATCTAAACCCTCAATTGCTCCTAAGCCGTCTAAAATTGATCCTAAACTTTCACGATTTACGGTTAAAAGCAAACATGCAGAATTTAGACCGATGACTAGCAAGAATGACTTGCCTAATCTTCACGTTTCTCAAGAACCAGAACCAGAGACCATAACGGAAGTGGTGGAAATTGCTAGCTCTCAGAGCACACCACTTGTCCCACCTCCGGATTTTTCAAAATGTTCTTCGAGACTTGATAGTCATTCGGATCACCATGTTGGTTTTGTTGATTCTTTGAATAAACCGATTCCTTCTCATAACTCTCAAATGAAATCGTTTATTCCTTGTGTCGGTTGTGGTGAGCCTCTTTTTGGTTCACCCTGTCGTTGGTGTACGTGTGTACAATGTGGTAATGATATTCATAACGGGAGTTGTTTGTTTTGTGGTTCGAGGAATTCATTTGATTATGATCCTAATCCGAACTCATTTAACGACCCCTCAAACTTTTCCAATTACCCACCACAGCCCGACTTATCTTCATATAATCAACATAACTGCTGTGAATTTTGTGGAGGTCCTCACCAAGGATTTGAGTGTCAATCCAGAAACACGTTTGTCTATGAACAGTTTTCCGGTGATGCTCAGAACTTTGGTTATGACCAATATCCATATAATTCACCAGTCCAGACTCAACAGTTTTACTGTTGTGAGTACTGTGGAGGTCCCCACTTCAGCTCTGATTGTCAAATAGGGAATCCATTTCCATGTAACAATCATGACTCTCACAGGTTTGACAATTTCCAACCTCCACAGCACCATACGGTTCAAACTCCACCTGAGCCGTTGTCTCAAGAAATTTTCCAAAATTTTGAAACCGCAATGAAAACACTTGATGATATGATTAGTAACTTTAAGAATCAAGTGAGTGGTGAAAAGACCATGGGAGAATTGCTAGCCGAAGAACGAGAGGCTCGCAAATCTAGGGAAGAATTATTAGTCCTAGAGCATGCAGCTCTAAGACGTTCCCAATTTCTTAAGGCAGCTATGTATGATGATGATGAGGAGAGTTTTTATCCTTTTAAAGATAATATTTCTCAACTCCCTCAGTCAGTTGATATTCCAGCAGTTGAGATTCCATCTCAAACAACTACTATCACACCCGAAGCTCCCACTCACTCTCTGAATATGGGGGACGAGCATCTTGACATTGTTCCTGAAAAGGAATCGGACGAATTCATAAAATCTAGTGTTGAGAACCTTGTCCCAATCCCGAGAGAGTCACAGGGAACTTCTGATCATATGTGTGATTCTCTTTCCCCTCTTGAGTGTTCAAAAGATCATTTTGAAACTTTCTCCAATTGTAGCGAAGATTGTGCTTCTTATGGAAACATCGAGTATGTTGAGGCATCACTTCCACTATCTGATGCTGATCATCTTCTTGAGGAGTTCACCGATGAACTCACTCACATCAATCCACTTTCATCAGAAAGTAACGATGTTCTCTTTGATTTCGAAGCTGATCTGGGAGAGACTGAAAGTCTCCTTGATAATGATCGTTCACTCACTTCTTATCCCAACAGTCCAATAGAGAATGTTGATGACTTTGTTCCTAAAGCATTCAAAAAAACTCTCACTAATCCTCTATTTGAATTCGACTCTGAATTCACTTTAATTTATGAGAATCCACTCTTTGATACTCAGATTAAGGATAGTGATGAGCCCGCAATGGAACAAGAGTTCACAATTTCACTTCATGTGAATGATTCTCTTCATGAAGAGTTCTCCGGTGAACTCTCTCATGACATATCTCCTCCGGAACATGATCATTTCTATTTTGATCTTGAGGATGATATTGGCTCGGAGGAAGGTGTACTCTATCATACGAGTTTGCTTATTAATGATAATACCCTCACCCTTCCTCCCGATATGTCTACATTTGAGGATGAAGAATGGATCTTGATTGTTATCAAAATCTTTCTTCCTTTCCTCAAATATCTTGTGATTTCTCTTCATCTTCACTCCTTCGGGAATGAAGACACTATCTTTGACCCCGGCATTTTCATTTATCATTTTTTTAGCCGGTTCTATGTATATCTCATCGGTGTGGAACTTTCACGTGCTTCAAATGTTTGTCCAAACATCTTGAATGAAAGTCCGATGGAGATTGTCTCTTCCACTTACTTCCCCATGAACAAATTAATTCGGGGTCGAGTCAAGCTAGCGACTCGGTAATCAAAAACAGTAGCTAAACATGGGTTTTCACCCGTGTGTACCACCCTATCACCTTCACTACGGAGTTGTATGAGCTACAAAGGTATTCTT
>BPTQ01000007.1:203474568-203713851 GCA_019973895.1 Chrysanthemum seticuspe
TAACGATCAGGGATCGTTAGAAAACTCTTTTTGAATTACCTAAACTTAGAGAAATGGTTTTCATTAAGTTTTTCTCAAAAGATTGCTAGGGACTAGCAATAGTTTAATGTGTGGGATTGATGAGTGTGTAAATACTCATCATATTTGGTCAAATCTGAACAGCAAAACGTTTAAAAATGCTCAGAAATGCATCAAAATACTGAAAATATCTCAAAATTGCATTTTATATGTTTCAGATGCAAAATGTTCAAAATCAGATGAAAAATGAGCTAAGTTTGCATAATTGGCAGTTTCAGTCCCCCAAGTTTCAAAAGTTGTCAGAAATAGTCCCTGAGCACATAATTTCAAAAGAAAAATCACCAAAGGTCCTTTTAAAATCATAAGTTGTCAAAATTAGTCCTTTGGTGAAAAATATCAAAAGTTTTGAGAAATTACAAGTTTGGTCCTTCAAGTTTAAAAATTGGCAAAAATGGTCCTTGGAAATTTGAAAATGTCAAGTTTGGTCCTTATACTATTGAAGCTTGTCACTTTTAGTCCCTTGGAGCAACTTTGCAGAATTGGCAGCATTGGTCCCTATATTTTCAGAAATTACAATTAGGTCCTTGTGTTATTAAACCCTTAATACCCTTGACCCTTGTCATTCCCTTTTTGGACCCTGCCATAAGCCAATTGGACCCCTGCATTTTGAACCCCCCTTTTTAATATTAAAACACCGGTCAAATTGGGTCAAACCCCCTCACGGGTTTCCCTCTTTCCCTCCATCATCACCTCTGCAAAACCACCTGCAACACCAACACACCTCCCCCCTCCAACATCAACATCACCTCTCCACACCTTACTCCTACCCTCCAAATACCCCAAGCCAAGATACATTAAATGCTACTTTCCCTGTCCCAACTGACAAAAAGAGTTTTCCCGCCAAAAAACTCATCTATGGCTAAAATCATCCAACGGCTGAGATTTCAAGTGGGATTTGCTCAGAAGTCTAGTGGGAGCAAAATTGGTGTATAAAAAGGAAGAAAGAGAAGGAGAGAGGGAGTAGTCTTTAGTTAGTTTTTAGTTTTAATTTAAGTTTTCCAATTTTAGTCTAATTTCTCTTGTATTAGAGAAACTTGGATCCTTTTATTTTACTGCCATTTTAAGTATTTTCAAGTAGTTAATTTAATTGTAATCTCATAATTGTAACCCTCTTTCATTAATGCAAATTTCTGTTTTAGACTTAATTTCTGTCTCAAGATAAATTGTTGTTAGTCTTGTTCAATTACTGTTACAATAAGCTCACATAAGCTTTTACAAGCTTATGTAAGCTTATTTGTTTGTCAGAAGCTGATTTCCAAGGTTTTTGAGAATAGTCAACGTAAGTCAAAGTTAGTCAACTTTCAAAAGTCAAAGAAGATCTTAGCTTAATTCTGTTTCAAACCTGCTTATTGGTTGCATTCAGTTGGTTTTTAAATCATTTTAGTCAAGCTTCAGTTAATTCTTTTAGTAAAAATGCATTTTATTATCTCAAGGGAGTGTTTGGTTTTAAGTAAGAAAAGTGGGTCAAATAGGTTTATACCATCTTTGACCTGAGAAGTCAAACTTAATTTAGTGTCTCCAAGTGAGTTTAGATCTGTGTGAGGTGAATGCAAGAGTTTTGAAAAGGTTGGGTGTCAAAAGAAATTTGTCAAATTTTTCTTTCTAACTCGAATTTGTCATGTTTTTCATAAGCAGATTAGTGAAGATTCTGTTGTGATAAAAAATAAAAAAAAATAAAAATAGGAAGTCCTCTAGCTTGTTTAATCTATGTCAAATGGAAAAAATTCAAAAAATTCATTTACCATGGCTGCTATTGGGTGAAAGTGGGTCAGTTGGCCATGGCATTGTTCTGTGCAAGGGTATGCTGTTCACCAAGGGTTTTTCTCAGCTTATTAATAAGCTGTAAACAGCTTATTGACAGTGTCTGTTGGGGGCAAAAGCAAGTGGACTAGGTGGACTCTCTAGGCTCAGAAGCTCACAAGCTACTTCTCTCTCTAGCTTATTTAAAATAAGCTCCAAAGAGCACCCCTTGAGCCTGTTTTGCTGAACATCCACAGCAGCTAAGTTCTTTTTCTTTCAAGTGCTTATTGGTTTCTAGATTTGCTTATTCAGAAACTTAGGTGCCTTTAGTATAATTAGTCTAGGTTTAATGTAATTTTAGCTTAATTAGTGCTTATTTGTTACTTAATTGCTTGTTTGCTTTCTTGCCTTTAGTATTAGAACCCCCCTAGCTTATTATCTTTTACCCACTGTTTTTCCCTTGTCCTTTGCTTATTCTCAGCTTATCTAGGGTCATTTGAGTTTAATTGTTATTGCTTTACGCTTATGAACATTTCTAAACTGTTTTTTTTGTGCTTTATCGAGCTTATCAGCTGTTAAGGGGTGTGTGGTCTTGGTTCTATCCAAAACAGCAGTCAATAAGCTGTCTTATCGGCTTATCAAGTGGGTTTTAGAAGAAAAGTTTTCACAAAAGTCTTTTATTTTGATTGCATCTTCAACTTCCAAAAGAAAATTTCCAAAAAAAAAAAAAAAAAGACCAAAAAGGGTGGGAGGCAGGCTCGAACCTGAGACCTCCCAACCTTGAGAGTGTTAGAAAGGTACCTGTATGCCATTGCGCCCTTGGGTCTTTCTTGGTTTTAGTCTACCCATTTTAATATATAAGGTAGTTTGTGTAGTATAGCTTATGTAGCTTATTTGATTTTTAGCAGCTTATTTGTAGAAGCTGTTACACTCATTTTATTTTTCATAGGTCCATTAGATTATCAAGTATTTTTACAAAAAGTTTCATAATTTTCTAAAATGTTTTAGTATTTTTCATTAATTAATTAGATTAAAACAGTTTTTAATTCGTAATAAATAAAATAAAAGTCGAAAAAATACCCGGCTTTTTCCTAAAATTATTTTTAGTCAATTAGAATGTAGGAAAATTGTTTTTACACTCGTAGGACTTTTATTTTACAAATTTTACGTTTTTACTTGCGCACTCGCGTAATTTTTACATATAACGTACGTTTTCATTTTAAGTCACGTTTTTAGGTAATTTAGGTTTACGTTTTAATTAAAATAGTTTATTTAAGTTATTTTGTTTTGTAAATCAAGAAAAACATCATTTTAAAAATAGTGATAGCGTTTATTTAATATAGTTTATCTTTTTAATTTTCTTTAATTTGCATTTAAGCCCCTGTAGTTTATGTACTTTTTCTTTTAGTATAATCAATCATATCTCTTTTCCCGTTCAAATTCACCCGATCACTACACGTTTGACTATTCTCGCACAGCTCGTTGGGACATAACGACCTGGGGAAACACTATACTCCTCTGATCTTAATTGCATTTGGTTCCAGACTGTTTGAAGTTTGTTACGGTTGACCATTTTACAAGTGGTCAGCTTGTGTGACAAAACTTGACCGTCTGGGAGCCAATCACTCGTTTATCAAACGAGCTTTAATTTAGGCTCGGGCTCGTTTATCAAACGAGCTTTAATTTAGGCTCGAGCTCGGGCTCGGGCTCGTTTAGGCTCGGCTCGTTCGAGCTTTTTACCGATCCGATCCCGAGCTTTTCACGAGCAGCTCGGCTCGTTTCCACCCCTACTCGAAAAGTGCCATAGCCATATCGTGCAATCCTGTTCATCACTCAAAGACTAAGCACATTCGTGTCCGCTACCACTTCAACAAAGAGCACGTAGAAGATGGTACTGTTGAATTATTTTTCGTGAAGACAGATTACCAACTCGCCGATCTATTTACTAAAGCCCTTCCAAAAGAAAGGTTTAACGATTTAGTTCGACGAATTGGAATGCGAAGCCTAACCCCTGTGGAGTTAGAACGTCTTCTCGAATCTTCTTGAAAATGATTTTCCAAAAAGCTTCGCTGTAAATATTTTTGAAAAACAAGATACAAAATTTGAAAAACCAACAAAAGCAAAATATAAAAATATAAAACTTTCAAAAAATACAAAAACAATATAAAATCAAAATCCAAAAATATTCTTCTCACGACATGTCTCTCGTATAATCGATATTCTGTACGTTTCTAGAAATGTCATTCAACAATGATACGGACATGTACAGATGCTTGAGCGAGAGTTCTTTAAATGTTTTTTCTAAAACATGTCGTTTCTCAAATTTTCTTCAAAAATGGCTTTCGTATACTTCAGTATGAAACCCGGACAAAGATGATAACTTTTGATTATTTTCAAATCAAAACTCGTGTTTTTTATAGAAAAAATCTAGTGTACGCTTCAGTGCACTACATTTAAAACTGGTGAGAAATCATCATCATCTTGAGCACCTTTTTTCAAGATTGTTCAAAAAGATTTTCAAAATCTTTCAAAATATTTTGTACTCAAGATAACTCCCTCTAAAATCATTTAATTGATCATGCTTTATTAAAGGGGGAGTATAAAACCAAAATGTTCCAAATTCATGCTAAAATCAAATCCGTTTGTCTCCCCAAAAGATTCTAAAAATGTTGTTTAATCCGTTGATACCAAAAATATCACGAATATGCTCTTTTTGAGGGGGAGAAGACGTGATTAAAATGTTTTAAAAAATGTTTAATGATCGTTGTTTGAATCTCAAAAGAGCTCGACTAAGACGGAACCAATGAATTGACGAGAAATCAAAGTTAGTAAATGTACCATTCCGAGAAACTCGTAATAGACATGCACTTTCATGGGTCTAACTGATATGTGCAAAAACACATATCATTTCTTTATCAAAATAACCAAGAAAGAGCCGTTTATTGCTAATATTCGTTGTTTTCTTGAGTTTGTGCTTGTGCAGGTACGGATATGTGAAAACACACAAAAAGAAGCCAAATAAGACAAAAACCCGAGCACGAGAGATAAAGAGTGCTAAAGCTGAGCCGGAAGGTCAGAATTGTGCATCTGTGAAGATTTCTATGCTAAGAGGATGAGTTTTGAAAGATTTGATCAAGTTTACAGATTTTTCAGATTCAGTCCTTTAACTTTCAGCACTTGGCAGAAAATACCTTTGAGATTCAAAATTGGCAAGTTTAGTCCTTGGAATATTTGAGATTGTCAAGATTAGCCCTTGGATCACATTTTCAGATTTTACAGCCTTGGTCCCCAAAAATTCAGTTTGTCACTTTTAGTCCCTAAATACCTAATAGATCCAATACTTGTCCTTAGTCCATGTATTTAGTCCAAAAGCCCAAAATATGTCAAAGCCCAACCCGTATACCCATGGACCCTGGTCAATACCACCCAATACCCGGTCAACACAAAATGAAATAAAATAAAAAAAAAACCAAAAGTTTTCCCCGCCAAATATCACCCCCAAATTTCCCAGGTCTTAGAACCCTAAAACACCCTTGGCTCCAATTCACAAAATTAGGCAAATCAAAGGGCAATTAAGTAAATTCACCTGACACATACTGACACACGGATGCCAGCTTGCCAATCCGTGTGTCATTCCATCACAATACTCTCCTCTGATTGGCTGGAGTTGCGTGTGCACATGATCCAAGGGTTGTAAAAGGTGTGATGCTGCTGGGATATCATCTAACGGATGAGAGGCACTCAAAAGAAGCACACATTTGGCTTCTGGATCCTTCCCAAGACTTGGAGCTCAGCTATATAAACCCCTCTTCATTCACGTTTGGGATCATCTCTATTTCCTTCTTATTTTCAGTAGCTTAAAATCATATTGTATTCAGTTTTCAATTTAGTTTTATATTTCAGTTTTTGTAATTTACTTTTGTACTCAGATTATTAATGAAATTAAGATTTAGTTATCAAGTCTTTGATTAAGTTGTTTATCATTTGAATCTGTTTATTATTATTGTTTGAAACTTGTTTCATCAATTAAAATTTGTTTTCAGCTTATTTCTTCTTTAATTATAAAAATACAAAAAAATCAGAAAAATATTTGAAAAATAAAAAAATACTTCAAAACTGTTTTATAGCTTCAAATAGCTTAATTTTTCTGTTTATATAAGTTCACTCAAGCTCTATATAGCTTATTGTGATCTTATTTTAGTTTCAAACTTATAATACTCTCAGATCATAAAACCAGTCAACAAAAGTCAAACTGATGCATATGGAAGCTGGATTGGGTTGAAAAGCGGGTATTGGATCAGAGATTGGGTTGAATTTTGCTTGATTTGGATAAATAAATGGGTATTGGATAGAGTTTATGGATCTCAGTTAGTGTTCATTTGGCTGGACTATTGTAAGTTGCATCTTATATTTTAAATCAATAGGATAATTTTGTTATTAGATATTTAATTTGTCTTTGATATAATGATTTCATGATTGCTTGTTAGTGTTAATTCAGTTGTTGCATTAGTTGTTTTGATTATCTAGCTCATCTATTATCACATCTGTGTTATATCTGCATAAGTAGGTAGTGTTGGAATTTGATAGTATTGATAGTGGAGATTTCTTCATTTAGCTGTATTTAGTCATATTAGATTCAGGATTAGTGATAAACTAGATTGCTCAAGTAGGATAGTGTTTTAAAATTGCAATTCTGTCATAAAAGGTGTGTTTGGAACAGTTGATAAGCTTGCACTATAGCTTAGTTTAGTGGTTAATTATAACATTTACAGTCTTATAGAAGTTAACTTAGGTTCACTATAGCATTATATATCACTTGCATTTGCATAAAAGTCAAAATCACCTTAACCTTTGTCTCATTTGCATAAAAGTTAGTTGAGATTTAAAAGAGCTTGCATTCTAGGTTTAGAATCATATAGGTTAGCTTAATTAGGACATATTGGACCTTATTTCATCAATCTCAGTTCATAAATTGGAATCAAATCTCAATTTGGTCATATATCTAAAAAACTGTCAAAAGTCAAAAAAGTGGAAAACTCAGTTTTTGCAAAACTTTACTGAATTTTCATGGAATCAGTTCTGAGTCAAATTCATTGAAACTTTCGGAATTTCAAGTTCAGTTGGTTAAATTTTGAGATCTGATTTTTGGTAAATTTTTGTAAGTCTTTATAAGGTCCAATTAGCTGCTCTTTAAACCCTGATTTCCCCTGTGTCAAACTCAGAATTAGCTGAGTCATTTCAAGCATATTGCAGAGCTTATAATGAGCTCATTTGAGCTCATTTCAGGCTCAAACTTGGTCTAGTCAGTCTTTGGTTGGTGGTCTATTGATCCCAAGTTCTGGATTCTTCTTTGGATTTCTGAATAAGCTAGTACATGAGCTTAAAGTAGGGGCTTAGAGGCTGTTTGGCATTAGTTGATAATTAGCATAAATCCTTAGTAGTTTGCTTATTTGAGGTTAAGAATAGTTGAAATTAGGTGTTTTAGAGTAGTTATAGCTTAATCTAGCTTATGTGATAATTGGTGCCCTCTAGTGCTTTTTAGCTTATTCTTAATAGCTTATTTTCAAGCAGTTGCACTACAGCTTCTATTTCTCACACATAAGCATAGGGTTTTATATTTTTCATAAAATTAGAGAAATATTTTTAAACTTTTACTGAATTTTTCATAATTTTTCATCACTGTCTAGTATTTTTCCCAATTTAAAACAGTTTTTAGGACTTTTTAAATAGCTTTTATTGCAAATAAATCAGAAAAACTTCAAAAAAATAAATTTTCAATTTTCATAGATTAAGATAAATACAAAAAGCAAAAAAATAAATTTTCTAGATTTTTCCTAGCTTATTTTGTAATTTTTAGCCATTTATTAGATTTAAATAGATTTTAAATTCGTAGAAAATAGAAAAATAATCAGAAAAATACAAAATTAGTTTTGAAAATTCTCTTTAGTAATTTTAGATTTTTGAAAAATATTTTCATATTTTTTCCTTTAAATTTTCATAATTTTTAGTATTTTAAATTAGTTTTAAAAATAAAAAATTAGTTTTTAATCCTAATAAATTCCAGAAAAATCCTAAAAATTTGTTTTAATTCATAAATAGTTTTCAAATTGCATTTTTAGGGTAAAAGTAATTTTAGGTCATTTTTAGGATATAGATTAGACGTAGTTGCATTTTATTTACGTTTCGTTTATTACGTTTTTTTCTCGTACTTAGGATTCCCCATAGTATAATTTCCCTTAATTACTTTCCCAATTCCCGTAGTTTTTAAATAAATCAAAATCATTAATCCAAAATATCGAGCATTAAAATTCCAAACAAAAAACGACGTTGGCAATTCACGCCTCGTTGGGAAACGATTCGGGTTGACTAATTCGTATCACAATCACACACGGGATTTGATTTTAAATTCTTTTTCCTAAAGGAATTTTGAATCTATCTTCGTGATTATTTTTGATATCGAGATTGTAGTTTTATCCATACACAAATACCCCTAAACCTACACTTCGACGAATCAAATTTTGGCGCCGCTGCCAGGGAGGTTGTGTCGCGACAATATCGTTAACGGTTTGACGATTAGTGACTCGAGATCCTTCATTCGTGAAGTTACTATTTTTCTAAAAATCAAAAAAGTAAAAAATATTTTCCTTTTTCTTTTGTATATATATATATCATATTAAAAAAATACAAAAAGATTTTCTCTTGTGTTTTTGAGCTTAAATAGAATACATCAATTATATAACATTCTCAACGGAGGTGTTATCATTAGTAAGTTCCCGAACCAAAGATCAAAAACTTGCCTTTGTGTCGCTTGTGAATCAATTTATTTCTATCGGATAAACAAACTGTGTGGTGGGTATAAGGACGGCCTGACATTAAATTGCGGCTGAAAAGAAGCGGGTTTTTAATAAGCTTCGCGCTGACCTAAAAAGCTTCTCCGCTTGCTTGTGCGTTTGTCTTATAGAAGTGATTTATTCACTTGGGATTATTGGTTAAGTTCACTGGGTTTTCGAATACCGGTCTCTTTTAATTGCCTTGGTTTTTAGAGTGCATGCGCACTCGCTCTCAATCACGACGTAGACGTAATCAAAGAATAGACGTACCCGAGTTACGTACTATCGTTGAAGAACCCGTCATGGCAGACACTCGAACGATGAACGAGTTACTTCAAGCTCCCGTAGACGGCTACGGTGATGCTATCGTACTTCCACCAATTAACACCGAAAATTTTGAACTAAAAACAAATTTAATACAATTGGTGTCTAATAAACCTTTTTGTGGTTTGGATCATGAGGAGCCCCACGCACACCTCCGTTGGTTTAATCAAGTTGCTTCTACGATAAACTCTCGGGGCGTCACTCATGAGTCAGTTAAGTTGAGATTATTTCCATTTTCCCTTGAGGGGGCAGCCCGGACTTGGCTAGAAAAAGAACCCCCTCATTCAATTACAACATGGGAAGACCTTTCTAAGAAATTTGTGAACCAATTCTTTCCTCCGTCAAAAATTACGATGTTACGAAATCAAATCATAAATTTTCAACAAAAATTTGACGAAAGTTTTGGAGAAGCATGGGATAGATTTAAAGAACTTTTGCGAAAATGCCCAAATCATGGTTTTACCGATCTTCATCAGATTGATACGTTCTATAATGCTCTTACTCCGTCCGATCAAGATTCGCTTAACGCGGCCGCCGGTGGTAACATCTTGAGTCGTATGCCCGCCGATATTAGAACGATTATCGAAAATAAATCAAAAGTTGTCTCGTCTAGAAACCGACCGGTTGTTTCTAAGATCACTACGAACGACAACTACGTCCAGAGAAGTGAGTTAAGTGGGCTGACTGATGCTATTAATTCTATGATGAGAGAGTTTAAGATTCATAAATCCGAACAAGTCAAAGCCGTTACCGAAACATGCGTTATTTGCGGTGGTCCTCATCCATACTATAATTGTCAAGCCACCGATGGCGATCTCCGAAATGCTTCCGTAGCCTCTGCTAATCCGGTTCAAAATCAAAACCAAGGATACCGTGCCAACCAAATGGGACCACCCGGTTTTGCACCCGTTCCTCAACAAAACAAAAACCGTTATTCAAACCAATCTTATAATCAAAACCGAGGAGCCAATCTCAATCATGGTAATCAAAACTACCAAGCTCCTCCACCTCAAGTTTATCAACAACCTCCTCAACAACAATATCAACCACCTCATCAAGCTGTTCCAAACAACGAGTTTCTGTCTTACATGAAGAATTCCGACAACACAATTAAAAGTTTGCAAACTGAAATTACCAGCATAAGGAATGGTTTCAAAAGAGAAATGGAAGCTACGAGTAACAAGCAGATGAGTGAAATGAGGAATATGATGGCTAGTTTCTTTCAAGCCAATCAAGCTTCTACGTCTTATTCTCAACCCTCGGGTTCCGGTTCTCTTCCGAGTAATACGATTCCTAACCCGAGAGGTGACATGAAAGCGATCACTACCCGAAGTGGTGTTGCTTACGATGGACCCACGGTTCCTACCACTATTTCTTCTTCTCCGTCTCGTGTGGTGGACCGTGAGACCGAGGTGACAAAGGACCCGGTGCTTCCTACTAATAAGGGGAGTACCGAGAATGTCCAACCCACCATTGTCCCGACGTCTGAACCCAAGGATGCTCCGGTTAGTGCTGAAAAGACTAATCCAAAAACGACACTTCCGTACCCGTCAAGGATGAATGATCAGAAGCAACGTGAACAAGCAAATCTTCAAATGGAAAAATTCTTTCAAATATTTCAAGATATTCACTTCAAAATTAGCTTCGCGGATGCTCTTCTTCTCATGCCTAAGTTTGTTTCGACACTAAAAGGATTGTTAAGTAACAAAGAGAAAATTGTGGATTTGGCAAAAATGTCTTTGAATGAGAATTGTTCGGCGGTTATCCTCAAGAAACTTCCCGAAAAGTTAGGTGACCCCGGCAAGTTTCTCATTCCGTGCGATTTTCAAGGAATTATTCAGTGCTCCGCCTTGGCCAATCTTGGCGCGAGTATCAATTTGATGCCCAAATCAATTTACGATAAACTTTCATTGCCCCCGCTTACCCCAACGTGTATGACCCTCGAGCTAGCCGATCGAACTATGACAAAACCAATCGGTATAGCTGAGGATGTTTTTGTTAAAGTGGGGAAGTTCGATTTCCCCGCAGATTTTGTTGTCGTTGATTTCGATGCCGACCCTCGTGTACCCCTTATTCTCGGAAGATGTTTCTTAAGCACGGGCCATGCGTTGATTGATGTTTATGAAGGAGAGATCACTTTAAGAGTTGGAAAAGAAGCCGTCACGTTTAACGTTAATCATACTTCTAAATCTCTAACCTACCAATATGATGTGGCCAAAATTAATGACACCGAGGTGACAAAGGACCCAGTAATTCCTACTAATAACGGAAACACCAAAAACGTCCAACCTCCGGTTGTTCAAAAAGTTGGGCCTAAGACATCGAGAATTGATCCGAGCCTTTCACGTTTTACGGTTAAGAGTTTATCAACGATACGTGCTGAGCAAAGGAAGAAATTAGAAAAGGAGACTACAACGGTTGTGGTGGAAAATGCTAGCTCTAAGAGCACACCACTTGTCCCACCTCCGCTTTCTGTGTATCGGATTGATCTTGTTCCTAAAAACGTCGAGTTTTCTTTGAGTGACAATCCCACTTTTTCTTATGAAAATATGGAACTTTCTTCTAAACAAATCATTTCTGATCGTCCTCTTCCCTCACTCAATCCGAGGAGGATGATTCTATTATAAAAGAAATCGAGGCTTATTTGAAAAGTGATTCAGTTTCACCAGAAATTGATAACGCCGACATCGACATCGAAGGAGATATTCGTTTGATTGAAAAAATGCTTTACGGGGATTCTTATATCCCTTCGGAAGAAAAAGTTATTAAAGAAGTTAAGCCGTCTACTAATCCTTCGGAGCCCGAGCTCAAGGATTCTTCCATTGATTTACTTCTCAAGGAGTTCGCCGATGAACTCGCTCGCATGGATCCTCTTCCACCGGGAAGTGAGGATGACGTCTTTGATTTTAGAGCCGACTTACGCGAAATTGAATATTTGTTATATCAAGATCCGTCGATTTACTTCGAGAAGTTCACCGATGAACTTGCTCCCACCGACTCGATTCTTTCCGAAAATAAAGAAAAAGAATACGATGATCCATTCTACCCGAAGAAAGATAAGGAAGTTAAGATTTCGACTGATGAGCTTATTGATACTGAGGTCTCACAATATTTTTTATCCGAGAGTGATTCCTTTTCTCGTGAGGATTTTCACGTAGATGATACTTTGATTTCATTCCTTTCCGAGGACAAGATTTTTAACCCTGGGATACTCATCGGAGAGGACATTCATAAAACAAAAGTTAACCGGAAAAAGGATCCTCTCTTAGATGCCTTCATGTTTGAGCCTTCAAGTAATACTTTTCTGTACCATGGACTCCCTTCTTCTATGGAGTCGTTTCTCTTAGATCCGTCATCCCTTCGTCCGCCCGCAAAACCGCTGGATGATGGATCATTCTTTCTTGATACACCTTTTGAACATTTGGGAGGATTTAACATTTATGTGCTGGAGCCCGAAATTTTCTTTCCCTCCCAACCCACCCATTCTCTTTCCCTTCGGAGTGAGGATACCATCTTTGATCCGGGTATTCCTTCCGCTTGCTTCCCCAAGGACAAATGAATTCGGGGACGAGTCAGGCTAGCGACTCGATGATCAAAAACAGTAGCGCTTCGTGGGAGGCACCCCATGCTTATCTCTATCTTCTTTCTATTTTTTAATAGGTGACGTGAAGGGGTTAGCCTCTTCGATTTCTTGTGTTTGGTTGTTTGTGATGTTGTGTTTAGGATTTTCCTGATATGAAGACTCTCGTGCTCGAAGTTTGTCTTTTCTCCACTCGAGTTTCATGATCGATGCTGATGGAAATCTGATATCCGAAATCTTATCGACGAACGTTTATCTTTTAGCATACTTAATAAATGGCTTTTAGATTTTCATTGATACCCTTGCTTTTAAACATTGAGGACAATGTTTCGTTTTAGTCTGGGGTGGGTAATCTTCGATTTGATTTGACCGCACTTGCTTATTTTTGTCGTGCACTCTCGTAACCCCGTTTTTCCTTAGAAAATGAAAAATTGTGCCAAAAATGTGGAAATTTAAAATTTTTGTAAGCTTTTGCTAGTTTTATGATCAAAAAGTTCTTGCTAGTCTCTTAGAAGTTTCTTTAAATATGCGTTTTCTTGAAATAGCCTTTGCTAATTGCTTAGACAAGAGGCTATAAAATGCGATTCTAGCTCAAAAGGCCAAGAATTTGCAAGTCTCCCTAAGTAATTTTAAATATGCGAAGCTTTACCAAGAATTTGCTAGTTTCTAATAAGTGACTTTAAAAATGCGAGACTTGAGATTATTTGACGAAGCATTTGCTAAGTTAATATATGTTTTGACACCTTGTTGACTTTCCGCTGGTGAGAGTAGGAATAGAATTCTGACTTGACCGGGCGTGTTGAGCCCTAGCTTGTTCCCTTAACCATAGATAATCTAAAAATTATCGGCTAAGCATCCGCGGTCTCATTATTTGGGATTTTAAATTTGCGGAGATCGAGAAATGATAGAGTTACTTATGAGTTTAGATGCTAAGCGTGGAGTAGTTGGTTCTCTTTAGAGCCCATCGAAGGTACTTATGGCTTTTTGTTCTCACAAAATTGTTTCACCCCATATCTGTGAATAAATAATTAGAGATGTTGAGTTTTTGGCGATAGTTAGTTCTTTATCTTCTTAAAAGAATCTTTGTTTTAAAAATTGGGTACACATCAAGGATCCGTAATAAATAAGTAATAAGTAATAAATAAAGTTATGAGCTGCGGTTCGAGATCGGACCCTTGGATCTTTAGCCAGGATTGGGTGAGGTTCTTGGTCTAACTAACTGGGATCCTCATTTCATGAAGCCTATAGTCTTGGAATTACCCCGTGAAGCTCCGTAGTTCATAGCTCATATAAGTAAAAAGTATAAGTGTAAAAAAAAAAAAAATGAAATAAATGAATGATAAAAAAAAATGGAAAAGTCAAAAATATAAATGAATAAAAATTCCTTGATGTGGACCTCATTTTTTAGAGAATGGTTCTTGAGAGAAGATGAATAACTAATTATCGACTTAGCTTCGTATCTTTATCGGAATAAATATTATCGAAACGAGAAATTTGAAGAAATTCATTTCTCACAAAAATAAAAAAATCTAGAGGAAAATAGGAAAATGGGAGCAAAAGGTAATTACACAAGTAACTTCCATGGGTAGTGTTAGCATCTAGAGTCATATTTAATAATGATTTCGATTTTACGCTTAGTTTGGGGACTTGTGAAAAATCAGGGACGATGTATTCTATCCGTATGGTCACTTCACGCTGTGTTGTGTTTTCTACTCAGTGATCCTAACGTGTCGTTTGAAAAATGTTGGAGTTATTGATCGACATGAAAGTTCAACAAACCGTCACTCATAATTGGAATGTGCTTAATCGTAATATCTATATGTGAAATAAAAGGTAAACGGGGCGTTTTTAGAATTAAGGGTTCTTAATCTCTTTTGAGGAATCTTTGCTACTTCTTCATAGGTTTAGTAGAAAGAGATTGAAATCCTTGGTTTTAGAAGCGTGAGTTGATTGCATTGCGTGGGGACACGACAATGGTCTCGTCTGGGGTATTTTGATATGTGCAAAAACACATATCATTTCTTTATCAAAATAAACCCAAAATAACCAAGAAAGAGCCGTTTATTGCTAATATTCGTTGTTTTCTTGAGTTTGTGCTTGTGCAGGTACGGATATGTCAAAACACACAAAAAGAAGCCAAAATCAGACAAAAACCCGAGCACGAGAGATAAAGAGTGCTAAAGCTGAGCCAAAAGGTCAGAATTGTGCATCTGTGAAGATTTCTATGCTAAGAGGATGATTTTTGAAAGATTTGATCAAGTTTACAGATTTGTCAGATTCAGTCCTTCAACTTTCAGCACTTGGCAGAAAATACCTTTGAGATTCAAAATTGGCAAGTTTAGTCCTTGGAATATTTGAGATTGTCAAGATTAGCCCTTGGATCACATTTTCAGATTTTACAGCCTTGGTCCCTAAAAATTCAGTTTGTCACTTTTAGTCCCTAAATACCTAATAGATCCAATACTTGTCCTTAGTCCATGTATTTAGTCCAAAAGCCCAAAATATGTCAAAGCCCAACCCGTATACCCATGGACCCTGGTCAATACCACCCAATACCCGGTCAACACAAAATGAAATAAAATTAAAAAAAAACCAAAAGTTTTCCCCGCCAAATATCACCCCCAAATTTCCCAGGTCTTAGAACCCTAAAACACCCTTGGCTCTAATTCACAAAATTAGGCAAATCAAAGGGCAATTAAGTAAATTCACCTGACACATACTGACACACGGATGCCAGCTTGGCAATCCGTGTGTCATTCCATCACAATACTCTCCTCTGATTGGCTGGAGTTGCGTGTGCACATGATCCAAGGGTTGTAAAAGGTGTGATGCTGCTGGGATATCATCTAACGGATGAGAGGCACTCAAAAGAAGCACACATTTGGCTTCTGGATCCTTCCCAAGACTTGGAGCTCAGCTATATAAACCCCTCTTCATTCACGTTTGGGATCATCTCTCTTTCCTTCTTATTTTCAGTAGCTTAAAATCATATTGTATTCAGTTTTCAATTTAGTTTTATATTTCAGTTTTTGTAATTTACTTTTGTACTCAGATTATTAATGAAATTAAGATTTAGTTATCAAGTCTTTGATTAAGTTGTTTATCATTTGAATCTGTTTATTATTATTGTTCGAAACTTGTTTCATCAATTAAAATTTGTTTTCAGCTTATTTCTTCTTTAATTATAAAAATACAAAAAAATCAGAAAAATATTTGAAAAATAAAAAAATACTTCAAAACTGTTTTATAGCTTCAAATAGCTTAATTTTTCTGTTTATATAAGTTCACTCAAGCTCTATATAGCTTATTGTGATCTTATTTTAGTTTCAAACTTATAATACTCTCAGATCATAAAACCAGTCAACAAAAGTCAAACTGATGCATATGGAAGCTGGATTGGGTTGAAAAGCGGGTATTGGATCAGAGATTGGGTTGAATTTTGCTTGATTTGGATAAATAAATGGGTATTGGATAGAGTTTATGGATCTCAGTTAGTGTTCATTTGGCTGGACTATTGTAAGTTGCATCTTATATTTTAAATCAATAGGATAATTTTGTTATTAGATATTTAATTTGTCTTTGATATAATGATTTCATGATTGCTTGTTAGTGTTAATTCAGTTGTTGCATTAGTTGTTTTGATTATCTAGCTCATCTATTATCACATCTGTGTTATATCTGCATAAGTAGGTAGTGTTGGAATTTGATAGTATTGATAGTGGAGATTTCTTCATTTAGCTGTATTTAGTCATATTAGAATCAGGATTAGTGATAAACTAGATTGCTCAAGTAGGATAGTGTTTTAAAATTGCAACTCTGTCATAAAAGGTGTGTTTGGAACAGTTGATAAGCTTGCACTATAGCTTAGTTTAGTGGTTAATTATAACATTTACAGTCTTATAGAAGTTAACTTAGGTTCACTATAGCATTATATATCACTTGCATTTGCATAAAAGTCAAAATCACCTTAACCTTTGTCTCATTTGCATAAAAGTTAGTTGAGATTTAAAAGAGCTTGCATTCTAGGTTTAGAATCATATAGGTTAGCTTAATTAGGACATATTGGACCTTATTTCATCAATCTCAGTTCATAAATTGGAATCAAATCTCAATTTGGTCATATATCTAAAAAAACTGTCAAAAGTCAAAAAAGTGGAAAACTCAGTTTTTGCAAAACTTTACTGAATTTTCATGGAATCAGTTCTGAGTCAAATTCATTGAAACTTTGGGAATTTCAAGTTCAGTTGGTTAACTTTTGAGATCTGATTTTTGGTAAATTTTTGTAAGTCTTTATAAGGTCCAATTAGCTGCTCTTTAAACCCTGATTTCCCCTGTGTCAAACTCAGAATTAGCTGAGTCATTTCAAGCATATTGCAGAGCTTATAATGACCTCATTTGAGCTCATTTCAGGCTCAAACTTGGTCTAGTCAGTCTTTGGTTGGTGGTCTATTGATCCCAAGTTCTGGATTCTTCTTTGGATTTCTGAATAAGCTAGCAATGAGCTTAAAGTAGGGGCTTAGAGGCTGTTTGGCATTAGTTGATAATTAGCATAAATCCTTAGTAGTTTGCTTATTTGAGGTTAAGAATAGTTGAAATTAGGTGTTTTAGAGTAGTTATAGCTTAATCTAGCTTCTGTGATAATTGGTGCCCTCTAGTGCTTTTTAGCTTATTCTTAATAGCTTATTTTCAAGCAGTTGCACTACAGCTTCTATTTCTCACACATAAGCATAGGGTTTTATATTTTTCATAAAATTAGAATAATATTTTAAACTTTTACTGAATTTTTCATCACTGTCTAGTATTTTTCCCAATTTAAAACAGTTTTTAGGACTTTTTAAATAGCTTTTATTGCAAATAAATCAGAAAAACTTCAAAAAAATAAATTTTCAATTTTCATAGATTAAGATAAATACAAAAAGCAAAAAAATAAATTTTCTAGATTTTTCCTAGCTTATTTTGTAATTTTTAGCCATTTATTAGATTTAAATAGATTTTAAATTCGTAGAAAATAGAAAAATAATCAGAAAAATACAAAATTAGTTTTGAAAATTCTCTTTAGTAATTTTAGATTTTTGAAAAATATTTTCATATTTTTTCCTTTAAATTTTCATAATTTTTAGTATTTTAAATTAGTTTTAAAAATAAAAAATTAGTTTTTAATCCTAATAAATTCCAGAAAAATCCTAAAAATTAGTTTTAATTCATAAATAGTTTTCAAATTGCATTTTTAGGGTAAAAGTAATTTTAGGTCATTTTTAGGATATAGATTAGACGTAGTTGCATTTTATTTACGTTTCTTTTATTACGTTTTTTTCTCGTACTTAGGATACCCCGTAGTATAATTTCCCTTAATTACTTTCCCAATTCCCGTAGTTTTTAAATAAATCAAAATCATTAATCCAAAATATCGAGCATTAAAATTCCAAACCAAAAACGACGTTGGCAATTCACGCCTCGTTGGGAAACGATTCGGGTTGACTAATCCGTATCACAATCACACACGGGATTTGATTTTAAATTCTTTTTCCTAAAGGAATTTTGAATCTATCTTCGTGATTATTTTTGATATCGAGATTGTAGTTTTATCCATACACAAATACCCCTAAACCTACACTTCGACGAATCACTAACCTTCTTTTCAAGAAGAGTTTACAACTTCAAGTTAGTTATTAGAGCTAAGTTGTCATCTAAAAACTGACAATGGAACTCTTTATAAAGGGTAGGCGACGTTGTAGTGTTGGGTAGTAGTTCCACCATTATAATGGAACTCGGTACTTAGCCTAGTACCGGATAAAGGGTAGGCGACGTTGTGGTAGGTGTGGTTCTCATTGGTGAAAGAACCCGGTGGTTAGCCTAGTACCGGAAAAAGAGTAGGCGACGTTGTGAAGGCTTATCCGCCATAAGGAATTGGTGTCGTGTAGTGATTACGAACTCTCGAGTAGGTGACTCGGGGAGTGGAGTAGGGCAAGGAAGGTGTCCTTGTAGCCGAACCACTATAAATACTCTTGTCGTGGTTATGTGCTTCTTACTCTTTATCTTTCATTACACATTTATATATCTATTTATCAATGTCCAACATACACATCTAAATAGATTGACATAAGTCGATCTAAATATTTTAAAAAGAAGTTTTGATTGGTGAAACTATTCAACCCCCCCTTCTAGCACTTGGCCTTTTTAGGATGAGTACCACTAATGCGTCTGCCTCCACATCTAAACCATATGGAACAAACGACATAAGTTTAGAAAAGCACTCTAAAGAGACTAGGAAAGCTGAAAACACTTCTCTTGATAAAAATGTGAATCCTAATGCATGTGCCTTACCTTCTACAGGATTAGAAAGCACCTCTAGGAGAAGCAGACTAAAGCGAAGAAAGTAGAAGAACACCCTAGGAATTTACCGCTTGCCTCTAAGAGTAGTAGCCTGAATAAAGAAAAGAAACTAGAAGAACACCCTAGGAATTTACCGCTTTATAATAAGAAAGACATTTCATTTGTATGTAATGAACCTATGAAACTTATTGTGGTTAATGAAAGTGTTGAATTTGTTTGTCTAACTTGCAAGAAATCGTTAATTAATGTTCTAGATGATTGTGTTTCTGAGAATTTGAATGATATGCGTATTAAGAAGAACGTTCCAAAAAGAACTTATGCTAAACCAATAGGCAGTCTTGTTGCAAGATTTAGGTCTTACACTACTGATAAGAAGCATAGTCTTTACTTTAGGGATGATATTTGGAAACCAACGGGTAGAATTTTCACACTCCAGAATGGTAGAATGAGTGATAAACCAGTATACCCAGTAGAAAACTTCTATGAGTGTGATCAGGATTTTACCTATAACCCAAAGGAACCAAAATCAAAATGGTTTCCAGTAGAAAACTTCTTCTTCTGTATTTGGGAGGTTATCAAAATATGTCTTTGGATCGTCGACTCGGGTTGCTCCAAGCACATGACCAGGAATCTGAAGCTGCTGATCAATTTCGTCTGGAAATTCATAGGAAACGTTCATTTTGCAAATGATCATGTAGCAGCTATCATGGGTTATGGAGATCTACCTTTCAGAAATTATTTGATCACTCGGGTCTACTATGTCGAAGGGTTGGGACATAATTTGTTTTCAGTCGGGCAGTTCTGTGATGCAGATTTAGAGGTTGCATTTAGGAGAAATTCTTGCTTCGTTAGAAACTTGGATGGCATTGATCTCTTAACTGGGAATCGTGACACAAACTTGTATGCTATCGACATAAACCAAATGGCTTCTTCATCACCAATATGTCTTATGACACGAGCATCTGGAACAAAGTCCTGGTGGTGGCATAGACGATTATCCCATCTCAATTTTTACACGAGCAACAAACTTGCCAAAGACAACATCGTCAACGATCTTCCCAAGTTCAAATACACCAAGGATCACTTATGTCCATCCTGCGAACAAGGAAAAAACAAAAGAGCATCATATAAACCCAAATCCACACCTAGTTCGGAAGCAAAGTTGCATATGTTGCACATGGACTTATGTGGCCCAATGAGAGTTGAAAGCATTAATGGGAAAAAGTATATTCTTGTTATCGTTGATGACTATTCAAGATATACATGGGTTAAGTTTCTGAGGTCAAAAGACGAAGCACCAGGCATCATTATCACCTTTCTGAAGCGTATTCAAGTACTTCTTCAAGCTCCAGTAAGGGTAGTAAGAACATACAACGGCACATAATTTACAAATCAGGAGTTAAGAACCTATTTTGAAGATGTTGAAATCACACATCAGACATCAGTTGTTAGAACTCCACAGCAGAATGGGGTAGTTGAAATAAGAAATCAAACTCTTGTGGAAGCTGCTTGCACCATGCTAATTTATTCTAGTGCATCGTTATTTTTATGGGCTGATGTTGTTGCCATTGCTTGTTTCACTTAGAACCAGTCCCTAATCCATCCAAGATTCAATAAAACCCCATATGAGCTTGTGAACAACAGAAAACCTGATATCTCTTACCTTCACGTGTTTGGCACTTTGTGCTATCCAACGAAAGACAGAGAAGATCTAGGTAAACTGAAAGCTAAAGGTGATATTGGAATCTTCATTGGATACTCAGATAACTCGAGGGCATTCAGGGTGTATAACAGAAGAACTAGGAAGATAATGGAGACGATGAATGTGAATTTTGATGAACTTTCACAGATGGCTTCTGAGAGACTCGCTCTAGAACCCGCGCTAAATCCGATGGCTTCTAATAAAAACAGATTAGAACTCGAACCAAACCAACAGACTTCTAGACACATCAGTTCAGGACTCATACAACAAAGAGTTCCATCAACTTTGTTTGATAAACCTCATGAACAAGAATGGGAGAATTTCTTCGAGTTAATGTTCGATGAATACTACGATGGAACTTCGACAAATGCATCAAACCATCATTCCGCTGCATCCGCTCAAAATCATCCACCACCACCAACAGAAGATGCATCTACCACGGTCGAAACCAATGCACCAACTCCATTAATGTCATCTACATCGACTTCTGCAAATCCTATTCTTGAAACGGTTTTACCAGCAGTTGAGGAGCAAAACCAAAACATACCATTTCAAGAAGAACCTTCACAAAACCAGAACGATTCAACGTTAGATGAAGACTTATTTGAAAACCCGAATGCTACGAAATCAGCTGAATCATCTTCAAGCTTACGAGAACCATCTAACTCGCATACATTTAACCAACGGTATCCTTCTACTCTGAAGTGGACAAAAGACCATCCAATTGAACAAGTTATTGGTGAACTTTCACGGCTAATTCAGACGAGACGCCAACTTGCCACCGATTGCGACTTGTGCATTTACATTTGCTCAATTAGCAATATTGAACCGAAGAACATTCGGGAGGCAATGGCAGACAATGCATGTGTTAGGAATTAGAAAATTCTAGTATTGAAGAGTCGGTCACCCCAACTATTATCTAGCATAAGTTAGCTCGTAGACTTGTCGTTATTTACGTTTCTATGTAGTTAATTAGTTAGTCTAGTAGCGTAAAATAGTTTAGTGCAACACCGTGGAGGAAGGTCGGGTCTTTACCCACTGTATCCCTGATCCACAGGCCGATAGGAGGTCGTTTAGTTTGTAACCTATAAATACCCTCTACCTTGCAAGGTAGAGGGTTGGATGTTCTTTAGTAATATAATATTCTACAAGTTTCTCTTACTAGAATATCCCAACTCTTTCTCTCTCTAAAACCATCTATGTGCTCATTGTGTTTATGTTATGATGTGTATGTGAAAACTAATATCCAACAATTGGTATCAAGAGCCATGGTTAGATCATATCTTGCACATCTTTGGATTTCTAGTGGTTTTTAGGTGGTTTTTGAGTTTGAAAAAGTTTAGTGGTTTTTGCATCATTTGGTTGATTTCTTGTGTTAAAGTTTGAATTTTGTTAGTACTTTTATGTTTAGAATCATCATAAGTGTTTAGGTTTTCATTTGGTAAGCTTGAATCATCTTGGTTGGGTTGTTTTTGGATTGAAAAGTGATGTTTATGTGGTTTTTTCTAGCTAGCGACTTAACTCACGGATTACTTTCTTCGTAGCGACTTGCTTTACAAATTTGTAGCGAGTTACAGTTTTAGACCTAGCGACTTGATCTAGCGATTTACAGTACAAGTAGTGGACTCTCCACTACGGGTAGCGACTTGGTGGTAGCGACTTGGTGTGTAGCGAGTTGCTCTTTAGCGACTTGTATCTTTAGCGACTTGAGTAGCGAATTGCTGCCAAAATTTTGCTAGCGACTTGAAGCTTAGCGAGTTACTACTTAGCGACTTGCATTTGTATAGCGACTTGGGTCTCTAGCGACTTAGTGGTGTAGCGAATTAAGAGTTAGCGACTTGGTGCATTATCTTCTAGCGACTTGGGATTATTGCTATTTAGTTGGTAGCGAGTTGGTTCTAAATCTCTAGAGACTTGGGGAGTAATTCATAATAACACAATGTCAGTCATCACGGATCCTTTAATCACCAAAGTACTTGCTCTCTATGACACAGCACAGAATAGTGAAACATAATGCTTATCTGAATGCCATACACTTAATGATTCAGTATCGATTAATCAGAACAACTCAAATAAGTCACTCTTAATGTCTGCAAATGATGCTAAGAATATGGAATGCACCAGTGAGCCGTTTCAACATCTCAGTCAGCTTCTCAAATTACTCTTATCTACAACCATTGATCGAACAAGTTGTGCCATCCTTCGTCAGGATTTTCCCACTTTGACAAGAACTGTTTTACTTAACTTAGAACGACTGAGGTTTCAAATTACCAAAGAAAAGTTTTCAACTGATGATTCTCATGCTGCTCTCCAAACCATCATCAATCAATTTCAGCCACTTATCCGGGAAAAATACTCCTCAGATTTTGATGATATCATGACTGGAATATCGTTCAAGAAACACACGGGAATGGAAATTCATGAGTTCAGAAACTCATTTATTCAACTTATGAATAATATGGAAACATACATCAAGGAAGCTGCTAATGAGAATAACAAGCTGAATGAATTGAATGAGTGCCAAGAGTTTCCATGGAGCAATGATGACGTGTCATGCTTCATTCCAGTTGAACCAGCAGAAGACACTGATTGCAGAATCTCAGTTTTGATGGAAAAGGATGAAGAGAACAGCACTGATATCAAAGTATCAGAATCAGAAAAGGTATCAATCAATAAGGTACACTTATCTGATCACACAAGTTCTCTTAAAAAGGTACATGAATCTTACTCTGAACATAACAATGTGGAATCAGTCTTTGTTTTGCCTGAATCTAATGCAAGTAACATGATTGAAAAAAGGGTATATGATGAGCTTTCAAACAAATTTTCAATTCTTGAAAAACACTGTATCTCCTTGCAAATTGAAATACAACAAAAGGATGAAATGTTTTATGTGAAAAAACCGTGTACTAATCAGGAACTTCCAGAATTCAGAGAATTTTTTGAAATTAATCAGTTAAAATCCCAGATTCAGGACAAAGATTCGACCATTGGCAATCTGAAACTACTTCTTTCAGAAGCCCAGAAATATGACTGTCATGAGATGAGTGATGCACTTGAATCTAGAAATTCTGAACTAGCTCTATGTGTGTCCAACCTTCTAAGAGAAAATGAGCATTTAAGAATTAACCTTGAGGAAACAAACTCTAAGTTAGTCAATCAATCTAACCTCTTGATGAAAGATATTGATGACCTCAAAGCACAAATTCAGGATAAGAGCTTCAATATTGTTGCCCTAAAAAATGAACTCAGGAAGTATGTTGGAAATAGGATGAACACTAAGTTTGCAAAACCTTCAACTCTGGGAAAGTCAAATGTTCAGAATCACTTGAAACGAGCAGTTATTAAACAACCTAATGCCTTTAGGTCTGAAAGAGCTAAACCATTGAAATCTAAGCTTACATCCCAAGTTGATAATAAGTCTGTTTTGTCAAAACCAGTCACTTCATTGCCTAGTTCAGATATGATGAATCCCAAACATAGGACTAATGGTCAACACTCACAGATCAGAAATGCAATAAGTTTAACTAGGTCTCATGCAAAACATCATCTAACAGATCAATCCCCTAAGAAATTCTCTGATCACAAAAGGACATATAGTCAAAACAAGGCTGTGCACTCATTTGGTTCAACTAACTGTGGTTTCAAATGGATTCCCACTGGCAGATTATTTAAGTTTACAGGACTTAAACGAACTTACATTCCTAGATCATGCCTCAAGTGGATTCCCACATGTAAACTTTTCAAGAATGTAGAACCTAATAGGATCCCCATTAATGATACGTCTGTATTATACTGTGATGCATCCAAATGTGAGACTAAACATGTCACTAACTCTTCTATGTACAAGTCTACATGTGCTTCCAGTACAATGTGCTCTCAGTCTTTTTCAGGTACAATGCTCAACTCAATCAGGAACTTCATGACTTGGTTCCCATCAGAAATGAACATAGCTCATTCAGGAGCTATAGCGTGCCAGAGTTGATGTACTACTTACTTTGACTCCTATTCATCTTGAATCAGGACTCGATCTTCCATATCTATGTATAAATCAAGTTTCTTAAAAAAAAAAAAAAAAAAAATATATATTCGAGAAAAAAAAAAAAAAAAAAAAAATTCACTGTTATCATTCTTTTAAATTTACAATTTTTTCATGTTTTTCCCTATCTAATAAAGGATATTTTCACTGTTATCGATAACATCTACGGTCCTAGAAATGTCATTCAATAATGGCACGGGATCATAGATGAAGTTCGAACAATTGAAATATTCTTGTTTCTTTATAACGGGGTTAATTTATGTCAATCAATGTTCTTTGATGACATTGATTGAGGGGGAGATTGTGTATATGTTTTTCTTGGCTACCTATGCCATTGGCTTCTGTGCTGGTTATAATGCTTGCTCGTTAGTAAGTTGAGGTCGTGTTTTGCCTTTGTAACTATCTGGTTATGGTTTTTGTAGGTTGTGGTCGTATCTTGCTCATGTGATTATCATTGTGTACCTACGTATTAAGTGCCTAGCTTAGCTTTAAATGTTTAATTGATTCATGGTGATCAGTGTCTAAATGTTTAATTGATTCATGGTGATCAGTGTGATAATCGATGCTAGAGTCTTAGTCTATAATCCGTGTTAGCGACTTACCACTCGTTCATCAATACCATAGGGACCAAACTTGTCATATAGTGAAAGTTATGTTGCACTAGCGACTTACCTCACCTCATGTTGAAACCACAAGGACCAATTGTGTCATACTGCCAAAGATTGTTTGTATACCCCTAGCGAATTATCACTTAGCGAGTTACCATTCTTTTTCTCAAATAAGTTTTTCTCTCTCGTTTTTTCTTTTCTTCGTCATATTGCTCATCCTAGCGACTTAGCAAGAGGTTTGCCTCGAATCCCTCTTATCTTTGTTCTCTTAAGCGTTTGCGTTAAGTTTCTAACTTGTCTTTATATCCAGATCCTTTCGAGCTCGTGATTTGTGACTATTTGACTCCCACCTAGGTTCGATATGTCATGTAATCGTGTTTGTGTTGCTATTATAATGATTTAACGTGTTCAAATTGTTTGGAATATATTGATTGCTTGATAATTTAACTCCGTGATCTGATGATGTATGGTTAAGCGGATTGGGCTGTTGGGTTTATGTTATGAGTGCTCTTGCTGGCGACTTAACTTTTTCTTGGTAGCGACTTAGTTTGAGTGTTCTTCATGGCGAGTTAGCGCTCATATTAGCGACTATGTTTCTGTAGCGAATAAGTTTATTTTATTCTAGCGACTTGGTTAGCGAGTTAGTAGTCAGCGACTTGTCTTTACAAGTTGGCGAATAGGTAACATTAGCGACTTAGTTAACAAATTTGTAGCGACTTGATTGTGGTACTGTTCATGGCGACTTGTCTTCACAAGTTAGCGAATTAGTAACCTTAGCGACTTAGTTAACTGATTTGTAGCGACTTGGTTTAGTTACTGTTCATGGCGACTTGTCTTTACAAGTTAGCGAATTAGCATAGCGACTTAGAGAGCTAAACTATTAGCGACTTGTCTGTGGCTCTAGTGATGGCGACTTGTCTTTACAAGTTAGCAACATTGTTCACTTTCATGTTGAGAATTAGTCTTAGGGTCGAGGGTCATTAAAATGTACAAGAGGTTTAGTGCAAAAATTGATCTCATTCTCACAATACTTAGGATCTCCTAATTCGACTTGTTGAGTCAACATACTCTATGTAATATGTTATGACATCTCTGTTTAGGCAAAAGGTACTTGGTTTCTCTCACGACTGCCAAATGTTACTTTTTGCCTCATGCATATTTGTTATATCACTTCTACATGTGTATCTTGGCTCATGTCATGATCCCTTTGCTATGCACTCTTTTGCCTATTAATCCCTTATAAGCTCGTCATGTGATTATTTATCTGTAAGATTATACTTCATTGAAATATCTCAATTATGAAAGTTGTCATATATTTGAAAGTTGTCATATATTTGAAATCTATGCCACTCAATCTTTCTCTGTATGTGTTTTGGGGACTCCTTCTGAGTTACTACTTCTATGTCATAAGGGTGCTCTCAATGTTGTCTCACTTATCATTTATCATCCCACCTGTTCCCATTCATTACTGTTGATTGTATGATTACTCAGAACATCAATGGCAAGTTCAATCCCAGAAAAGAGCGTTACCCCTTCGACATCATCCAAAGTTCTCTCAGACGAAGAAATCCTTCCCAGGAGTCAATGGGCTGTTATTGGAAAAAGCAACTGTTATGTGGACCTACAAAGGCTTCAACAAAATCCGATACTCAAAGTTTCTATTGACATCCTCAAAAACACAAACTTCTTCGGAGCAATTACCAAGCAATGCTCAATTCCGACCATTTACATTCAAAAATTCTGGAACACCGTTCAATGGAACAAAATCACAGCACAATACTCTTGCAAACTGGTTGATATGGAGTTCATAATTGATTCTGATATTCTGAGCAAGGCTCTTGGAATCACCCCATGTAACCCTGACTTTCGTTCTGAATCTCCACCTGGTGCTGACGATCTGATTGTCTTTCTAATTGGATTGGGTTATCAGAACAGTATTTCAAGAGCATCTGACATCATCACTGGACACATGTATCAACCCTGGAGAGCCATTACAACAATTCTTAACTTGTGCTTATCTGGCAAAACATCAGGGTTCGATAAAGTGAGAATCCCTATCTTGCAAATCCTATTGGGAATCGTTAATAGGGTTGATGTGAATGTATCAGATCGTATTTAAAAAGAATTTTCGTTATCAATGAACACATTCATATCCGACATAATCAATTTCCAGAACAAAGCTCAAGGCCGAAAGAAACAGAACAAGCTTGTAATTCCCAGCATCAGATTCTCTAAGCTTGTTATCCAGTACTTACAACAAACTCACAAATTCAATCCTAGGAGTGAATCAACTCTACATAATGCAGAAGATGAATATGTCTTGGGAAACCTGAAATATGTTCCTAGAGGTGTGGACAATGAAATATTTGGATTGCCAATTCCTGACTGTCTTCTCACAGAAGATATCAAGAAGAAGGACTACTTCAAGCAATACAAGAAAAGAGCAACCAAACTCTCTGCTGATGTCACACCCTCTCCTCTACAACCAAATGCTCCCATGACCAAGTCAGCCTCACAAGCATCCTATGCCTCTCTTCCTAAAAAGAGACTTGAAAGGTCACAACAGTCAGACACCGCATCCAAGAAGCAGAAAGTAAAAAGGAAGAAAGTGGAAAAGGAAATTGGTGAGAACACTGAGACACCAAGGAATGTTACCAGGTTAACTGATGAAGATGATGCTGATCTGCAACTTGGAATTCAGCGAAGCCTAGAAAGTCAGAATGTGAAAGCTCCAGTAGGTGGAATTGTGTTAAGAGAACCCGTTCAACTACCTCGACAAACAACCCCAATTACACATGACAAGGGTAAAGGGGTTACAAGTGTTGAAACTGAACAAGCTGCTCACATGCTTTTAACTATCTCATCATCTCCATCAAGCACCACAAATCAATATGAGCTGAAGAGAAGAACAGAATCATCTCATGCAAAAGAACAATCTGGAGTGGACAAAGTGCCTGAAACGTTTAAGGAAACTCCTACACTTAGTGAGACTCAATCTGGCTTGAATGTTGACGCTCTGTTGCAAAAAGGCTCGCAGGAGAACCTTGAGACAAGATCTGATGAGACCTTGAAGATGGATGAACCAAATCTGTCTACTAACTCTCTATCCTCACTTAAGAATCTTGATGCAGATTTCTCTTTTGGTGATCAATTCATTAATGACAAATCCTTAGATACTGCACAATCCATGTATACTGTCAGCATTCAGCAAGATACGTCAACTATTCCTCCAATGTCAGCATCCTCACTATCAACTGCACTTCCACCTCCCTTACCTACTCAATCAACTGTACAAACACCACCAACATCGTCACCAACCCCTGAACCTGTCATTACAATTGCATATGAGGTGGCTCCACCAGCTTCCCCTCCACAGATTCTCACCTCTGATCAACTACTGGATAAAGCCATAAAAAGAATAGAAGCTCTAGAAAGGCAACTTCCTAAATCTGTTGATTCTCTGGTGGATCGTGTCTATAGATTGGAGCACCTCAACTTCAATGAAGGGGTTACTGCCGCTATTGAAGGAGAAGTCAAGGATGCTGTGGAATGGGCTATGGAGGCTCCACTTCTTAGACGATTCAAGGACTTCCCTATCACCGATATGAGAGCAGCTCTGTTTGAAAGGATGTATGAGGCTGAAGAGGACAAGCATGAGGTTCACAAGAAACTCTATGAGGCACTTGAAGAATCCATTAAGTTCGACAATTATGAGCAGTTTAAGATTGACGTCGGGGAAAAAGAAGCTAGAAAGAAAAGGAGAACAATCGTGATGGAAGCATTGATGAAGGATCGCAAAGATCCTCCTCCACCCCCACCACCAACGGGGGGCGCTGGAACTTCTGGAGCTGGTAATCCTTCTACAACAACCAACACACCTCCATCACAACCACCATCATCACCGCCAAAACCTTCCAATCAATCAGATCCTACAAAAGAACAGAGTACTCAGAAGAAATCTGCTGCCTGGACGACGGTTGATTCAAGGTTCACATCCACATCCACCTCTATTCCTGATGATCAAATGGTTAACGAAGAGTCGCAAGTCATGGCTGACTCAGAACCAGATGAAGATGATGCATCGACGAAGCATATTCCTAAGCCATCAGAAGATTGGTTTGATACTTACATGGCTGGGAATCGCACTAGCACATCCAGGGTAGCACCTTCAAGAGACACAATTCAAAGCTGCATTGTGGAAGATAGACCTCCTTCTCCAGAACCCACATGGACCATCCCAAAGTCTGACTCTATGATTCCTGACAACAATTGGGCATCAGTTATCACCAATAATTATGAAGTTCCAGCTGAAGACTCTCTTCTGCACTACACTGGTGATATGGGAAGTTTTATTAGATGGTTTTGTGAACGGAAGAATATCTCATCCATAACTCCAAGAGATCTTGAAGGACAAGCTTACGAAATTGTCAAAGTCTTCCATTCAGATGCAAATCATCTTCAATATCAGATGGAAGAATGCCATAAGATGCTGAATGACCAAGTCAGTGAGCAAATCAGTCGCTTCAATGTCAACAAATCTCTTCCTCTTGGTGGTGAACCTGGTCAGGTGACCATTCAGGCTGAATTCTTCTTCAATCACGACTTGGACTATCAATATCAAAGATGAAAGCTGTAACCTACTCTGATCAGGGGCTTGAACAGATGGTTCCTGATCAATTCTGGGCTGATGAAGAACAAAAGTATGATATTGCCGGTTCTTATGGTATTTCTCACTGGTGGTTCAAAAAGAAGAAGTTCTACATCGAAAGACATGGTGCTGATAAAAGACGCAATGATGTCAGATCAAAGCTGCAAATCTTAAGTGTTGTTAGTGTAGAGATCTTCCCTATCTATGGATATGAGTACTTGAAGAAGACTGTCCTTAAAAGAGCAGACTTCAAAGTGTATACTATTGAAGAGAACGACTTCAAACATCTTCTGCCAAATGATTTCGAAGATCTCTATCTATTAAATCTTCAAGGACACCTTGAGCATTTACCTGTCCGTGAGAAAAAGGCCCTCTCTGCAGCTGTCACTCTTTGGATCAGGGGCTTAGTCATTCGAAAACGAGTTGAGGACTTTCAGCTTGGCATTGAAAGCTACCAAACCAGGATCAACCTTACAAGTCCTCAATGGAATGCAACTGGGCATGAATTTCATCGAGAATACAAAGTCCTTGACACCCCTAGAGCCGTCATCTTCACCGACATATATGGATCTCGTATGCTTATGCGTCTATGTGAACTCTACAAGTTTAGTGATGGTACGCTCAAATTGGTCGAAGAAGAACTTGACACCAGAGTGAAAGAAGCCAAACTTGATATGAAATCTTGGGTTAAAACTATTTTTTGGACTGATGATGACGTGAAGAGATGTGAACATTTCATTGATGCAATCAGACGAAGACTCAAGACACGAAGGATCTTCCGCAGCCTTGAAAGTTTTGTTGGTGGAAGGCTTCGAGATGGTCACTACAAACTTATTCAGAGGACTGAATGAAGACTTCTTCGGAATGCTGTTTATGGTGTGTTTTTTAATTATGTGTAATATGTGGTGTAATAAATATGAACAACTGTAATACATGTAATAGTGCTAGGATTTGTACTGTGGTTTCCCCTTGTAAAAAGGGAAACACCTGTGTTGTCCATTTCTGATCATATAAAACCGGACACAGTTTTCTCCTACAAATATTTTACCTCATACATATTTAAATCACTTGAGATCCAAAATCTCAAAGGATTTAAGATTTTTGATCGGGGGAGAAAATGTGATATAAATATGAAAGATGTTAAAAGATAAGATGACCAATTTTTGTTGCATACTTCTCTCTAATATGTGCTAAACAATTTTCGAATCTCGAAGCATATATTAAGGGGGAGAACTCTCTTCGCAAATTCATGTCATCAGGGCACACAACTTATAATCTTTCTAAGGTACCCTGATTGTATGGCTTTAAATCCTTTGGTAATCATGTTTGCACTTCTTAACGGGTTCCCTTTAGTATGTGCAAAACTCTTTTCAAACCTCGAGGCACATATTGAGGGGGAGCAAATTTATGGGAACCTCATCCTTCCCGGAAATGCTATATCTACTTGATTTGATGTGGGAAGTGATGTTGATATCTTTTAGAAAATGGTAATCAAAGAAGTTAATTCTTTCTCTTGCCTCCGTGTGCAAAACATTTTCAAATACTTGATGCACATGTTGTCACACCCTCGCCGGAGGCGGAAACACGAGGTGTAACGGAAGGGAACATAAGCACAAGATAATAGAACATACCAACATTAAGATTAAAAAGAAATAATACTCCAATACAATACTAGTTTAGCCGTCATCGGCAAATATATTACAAAGTTTAGATTCCAAAATATTGAGTTTTATTACATACGACTTGTAGCGACCAGAGAAAACTTCTTTATGCAAGACTTGATAGAAAAGCTTACTAACGATCACCTGAAATGCATGAGAGAAAAACGGGTCAACTATGAAAATAGTTGGTGAGTAAACACGTTTAGTGAAATAAGAAAACTCATAAGAAAAATATACAAAGCTTTCGGTCAACGAAAAATAGTTCTCAAAGCAAAGGCATTGTGTATCCACTCAGTTCCAAATTCCGCCCATACAAAACTTGCAACCTGTGTGTACACAACCCATTGCACAAAAATTATAGCGCGTCAAGTAATCAAGTGTAAGTGGTCATAATAGTTCCCAATATAGTACCACGAATATAATAGTTCAGGAATGCTACCGATGAAACCAAATTAAGCTGGGTGCCACTACCCAAAGTTATACTGGGTGCCTCTTCCCAAAGACCTACTGGGTGCCTCTTCCCAAAGATACACTGGGTGCCTCTTCCCAAAGATACACTGGGTGCCTCTTCCCAAAGATATACTACGAACAAAGGTGTCTATATAGTGATGCTCCGAACATGGGAGACTTTATAGTGATGCTCCGAACATTGGAGACTTTAGGACAAGGTCATAACACGTACGGTTCAATAAGTTCAAATAAGTCAAAAGAGTTCACAATTGTAAGGATCAATTTAATTCAAGTATGGTTCATGCATTCAGCCCCAAAATATAGTAAAACGGTAAAAAGGGGATGTGATTACTCACTTGGTAAACTGAGGCGATGACAAAAGTGAGTACACTGAGGTATAATGTGATGTGTTAACCGGGACCTATCACGAATGATATGATATGCAATGAGTTGCAATGTAATGTTATGCATGCACTTCGTATGTTATTTATACCATTAGCGAGTTTTGAAAATATTACTAATCGTCGAAAAATACTCTTTTGACGTCTAGACCCTTCAAAAATGACTTTACCAGTTTTTACGTCAAAATGTCATCCTACAATGGTTTTATAATGATTTTTGGTGAAATTACCACTTTTCGTCGCAAAACAATGTCGTCGGAATTTTTATAAAAGTAACAAAAATGGCTTCGGAAAAGTAGTCGTAAAATGGTGTACGTCGATCGTTAGAGAACGAACTCGACGGTTTTGGAAAGTTTGTATCGATATCTAGAAGTTTCAGTTCAGGAGTTTTCGTCCAAAAGGTCTCGATCATAAAGATATCAAGGGTTAAAGATAGTGATTTTGGCTAATTGTGTGCAGAAAATAAGTTTCGGCCAAGTTTGAACATCCGTAAATAATTTACCATAACTCCGCTTGACAAACAGCTTTTTGTTTTGAAAAATATGGTCGGTGAACTTGATTTTACTAGAAGACATTTTGTTCCAAAAAGTTTCACATCATGGTTAAAAACAGCCGCAAACATGGACGTTACAGCTACTAAAATACTTGTATCGTAAAAATAATATAGTTTTTCAGAAAATAATAGTTACGGCAAGTTTATAAAAACGTGCATATATTTGTCGTTTCAAATCCGTTTTCTACGTATAATATGTCCTTAGCTTCGTATCGAAGTAAACTAATATATTTTTGATAAGTCGAAATAATTTGTGAAGCTTAAGGCTCGTTTTTGACCCGAACAATGTAAAAACTGCATGCTGAATTTTCTGAAAAAGTTACGTTTCGTCGTCAAACTTTAAAAATTCACCACGGCTTCGTTATAACTCCGTTTTTATCCGTTCAAAAGGCCACGGATTCGTTTTAAAGTGTATTTTCTAAATATCAAGGCCAAAATGTCGTACCAACAGTAGGTTTTTCCAGAATTTCGAAATAAGGACAGAACCAAATATATAGTTATCGAAAATAGTTTTTCTCGGACAAAACCTATTCTAATCCCTTCAAATCAACTCCAAAGCTAATCAAATCCTACCATACACCTTCTTAGGGTGTCATGGGTTCCTAATCACCATCAAGACCAAAGAATACCATGGGAATATTTATAGGATGACCAATATATTTATATAACTCAATAAATCATGAAATAAATGGTATAAATCACATAACATGCATATAAGCTCCAAAAATGAAAAGAAACATATGAAAATGAAGAGGAAACATAAAAATGATAAAAACAAGCTTACTAGTGAAAATGATGAGGTGAAAGTAACAAGGATTAGCCTAAATACTCTTGGTTTTTATTTCAAAACCTTATATAGAGTATATACTAGATTGTTTTGCTTGAACTTGAAAAACTTTGTGATCCCATGTAGCTCTTGGATATGGACGTTTTTTGATGGAGAGAAACAAGAGAGGAAATATTTTTGCTAACACTTGAAAATTATGAGGTACATGAATGAGGTGAAGTGTTTGGAGTGTAAGTTTATACAAGTGCTAAAATTTCCTACCAAACATTAAATGCAATCCCCCTAAGGACCGGTTTTGGAGGATTCTTGTCAACAAAAATAATTTTTTTTTTTTTTTTTTTTTTTTTTTTTTTTTTTTAATAATTGTGTATGCTTATAATTAAATGTAAATAAAATGTTGTGTAGGAAATTGTATAAGTGAAAGTAAATGGTGGATTTTAAGTAAAAGAGATTTTTAATAGACCAAAATAGAATGTAATGAGATAATAAAAATGGTAAAAATACATTCCTTGTAAAATTTGAGTGATAAAATAATTATCGATTAGTTTTTAAGAAAAACGACGTAATAATTTAATTTTAACGATTTATGTACCAAATAAATTTAAAACACTAGGAAAACTAAAAATATAGTTTTTATGAACTAAATGTAAGTTTAAAAATACATCGGGATCATTTTTGAAAGTAACGGATTAAATGCTCAAAATAATAACTCACGCGATAACGTTTATTAAATATAAAATTTTACGCGTTAAATGTGAAATGAAATGCCATGAATGAATTAATATGATGCATATTTAATTTAAGAAATGACCGGAATTTGTGAATTGTGACATTCTTCCCATGTCAGCGGAATCACGTCCCCGTGATTCGATTAACGATACTATGGTCCGAACCTCGACAAGAGTTCTAAAAGTTCATGATAGTACGAACAGTCTAAATGATCATATCAATGCCCATGCGTACAGGTTCCCCATTCAACTAAGTACGTGCCCGTGATCAGATTTGATAGGGTAAACTTATCCAATATCGAACGTAGCTCTCAAAAGACCTTTAGGTAGTCGATTCTAATTTAATCTCACAACTCATCAAACAAGAACTGTCATGAGATTAAACTAAACCGACTTGAGTAAACTTGTCTCTTAGCTTGATTTTCGCAACTCATCAAACAAGAACTGTCACTAGATCAAGCTAGGAAACAAGTTGTTAGAAAGGTAGGATGCCACATCCTTGAATGAAGTCTTTTGAAAGATTCGCTCGATATTCGATTTGCTTACACAATCAAATCAAATCAACAAAATATATAACAACTAAGGTCGATATCATTAGGTCTCAAATTAGTCAATGTCGTGAACGTGTAAAGATTGGAATGAAGTTATGCACTCAAAATCATGTCGTACAGAAATAAGATAGTTGTTCGAAAGAATGTACCCGTTAAGCGTTGCGGGTTTCCTCGGTACCCAGATAGAATGCTCGACCACGTGCGGGAGGAATTTCAATGTTCTGATCTTGTGGGCCTTCTATTGCCAACGCCAGGTTTGGATGATTTCCTCCTTGATTGGGAGTTCTTTTCAGCTTTGGACAGGTATTGCGAAGGTGATCTAGACTTCCACACTCGTAACATGCTTTTCTCTGTCCTTGATTCCCAGTTCTGTTTGAGCAATTTCGAGCGAAGTGGCCCGTCTGTCCACATTTGTCGCACCTTCGGCAGTCTCCTGAGTGATGATAATTACATCGAGTACACAAAGGATGTGGACCTGCATATCCTTTGCGCTCCTGGGTGATCGCCCCATAGTTCTGGGTTATTCGCTGCCTCTTGTTTTGCTGATTCTGGTCTCGGTTTCCCTGGTGATCCTCCTGTCGCTTTCGTCCATTGTCGTTTGCTTTTGCTAGTTCTCCAGACCTGATCACATCATTCGTCAAGCGATACGCCATACTCACAGCGGCTTGCAGAGTGGTTGGTTTCGACGAAGTGACATCCCTCCTAATTTCCGGTATCAATCCCCATATATATCGGTCAATCAACTTCTCCACAGTGGAAACCATGTGAGGAACCATCCTAGTTAGCTCGTGGAACCGGATCGTGTACTTGTCGATCTCTACTCCTACTATCAAGTGATTCCAAAATTCTTCTTCCAGTTTCTGCACTTCATCTTTTCTGCAGTACTCATCAGTTAGTAGTTTCTTGAATGCTTCCCAAGATAATGCATTTGCAGCCCCTCTTCCTCTAGTCTGTAGTTGGTTGTTCCACCAGGTCAATGCTCGACCCTGTAGTAGACCAGCAGAGAACTCAACCTTGTTTCCTTCAGCACATTTCGTGATACTAAGCTTCGACTCAACATTCTCGAACCAGGTTAGCAGTCCAATGGCACCCTCAGTACCATGAAATTCCATTGGCTTGCATGTCATGAAAGTTTTGTAGCTGCATCCTTGACCAGCGTTTGAAGTACCTTCTCCGTTGTTGGTTCGTCTAGCATCGAGATGGGTTATAATTTGAGTGAGTAGATCCGCTATTCCAGCAGCGTTGTTGTCTGGATTGTCATTGTTGTTTGGGTTGCCGTTGTTGTTACCTCCTGAGCGTGTGTTTCTTGCAGCCACGATCCTACAGAGGACCAAAACATCGGGTTGAGTAAACGACATTCTAACGAAGTCAGATGAGGTGCAGAACGGTGGTAATGTGTTATAGTGATCGAAACATGACAGGAACAGAGACATGCTATGTCTAACAAGTCGAAAGATGGAAAAGAGAAGATGTGAACAAGGTACGGTAATGTAGACGTGAACGTAAAAACATGCTATGCATACCCACCCGACCAATGCAACTTCAGGTGACCAGACTCAAAAGACTCGACTAAACATGATTTAAAACTACCACTCTTATCATTGCATGGTTCTTCATAAATTAGACATAGTTGATCAGGCTATGTATAATTTATGAGTAACGATGCAACGATAGGACTAGTTGACTCGAATGGTGTTCAATGTTTAATAAAATAATATACAAAAAAAATTATTCCGGTTATAGCTGTGATTTTTATTTTTGAAAAATCGGCATTCTCTATAACCTTTGGCTCTGGTACCAATCTGTCACACCCTCGCCGGAGGCGGAAACACGAGGTGTAACGGAAGGGAACATAAGCACAAGATAATAGAACATACCAACATTAAGATTAAAAAGAAATAATACTCCAATACAATACTAGTTTAGCCGTCATCGGCAAATATATTACAAAGTTTAGATTCCAAAATATTGAGTTTTATTACATACGACTTGTAGCGACCAGAGAAAACTTCTTTATGCAAGACTTGATAGAAAAGCTTACTAACGATCACCTGAAATGCATGAGAGAAAAACGGGTCAACTATGAAAATAGTTGGTGAGTAAACAGGTTTAGTGAAATAAGAAAACTCATAAGAAAAATATACAAAGCTTTCGGTCAACGAAAAATAGTTCTCAAAGCAAAGGCATTGTGTATCCACTCAGTTCCAAATTCCGCCCATACAAAACTTGCAACCTGTGTGTACACAACCCATTGCACAAAAATTATAGCGCGTCAAGTAATCAAGTGTAAGTGGTCATAATAGTTCCCAATATAGTACCACGAATATAATAGTTCAGGAATGCTACCGATGAAACCAAATTAAGCTGGGTGCCACTACCCAAAGTTATACTGGGTGCCTCTTCCCAAAGACCTACTGGGTGCCTCTTCCCAAAGATACACTGGGTGCCTCTTCCCAAAGATACACTGGGTGCCTCTTCCCAAAGATATACTACGAACAAAGGTGTCTATATAGTGATGCTCCGAACATGGGAGACTTTATAGTGATGCTCCGAACATTGGAGACTTTAGGACAAGGTCATAACACGTACGGTTCAATAAGTTCAAATAAGTCAAAAGAGTTCACAATTGTAAGGATCAATTTAATTCAAGTATGGTTCATGCATTCAGCCCCAAAATATAGTAAAACGGTAAAAAGGGGATGTGATTACTCACTTGGTAAACTGAGGCGATGACAAAAGTGAGTACACTGAGGTATAATGTGATGTGTTAACCGGGACCTATCACGAATGATATGATATGCAATGAGTTGCAATGTAATGTTATGCATGCACTTCGTATGTTATTTATACCATTAGCGAGTTTTGAAAATATTACTAATCGTCGAAAAATACTCTTTTGACGTCTAGACCCTTCAAAAATGACTTTACCAGTTTTTACGTCAAAATGTCATCCTACAATGGTTTTATAATGATTTTTGGTGAAATTACCACTTTTCGTCGCAAAACAATGTCGTCGGAATTTTTATAAAAGTAACAAAAATGGCTTCGGAAAAGTAGTCGTAAAATGGTGTACGTCGATCGTTAGAGAACGAACTCGACGGTTTTGGAAAGTTTGTATCGATATCTAGAAGTTTCAGTTCAGGAGTTTTCGTCCAAAAGGTCTCGATCATAAAGATATCAAGGGTTAAAGATAGTGATTTTGGCTAATTGTGTGCAGAAAATAAGTTTCGGCCAAGTTTGAACATCCGTAAATAATTTACCATAACTCCGCTTGACAAACAGCTTTTTGTTTTGAAAAATATGGTCGGTGAACTTGATTTTACTAGAAGACATTTTGTTCCAAAAAGTTTCACATCATGGTTAAAAACAGCCGCAAACATGGACGTTACAGCTACTAAAATACTTGTATCGTAAAAATAATATAGTTTTTCAGAAAATAATAGTTACGGCAAGTTTATAAAAACGTGCATATATTTGTCGTTTCAAATCCGTTTTCTACGTATAATATGTCCTTAGCTTCGTATCGAAGTAAACTAATATATTTTTGATAAGTCGAAATAATTTGTGAAGCTTAAGGCTCGTTTTTGACCCGAACAATGTAAAAACTGCATGCTGAATTTTCTGAAAAAGTTACGTTTCGTCGTCAAACTTTAAAAATTCACCACGGCTTCGTTATAACTCCGTTTTTATCCGTTCAAAAGGCCACGGATTCGTTTTAAAGTGTATTTTCTAAATATCAAGGCCAAAATGTCGTACCAACAGTAGGTTTTTCCAGAATTTCGAAATAAGGACAGAACCAAATATATAGTTATCGAAAATAGTTTTTCTCGGACAAAACCTATTCTAATCCCTTCAAATCAACTCCAAAGCTAATCAAATCCTACCATACACCTTCTTAGGGTGTCATGGGTTCCTAATCACCATCAAGACCAAAGAATACCATGGGAATATTTATAGGATGACCAATATATTTATATAACTCAATAAATCATGAAATAAATGGTATAAATCACATAACATGCATATAAGCTCCAAAAATGAAAAGAAACATATGAAAATGAAGAGGAAACATAAAAATGATAAAAACAAGCTTACTAGTGAAAATGATGAGGTGAAAGTAACAAGGATTAGCCTAAATACTCTTGGTTTTTATTTCAAAACCTTATATAGAGTATATACTAGATTGTTTTGCTTGAACTTGAAAAACTTTGTGATCCCATGTAGCTCTTGGATATGGACGTTTTTTTGATGGAGAGAAACAAGAGAGGAAATATTTTTGCTAACACTTGAAAATTATGAGGTACATGAATGAGGTGAAGTGTTTGGAGTGTAAGTTTATACAAGTGCTAAAATTTCCTACCAAACATTAAATGCAATCCCCCTAAGGACCGGTTTTGGAGGATTCTTGTCAACAAAAATAATTTTTTTTTTTTTTTTTTTTTTTTTTTAATAATTGTGTATACTTATAAATAAAATGTAAATAAAATGTTGTGTAGGAAATTGTATAAGTGAAAGTAAATGGTGGATTTTAAGTAAAAGAGATTTTTAATAGACCAAAATAGAATGTAATGAGATAATAAAAATGGTAAAAATACATTCCTTGTAAAATTTGAGTGATAAAATAATTATCGATTAGTTTTTAAGAAAAACGACGTAATAATTTAATTTTAACGATTTATGTACCAAATAAATTTAAAACACTAGGAAAACTAAAAATATAGTTTTTATGAACTAAATGTAAGTTTAAAAATACATCGGGATCATTTTTGAAAGTAACGGATTAAATGCTCAAAATAATAACTCACGCGATAACGTTTATTAAATATAAAATTTTACGCGTTAAATGTGAAATGAAATGCCATGAATGAATTAATATGATGCATATTTAATTTAAGAAATGACCGGAATTTGTGAATTGTGACACATGTTGAGGGGGAGTTCTCGTTCTAAAAATATCAAAAACAATTCAGGTATAAAATGCTTTGATAATATATCACAAGTATCTGAATTGATTTTCAAATGGTTTTCAATTGGTTCCAATGGCAGATGAACAATACCAAATAGACCAACCAACTTTACTTTATGTACGGTGATATAAGGATGATAAGGTTAGGTATTGGTTCCCATGATCCGCCAGAACCGGAGGGATCTACCCAGGGACAATCCACTAGTTAGTGTAGAAGTCCTTAGGTATAATGATAAAAGGAGAAAAATGAGATATGGGAAGAGTGCGGACTAAGTCTGAGCTAGTACTGGAATAAACCCAACAAGGTTCTAGCTATGAAGTCTCGGTAAGCACTGAAGGGGTTGAAGAATTAAAAAGAATTGAATGAGGAAAGGGTGAAAACAAATAGCCCTCCATTTATTCAACCTTAGGGCAGAAACCGGGTTCACTTCATATGCTACTGATGGTAACATCGGTATTGAAGACAAGAAGTCATGGACCCAGTGACGCACTGCACTTCAACTTTCCAAACCACTCAAGTTCCTCTTAAAAGGACTTGTTTCATTCTCACGGGGAACCGACATTATCTATCGACTTTCTCTTAAATATGCACAAATTGAGTCTAGAGCCACGAGATCATCAATAAATCTCATTAGGACACTTTCAATGAAGACTCTCTGTTTCACACAATGTGGAAAGAGAGATTATATCTTGAGTCCTACGCATTATCCTTGTGGTATTGCCAGAACATCTGAGTAATGTGTATACATATTCACTATGAAGATGGAAAGCCTTCTGGAGCCAACATCAAACAAGCTCCTGGTAGGTGGCATGTGAGATCTATTATATAGATCAACCATGTGACAACTGAACAGAAACAATGGAGCGATTCAATCTCTTGAATCAATCTTGGTTCAGGTTATGGATTGACGGATACCTTTGAAAAACCGGTCTTTTGTGCATAAAAACTATTTTCTTTAGCACATCGACCGTGTACTCATTTCTCAAACCAAAAGGTGTTTTTATGATTGATAATTGATTTTCAACAAAACCTTCGTTGTATTGCAAAAACAATTTCTATTGAGCAATACACGATTGTTTTTCAAATCTCTTTTCATCAATCAGTGGACTTAAATTCGCTGGTTCACTCACTCCGTGTTGTCTTCTTTGAGATGTTCCGGTTTGAGAACAGCTAGAGCAGCTGCGAAACCCTGTCAAGGAAATTCTTCGGAATTATACCTGATCACAGGCAGTACATGTACTGATCAACGGGGAACCGTGGGCCGTGTACCTCAATTCAACGAAAGTGATCAAAGACACTTTCGTGCGATTCATTGCTAACTGTTGTATGCAGGTACACCCGACGTTTGCAGCTGATCAGAATGAAGCGGTCAATCCATAGCCGCATGCTCACTTAACACATTCATCTCAAAAGAAATCATGATTAGTGCATCAATGACGCTGATATTTTCACTCCATGCTTCTGCTACGCTGTTGCCAATATCATGAATCATCTAAAGCTTCCGCAACTCTGATGAGAAGATATCATGATCCAGAATGTGAGCATGTCGGTCCTAAAGTCACAACATCACATTTTACCACAAAGGATGTCTCAGAGATTTTTAATAGCTGATGATCTCAAAAGATGGCTCATAATTATTATCTCATGGATCATTAATGACCTCCACTCTAAAGTACAAATCTATACAGACTTTGAAGTTGCACTACTTATGCACTAAGATTGCGAAGTTGAAGAATTAAATGTCTACGAGCTCAAGAACAAAGTCAAGAATAGAATGCTAGGTGTTGAAATGTAATACATGGGGTGACCTCCCTTAGGGGGAGATTGTTAGGAATTAGAAAATTCCAGTATTGAAGAGTCGGTCACCCTAACTATTATCTAGCATAAGTTAGCTCGTAGACTTGTCGTTATTTACGTTTCTATGTAGTTAATTAGTTAGTCTAGTAGCGTAAAATAGTTTAGTGCAACACCGTGGAGGAAGGTCGGGTCTTTACCCACTGTATCCCTGATCCACAGGCCGATAGGAGGTCGTTTAGTTTGTAACCTATAAATACCCTCTACCTTGCAAGGTAGAGGGTTGGATGTTCTTTAGTAATCTAATATTCTACAAGTTTCTCTTACTAGAATATCCCACTCTTTCTCTCTCTAAAACCATCTATGTGCTCATTGTGTTTATGTTATGATGTGTATGTGAAAACTAATATCCAACAGCATGGATAGAAGCAATGCAGGAGGAACTTCTCCAATACCTTGTTTACTCGAAAGATGCTCAAAAACAATTTCACCAAAGGAACATTTGATCCTACCTTGTTTACTCGAAAACACAACAATGACATTTTGATTGTTCAGATTTACATGGACGACATCATTTTTGGGTCCACTAATCCTAATCTTTCAAAACATTTTGAAAATCTCATGAAAATCAAATTTGAAATGTCCATGATGGGGGAACTAAAATTTTTTCTTGGTTTACAAATACATCAGTCCTATCGTGTATTTTTATTAATCAATCTAAAAGTACAACTGAGATTTTGAAAAATAATGGTATGGATAATTGTGATTCGGTCGGTACACCAATGGTAACTTCACCAAAAATTGGAGCCGATTTATTTGGGAAACCCATCGATCCGAAGAAATATCGGAGCATGATTGGTTCTCTCATGTACCTCACTGCTAGTCGACCCTATATTCATTTTGTCGTTTGCTTATTAGCACGGTTTCAGGCAAAGCCTACCGAACTGCATTTCGGTACCTGAAGACATCCATTCACATGGGACTTTGGTATCCGAAGGAATCCGGATTTGATCTAATCGCCTTTTCAGATGCAAACCACACAGGTGATCAAGTTACAACAAAAAGTACATCAGGAGGAGCACAATTGTTGGGTGAAAAGTTAGTAAGCTAGTCTTCAAAGAAATAAGATTGTACTGCACTTTCAACCGCTGAAGCCGAGTATGTGTCTCTATCTGCATGTTGTGCTCAAGTTCTATGGATGATAACACAACTCACAGATTATGGCTTTACTTTCGATAAAATACCTATGTATTGTGACTCGAAAATAGGGGTGGAAACGAGCCGAGCCGAGCCCGAGCCTACCAGAGCTCGAGCTCGGCTCGTTTATATTTTAGAAAGCTCGAGCTCGAGCTCGGCTCGATTCGAGCCTTAAGATTTGTGCTCGAGCTCGGCTCGTGGTATATATATAAAGCTCGAGCTCGGCTCGCTTGTGATGTTTTCGACCCCGTTTATATAGAGCTCGTTTATATGTTTTGAGCTCGTTAATCAGTACACGTACAAATCTAACTAATTTCACCAAATCAATCAACTATATTTAACAAAAGTGCAAGTCCAAATAATCTATCTACTTTTAATTTCGATTATAGTAAGAACTGCTCACAACCAATAATCGATCTACTCACTACTTGGTCTTGGTTATTTGTGGGCCTTTCACTACAGATTAGTGGCACTCCATATCACGAAACAAACAAAGACTCGACCAAGACAATCTCAGATCTTTTTTCAACTTATTTAAAATCGTTAAAGATTTTTAAAGTTTGAAACTCAATCATCATCGATCTATGAGAAGCTTTGCTCTTTTATATTCAATCTTTGTTTCGCTCAATAAGACACGAAAACGAAGAACAACCTTACCCGAGACCTTAAAAACAAGATCTTGAAGATGAACTGAGATGTACAAGAGTATCTTTGATCTTCGTTTGTGGGTTTTGAGTTCGTAAGTTTTGAGTGGATTCGAGTAGAAATATTGAAGTGTTTGTGATTCCTCTTATGATTGGTATAATAATAGTTCTCGTTGTGTATGCTATTCGACTATCAAAAGAAGATTGAACACTGATTATCTTTTATTTGAGATTTGGTTTGATGAGAGAAGTATTGGTAGGAGGAAAGAGTTTAGATGGTGGCTAAGATTGAAATGGAAAAGAAAAAGTTTGAGAAAATTTAGGGTAAAGACTATTTAGGGAATCATTTATATGTGTGACAACTCGTAATTTCAGGTCATTTTACAAACTCTAAAGGTTTCACTATTTCATCATTTATCGTAAATTACGTTTACGAGTATCAAATACGCGTAACCTGGAGGGTTAAGCTGCGTATTCATGAACATATCATCAATGACATTTCATATAGACTAGATTTAGTCTACATATCATTAGTAACATCATTTCATATCGGTTCATGCATGAATTTGCATTTTTCAATTAAACGTTTATTTTCCTATTAAATAAACGCTATCACGTAAACATTTATTTTGAATATTGATCCAACACTTCCAAAAATAATCCTAATATATTTTTATACTCATTTTAAGACTATAAAAATTATATTATTAAATTACCCGATGTTTTCAATTTATGTTGTATATAAATTGTTATGTATAAATAATTACGACGGTTTTCGTAAATTCAACACGATAAATATTTATTCACTCAATTCATGCAAGAAATGCATTTTTATAATTCTTATGACTTCAATACATTTTATCTTGTTCCGTTAAAATTTATTTTTAGTTAACGCTACAATTAATACCCATTTATACTTACAAATTACACCTTTTATACAACAAATAATACACTTTATTAATCAAAGTTACATTTCCCCCCCCCCCAAGCCATGTGGCCGGCCACCCCATTTCACAAAGAGTCATCAATTTGATTTTCTCAACTTAATATTATACATATATAATTTTTGTGCAAGATATTTTATATCAAACACATACACTACACATAATGAAGGTGTAAAACAAATGAAATCCTCTCCTCTTCTTCATCAAATTCGGCCATGCTCAAGAACAAGAAGAAACATAATATTTTTCATGATCCAAGTGTTTATCAAGTTTATACTAGTGATCTATGTAAGGTTTTGAAATAAAAACCTAAAGATTGATTAAGGTTTTCATCATTTTCATCCATAACATCATTCAAGTAAGCATTTCATGATCATCATGATTCTTTTATATCCATTTTTATGTTATTTCATCATTTTTGCAAGAATCATGCATGTTACATATGAGTTTGTACCACTTTTAATGTTTTTATTACTTATATTGAAATATGATTATCCAAATAAATATCCCTTGAAACATATCACTTTTGGTGATGTCTAGGAACCCATGACACCCTAAGAAGGTGTATGGTAGGATTTGGATAGCTTCGGAGTTGTTTTGAATTGGTTAGAATAGGTTTTGCGCGAGAAAAACTCATTTCGACAACTTTATATAGTGGTCTGATCTTATTTGTGAAATCTGAAAATCCGACAGTTCGTAAAATATTTTGGGCTAGATATTTGGAAAATATACTTAAACACGAAAACGTGGCCGCTTGAACGGGTTAAAACGGAGTTATAACGAAGAAGTTATGCTATTTTCAAGTTTAACGACGAAACTATTTTCCGGAAAAACTGACCTGCTGTTACAAATCGTTGAACTGATAAAATTTTATAACAAACTGACCCTTGAATGTATTTTTACATGAAACTAGACTCAATTATCTTTGAAATGACGGGTGGCTCGACCCGTGATGATTTACGGTTAAAAAGATATGATTTTTTCAAGTTTGTTCTCCAAATTTGTTCTCCAAAATTAGTTCTCCAAATTTCTTTTCAAGTTTGTTCTCCAAACGGGTCAAGAAATGACCATGTTAAGGGTCGTTTTTAACATAGATGGGATACTTTTTATAAAGAGATGTCTTCTAGTAAAAGTAAGTTCACCGAGCCTATTTTCCAAAATGTTCAATCGTTCGTCAAGCGGAGTTGTAACGTGTAAAATACGGTCACTCAAACTTTGCCGAAAGTTACCTTCAGCAACATTTTGGGTACAAGTACCCTACTTCACCTATGTTTTTCTCCATGATCGAGACCTCTATGATAAAAACTTAAACACTAAAACTTTGAGATATTGATATAAGCTTCCCAAAACCGTTGAGTTCGTTTCCTAACACTCGACGTGCACCATTTTACGACTAGCTTTTCAAGGCCATTTTAGTCACTTTCATGAAAATTTCAACGACATTATTTTACGACGAAAAATTATAATTTCATAATAAATCATTAAATGACTATCGTAAGATATCATTTCAACGTAAATACTTGTAAAGTATTTTATAACATGACGAGATGTCATAAACATATATTTCGACGATAAACATAAATTTCAAATGTACAAGTGGTATAGATTACATGTGGATTTGCATGCACGACATTATTTCATGATTTACAATTAGAACATATCATTCATAATAGGTCACGGTCAGAGGTTGCTCCTCATTTCAGTATTGCCATTATATCATCATTATCATTGCAACAGGTGAGTTTTCATAGCCCCGATTTATTCAAGTTTTTACTTATTTCAAACCTACGGGGGAGAATACATTGTACATCATTTTATTACGATACCAAGTATATCAAATTCATTACATTGCTTAAGTTACCTCATTGCCAGTTAAATGTCCCCATTTCCTGAACATGAACCGTTAATTTCATAGAAGCGAGAGTGAGTGGATAGATCTATCGAGGGTGACACCTCCATCCGGGTTGGTGGATCCCAACTAGTCATACGGATGCATTTCATTTCTTAATCATTATTTGAGTTGTTTGGCAAACACTCTGTTGGGGCGAACATCAGTCAGAGCTTCGGTGTCATGGACTTATAGCAACTGTATCATTTTTGTGGCGACATTGTCATACATAATATATACTTGTGGTAGTCGTAGTTAACATTTTCAACGACTCTATGAACTCACTCAACCATTGTGTTGACACTTTTAGCAATGTATTTTCAGGTAACTAAGACATTCACTTCATGGCATGCATGTGGACATATCATAGAGTCGCGGTGACGACGCGTCTCACATGGGATTTATATACTTTAAAAACATCGTTTGACTTGTACCAAACTTATTTTCCGCACATAGTAACTTTCATTTGGGACCTATCTTGTAACTCTGAATGTTTTTATTAAATCAAGCGATGTATTTTCCAAACGACACTTTAGGTCGTTCAATATAACTGTGATTGTGATGCTATGACAGTCTATCCCCAGGAATTCCATTCCGCTGCAAAACAGGTAATTTGGGGGTGTGACAGATTGGCATCAGAGCTTCGGTTATAGAGAACTAGGTTGCATCATTGACCCTAGACTATAACTACATCATCATATCATCTCATCATTTCATCATAAGTGCATAGTCACTATACATGCGGTTTCATACGCACATTTTGCGAGTTATTTACTTTCATTTCAAATCGATTGTCACATTAATGCCTTCAAATACCCATCCCATTATACTCACATCACTTTGACATGGAGAATGCCCTGTCATTCCCTATCACAAATTTTAACATCAGTTGACTTTACACCAGCCTTACCACACATATTATCCGATGTGGACACTGAACCCTTTGAGAAGGGAGAAGTTGCACCTACACCATCACGATCACCATTGATCCACTGTAGGATCAGGACAATTTTTATCATTCAGTTGGGATAGATCATACCATTTGGTAGAACTTATAGGCTTAGTCCTAATGAACCTATTTTCTTAACTCACCACAAGGGTTTTCATTATCATCATTGTTATCATTTTCATCATTATCATTTTGAGCACCATCCGTACCATCACATCTCATATACGATACTCATACATCTGACTTGCAGCTTGGGAAGCGTGCATGATTGAATACACCATTACCATCTACCACTAAGACTACAGAAACTACACTATCTTATAGGTTTGAGGACTATGAAAGTTCTAGGGCTGTTGCTGATAGACAACCTAATACCTCTACACTTGAAACATGATTATACCATCAACAGGAACAGATAATAAGTACATTTCTATTTAGTGTAATCTTTATCCTTTATTATCTCTATGATAATCACAACCTTTGTTTATTTCATTCCCTATTCCAATTGCCCAATTTTCCATCATTTCACGACGATACATCACTATCTTACTAGGGGTTAGGCCAACTTTATTCTTGACCAATTAGGAGACTATTACTACTCGATGAGGTTCTCCCATGTATTCTACAAACCATTCAACAAATTTTATTCCAAGTTATTCTTCTACTATTACATGAAATTATTTCACTTGATTTTATTTCGAGCTATTTTATTACCATCTTAGAAACGTTGTTTCATAAAGTTTTAAAGCAAGTTGTTTTATTACCAACTTATCAATTGGTTTTCAGTCATTTTATCAACGATTTAATATCATCATGCGAAACGATTTTCATGTTACTCTGAAAAATCATTGAGCTATTATCTTACAAAACAAAACGTTGAATACCATCTAAAACTTCGAAGGAACATAATACCATTTCAACAAAACCAAGCATCACATCATTTGTCCTTGATTATACATGGCCTGATCACCTATGTATAATTCAGGAAGAATTATGTCATGAAAGTAACAAGCATCATTTCGATTCTCTTAAAACAATCTTCACTCAAAAGCAAAACTTTGTAATCAGATAAATTGTTCATAAACATTTCTTTTTGTTAACACTCTATAGAAGCCTACGCCATTCATCCCTCACTCAACCGATAAGTTAGAATTTGACGAGTTACTTTTCTTAGGAAAGGCTTCCTATACCATCTATGAGGAGGATTCCTCGATACAAGAAAACAATGAAAGGATTTCGGATTTACCAACAAGGGCTAGAAATAGGTAGCGAGATCTTTCAAAACCTAACAAAAATCTCAAGACATCACGAGACATTCCGAACCCCTATCTTTGGATTAAAAACCAAATAATATCATTTCAAAAGTACTAGCTAGACCGAGTTACAAGATTTAGTACGAAGCGAATACACACTAAGCAACACTATAGGGATAAACCAAGTCTTCTAACTGAAACTACAGAACATTTCACTAAACATGGCTTCAACAATATGTGAATTTCCCTACAATGAGTTTTCCTTAAAGGAAAAATTGGTTAAATTTAGGCTATCCATATAAACTTTCTCTAAGGCATTGTGTTCTCTAGAAATTACGGATAATTTCATTTTCACCTCAAGAGATGCAACAGGTTTGAACATATCGGACAATCAATAAACCTCCATCTATAAGTGAAATTAGAACAAACATTCTTCGACATAGTATGAGCTGATATCTATTTTCTTGCTAGCATGATAACAATATAAGTGATGAAATATTTTAGAAGCACTCAATATCGGGACAAATCTTGAAAATCAATCACTACACCACATCACTTAAACATTTAAGGTTTTGTGACTTTACAACATAGAGCATGGAAACACTTCGATAAGCAAACAATAAACATTTTAGTCATGGAGACTAAACACCTTAGGCAAGTAAGATTCAAGTCATGACATCCGCTAGAACTAGAAGCGCGAGGAATCACAACTGTTACCCATAAACTATTCTTTTCAATAATGCCCTTTTCGACAGACTTGACATTTTGAAATATGGCATGAGATACGTGGTATCAATTCCAGTTGTACCTATTATAAGCTATTTGATTCACCTTTGGCTTCTGGCAATCATTTTAAGATTCCTTTGGAATTCACTTGGACATTAACACTGCCCATTATCCTCATCTCAATGGTCAAAGCGAGAGAACAATTCGAACCTTAGAAATATACTCAAGGCATGTGTGATTTCCTAGAAATGGTTAGGCAAATCATTCTTCATCGGACCAGTTGCCATACAACAATAGTTATTACATGAACATATTGACAACACCAATTGAGACACACTATGGTTGGGGTGTCAATCACTTATTCACGGAACAAAATCAGGAAAGTCCAAGTCACTAGTCAATGACTCATTCATGAAACAACATAGTGATCATACAAATCAAAAATCAGTTACAAATAACAACATATAGCTAGATAAGCTACGTCGATGTACGATGCAAAAGATTGGAAGTATGTTCCATAAGTCGCAAACCATTATAATATCAAGTTGGCAACAAATTTATGTTCAAAGTCCCGTCTTGGAAAGGCGTGGTACGATTCAGAAAAATATTGGACGACCCAATGCGACTCAAATACCCTCATCTTTTCACAAGTAACATTGTAGAACCTAACATAGACTGAATTCAGGGACTGAATTCCTTTTTGGTTGGGCGAATGTGACAACTCGTAATTTCAGGTCATTTTACAAACTCTAAAGGTTTCACTATTTCATCATTTATCGTAAATTACGTTTACGAGTATCAAATACGCGTAACCTGGAGGGTTAAGCTGCGTATTCATGAACATATCATCAATGACATTTCATATAGACTAGATTTAGTCTACATATCATTAGTAACATCATTTCATATCGGTTCATGCATGAATTTGCATTTTTCAATTAAACGTTTATTTTCCTATTAAATAAACGCTATCACGTAAACATTTATTTTGAATATTGATCCAACACTTCCAAAAATAATCCTAATATATTTTTATACTCATTTTAAGACTATAAAAATTATATTATTAAATTACCCGATGTTTTCAATTTATGTTGTATATAAATTGTTATGTATAAATAATTACGACGGTTTTCGTAAATTCAACACGATAAATATTTATTCACTCAATTCATGCAAGAAATGCATTTTTATAATTCTTATGACTTCAATACATTTTATCTTGTTCCGTTAAAATTTATTTTTAGTTAACGCTACAATTAATACCCATTTATACTTACAAATTACACCTTTTATAAAACAAATAATACACTTTATTAATCAAAGTTACATTTCCCCCCCCCCCCCTCAAGCCATGTGGCCGGCCACCCCATTTCACAAAGAGTCATCAATTTGATTTTCTCAACTTAATATTATACATATATAATTTTTGTGCAAGATATTTTATATCAAACACATACACTACACATAATGAAGGTGTAAAACAAATGAAATCCTCTCCTCTTCTTCATCAAATTCGGCCATGCTCAAGAACAAGAAGAAACATAATATTTTTCATGATCCAAGTGTTTATCAAGTTTATACTAGTGATCTATGTAAGGTTTTGAAATAAAAACCTAAAGATTGATTAAGGTTTTCATCATTTTCATCCATAACATCATTCAAGTAAGCATTTCATGATCATCATAATTCTTTTATATCCATTTTTATGTTATTTCATCATTTTTGCAAGAATCATGCATGTTACATATGAGTTTGTACCACTTTTAATGTTTTTATTACTTATATTGAAATATGATTATCCAAATAAATATCCCTTGAAACATATCACTTTTGGTGATGTCTAGGAACCCATGACACCCTAAGAAGGTGTATGGTAGGATTTGGATAGCTTCGGAGTTGTTTTGAATTGGTTAGAATAGGTTTTGCGCGAGAAAAACTCATTTGGACAACTTTATATAGTGGTCTGATCTTATTTGTGAAATCTGGAAAATCCGACAGTTGGTAAAATATTTTGGGCTAGATATTTGGAAAATATACTTAAACACGAAAACGTGGCCGCTTGAACGGGTTAAAACGGAGTTATAACGAAGAAGTTATGCTATTTTCAAGTTTAACGACGAAACTATTTTCCGGAAAAACTGACCTGCTGTTACAAATCGTTGAACTGATAAAATTTTATAACAAACTGACCCTTGAATGTATTTTTACATGAAACTAGACTCAATTATCTTTGAAATGACGGGTGGCTCGACCCGTGATGATTTACGGTTAAAAAGATATGATTTCTTCAAGTTTGTTCTCCAAATTTGTTCTCCAAAATTAGTTCTCCAAATTTCTTTTCAAGTTTGTTCTCCAAACGGGTCAAGAAATGACCATGTTAAGGGTCGTTTTTAACATAGATGGGATACTTTTTATAAAGAGATGTCTTCTAGTAAAAGTAAGTTCACCGAGCCTATTTTCCAAAATGTCCAATCGTTCGTCAAGCGGAGTTGTAACGTGTAAAATACGGTCACTCAAACTTTGCCGAAAGTTACCTTCAGCAACATTTTGGGTACAAGTACCCTACTTCACCTATGTTTTTCTCCATGATCGAGACCTCTATGATAAAAAATTAAACACTAAAACTTTGAGATATTGATACAAGCTTCCCAAAACCGTTGAGTTCGTTTCCTAACACTCGACGTGCACCATTTTACGACTAGCTTTTCAAGGCCATTTTAGTCACTTTCATGAAAATTTCAACGACATTATTTTACGACGAAAAATTATAATTTCATTATAAATCATTAAATGACTATCGTAAGATATCATTTCAACGTAAATACTTGTAAAGTATTTTATAACATGACGAGATGTCATAAACATATATTTCGACGATAAACATAAATTTCAAATGTACAAGTGGTATAGATTACATGTGGATTTGCATGCACGACATTATTTCATGATTTACAATTAGAACATATCATTCATAATAGGTCACGGTCAGAGGTTGCTCCTCATTTCAGTATTGCCATTATATCATCATTATCATTGCAACAGGTGAGTTTTCATAGCCCCGATTTATTCAAGTTTTTACTTATTTCAAACCTACGGGGGAGAATACATTGTACATCATCTTATTACGATACCAAGTATATCAAATTCATTACATTGCTTAAGTTACCTCATTGCCAGTTAAATGTCCCCATTTCCTGAACATGAACCGTTAATTTCATAGAAGCGAGAGTGAGTGGATAGATCTATCGAGGGTGACACCTCCATCCGGGTTGGTGGATCCCAACTAGTCATACGGATGTATTTCATTTCTTAATCATTATTTGAGTTGTTTGGCAAACACTCTGTTGGGGCGAACATCAGTCAGAGCTTCGGTGTCATGGACTTATAGCAATTGTATCATTTTTGTGGCGACATTGTCATACATAATATATACTTGTGGTAGTCGTAGTTAACATTTTCAACGACTCTATGAACTCACTCAACCTTTGTGTTGACACTTTTAGCAATGTATTTTCAGGTAACTAAGACATTCACTTCATGGCATGCATGTGGACATATCATAGAGTCGCGGTGACGACGCGTCTCACATGGGATTTATATACTTTAAAAACATCGTTTGACTTGTACCAAACTTATTTTCCGCACATAGTAACTTTCATTTGGGACCTATCTTGTAACTCTGAATGTTTTTATTAAATCAAGCGATGTATTTTCCAAACGACACTTTAGGTCGTTCAATATAATTGTGATTGTGATGCTATGACAGTCTATCCCCAGGAATTCCATTCCGCTGCAAAACAGGTAATTTGGGGGTGTGACAATATGGCAAGCATTATTTATATACTAAAGCTCGTTTAGGCTCGCGAGCCTATTCGAGCTTTGTATATAAAGCTTGGGCTCGGGCTCGTTTATCAAACGAGCTTTAATTTAGGCTCGAGCTCGGGCTCGGGCTCGTTTAGGCTTGGCTCGTTCGAGCTTTTTTCCGATCCGATCTCGAGCTTTTCACGAGCAGCTCGGCTCATTTCCACCCCTACTCGAAAAGTGCCATAGCCATATCGTGCAATCCTGTTCATCACTCAAAGACTAAGCACATTCGTGTCCGCTACCACTTCAACAAAGAGCACGTAGAAGATGGTACTGTTGAATTATTTTTCATGAAGACAGATTACCAACTCGCCGATCTATTTACTAAAGCCCTTCCAAAAGAAAGGTTTAACGATTTAGTTCGACGAATTGGAATGCGAAGCCTAACCCCTGTGGAGTTAGAACGTCTTCTCGAATCTTCTTGAAAATGATTTTCCAAAAAGCTTCGCTGTAAATATTTTTGAAAAACAAGATACAAAATTTGAAAAACCAACAAAAGCAAAATATAAAAATATAAAACTTTCAAAAAATATAAAAACAATATAAAATCAAAATCCAAAAATATTCTTCTCACGACATGTCTCTCGTATAATCGATATTCTGTACGTTTCTAGAAATGTCATGCAACAATGATACGGACATGTACAAATGCTTGAGCGAGAGTTCTTTAAATGTTTTTTCTAAAACATGTCGTTTCTCAAATTTTCTTCAAAAATGGCTTTCGTATACTTCAGTATGAAACCCGGACAAAGATGATAACTTTTGATTATTTTCAAATCAAAACTCGTGTTTTTTAAAGAAAAAATCTAGTGTACGCTTCAGTGCACTACATTTAAAACTGGTGAGAAATCATCATCATCTTGAGCACCTTTTTTCAAGATTGTTCAAAAAGATTTTCAAAATCTTTCAAAATATTTTGTACTCAAGATAACTCCCTCTAAAATCCTTTAATTGATCATGCTTTATTAAAGGGGGAGTATAAAACCAAAATGTTCCAAATTCATGCTAAAATCAAATCCGTTTGTCTCCCCAAAAGATTTTAAAAATGTTGTTTAATCCGTTGATACCAAAAATATCACGAATATGCTAATTTTGAGGGGGAGAAGACGTGATTAAAATGTGATAAAAAATGTTTAATGATCGTTGTTTGAATCTCAAAAGAGCTCGACTCAGACGGAACCAATGAATTGACGAGACATCAAAGTTAGTAAATGTACCATTCCGAGAAACTCGTAATAGACATGCACTTTCATGGGTCTAACCTTCTTTTCAAGAAGAGTTTACAACTTCAAGTTAGTTATTAGAGCTAAGTTGTCATCTAAAAACTGACAATGGAACTCTTTAACTATGCAACGTAATCGTGTCTCGTGGGGAATTGTCTATCATGAGCCGATCAATTCAAAAAGTGCGAACTATACCCTCTCTGTGCAGATTTAAGTTAAAACAATATAAACACATGTGAAGGGGGAGTGTTTATGAAAATATAAAACTCTCAAGGTGTTAACAAAATATGTTTTATAATCATAAACACTTTGAGAGATTTTTAAGAAAATGGTTTTATGGCAACATAGGAATAGTCATGGAGTAATAAGGTGACTAAGGATAGGAAATTCTTCCTATGATCCGCCAGAGCCGGAGGGATCTACCCAAGGACATCACTAGTAGTTTAGAACTAGAAGTCCTTAGGTATGATTGAAAAAAGGAGTAATGTGAGAAAGGAGAAAGAAGGGGTTGAAGAATTAAAAAGAGATGTAATGAAAAAGGGTGAAAAGAAATAGCCATCCATAATCAACCTCAGGGAAGAAACCGGGTTGAATTCATATGCTACTGGTTGTCACTAAAAGGACACTGGTATTGAAGACAAAGACGTCATGGACCCAGTGACGCAATGCACTAAACCTTCTAGCCACTCAATTCCTCTTAAAAGGTATTTGTTTCATTCTCACTGGGAACCCTACATAATCTATCGACTTTCTCTTAGAGATCGTTCGTATTGAAGAAGGAGACCCTCTCCCTAGTCTCCGCTCAGGAAAACCAAAATGCACTAATCGAGTCTAGAGCCACGAGATTCATTAAAAGACTTGAGATTTCATCTCTTGTTGTTCAACAATAAGGACATAAGTGATATATTCTAGAGTCCTAAGCAGATCTTAGCAATCTGCCAGAACATTTATGAGAGGATTTACAATTGTGATCCTCAGTGATTGAGTGGAAATTCCTGCCAGGGTCAAAATCAAACAGCCCTGATAGCAGGTCACTTTGGTAATTCTTTATGGATTACGCTTAGTGTGTCTCAAACGGTCTACAGTCATGGAGTGATGCTTCGGTGAACTTCAGCGACACACCTGAATTGTAGATATACTTTGGTATATCGTGCTAGCCTTCTTGAGAGCCTCCAGTTCAGGAACAACCTTTGTAAGAATTAGAGATGTGTTTTCACACTATGCTGTTAACACCCTCAACATTCGAATTTATAAGTGCTGGAAATCCCGCCAAGGAGATTCCTTTCACGAATCGAATCCTGAAGACGTGGGTCATTACTTGAATCTATTCATGGTAATGATAACTGTCCCTCAATGGGATTCGGACGGCTGATTCGCCCGACCAAGGTGAATGGAATTAAGACATTCATCAGTATAACAATCGTAGTGGTCAATTCTTTAAGAAAAGTCCACAATGATCGATTGGTATTTTTCAACTAACATAAACATGCAGGTACTGATGATTGTTCCTTGGAGGAAAGACCGCACCATCTTCCCATGCTCATACCAACATCACAACTCAGGAAAGTTCTCATCAAAATCAAAGGCTACACAAAGTTTAAGATGATTCTTCGTCAGTGTCAGAGAATCTAAAAAGTTCAAAGACTCGAGAACTTCACATCATTGCAATTTCAAAGTCAAAAGAAGTGTTGTTAGGATTTAGTAAATCCAGTAGTTAAAGTGTCGGTCTCCTCAAGTATATATACTTGTTTGAAAGCTCGTAGTCGTAGTCATTTAAGGAAAGTAAGTAGATTACTTAGTAACACCGTGGAGGACGGACGGGTCTTTACCCACTGTATGCCTGATCCACAGCCTAAAGTAGGCGTCCTATGTTTGTACCTATAAATACTTTTTGCCCTCCAAGGTAAAGGGTTGGAGCTTTCATAATTCATTTTTCTTTGTCTCACTAAGGTTCCCATTCTTGCCCACTTTCTCTCTCTAAACCATAAACCTTACGCTTAACTTGTGCTTATGATGTGTTTGTGAAAACCAAGATGCTACAAATGGTATCAAGAGCCATGGTTTGATAATCCATCTCTCATGTTCTTGGTTTTATAGTTATTGTTGGGTTAAGGTTTGGTTTTTACGCGTAGCTTTGTGTATACGCGTGGGTTTAGCGTATAAGTTTTTGAAAAGCTTAAAGCGCTTGATTTTACTCTTAAAAACTCAAGATTCTTATGGGTTAAGGTTTATTGAGTGTTAAAACTTCAGTTTCTTGCAAAAAGTTTCAAACTTTACGTGTTTTTATAAGTTTTTAAGCGTGTTTTGTTTCGGGTGTACTATCCTATGCGTAAGAGTGAAAAGTGGTTTGGATCATCAGGTCTTAAAATTTATTGTTGTTTTGGTGTTTTTGAGGTTGTTTCATCATTATAATCTGGTTTACTAAAATCAGGTATGATTTTGAAGAATCTCCTTGACAGGGTTTCGCAGCTGCTCTAGCCGTTCTCAAACCGGAATGTCTCAAAGAAGACAACATGGAGTGAGTGAACCAGCGAATTGAGATTCACTGATTGATGAAAAGAGATTTGAAAAAACAATCGTGTACTGCTCAATATAAAGTGTTTTTGCAATACAACGAAGGTTTTTAAGGAAAATCAGTTATCAATCATAAACACCTTTTATTTTGAAATATTAGTACACAGTCGATGTGCTAGAGAAAAGACTTTTAAGCACAACAACCGGTTTTTCAACGGTATCCGTCAATCCATTTCCTGGACCAAGGTTGATTCATGGTGTGAATCGCCCCATCGTTTCTGTCCAGTTGTCACATGTTTGATCTATTGGATAGATCTCACATTCCACCTACCAAGAGCTTGTTTGATGTTGACTCTAGAAGGTTTTCCATCTTCATCGTGAATATGTGAACATATCACTCAGATGTTCTGGCAATACCACAAGGATAATGCGTAGGACTCTAAAGATATATTCTTACTTTCCACATTGTGTGAAACAGCAAGACTTCATTGACAGTGTCCTAATGAGATTTATTGATGATCTCGTGGCTCTAGACTCAATAGTGCACATTTGGTTTCCTATGTCGGAGACTAGGGATAGGGTCTCCTTCTTCAATATCAACAATCTCTAAGAGAAAGTCGATAGATAATGTAGGTTCCCCGTGAGAATGAAACAAAACCTTTTAAGAGGAACTTGAGTAGCTTGGGAAGTTTAGTGCAATGCGTCACTGGGTCCATGACGTCTTGTCTTCAATACCAGTGTTACCTTAGTAACCACCAGTAGCATATGTATTGAACCCGGTTACTGCCCTAAGGTTGAATTATTGGAGGGCTATTTCTTTTCACCCTTTTTCACATTCATTTATTTTTCATTCTTCAACCCCTTCAGTGCTTACCGAGACTTCATAACTAGAACCTTGTTGGGTTTATTCCAGTTCTAGCTCTATCTCAGTCCGCACTCTTCCCATATCTCACTTTTCTCCTTTTTTTCATCATACCTAAGGACTTTACACTATCTAGTGGATTGTTCTTGGGTAGATCCCTCCGGCTCTGGCGGGATCGTGGGAACGAATACCTAAGCTAACCATCCTTATATCTCTATACATCAGGTAAAATTGGTCGGTCTTTTTAGCATTGTTCTTCTGACATTGGAACCAATTGAAAACCATTTGAAAATCAATCTATGTACTTGTGATATATTATCAAACCATTTTGTACCTGAATTGTTTTTGATATTTTAGAAAAAAGCTCCCCCTAAAACATGTGCATCGAATATTTTAAATCGTTTTGGCACATGAAGGCAAGAGGAAGAATTCAATTCATTGATTAACATTTTCTAACAATATCTACATCACCTTCCCAATCAAAATTAGTATTTCAAATACTGTTAAAGATGTTTTTGGGAAAGGATGTGGTTTTCAAAAAGCTGCTCCCCCTCAATATGTGCATCAAGGTTTGAAAGTGTTATGCACATATTAGGGAAAACTTGCACTTGAAGACCAATCAATCACGTTTCAATCCTTTTTGGTTTGATATAGATGCTCCCCCTTAACATGTGCATGGAAAATTTGAAATCGTTTGGCACATGTAGGGAGGAGAGCTTGCTAAACACTTATAAAACCATTTATCGAATTATCAGTTTAAATCCAATTTAAATAACAAATTCTCCCCCGATCACAATTTTCAATTCATTTAAGATTTGTGATCTCTATAGATTTAAATTGATTTTGAAAGCTTTTGAGGAGAATTGTGACTTGCTTATGAAAATATTTAACCGATAACGATCAAATCTGAGACTTTAAACTCCAAAGATAAAACATGCTTGAGTATCTTTTGAAAACATGACATAAGCCTTGGTCTGAACCAATTATATGACAAATAACCTTTTGATTTAATTGAAATCATTATCCCCCTCAATCAATGACATAAGTTGTTGATTGAGAGATAAAGATTTTGACAAATGTCAAGTCTAGATGATTTTCAAAAATTGAGTCCGAGTTATTTTTCAAAGTTAATAGTTTTCATTAGATAACAAATATTTTTCAGAAGAGTTTATAGAAGGAAAAATATTTGTGAAGGAAACATTTGTCTTTTTGGTAACAAACATTTGTTCTTAGAATCAAAGCATGAGATTTGAAAAATAAGATAAAGCATGGCTCTGTTCTTTCTTTTAAAAACGGGGTATAGTCTGAAATGACTATAAACCACCTTGTCTTCCTCTTGAAAACGTTTGAGAGTTTCCGGTTGTAGACTCTTTAGACCAAGTCGTGGAAGGATAAACTCAAAACTTTCTCTAGGAAGAGCTTTGGCGAATATGTCTGCTAACTGATATTCAAACCTCACAAAATATAGTTCCACCACACCGTTCTCCACTTGCTCCCTGATGAAATGATGTCGAATGTCGATATGCTTTGCTCTTGAATGTTGAACGTTGTTGCATGAGAGAGCAATGGTACTTTTGTTATCACAATACAAAGGGATTTTGTTGAATTCAAAGCCATAGTTCGATAATTAGGATCTCATCCATAGGATTTGAGCACAACAAGATGACATGGCTATGTATTCTGCCTCTGTAGAGGATATAGAAGTACTCATTTGTTTCTTTGAAGACCAGCTTACAAGTTTGTCAACCATAAATTGAGCACCTCCTGACGTGCTTCGACGTGTATCTTGACACCCTGCATGGTCAGCATCTGCATAGGCTGTTAGTGACATACCAGTGTCCTTCGGGTACCAAAGTCCCATGTTGATTGTTCCTTGGAGATACCGAAAGACACGTTTAACCTCTTCAAGGTGCTTTTTGGTAGGCTTAGCCTGGTATCTAGCACACATGCATACAACGAATAGAATGTCTGGTCTACTGGCAGTAAGGTACATCAGGGACCCAATCATACTACGATATTTAGTTTGGTCAACCATGATCACTGAGTGGTCCTCATCCAGTTTAGTGCGCTCCACCATGGGAGTGTCAACAGGGTCACAAGAATCAAATCCAAATTTCTTTAAAATTTCATTAGCATATTTAGATTGATTGATAAAAATGCCTCCGGGACTTTTTGAAATTTGTAATCCTAAGAAAAATGACATTTGTCCCATCATTGACATTTGAAATTTGGAGCCCATCTCCTCAGAATAACGGTCACATTCATTGGGGTCAGTCGAGGCAAAAATAATACCATCAACATAGATTTGAACGTGAATTAAGTGTTTGCCTGACTTTCTGGTGAACAATGTCGGATCAACTGCTCCTTTGCTGAATCCATTAGATAGAAGAAACCTTGATAGCGTATCGTACCATGCCCTTGGAGCTTGCTTCAAACCGTAAAGGGCCTTCTTCAAGCGATAGACATGAGTAAGATGCTCAGGATTCAGAAAACCTTCAGGTTGGCTGACGTATACGACTTCTTTAAGATCTCCGTTAAGAAAAGCCGTCTTTACATCCATCTGATAAACTACCATATACTTACTTTCAGCGTTAGCCAGGAAGATTCTGATTGCCTCGATACGTGGGACTGGAGCAAATGATTCTTCAAAGTCAATACCCTCCTCTTGACGGTATCCTTTTGCAACGAATCGAGCCTTGTTCTTTAACACATCACCATGCTCATCAAGTTTTACTTTGAAGATCCACTTCAGAGCAATGATCATAGCACAGTCAGGAGCAGGTACTAATTCCCATACATCTAGTTGATCGAACTCATGAGTTTCTTCTTGCATGGCATTGAACCAACTGTCTTCATTCATGGCAGTTTTAACGTCTTTTGGTTCGACTTTGGATAGTACGGAATTGAAGAAGCACCATAAGGCATCAGTTGCAAGTTGTTTACGAGTGGATACTGGATGAGAAAGGTTTCCAATGATGTTGTCAAATGGATGGTCATATGTCCATTTTCTAAGGTGTTCGTGTGGTTGTTGTTGAGGAGCTCAAGTAGCAGAGTTTGGATCTCCTGATGAAGATGGTTCTGAAGTTGGTTCAGGAGCAAATATGTTCTCAAATGGAGCATCTTCGGGAGTAGCAAAAGGGTTATCTCCATCATAGGTGCCAGACACATTTCCATGATGTACACTTGATTATTGAGGATTTGATGATGAGGATGAGTGATCTGCAGTAGGAGCTTCTTGACTCAATGACATAGAAACTGATGGGTTATCTACGTTAACTGGGTTAGGGACAGCCTCTGTTGATGGATTTGACTGATCATTAGCAGTAGGCTCATAGTGTTCATCAAACATTGGATCAAATAATTTCTTCAAATCAACTTCTGAAGGGGGTACATATGGAATTGCTGGTGAGGGATTTTGAACCAGAGAATAACTAATGGGACTACTAAATGACAGATGAGATGCGGGTGCAGAACTTGATTGTCCTGGAGCCATTTGACCGGTCAGCTCATCGAACGTAACTTGAATTGTTTCCATGATATTTCGGGTTCTTTTGTTGTAGATTCGGTATCCTTTTCTGTTTGGTGCGTATCCTACAAACACTCCAATGTCCGCTTTAGCTTTTAGTTTATCTAAATCTTGACCCTTATTAGTTGGATAACACAGAGCACCAAACACACGAAGGAAGGATAGATCAGGTTTTCGATTGTGGACAAGTTCATATGGAGTTTTTCCTTGAGTTGTGTGAATTAGGGATCGATTTTGGGTGTAGCATGCAGTGGCAATGGCTTCAGCCCAGAGAAATGTTAGAACCTTTGATTAAATCAGCATTGTCCTTGCGGCTTCCACTAGAGTTCGATTTCGTCTTTCAACTACACCGTTCTGTTGAGGAGTTCGTGGAACACCTCTTTGATGACTGATTTCAACACTTTCATAAAACTCACTAAGTTCTTTATTAACAAACTCAGTTCCATTGTCAGTTAAGATGATTCTAACAGTCTTGTTAAGTCGAACCTGCAGCTGTTTGATAAGTTTAATGATGACATCTAGAGTTTCATCCTTTGTCCTCAAGAACTTAACCCAAGTGAATCGAGAGTAGTCATCAACCACGACTAACACATATTTCTTCCCGTTAATTGTTTGCACTCTCATAGGAACCCACAAATCCATACGAAGAGTATGAAGAACTTCCATAACTGAGTTTGCAGGTTTGGGTTTGTGGGCATATTTCCTGCTTTTTCCCAATTGGCATGCTGAACAAAGATGATCTTTTTCATACTTTAATCTGGGTAAGCCTCTTACAAGGTCCTTTCTGGAAAGATCATTAATGGTGCCGAAGTTCAAGTGATTGAGACGATTGTGCCATAACCATGACTTTGTTTTCGAAGCCTTTGACAGCAAGCAGATTGGAGAAGACTTCATCATGTCTTCAATAGAGATGGTGTATAGGTTTGAACCACGTGTTCCTCTTAAAATTTCCACACCATCAAGTTCTCTAACGAAACAAGTATGTTTTCTAAAAGCCACCTCTAGATCGGAATCACAAAATTGACCAACAGAAAACAAGTTGTGACCAAGACCTTCAACATAATATACCCTGGAGATTACACTATCACCAACAACCTAATCTCCATAACCCATAATTGCACCAAAATGATCGTTCCCGAATCTAACAGTCCCAATAAATTTACTCACGAAGTTCATGAGCCGCGAGCGGTCTCCAGTCATATGCTTGGAACAGCCTGAGTCCAAGTACCACAAAACGATTTGAACGGCCTGCAGTTGAACACAGACAAGAATGGATAACTGGATAATTGGGATCCCCATGCAAGAATGGGTTCCATTTGGTTAGTAACAGTGATTGGAACACCCACATCATAAGCAGAATCAATGGAATCATTAAAGATAGATGTAGTGCTAGTGTACGCATTAGACCTATTCAAAGTATGTTCACTTCTTAAAGGAATAGTTCTACCAGTAGGCATCCATTTCCTAATGGGCATTGACTTAGATAATTTAGGGCACAACTCGTTAAGATTAAATTTGTGGCCTGTAGGTATCCACTGATAACCTACATTACTAAATTTTCTTCCCGTGGGTTTCTAATGTTTTCTAACCTTTTTCCACCATTGCATTCTAGCCTTCTTAACATGATTGTTGGCATTAACGATTTTAACTAGGTATTTAACAGCATTAATCAAATCATTCACACCACATACATGCATAGTAACAGAAACCAAACAATCATCATTACATGTTTTGCCAAAATTAGCAGAATTCGCATTAATTACAGCATGCTTAGAGCTAACACTAGAATCAACACGATTCATTTTATTCAACATAGTTTCATTATTCCTAAGGTGATCTTCTACACTCTTCCACTGAACATTCCTAGCTTGCAAGGTCCTATCATTCTTTGTGTTGCCTTGAGGCTTTGAACTGCTCGCTTTGGTGTCACTTTTTACTCCTGTAGAGGGAATGAGAACATTAGTTGTTTTTGCTACTTTTTGCATTTCAGGTTTAGAAGTGATGGGATCTGAACTACTTGAAGGCACATTAAGAGTCACATTCTTAGGCATAGAATTGGGTGCAACTATTCTATCTCGTCGATTACTAGATTTCAGACTTGTGAGAATTACGTACTCTAAGAGTTCCTGAGATCTTTTGGCATCCATGCAGGCATAGGGAATAGTACTATCCAAAGGTTTTTCTATTCTTTCATCTTCAACTATCTCACGGAGACCTTTCAAACTATCCTTAAGGTATGAGAGATATGCTTTATGTGCAAGTTCATTATTCCTAATGGGTGGGGGAATATATAACATATCGATAGCATACTTATCACAAGCAGAAACCTTAGGAACAGAATATTTGCAAATAGAGATTGGCAATTTTCCTTTCACCTCACGCTTCAGATTCTCAATATGGTTAAGTAAAGAAGTTATCTTTTCAATGTGTTTATAATGATTAACTTTGAATGAATCACATAACTCTTTGTTTTGATCATTAACCTTTAAAATTTCAGCTTTAAAACAATCATTTTCCTTTTTCAAGTTATCAATAATGTTTTGAAGTTGGAAATTCTGAGAATCTAAAGGTGGAGGCATTCGGGAACCAGTAACATCATACTTTTCTCCCTTTAGTTGTGAGATCTGGGTTTTCAATCTTTTGATTGTGTTACAGTGAGCTCGAATCTGTTCATCACGTTTGTTTATTTTAAAAACTGCATCAAACTCTGGAACATCCGAGGATATCTTGATGTTTGAGGTCTTAACATTTTCTTTGAGATGTTGATATTTTAGTTGCAAATCAAAATGTTCAACTTCCAACTTAGAAAAGTGTTTTACCAAATTATCATGATCATCCTGGTCAATTTTCTCATTTAGTTTTGAGTTTTTGTTTTCAAGCTCAATGACACGATCATGGGAAACTTTCAAAGCAACAGATATTTCATGAAATTGAGAAGCAGTAATAGAATACCTAGTAATAGTATAAAACACATCTTGAGCAACACAACTCGAAATCAGATTATCATTAATGATGTGCAGATTCTTTATCTCAATTTCATTATTCTTAAGCTCACGTTCATAATCATTGACTTCAACTATCATTGCATCATATTCCTTTTCCATTTCTTTAATCTCTATGTCTATTCTCTTTTTAAGACTCTCAAATTGACATTTTAATTGTTTAAAGAAAGGCATGACCTCAGTTAAATAGCATTCTTTAGTTTGCTCAAAACCCCTTTCCCCTTCAGTTATCTCTGTAGGTGTGATTCTCTTCTTGCAAGTCTTCTCAAAATCAACGAATAGTTGATAAACAACATACAGGCTGATTAAGGTCTTGTTTTTAGTGGGAAGAGTTCTAGGAATTAAATGCATTGGTGTATTTGGAGGATACACAGTAGCTGGAAGCACTTTCCTAAGGGGAGTGATTGTTTCAACAAGATTATCTGCTTTTTGCTTATCCATATCAATTTTCCAGAACACTTGTTCAGGCGTTAATAGGGTTTGAGGCTTAAACTTGTTCAGGGAAATCCAATTTTCTTTAGTGTAATCATGGGGTTTGACCGTTATGTTCTGCTTTTTACACTCAGGATCTTCTAGCTTCTTATCCATTTTCTCCATAGAGGCATCTTCTAATTGAATATCTTTCACAGTGCACTCAGTACAACTAGGTTTCTGTCTAGGTTTAAGAATCTCATTGCCATCATAGATTACTTTTTGAGCAGCTATAGCTTTCTTACCAATCTCAGGATTTGGTTCATTAACAAGAGGAATGCTATGCTTATCGCTTAAGACTCTGTGCTTAGTGATCATGTGAGCAGTCTGAATGGTGTTCCCTTGTACGTACAACTTATTTTCAAGCTTGTTTTTCAAATTTTTTAGGTTGGAAAAATCAGTTAAAAGTTTTGATTCCTTAGCATTAAATTCCTGTCTAAGCACTTTAACATTTTCTTGAAGTTCTTGCTTTTGCTTAACAGTTTTGTTTAGTTTGTCTCTTAAGGAATCTAGCTCTTGTTTTAATATTTCTTCCCTAAAATTACTTTTTCTACTAATTGTACGCATTTGGTCATCTATTTCCTGCTCACGGGTAGTTAACTAAAACTTAGCACGTTTTTCATAAATGGCAACTTCTTCTTTGTAGATATTCAATTCAGAGATAACAGAATTATCAGGGGCACATGCAGTGTATTCATCAAAAGCATAGTCATTATTGACTGCAGAAGATGCATCACTAGGTATGATCTCACTTTCACTTTGTATCACATATTGATCATATGGGACAATATTACTATCATCCACATTATCAATATCTGATTCATTAGTTTCATGTGATTGTACTTTGTTATGCATCTCTTGCTCATCAACTTCATTGTATAGCTTTAATACATCTGAAATGATTGAATCTTTGGATGGACCAGCCTGTTGTGGTGATGAGACCTTTAGAGAACCATTGGTGAAATGCTAGCCATGAAGATTGTCTGGGCAATAGGTTCATCATCGACATCAGAGTCAAATGCATCATAGTCAGCAACTTGAAAGGAATTTTGATGATTGTGACCTATTTCCTGAATTGGCTGCTCATCCACATCAACATCATATGTTTTGGTATTTCCCTCAGCAAGAAACAGCAACTCTTCTTCATTCAAAACGGCTCCATTGTCCTGAGCTTGCACCAGCAGCATCTTGTCCTTGAAATACTCTGCATTTTGAGGATGTTTTGGAGATGTGCAGTTCCTTGTGATATGTCCTTCACCACCACAGTTGTAGCACTTGATTGGCTTTCCTTGTCCTTGATTTGCATTCCTTCTATGATTCTGATTAGCCATATACCCTCCACCTACTCCACCTTTTCCTTGTTCATACTGCCTTCCTTGCACTGGTTGCACCATGATCTTACCATCTCTGACAATAGCATGATTGTGAAGATTGGATGTAGTTCTGATATCATTGTTAGTATGTGGAGTGAGGTTCATATTTTGCTTAACCATCAGAGCCAGTTGATTGATGAAATATTCCATGGTTGCTTCAGCATCAGGTTGCTTAAACATTGGATCAGGAATGAGTTTGTGGTTACCATTTCCAGTAGGTATGACTTGCGAAGCTTTGGTAGTAATCCCTACATTGGTGTAGAATGCAGTTGAGTCATTTGAAGAGCTTGCATCTCCATGATTAGATTTGAACTTTTCAAGAATCATTCGTTCAAACATAGCATGCTTCTCATTCGGAAGTAGGAAGGCATACAATTGTTCATAGTTGGTGTGCCTTAATCCTTTGGTTAGCTTGACAGAGGTGACAAATTTGTGCCATTCGGGATTCATGTTGTTCACAAACTTTGAATTGAGCTGAATATTTGGCATAGTCATTTTAATATTCCTCATATCATTTACAAGTTTGTGGAACCTCACATAGTATCCAGTGACACTTTCTCCAGGGTTCATCTCGAAGTTCTCAAAATCATCATACAATTGAGATTCCCTATCTTCTTTGGTTAATTCAGAACCAGAGAGAAGCATCTTAACATTGTCCCACACTGCCTTGACTTCAATGTTGTGATTGATTAACTTGTAGATGTGTTTTGGAAGACCCTGAAGTATAATGTTTGAAGCCCTGATATTAGCATCGTATCTCTTTTTCTCCTTATCATAGAGCTCATCATACATCTTTGGTCTGTCCAAACCTAAGATCACTGTACCATCCACAGCAGTTTCAAGTGTGTCTCTTGTAGTCTCAATCTGATAAGGTCCTTCATCAATTGATTTGAGAATGTTTACCCCATTTTCCTTTCCCAAACAGTACAATCTAATTCGTTGAGCCCATGAGTCATAATCAGTTCTGTCAAGCATAGGTGGACGAGTATCTGATCCAGCTGCTTGAACGTCCTCAGCTACAGAAGAGATGATTGTAGGCACGTTGGTAGACATGATTACAGATTTCACGGGATTTTATAACTCTATGATTAAACCGAGAAATAGATTCTTTAACAGGATTTTACTAAATCAAGAGAAAACCGTATCAGAAACAATAATTAACCAAGTCGCTTCAAACCTTGAAGACAAGTCGCTAGGTATACAAGTCGCTTCAATGGACAAGTCGCTAGGCTCACAAGTTGCTAGAGTGACAACTCGCTAAAAGAACAAGTCGCTAGTGACACAAGTCGCTATGAAGACAAATCGCTAGACACAGAAGTTGCTAGAATAACAAGTCGCTAGATGGACAAGTCGCTAGGGACAAATCACTAGAGCACAAGTCGCTTCCCACAACAAAGTCAAGTCGCTGAAGAACGTAGAGACAAGTCGCTATGATGACAAGTCGCTAGTGACAACTCGCTAGCCAAAACAGTCCGACCACTACTTTGTACTATTTTTCTCTTTGTATCAAAAGCCAAATCGCTAGTGCTCAAGTCGCTTCCCACAACAAAGGCAAGTCGCCGAAAATGTAGTGACAAGTCGCTAGGAAGAAATCAAGTCCGTGACTCAAGTCGCTAGGTAGAAATGTTCAAAAAACACCAAATTTCAATCTAAAAACAACCCAACCACACTGATTCAAGCCTTCCAAATCAAAACCTAAGCACTTATAATGATTCTAAACACAAAAGTACAATCAAAATCCAAACTTTAACACTAGAAATAGTCCAAATGATGCAAATACCACTAAACTTTTTCAAACCCAAAAATCATATAAAACCACTAGAAATCTAAGAACATGTAAGAGAGATGATCAAACCATGGTTCTTGATACCATGTGTAACATATTGGATTTCAAAAACACATCAAACCATGATTAAAGGGGCCTATACTTTAAGGTTTTTAGAGAGAGAAAGTTTAGAGGTTTAGGGAACTTAGAGAGGGAAAGTAAAATATTATTATGAGCTCCAACCCTCTACCTTGGGAGGTAGAGGGTATTTATAGTATCTTACATAAAACGCCACCTACGGTCTGTGGATCAGGCTTACAGTGGGTAAAGACCCGTCCGTCCTCCACGGTGTTACATAACTAAATACTAACTAACATTAAATAACTACGACTACGAGCATTCTAACGATTACATATACTTGAGGTGACCGACACTTTAACGACTTGATTTTCTAAATCCTAACAGAACCGACTATGACTCTTGGTCTCAAAGAATCAGACTGTACTGCTTAGGAAATGAAAATGGGGTTAACATCCTTAAGTTAATTGATGAAGGGCCATATCAAGTTGAGACTACCAGAGACATTCTGGAAACTGCTGCTGATGGTTCAGTGATATTAGGACTGGATAAGCCAAAGACATATGATGAACTCACTGATAAGGAGAAGAAGAGATACGATGCAGACATCAGAGCTTCAAACATTATTCTTCAAGGTCTACCTAAAGACATCTACAAGCTGATCAATCACAACACTGAAGCGAAGGCTATTTGGGATAATGTTAAGATACTTCTATCTGGTTCTGAACTAACTCAAGAAGATAGGGAGTCTCAGCTGTATGATGACTTTGAGAACTTCAAAATGATACCAGGGGAAAGTGTGAATGAATATCATGTCAGATTCTACAAGCTAGTGAATGATATGAGGAATATCAAGATGACAATGCCAAATATCCATCTAAATTCAAAGTTTGTGAACAACATGAATCCCGAATGGCACAAATTTGTCACAACAGTCAAACTTAACAAAGGATTGAAGAACACCAATTATGAGCAACTGTATGCTTATTTGCTTCAAAATGAGAAACATGCTGCATTTGAGCGAATGATCATGGAAAAGTTCAAGACTAATGCTGGAGAAGCAAGCTCTTCAAATGATTCAACTGCATTCTACACTAATGTAGCGATTACTACCAAAGCGTCACAAGTCATACCCACTGGAAAGGGCAACCACAAGCTCATTCCTGATTGTGGGTATAAGCCTCCTGATTCTAACGCAGTCATGGAACACTTTGTCAATCAAGTAGCTCTTATGGTCAAGCAAAACTTGAATCTCACCCCATACACCAACAATCATCTCCGAACTGCATCAAATCTTCAAAATCATGCCACTGTTAAAGACGGAAAGGTAGTGGTGCAAAATGTGCAAGGAAGACAGAATGCTTACCTTCCATACAATGAGCAAAGGAATGTAGGTGCTGGATATGGGAATGCTGGTGGTGGTGGTAGATATGTGGGAAATCAGAATCATGGAAGGAACAAGTAAAACCAATCAAGTGCTACAACTGTGGTGGAGAAGGGCACATTGCTAGGAACTGCACTCAACCAAAACGTCCTCAAAATGCAGATTACTTCAGGGACAAGATGTTGCTGGTTCAAGCACAAGATAATGGAGCAATGTTGAATGAAGAGGAGATGTTTTTCTTGACTGATGGGAATGCGAAAACATACGATGCTGATGTGGACGAACAACCTGTGCATGCATTTGACTCGGACATTGATGATGAACCATATGCACAGACTATCTTCATGGCTAATATCTCTCCAATGGTCTCTTCACCTCAACGGGCCAGTCCCTCCAAGGAATCCATCATATCAGAGGTACTGAAACTATATGATGTGTTTGATAAGCAAAAGATTCACCATGAAGTACAATCTACTGAAGTTTTTGAATCAGATATTGAAAATATGGGAAATAGCAATGTTGTCCCATATGAACAATATGTGAAGCAAGATGACAGTCTTAATGTACCAAGTGATGAATCTTCTGCAATTAACAATGAATACATGTCTGATGAATTCACTGCTTATGTGCCTGATGATTCCTTGATCACTGAACTCAATATCTATTAGGATCAAGTTGCCATATATAAACAGCGTGCTAAGTTTGAACTGACCACTCGTGAGCAGGAGATGGATATCCAAATGCGTACACTTATCAGAAAAAGCAATTTTAGGGAAGAAGTATTAAAACAAGAGTTAAATTCCTTACAAGAAAAGCATAATAAAACTGCTAAGCAAAAACAGGAACTTCAAGAAAATGTGAAAGTACTTAAGCAGGAATTCAATGCTAAGGAATCAAAACTTTTAAATGAATTTTCCAACCTAAAAACTTTGAAAAACAAACTTGAAAACAAGTTGTACGTACAAGGAAACACCCTTCAGACTGCTCACATGGTCAATAAGCATAGAGTCTTAAGCGATAAGCATAGTATTCCCCTTGTAGAGGAACCCAATCCTGAGTATGGTAAAATAGCAAAAGTTGCTCAAAAGGTTGTCTATGATGGTGATGAGATCCCCAAGCCTAGACAAAAACCTACATGCATTGAGTGCACTGAGGAAGATAAAAAATTAGAAGATGCCACTAAAGAAAAGTTGAATGATAAGCTTAAAGATCCCTGGTGCATTAACTATAACATCACTTTTAAATCCCACGATTACACTAAGGAAAATTGGACCTCCTTGAACAAATTTAAGCCTCAAACCCTATTAACGCCTGAACAAGTGTTCTGGAAAAAGGATATGGATAAGCAAAAAGCAGATAACCTTGTTGAAAAGAATCCCCCCTGTATAAAATTGTCTCCAGCAACTGTGTATCCTCCAAATACACCAATGCATTTAGTGCCTAGAACACTTCCCACTAATAACATGACCTTAATCAGCCTTTATGTAGTTTACCAACTATTTGTTGATTTTGAGAAAACGTGTAAAAAGAGAATCACACCTACTGGGATAACTAAAGGGGAAAGGGGGTTTGAACAAACTAAAGAATGCTATTTGACTGAGGTCATGCCTTTTTTCAAACAACCTAAGGGGCAATTAGAGAGTCTTAAAAAGGGAATGGATACAAAGATTAAAGAAATGAGAAAAATGTTGAATGATATGGAATTGGTGGTTAGTATTCATGAACGTAAGCTTCAAAATAATGAGATTGAAAGAAAGAATATGAACATCTTTAATGATAATCTGATTTCTCAATGTGTTGCTCAAGATGTGTTCTACACTGTTACAAATTCTTCTATTACTGCATCTCAATTTCATGAATTATCTTTTGCTTTGAAAGTTTCCCAAGATCGTGTCATTGAGCTTGAAACAACAAATTCAAAATTGCATGAGAAAATAGAACACGATGATCATGATAACCTAGTCAAACATTTTTCTAAATTAGAAGTTGAACATCTTGCTTTGCAATTAAAATATCAACATCTCAAAGAAAATTTTAAAACCTCAAACATCAAGACATCCTCTGATGCTCCTGAGTTTGATGCAGTTTTTGAAATTAGCAAACGTGATGAACAAATTCGAGCTCATTGCAACACGATCAAAATATTGAAAGCCCAAAGTTCACAACTAAAAGGTGAAAAGTTTGATGTGACTGGCTTCCATATACCTCCACCTTTAGATTCTCAGAATTTCCAACTTCAAAACATTATTGATAACTTGCAAAAGGAAAATGATTGTTTTAAAGCTGAAATTTCAAAGGTTAATGATCAAAACAAAGAGTTATGTGATTCATTCAAAGTTAATCATGATAAACACATTGAAAAGATAACTTCTTTACTTAACGATATTGAGAATCTGAAGCGTGAGGTGAAAGGAAAATTGCCAATCCTTAATTGCAAATATTCTGTTCCTAAGGTTTCTGCTTGTGATAAGTATGCTATCGATATGTTATATATTCCCCCGCCCATTAGGAATAATGAACTTGCACATAAAGCATATCTCTCATACCTTAAGGATAGTTTGAAAGGTCTCCGTGAGATGGTTGAAGATGAAAGAATAGAAAAACCTTTTATAGCCTATGCCTGCATGGATGCCAAAAGATCTCAGGAACTCTTAGAGTACGTAATTGTCACAAGTCCGAAATCTAGTAAGAGGCAAGATATAATAGTTGCACCCAGTTCTAAGCCTAAGAATGTGACTCTTAATGTGCCTCACAAAGCTTCAGATCCCAGCACTTCTAGACCACTAATGCAAATAGTAGTATCACCAACTAATATTCCTGTTGTTCCTTCTACAGGAGTAATCAACAACACTAAGGTTAGCGGGTCAAAGCCTTCAGGCAATACAATGCGAAATAGGATCTTGCCAGCCAAAAGTGTTGAAGAGAAGAAAGTAAAAGAACACCCTAGGAAGAATAAGTTTGAGTTGAATAAAATGAATCGTGTTGATTCTAGTATTAACTATAAGCATATTGTAATTAATTCGAATTCTGCTGCCTTTTTCAAAACATGTAAGGAATGTTTGATTTCTAGTCTTAATCATGAATGTGTTGTGAATGAGGTAATAAATGTTGTTAATATTCCCGTCAAAAGTATAAAAAATGTTAAACAGGTTAAGGAGATCTGGAAGCCTTCAAGGAAAGGGGTTAGAAATTATTGGAAGCCTACAGGAAGAAAATTTAGAAATGTAGGTTATCAATGGAAACCTACTGGCCGAAAATTCAAATTGAATGAATTATGTCCTAAGCTATCTAGATCTATGCCTTCTAAGAAATGGAAGCCTACTGGTAGAATCATACCTTTAAGAAGTTGTCACACTTCACATAGGTCCACTGCCACTACAAGTATTGCCTCCATAAGTGAAGATGTCCTAGCTTTTAGAAAGGCTGTAGGTATATCAATTGCATGCACTAACCAACAGGAACCCATTCTCGCATGGGGATCCAAAATATCCAGTCATCCATACTTGTCTGTGTTCAACTGCAGGTCGTACAAATCGTTATGTGGTATTTGGACTCAAGCTGCTCAAAACTTATGACTGGAGATCATTCACGGCTCAAGAACTTTGTGAATAGATTCATTGGAAATGTTAGATTTGGGAACGACCATTTTGGAGCTATCATAGGTTATGGAGACTATGTTGTTGGAAATAGTGTAATCTCCAGGGTATATTATGATGAAGGCCTTGGTCATAACTTGTTCTCTGTTGGTCAATTCTGCGATTCCGATCTGGAAGTGGCTTTTAGAAACATTCTTGCTTCGTTAGAGATCTCAAGGGTGTTGAACTATTAAAGGTAACACGTGGATCTAATCTATACACCATCTCTATCGAAGATATGACGAAGTCTTCTCCAATTTGCTTATTGTCAAAGGCTTCTAAAACAAAGTCATGGTTATGGCACCGTCGTCTCAATCACTTGAACTTCGGCACCATTAATAATCTTTCTAGAAAGGACCTCGTAAGAGGCTTACCCAGATTGAAATATGAGAAAGATCATCTTTGTTCAGCATGCTAATTGGGAAAAAGCAAGAAATATGCCCAAAAACCCAAACCTGCAAACTCTGTTATGGAAGTTCTTCATACCCTTCATATGGATTTGTGCGGACCAATGAGAGTGCAAACGATAAACGGGAAGAAATATGTGTTAGTCGTTGTTGATGACTACTCTCGGTTTACTTGAGTTAAGTTTTTGAGGACAAAGGATTAAACTACCGACGTCATCATCAAACTTGTTAAACAGTTGCAGGTCCGGCTTAATAAAACAGTCAGAATCATCCGCCCAGATAATGGAACTGAGTTTGTCAACAAAGAACTTAGTCAGTTCTATGAAAGCATTGGGATCAGCCATCAAAGTAGTGTTCCTCGCACTCCTCAACAGAACGGTGTAGTTGAAAGACGAAATCGAACTCTTGTAGAAGCCGCTAGAACTATGCCACTGCTTGCTACACCCAAAATCGTTCTCTCATCCACACCTCTCATGGAAAAACTCCATACGAACTTGTCCACAATCGAAAACCTTATCTCTCTTTCCTTCGTGTGTTTGGTTCTTTGTGCTATCCAACGAATGATGGTCAAGATTTAGGTAAATTAAGAGCTAAGGCGGACATTGGAGTTTTTGTGGGCTATGCATCAAATAGGAAAGGTTACCGAATCTACAACAAAAGAACCCGAGATATCATGGAAGCTATTCACGTCACATTCAATGAGCTGACTGAGCATATGGCTCCTAGACAAACCAGTCCTGGACCCGCACCTCAAGTTTTATCAAGACGTCCCATTAGTTCTTCTCTTGTACAGGATCACTCCCCAGCAGTTCCATATGTACCTCCCTCTGAAGAAGATTTGAAGAAATTTTTTGATCCGATGTTCGATGAATACTTTGAACCCATTGATAATGATCATTCTGCACCATCAACAGTGGCGACTTATAATTCAACCAACACAGAGAATCCATCTATCTCAATGAGTCTGTCTCAAGAAGCTCCCGCTGCAGATCAATCATCTTCATCCTCAAATCCTCAATCTTCAGTTGTACATCATAGAAATTTAGCTACTAATTATGAAGGAGATAACCCTTTTGCTACTCCCGAAGATGCTCCATTTGAGAACATCTTTTCTCCTGATCCAACTTCAGAACCATCTTCATCAGGAGATCCAAACTCTGCTACTTCAGTCCCTAAACAACAACCACACGAGCACCTTAGAAAATGGACACATGACCATCCATTGGACAACATCATTGGGAATCCTTCTCATCCAGTATTCACTAAAAAACAACTTGCAACAGATGCCTTATGGTGCTTCTTCCATTTTGTACTCCCCAAGATCGAACCAAAAGATGTTAAAACTGCAATGTCTGAGGACAGTTGGCTCAATGCAATGCAAGAAGAAATTCATGAGTTCGATCGACTAGATGTATGGGAATTAGTACCCGTTCCAGACTGTGCAATGATCATTGCTCTCAAGTGGATCTTCAAAGTAAAGCTTGATGAGCACGGTGACGTTCTGAAAAATAAGGCAAGGCTAGTGGCTAAAGGATATCGTCAAGAAGAAGGTATTGACTTTGAGGAATCATTTGCTCATGTTGCACGTATCGAGGCTATCAGAATCTTCTTGGCTAATGCTGCTAGCAAGAACATGGTTGTTTATCAGATGGATGTGAAAACCAAATTTCTTAATGGAGATCTGAAAGAAATTGTTTACGTCAGCCAGCCTAAAGGTTTTGTGAATCCAGAGCATCCTACTCATGTCTATCGCTTGAAAAAGGCCCTTTACGGTTTGAAGCAAGATCCTAGAGCATGGTATGATATGCTATCAAAGTTTCTTCTATCTAATGGATTCTGCAAAGGAACAGTTGATCCGACACTGTTCACCAGAAGGTCAGGCAAACACTTAATCCATGTTCAAATTTATGTTGATGACATTATCTTTTCCTCGACCGACCCTAATGAATGTGACCGATTTTCAAAGGAGATGGGCTCCAAATTTCAAATGTCAATGATGGGACAAATGTCATTTTTCTTGGGATTACAAATTTCACAAAGTCCCGGAGGCATTTTTATCAATCAATCTAAATACGGAAATGAAATTTTAAAGAAATTTGGATTTAATACCAGTGACCCTATTGACACTCCCATGGTGGAGCGTACAAAACTGGATGAGGACCACTCAGGGATCATGGTAGATCAAACGAAATATCGTAGTATGATTGGATCCCTGATGTACCTCACAGCCAGTAGACCAGACATTTTGTTCGCTGTATGCATGTGTGCTAGATACCAGGCTAAGCCTACCAAAAAGCACCTTGAAGCGGTTAAACGGGTCTTTCGGTATCTCCAAGGAACCATTAACATGGGACTGTGGTACCCGAAGGACACCGGTATGTCACTAACGGCCTATGTAGATGCTGACCATGCAGGATGTCAAGATACACGTCGAAGTACGTCAGGAGGTGCTCAATTTTTAGGTGATAAACTTGTGAGCTGGTCTTCAAAGAAACAAATGAGTACCTCCATATCCTCTACAAAGGCTGAATACATAGCCATGTCTTCTTGTTGTGCTCAAATCTTATGGATGAGATCCCAATTGTCTGACTATGGCTTTGTATTCAACAAAGTTCCTTTGTATTGTGATAACAAAAGTGCCATTGCTCTCTGCTGCAACAACGTTCAACATTCAAGAGCTAAGCACATTGATATTCGACATCACTTTATCAGGGAGCAAGTTGAAAACGGTGTGGTTGAACTATACTTTGTGCGAACGGAATATCAGTTAGCAGACATCTTCACCAAAGCTCTTTCTCGAGAACGTTTTGAGTTTATTCTTCCACGACTTGGCTTGAAGAGCCTTCAACCAGAAACACTCAAACGTCTTCAGGAGGAAGACGATTAGTAAAGGTCTTTGTCTCTATCTATTCTTTGTATATATCTTTTCAAAAATCAAAATACAAAACTAGAAAACCAACAAAAAGAAAATAGAAAAGTATAAAATTTGCAAAAATCCATAATAAATTAGAAAATCTTGAAAAATTCCAAAAATATTGTCATTTTGTCATGTTTTTCCTGGTTCGATAACATCTATGGACTTTGAGTTGTCACTAAAAGAATGGCACGGGTCTCTAGATGAAGTTCGAATTTTAATTAAAAAAAAAAAAAAACAAAAAACAAACAACGATATGGAGAAAAATGATGGTTTATTGTCATTTCAGGCAGTAACCCGTTTTCAATAAAAGAACAGAGCCATGATTAATCTGATTTTTCAAATCTCATGCTCTGATTCTAAAAAAAAGAAATGTTTGTCACCAACAAGACAAATGTTTCTTTCCAAATACTTTTCCTTCTAATGATTCTTCTGAAAAATATTTGTCATCTAATGAAAACAAACTTACTTTTCCTTCTAATGATTCTTCTGAAAAATATTTGTCATCAAAATCTCTATATATCAATCAACAACATAGGTCATTGATTGAGGGGGAGAATGATTTCAATCAAATTAAAAAGAGTATTTTTCAAACAATTGGCATGTAAACGAGAAAGGTCAACTTTTGGTTAATCAAAAAGAACAATGTTTTACAATGTTTTATACAATTGGTTCAAGACCTTGGCTTATGTTATGTGTTCAAAAGATACTCATGCATGTTTAAACAATGGAGTTTAAAGTCTGAAAATCTTATCCTTATCAGTTGAAATGTTTTTTCAAAAGCAAGTCACAATTCTCCTCAAAAGTTTTCAAAATTAATTTAAATCAATAGAGAAAACAAATCTCAAAGGATTTGAAAATTGTGATCGGGGGAGAATTTGTGATTTAAATTGGATATAAACTGATAATTTGACTTGTGGTTTAGAATTATAACAACAAGTTCTCCTCCCTGCATGTGCCAAATGATTTCAAGTTTTTCCACGCACATGTTAAGGGGGAGCATCTATCTTAAACCAAAAAGGATTCAAACGTGATTGATTTGTCTCAAAGTGCAGGTTCCTTCTAATATGTGCAAAACTCTTTCAAAATCTCGATGCACATATTGAGGGGGAGCAGTCTTAAGAAAACCTCATCCTTCCCCAATATGCTTTATCTACTTTAATTGATTGGGAAGTGATGATGGTCATTTTAGAAAATGTTAATCAAAAGATTGGATCTTTCTTTCTCAATCTAAGATTTCAAAAGTCCTCTTGCCTCCATGTGCTAAAATAATATCTAATACTTGAAGCACATGTTAAGGGGGAGCATTTGTAGAATATTAAAACAATTAAGATACAAAATGCTTTGATTATATATCACAGGCGTCTTGATTGATTTTTCAAATGGTTTTCAATTGGTTTCAAGGAAGAAGAACAATACCAAAAGACCGACCAATTTTACTTTATTCATGGAGATATAAGGATGATAAGGTTAGGTATTAGTTCCCACGATCCGCCAGAACCGGAGGGATCTTCCCAGGGACAATCTACTAGATAGTGTAGAGTCCTTAGGAATGTTGAAAAAAGGAGAAAAATGAGAATATGGGAAGAGTGCGGACTGAGACAGAGCTAGTACAGGAATCAACCCAACAAGGTTCTAGTTATGAAGTCTCGGTAAGCACTGAAGGTGTTGAAGAATAAAAAAGAATTAGAATGTGAAAAGGGTGAAAAGAAATAGCCCTCCAATAATTCAACCTTAGGGCAGAAACCGGGGTCAATACATATGCTACTGGTGGTTACTAAGGTAACGCCGGTACTGAAGACAAGACATCATGGACCCAGTGACACACTGAACTAAGCTTCCCAAGCTACTCAAGTTCCTCTTAAAAGGACTTGTTTCATTCTCACGGGGAACCTACATTATCTATCGACTTTCTCTTAGAGATTGTTGATATTAAAGAAGGAGACCCTCTCCCTAGTCTCCAGCACAGGAAACCAAAATGCACCATTGAATCTAGAACCACGAGATCATCAATAAATCTCATTAGGATACCTCTGGATTCACTTGCGCTAATGGCTCAATCTCAACAATTTCCTATGTCAAATTACGGTTTTGTCTAGAAACTTCAGAGCTTTACTTTTCCTTAATCCTCCTCTAGCATCCAACTCGTTCCACAACAATTACCTCATAATCAAATGGTTCAATACAATAACTCAGAATTGACTGATATATTTGTGTTAGGATCGTATTGTTGGAATATTTGGTGAATCGGGAGGTCTTGGAAGATGGAAGAACACCATCTTCAAGTTAGAGAGATAAAGTATAAAGAGAATGGAGAAACTATGTGTATTTTATTATTAAAAGGTGAAGTTACGTAAATGAGACACACCCTCCTAGGAAAGTCTAGGAGGGTATTTATAGCTAGACACATACAACTATGATAAAATGACATAACAAGCCCATGTGTTTTAGCTAACAAAGATAGAAAATGTAATCCCTTCAATGTCGTTCCACTTACGAGTTAGGAGCGATTACAACAATCTTCCCCCAATCGGACGACATAAGGGATTACTTCCAACATTTACTACAAATATAGAAAACAAATAAAGAAAGGTCTTCATAAACTCTTCAAGTGCTGAGGATGATGAAAGTTTACGCTCTTTGTCTTCTTCTTGTACCTCAACTTGAGAACCGTTTTCTTCACTTGTAGGAAAATGATGTAATGTGCATAAATTGGATTAACTTCCCCCCAATTCATGCCGCATGTCTTTAGCAGCTTCTCCGTACACTCCTTTTTGGCGAAGTTTCTGAATCAGCTTCCCCCCAAACTGACAGCCGTCTTCAGCCGATACGAAACTTTGATGTAGTAAACATTTTGCTCTAACTTTTGAAATTTTCAGTACGCAGCGAAATTTGTAGAGGAGCAGTAAACCAAACAAGGTAAATCTGCCTTATTGCAGAAAATTCGTTCGGGGGTAACATGCAAGAAATCAACAAGATCTTCTCACAAATGTAGATGCTTCACACCAAACAAACTGTGAAAGACAAAATGAAACGACTTCCCCTGAATGTTGCGGTCTATCAGAATAATAATCACTTGTGAATATGCAGTTACTCGATAAAATGACCGTGTGTGAGGCATCACAACATCCTATTTAGGTAACTTCACACACGATAACTCTGTGAAAGTAAGACGATAACACCAAAGTAAGAAATTTGAACCACAGATCTTCTCATTTCTTCCCCCTAATTGAAGAAATTCATGAAGGGAAACGGGTTTTCGAAAAAAATCCAAAAACATCAAAGGAAGCAAACACCACCTATACTCTCTTCCCCCCGATGTTTTCAATGAATCAGAATCATACACCACGTATGTTGATGATGAATTGGAGACAGCAAAACCATGTATGTCCAAGTAATCGAACAATTGTGAAGTACCATAAATATCTTGTGAGAATCAATTGCTGATAAGACTTCTCTACTCGTGTATACTCTTCTCAGCTAATCATTCTGACGGCTTTATGTAGTGACTACTGATGGAGAAAACCCAATATGACGAACTTGAGACTGAAGTAAAATAACCCAAACCTGTGACTTAAACTTGCACTATTGTCAGACGAAGAACCATTTTTCTTACCACCATTGAAAAGAGGTAAACTTAAAATTTCTCGAATTGTCCACAGCTTTTTTTGACACTTGAGCACAACAACGTAACTCCTTAAAAGTGATAGTTATACGCTGTGAGCACAACAACGTAACTCCTTACATCAGGTATAACTAGACAACTCAAGTCTTTGTCATTCGTAACGGTTAAATCTCGAACAAGGATCTCGAAGAATCATGCATCTAACCAACCCTGATAACTTCAGATACTAAGTACACGCACCCGTGAAATCCCACCTCAACTTCAAATAAATAATAGTGAATTTGCGCCGTAGTCACATCTTGCGGTTACATGCCCAAAACTAGCCTTCATTAACGGTTTACATGAATGTGATAATGGTTTCCCGATCTTGACAAAAAAATGTATCCCCCGTGAAAATTGATTCGTGTTGGCGAAACGAGCCCAAAAAGTAACATTCATCAAAAGAATACCAATTGTTAATTTTATTTTAAAACAAAGAAAAACGATTGGCACAATTTTTTGATAAGGTGTTTAAAATTTGTTCAGCCGATGATATTTCGTTTAGCTCGTATATCCCTTTAGTCTAACACAGCCCAAAATATTCATACAACAACAAGCAAAGCCCATTATATCATAACCTTTGGCCCAACTTGGATATGCTAAATCAAAGCCCGACCAAAAGCCCAAAAAATCGGATATAGGAATATGTACCCAACCCTAATATCATTTTGCAGTCAAATGAAATTAGTACCCCTTTTTCATCAAACCATAATCACAAAACTAATGCCCCTATGTTTACTTCCCTCTCATCCGTCTCTCTTCAAGTCACTCACCAAACGCGTCTCGTCTCCTCATCGATCAATCAATCTAATTGTCATCAATCCGAATCAACATACCCGTTTGTAGGGTCAAGGTAGGTTCGACACTTGAAGTGAATATTGTTTATGTAGTTGTCTTAGAACGAACGAAAGAAAAAAGAAGATAGCATTCATGTTATCTATCTTTTCTTTAGATTCTGACAGTTAAACAAAGCGTTAAGCTTCAAATATTTGATCAATGATGAGATGCTTTCTCGTGTGGTGGGACTCTTGAAGTCAAAAGTGCTTTTGTACACACGAGGAGAGTAACCTAAGATCGAATGGTTTTTGTTGTATATTGTTGTTGTAGTGAGGAGTAGGAGATGGGATTAGTATATGATGTGCTATTTCATCCTGCTTTTAATATTTATAAAACTTAGATAACTTAGGTTAGACACATACTAACGGGCAGAGAACCTGATCAGATGTAGTAAAGCCTTAGGTAAATCCGAGTATCGTCCCAAGAGAGCTGTGACCTTGAAAGAACTAAGATGATTAGAAATGATATTGATAATATATTTGTATGACAAAGTTGTTATAATCCATTGATATGCTATTATTCTACTTACACACACACCAGAAATTTAGGGTAAAGAGAAAGATAAACGAAGCTTAACGAAGAATACAAACAGTGGTTGATTATCACCAGACTCCTTTGGTCGATTCGTCATGGCCTATGGTTCTTAGATTCCTCACCAAGATGAACAGGTCACCTGGGATCATTCGGAAACCTAATAGCAGTTATTAAGCACCAAATCTACTAGATCAAGACGGTGGGAACCCGACCGTTAGGAACTTACATTCCCCCTAACCTCTTAAATACCTCCACTTGATAGGTGATGATTTGGTTAGTTCGCACACGAAGAGTGGTTGTACTATGGCCAATTCCTCCCATACTTCGCTATCTATCAGACTGGGGTCAGTTGGTCATATCTCCCAGCCCTTTAGATACTACCAAGCTTATAATACTACCAAGGCTAGCGATCTATGAAAAGACTAGTAAATGTCTATAAAGAATTATACAGAATAACAATAACATAAATGCAAACTTCAATTAATGATATGAATTCATAGTATAAGTTCTAGAAAAATATAAAAAGAATTCAAACTCGAATACAATGGAAATCGTAGACGAGGACTTCGTTATTCAGTACTCCTAAACCATGCTTTATCTTCTGTGTTTTGATCTCCCCAAACCCTAGAAGGTTTGGGAAAGGAGAGATGATTAAAACTGGTGAAACCATCGAGTATTTATAGGCTTTGAACTAGTTACGGCATAACCTTATTAGGTAGTTACGTCGTAACTTCTTTTAATTGTTTGTGCTTAACCATGGTTATGGCGTAACCTTAGCCGAGGTTACACCGTAGCTTCTGTAAATCAAGTGTATTTCTTCATTACGGCGTAGCCTGAGCTGAGGGTTACGCCGTATTCTTTGTCAGTTGGGTGCTTATGAGTTGTTACGGCGTAACCTAAGCCGAGAGTTACGCCGTAGCCTTCGTAATCTTTAGTTGCGTCGTAACTTCATCACTTGGTTACGCCGTAGTTAAGAGACAATCGTATCAATAGGGCTTGAAAATGTCCAATTTCAGCTTCCTTACATTGAATAGGTCCTGAAATAAAACAATAAGGAATAAGGATGTTTTCACTAGTATTTTACTCAAAATGTGATGATACAGGGGGAAATTAACGCTTAGAAAATTAGGACTATTTGATGTTATCAAATATCCCCCAACGTAAACTCTACTTGCCCTCAAGTAGACCAATTTAGAGTGCAAAAGATACATCCAGAAGAATGCGCAGTTTTAATTTCCATGCTAGAATATTAATAAGAGCCGAACACCTCACGAAATGGGAACGAAAACACTCTCACTCTCATCCTAATCTAAGTGTTAATTTCGGGGTGATCACTCAATTGCACGGACATAGTAAGTATTCTATCATAAGCTTGGCAATTACACACAACTCCACCACTAGAGCTAAGGTTAAGACAAATTTTAGAAAGCAATGTTGGGTTGTAGTGTTTCAAAGGCTTAGGGGTGGTGTCATTACTAATGTGTCACGGCGAAGTGGACAAACTCAATGATACATGACCAAATCCATGGCCAAGACATCAAGGATTGCTTGCTGCATCACCTACACACGCTTCACGACAAAAAGGGTAAGGTAAGGCATGAGATATTTTAATGGGTGTAAAGGAAAAAGAAAACAAATAGTCTTAGCTAAAAACCGAGTTTCCATCGCCCCACCAATAATTCAAGGTTCATCTTCATATGATCAGTATATGTCATTGGAATCCATCATTATTTATCCTTGAACTATTCTTCCAACCTTCGAATGTGATCGAGAAGATTATTCTCAATGCCAATATCTTCATATAGTGCTTATAATTCTTCGAACTGTTAACACAGCTAACAATGTTTCTTTTTTTTTTTCTTTTTTTTTTTTTTTGGTTAACATAAATGCTTCCTCTCACTTGAACTTGAACATAAGCTGATAACTTGGGGGTCTTTGATGATCTTTAGTGAATTGTAGATGATGAAGTACGCCTCTCAGAACTTTATTTTGAACCTCAAACTAGGGTGAACAATGACTTCAAGGTAAAAAGGTAAGACTACACGGTAGGCTAAGGTGTAAGGGTGTAACGAAAATAAGGATTAGAAAATGAAAGGATAGGCTCAAAAAGGGTGTAACTAGGGGTATCTTGCACTAAAGGTGAGTGCAACAGAAAGGGTTAACACGGGGGTCGAAAAGCCAATGTGACTAATCGATAAACGCACACAAGTGAACACATATGGGCTATTTGGGTTTAATCCTAAAACATTTACTTTTTTCAAATCGCCTTTTCCATATGCACCAAGCTAACTTGATACACTACTCGTCTATGGTCTCGAAGTGATGTAAAAGCCAAGTTCTAAAGTTTACAATACTATCGGCACACTCAATTTATGGTAGATTTGAGTAAAAATGGGGGAAACGGAAAGGCAAAATCTCACCAATGGCAAATAAGGGTTATAGTGTGCTCGGCTTTATGTGATTCTAGATTGGTTAAAAATATGACAAATTTTTTTCAAATAAGCTAAAAATTTTGAAACCAACTAGAAAATTAGGGCAATCAAGCTAAGTAATCATACACTTCATTTCTATTCCTATCCCCCCACTTGAAGTGTACAAAGTCCCATTTGTACAAAGAAAAAGGAAAAAATAAAATAGAAATGAAAAATAATCAAGAAAGAAATAAACTCCCCTCTTGAATGCTTGCCCAAGATGTCTCACTAAAGGTTGAAGGTGGGTCATGGGGTGGCTAATACGTAACGTTTCCGGGGACTATGCCTTAACTAATGTGTTGCCTCAAAATTTTCCTACTACAGCAGGGGTTACGGCGTAACTGATCCTAAGGTTACGCCGTAACTGCATCACAGAACCAAAAACCTACACAAAATACATGGAAAATTTTGTACCCGAGGGGTACAATAATGATAGATCATACAAATATCCAAATAGTTAAGTTATTACAGACATAAGTATCAAATTGTTTTAAATTGTTTCATCAAACAGGGAAATAAATCGTCCCTGGGAAGATCATGATCCATGAAGTGGAATTGGGTGGGATCGAACGGGGTGCTTGTGGTGCTGCCAGGAGTGGGCTCGGCCTGCATGAATGCCACTCCTCCATGGACGCAAATGTCAGGGATGTCGGGCTGGTAAACATACTCCGGACCTTGCCACCTAGGGTGGCTCAAGTGCATGTTCTGAAGCATTTGGCAAGTCTGATCCGCACTCCAATTAAAGAAGTCCTGTTGGAGCTGCTGCACTTGATCCATGGTACCTGCAAAAACCCTAAACTGGTTACTAAGACCATAAAGACCCACTTTGAGGCTTTCAATCTCCTCGTTGAAATGGGTCGACATTCCCTCGACCCTCTCTTCAATGATATGTAACCTTTCCCCTACATTCACATGTGCCTTTCTTCGTCCCCTGGGCACCTGCTCCTCGACGTCCTCTTCGGCTTCACCACCAGCACCACTACCTTCCCCGACTTCCCTCTTCGGGGCTGTCCTAGCCAGCTCAATCACTCCATATATGTCCCGGGTGCAAATACCGAACTCGAATAGCTTACTATGTCCAATCAAGCTAGTCTCCCTACCACGGGATACCCGAGCCAAAGCTGCACCGGTCATAAGATCATAACTCCTAGCCAACCTCCTAATGAAATGAGCCCCCTGCAAAGGACTCCTAGATGAAAACCCCTTAGCACCAGCACCCATAAACCTCGCCAAATAGTAGGGAACATCAATGTTGTTCCCCCTTCCATGCCCTGCATAAGGTATAGATCATCCATAGTCATATTTTTATTGGCAGAGTGTCTTGCTCGAATAGAGAAATGATAACACTCAGATTGTGCATGTTTTTAGTAGCATTATGTGTACTTTTATATCTGTTATTTGGTTATATTTGCGTGATTTTAGTACTTAATCGTATCTAGAGATGTTTGTCTAGTATTTATAACCAAGTGCAGGGAAATGGAGGAAAATGTGGAAATATGCAGCTAATCGAAGATTCCCGTTTCAGTAAAGCTAAATCCCAAGTACCTTTGAAGACTTTAGTGATTGAAGAGCCAAGTTCTACAAGACAGAGTGAAGAGAGAAGATCAAGTTCTGTATCTCAGAAGATCCAACCGGATCCGGTTACACCTTCAGCCGGATCGGTTGGAATTTGGTCGGAATTAATGTTTTTGCCAAAACCGACCGATCGGTCGCAACCCGCAACCGGATCGGTCGGTGTGTTATTATTGAAGACCAGCCGGATCGGTTGGTCATATGACCGATCCGGTTGGAGAAGCTGCAGTTGTTAAATCTTCATCACTAAGCTTCCCCTTTGCATCCAAACGATTCTAGGTCCTTCTCTTGGTGTATTCTAGTCCCTTCCTCACTCCTTGGAGGCCAAGTTAAGCATTTAACACCCCTAGCCTTGGAAGTAGTATAAATAGAGGCCTTTGCAACCTCATTTCAGACACCAAAACTTGAGAGATCTTCTCTCACACCTATCTTACCACCACTACTACTCTCTCAAAGCTTAAATTCGTTCATAAAGTTCCAGGAAACTTTGGAGGTCCAAGAAGTCATCATTTGGAGGTCAAACCATCAAGAAGTCATCATGAATCCTTTGGGAATCATTACTACACCATTTGTAATCTTATTCCAAGCATTGTAAGACTTTCAATCATGTTTTCTAATGTTCAAAGTTCTGAGTTTATGTTTATGTTTGCTATGAGTGGCTAGTTTCTTTATGCACTTGCTTAAATGATGTTGATTATCATATGATTAGTTAGTGGTTGTGTTAACATGTTTTAATTCAATTTCAAGTTGATTCTAAGATCCAATTGTGCTAAAGTTTCATAGTGACATTTGTTAATCAAGTTTGGCTAATTGATAATAATCGTTGGGGTCGAAAGAACTTCGTGTTGTTCAACTAGTCATAATCATTTTGTCTATGGATGATTGTTTTTACCCATTATTCTTGATTATACAAAGGAACTAAGGTGTGGTTGTAATAGAAACGCTTTTTGATTATCAAATTGGATTGGTTGGAAACATCTAAATGGTCGTAAGATTAGTTGTTGAGAATCAATTGTAGCCTTTTGTCTATGATCGGTTACCTTTTGTATTGACCATTTCTTAAGCAATTTGATGAACAAGTGGATGTTTTTGTGTTTAAGTTTATGTATGTAGACTTATGAAACTTGAATTGATCTTGAATTGATTGGTTAAACTTAATGCTTGTTTTTTATAAACTAAACTCTTGATCAAAGTTTAACTTGTAAGAACAATAGATTAGTACACCAACTAATTATCATAACCAACATGTTAAGAGGTTAACACAATCACATTAATCTATGATATGAAACTAGTTTAAGCAAGTGTAGTTTTTAATCATCTGAATTTCATTATATCTATTTGTTTTGTTATATGTTTTGGATAGACTCCGTTAATTCAAACTTGTGTTTAGATTCACTCAAATCCCTGCGAACGATCCCGACTTACCTTCATAATCTTGCTATAACGGACGAGTATACTTGCTCGTATGTGTTATTGGTAATATTGGTAATTCACCTTTTATAAATTTAAAACTTGCACCAACCGGGCACATCAAGTTTTTGGCGCCGCTGCCGGGGATTTGATTGTGTTTCAACAAGTTTTTGAATTTCCCAAAGTCGATTCAACCAAAAAAAAAAAAAAAAAAAAAAAAAAAATTTCACAGAAACCTTAACCGGATTCGGTTGCCCCTCAACCGAATCGGTTACAATTTTTACCCATAACTCAGCTGGACTAACCGATCGGTCGCATCCCGCAACCGATCCGGTTACCTAATCTGTCTCTGGAACACTGTTTTCGTTGTTTGTCCGTGTGTTTAGATATTGCCTGGATTCTCTAGGACATTGTATGAACACTCGAGCAGCGGGAATAGAACCAATTACACCTCTTACCAACCCCGAACGATTGATTCGAAGAAGAAGAGAACACTTTTCATACCATTGGAAAATCGTGTACCAAGAGTACCAAACCCACCATTTGATAACCTCATTGAAGCCAAAGTTGTTTACAACCCTTTCACCAATTTACCTTTTCCTATGGCGGACGATCAACCCATGTGGGGAACCAACCGAACCGTAGCACCAACTCCCGAAAGTGCTATTGTTGCTATTAACCTTGGTGACAACTTCACCGTGAAGGGACATCACCTTTCTATGATCAAAGACCGAAAATTCGATGGCCGTGCGCGGGCCGATCCGCATAAGCACATTGCCGAATTCATCGAAATTTGCGGAATGTTTCGTTATGGCGACACCGATGTCAATGCCATAAAACTCAAACTTTTCCCATCATCACTCGCCGGAGATGCTAAAGTATGGTACAATGAATTAACCCCGGGAATCATCAATACTTGGGAGGAGATGAGGCAAGCTTTTGTGAGCCGATTCTTTCCACCTGCCATGTTTGATCGATTAATGAGAGAAATTCGTGCTTTCAACCAAAACCCAAACGAATCACTTGTCGAAGCTTGGCTTCGAATGAAAGATTTGCTTCGTAGTTGTCATGGACATGGATTATCAAAAGGAACCATTATCCAAATCTTTTACCATGGACTAGATGAAATCTCTCAAGGCATCCTTGATGCTGGAGGAATTTTTCTCTATAAGACTCCCAACGATGCACATCAATTGCTCGAAGATCGAGTACTTCTCAAACTTGATTGGTCCAAAGATTCCAAAACCAAACCTCTCCGAAAAACCGTTGCTTTTGTCGAAAACACCGATACCTCAAAACTCATGGAGAAGATGGAAGCGTTAACCTCAAAAATCGACTCGCAGTACAAAGATATCAAAGATGAAATGAAGGAAATGCGAGACAGATGCAACAATTGTGGAGGAAATCATCCATCGTCCGAGTGCGACGATAAACCTATGGGTGGACCGAAGGAAGGAGAAGCTAGTTATGATCAAGGAGGATATCGTAGTAATTATTACGGTCGAAATTCTGGAAATTGGCAAGATCGCCGACCAAGGGATGACAACCGTGATTCTCAACCACGAACTGACGATCCACCACCACAAAATCCCGACAAAAAGATGGAAGAAACCGAATTCGAGAAAACCATGAGAGAATTCGTGGCTGCTCAAAAATCTGCAAATGATTTTATCAAAAATCAATTTTTCAATCTCAAAGCCAAAGTTGAGCAAGGACAGAAAAATCATCAAGCATCTATCCAAGATCTTGAAAACAAGTTTGGCAGATTTTCTGACCAACATTCCTCTAGACCATCTGGTTCATTGCCAAGTAATACCCAATCCAACCCAAAACCATCAAATGATAAGACGTACCATCCACCACAAACGAGACGCGAGTATGTCAACGCTATCTTCACAAGTAGTAATTTCTCGAACGATTCCAATCCGAATATCGTTGTTTCCGCCGGTGGAAGCAACATCAATACCGATCATGCCTCATTGATCGAGAAATTGGAAGCTCTCTCAACAAACATCGCTACCCAATTCATAAGCATACGGAGGGAGATGATGGAACTGCGAAATAATCACCACGCTTCAAACCATGATGCAGAGGATGACACGCCGATGTGTGATCCCATGGAAGCGAACCACGCCCAACATGAAGGATATCACCAAGGATATCACAACCAAAATTCCAGAAATTCGTACTCCTTTCCATACCACAACCCAACCCAAAACTATTCTCGATGTCAGCCACATCCATCACAACATTTCTATGCACCTAAAACCTCACCGGAGGAGATGATGAGAGAATGGATGGCCAATCAAACAAAAGACAATGAGAATATGACGAACCTGTTGGTTGAATTTGAACATAAAGTCGATCAAGGAAGAAGGAACCAACAAGCGATAAGCCAAGACTTGGAGAGGAGGATAGAAAGATTAACTAAGGAACAAAAAGTCCATCATGCTGAATCTCTTCCTTACACCACAGATTCCAACTCGAGACATGAATTTGTCTACAAACCACCCTCAATTCAATACGAGAACGATAAGGGTGAGGATAAATTTATCGAAGAGGACGAGACCGAGCACATTCCAACCACGCCAAATCTGAACCAAATCATGTCTAACTCACCAACCGTGTTACCTTTTCTTGAGGATTGCACCATGCATATCCCAATGACGCAATTAAAAGGTCCTGAACACAATCATGTTGATGATGAGAAGTTCAACAAAATCAGTGACAACTGGAATGGAGAACTGGAAAGAAAGATAGACAAATGGTCTGAACCACAAAATCCAGTTTCTTTAAATCAAAACGGTAGGACTAAGCCACCTCCTTTAACTCACCTTGAGAATGTGGATGCAATATTCACTGGGACTGGAAAGTCCGATGATCCTTCGAAAAATCATAAACATCCGCCACCTGTCCTCATTTCAAATGAAATCGACCAAATGTTCGAGATAACAATGAGGGACTTTCACTTGGTCAAACCAAAAGAATCAAATGTATTCCCATCCATTATGGAGTACAAACCAAAGATTCCATACCCTCAACGTTTAAGAGCTGAAATTCCCCATTTGAACCGTATGGTCAAAGTATCCTAATCCGGGGAAGATTCGAGTCAGGCTGATGACTCGGTAATAAAACAAGCGCTTCTCGGGAGGCAACCCGTGTGTTTTGATTTTCTATGGTCACTCCCCAAAGTTTAAACCTTCGGTTGAACTTAAGTGTGGGGGGGTGCCACCTTTTAATAAAACCTTTTGTTTGTTTATAAGATTGTGTGCAGGTGATGATTTCTCAAGTGGACGCCAGGAATAAAGAAAGAATTTTAAGCTGATAAACTCATTGACATATCTGGTTTCATCTCTATTTTCCCTATTTCTATACTTTGAAGTTCGTTTTTCATTGAGGACAATGTCTAACTTAAGTGTGGGGGGATGAATAGGAAAAATTAGAGTTTTCATGCTTAAATTTAAAATTTTGTTTGCCCTTGTGATCTAGTTGTTTTCACACTTTTAGGATTATCTATTAGAATAACTGGATCATTCCACTGGTAAAATTGGTAATATTTGAAATTTCGAGATGTGTTCCGATTACTATTGCAATCCATTCTGGGATCGATAAACATTTGCTAGCACATATTATACCTTTTCCACTAAATTGTGAGGATTTGAGCCTATTTCTTATTAGCATACATCTTTTATGCTTGGATCTTTTGCTATGAGTGTGCCGGTGATTTTATTTATTCTAGAACTTGTGCTTGTAAATCATTACCAGACCGCAGTGACATTGCATTCGTGCGATATAAGTGAATTCGTGTGATAAAGAGGCACCTTAGGATTTAACCCAAATGGCCTTCCATTTTACATCTAATGATTTATTTGCTAGCCACATTGGTTAGTTAACCACCCACATGGACCCATTTGTAGTGCTCATTTTTAGCACTAGATACCCCTAGTTACACCTTCCGAGCCTTCCCTTTCATTTTTGCTTCACCCAGAAAATACAAAAAGATTTTACACTTTAAACCTTTGCCTATCCCATATCAATGTCTAAACGGTTGGTTGCTAGTTACCTGGAAAGTAAAGATTGGTCAAATGGTTATGAGTACCACATCCTATGTGATTGATTGAGCCACGCGTTATGTTATGTTATGTTAAAAAAAAAAAATTGTGTTGAAAGTATGGAAATAATAGCCAATGAGCTATGATCGTAGAACAATTGTCATGGCAAAGCAAAAAGCTGTGGAAAGTGGAAAAGAAGAAATTGAAGCTATAATCGTTTATTTGGTTCGTGAAATGTTTGGTAGCTAGCAACATGGGTATTAGACTTGACTTCATTTTTATTTTAACACCAATTTCATTAACATTCCCATGCCTTATCCATAACCTTAACCCGAAGCCTATCATTATAACCCAAATAAAAGTCCTCTTTAGATGTTTTTACTTGGTGCTCACGCCACATCGGTGGAGTTTTGTTTCTTGTACAAGCTTATGGTAATAATCTAATCATGACTGAGCAATGAGTGTGATTTATCTTGTTACTCCACTAAAAATGAGTGATTGAGTGAATTATATTTCGTTCCTTTTCCGTGAGGTGTTCTGAAATGTTCATCATGCAAGAAAATCATTGGATATTGTCAAACATCTTGATGTTTCGCCTTTATAAGCGTAATTGATGAATCTTCTCTCGTATTTATACTTGGTTGATTTGCATCACATTTTTCATGATCACGATCTGGTACCAGTGGATGTTTTTCCTAGATTTGCTTCAGGGCAAGCAAAGTTTAAGTGTGGGGGAATTTGATAACACTCAGATTGTGCATGTTTTTAGTAGCATTATGTGTACTTTTATATCTGTTATTTGGTTATATTTGCGTGATTTTAGTACTTAATCGTATCTAGAGATGTTTGTCTAGTATTTATAACCAAGTGCAGGGAAATGGAGGAAAATGTGGAAATATGCAGGTAATCGAAGATTCCCGTTTCAGTAAAGCTAAATCCCAAGTACCTTTGAAGACTTTAGTGATTGAAGAGCCAAGTTCTACAAGACAGAGTGAAGAGAGAAGATCAAGTTCTGTATCTCAGAAGATCCAACCGGATCCGGTTACACCTTCAGCCGGATCGGTTGGAATTTGGTCGGAATTAATGTTTTTGCCAAAACCGACCGATCGGTCGCAACCCGCAACCGGATCGGTCGGTGTGTTATTATTGAAGACCAGCCGGATCGGTTGGTCATATGACCGATCCGGTTGGAGAAGCTGCAGTTGTCAAATCTTCATCACTAATCTTCCCCTTTGCATCCAAACGATTCTAGGTCCTTCTCTTGGTGTATTCTAGTCCCTTCCTCACTCCTTGGAGGCCAAGTTAAGCATTTAACACCCCTAGCCTTGGAATTAGTATAAATAGAGGCCTTTGCAACCTCATTTCAGACACCAAAACTTGAGAGATCTTCTCTCACACCTATCTTACCACCACTACTACTCTCTCAAAGCTTAAATTCGTTCATAAAGTTCCAGGAAACTTTGGAGGTCCAAGAAGTCATCATTTGGAGGTCAAACCATCAAGAAGTCATCCTGAATCCTTTGGGAATCATTACTACACCATTTGTAATCTTATTCCAAGCATTGTAAGACTTTCAATCATGTTTTCTAATGTTCAAAGTTCTGAGTTTATGTTTATGTTTGCTATGAGTGGCTAGTTTCTTTATGCACTTGCTTAAATGATGTTGATTATCATATGATTAGTTAGTGGTTGTGTTAACATGTTTTAATTCAATTTCAAGTTGATTCTAAGATCCAATTGTGCTAAAGTTTCATAGTGACATTTGTTAATCAAGTTTGGCTAATTGATAATAATCGTTGGGGTCGAAAGAACTTCGTGTTGTTCAACTAGTCATAATCATTTTGTCTATGGATGATTGTTTTTACCCATTATTCTTGATTATACAAAGGAACTAAGGTGTGGTTGTAATAGAAACGCTTTTTGATTATCAAATTGGATTGGTTGGAAACATCTAAATGGTCGTAAGATTAGTTGTTGAGAATCAATTGTAGCCTTTTGTCTATGATCGGTTACCTTTTGTATTGACCATTTCTTAAGCAATTTGATGAACAAGTGGATGTTTTTGTGTTTAAGTTTATGTATGTAGACTTATGAAACTTGAATTGATCTTGAATTGATTGGTTAAACTTAATGCTTGTTTTTTATAAACTAAACTCTTGATCAAAGTTTAACTTGTAAGAACAATAGATTAGTACACCAACTAATTATCATAACCAACATGTTAAGAGGTTAACACAATCACATTAATCTATGATATGAAACTAGTTTAAGCAAGTGTAGTTTTTAATCATCTGAATTTCATTATATCTATTTGTTTTGTTATATGTTTTGGATAGACTCCGTTAATTCAAACTTGTGTTTAGATTCACTCAAATCCCTGCGAACGATCCCGACTTACCTTCATAATCTTGCTATAACGGACGAGTATACTTGCTCGTATGTGTTATTGGTAATATTGGTAATTCACCTTTTATAAATTTAAAACTTGCACCAACCGGGCACATCAAGCAAGCAAGTAGGCGATGCACCAGTCGACGAATGGGGTTCTTCACCATTACGTAGGATGGTGGCTGCTTTGAATCATAACTATCCATGACAGCAATCTGGTTGAAATAGGCTGCAATGTCTTGAGTTTCATCCCTTCTTCTCCAACAAGTGTTATAGAACCGACAAAAAGCTTCTGATTCCATTTCCTCTTCAGTGTACAAACCCATCCTCACAGTAAATTTCCTAAGAGTCAAACTTCTTATCTCGCCTCCAAGTTGGAATAACATCGACTCCTCGTCGTCATCCACAATATCAGTACGAAACTCCACACTAGCTAGGAATTCCCGAACGTATTCCGGAATGACCGGCTCCGTGATCCTAAAAAGCCTCAACCATGCACTGCATGTGAACTCCCCTGCATTACACGTGAACTTAATTTTGCAAAACTTCCTCAATTTCCTACCAGCTTTCCCGTTTGCCAAACTATCAAATGCATCCAAATCAAGTGCTTCAGGTTGACTAATATCCTTCCTCCTTAATTTCTCAAACTCATTAAGACACAACTGCCTAATTCCAACGTCATTGTATGCCAGAAACCTAAACCATTGACCGGGGTTGTTTGCACCTGAAAATAAAACAAATAATAGTAAGTGCAGAGCTTACTGATGTTAAGCTACGTCGTAACCATTATAAGAGTTACGCCGTAATTAGATAATTTCAGAGGTTACGGCGTAGCTTAACGAAATTGTAACGTCGTAATCACAGATTTCAATGGTTTCGACGTAACTTACCCCCCAGTTACGCCGTAACTATCCCCAGAAACTCAGCACCTCAGTTGGTCCAATTAAGCAATAGATTACGCTGGAACTATCAATTTTTTTCAAGTGGTAAAAAGTTTTGATAAAATTGTAACCTATTAGTGCTGAGGGAACGCGCCTAACCTACTAGGTTTGTGTTTGACCCTAAACCCAATTTAAATAAAGTCAAAACACCAAAATCGACCCATAGTGATAGGACATGAATCAAAATAACATGGGGAGATCATCATAATCACCAATTAATCAAACCAATAGCAATAATATACTCAAATAGGCAAGATCCCTAAAATATGAAAATATAAACCCTAATTGAAATAATCGACATAAACAAATCAAAAGGAGTAGTGATAGATCTTACCAGCCATGGTGAATGATGAGATGAAGAGATCTTAATGGAAAAACTTTTTGGGAGAAAAATTTACTCTTTTGGTAGGCAGTGAAAGTTTTTATGTAAAACCTAGTTTTTAATCCGTATAAGGTTTTATACCGCCAGGGGGTTACGGCATAATTCCATAAATAGTTATGGCGTAACTAATATTTTCAGAATATTAAATGTTTGTGAAGGGGTTAAGTCATAATCCTAATAGGTATCACGCCATAATTAAATTTTTTATTTTAATTAATGATTTAATTTTTATAAACCTGATTGTATAGTGGTTACGTCGTTATTCTAAAAAGAAGTTACGTCGTAACTAAATAGTCAAAAGATTTTATATATAATAATTTTTAATTATTTGTAATATTGTTGGGATATGAAAGTGCTGAAGATATGAAAGTACTGTAAACTTCAAAGTACTGGAAGAAGTCAAAGAGTCAAAGTACTGCTAAAGACAAAGTCAAAGTACTGCACTACGAAGTCAAAGTACTGCAAGAACAAAGAACTGTTATATTCGTTTATGGAAAGTATTGTATTCCATGTTTAGATTACTTGTCGTACAAGAATACAAATTGTAAACCGACTAGGATATCCTTAAGCCTATAAAAGGACTCCTAGATTGGCATTAGAGATACGATTTAGAGAACGAAGTTTATGAGTTTTAGAGTTTACGAATTCACAAGTTATTTAGTGTTTTAGAGAGAAGTTCGATAATGTTAGAGTTGTTTAGAGTATCTACATAATAAGCAGATTTAGAGTTTATAATAAAAGTTATTCTTCTTAGCTTTGTTAAGTAAATTCCGCGTACTTGATAAAGATTGCTCAGTGTTTCTTTGTTAATAACTTAGGATTTATCCGAGGTTATTAAACCTTAACAAGCTAGTTAAGTTAGTTTGATTAAAGTATATCGATCCAACAAGTGGTATCAGAGCTTGTGTGGAAACTTTGACTAGGAAGAAATCCTACTTCAACAATATTCAAGATGTCGACTGAAGCTGTTCCACCACCCTCAATCACCTCACTCAGAATTCCAATAATCAAGAAGGGAGAATATGATCTCTGGTGCATGAAGATAAGGCAGTATATTTCCATTACAAACCATGCTCTATGGAATGTAATTGTGAATGGGAATGAAGTAGTTACATAACCCATTCATGTTCCTGGACAACCAATAGCACCAAAGGCAGTCTTACCAGCAGCAACCCTAAGGAATCAAGAAAAGGCACTAAACATTCTCTTATCTGCCATTCCAGATGGTCATCTTCTCAAATTTCATGATGCTAAAGATGCTAAGCAGCTCTGGGCTGCTCTCAAGACCAGATTTGGAGGGAATGAAGCCTCTAAGAAGATGCACAGAAATTTGCTGAAGCAACAATTTGAAACTTTCACAGTTGGTGAAAGAGAGAATCTTGATGCTGCATATGATAGGTTCAAAATCTCCTCAACATGTTGGAGTTATACAAGGCAGAATTGTCAGTTGAGGATGCTAATTTGAAGTTTCTAAGGAGTTTGCCGTCTACATGTCATGTGATTGCTACTATGATCAGAGGACAACAAGGATTGGATGTCATGGACTTTGATGATCTCTATCATCAACTGAAGGTGTATGAACATGAGATGAGTGGTCAACCAAATTCCAAATCTCACAGTATTGCTTTTCTATCATCTGAAAAGAAGAGCAGTACTTCCAAAAGTACTGCTTCTTCTCAAAGTACTGTTTCTCAAAGTACTGCTGTTTACAATCCCCCTTCATATGCTCAGCAGGCCCCACCATCTACTACTTTGCACTCAGATGAAGTTGTGTGCTCCTTCTTTGCACAACAAGCAAGTTTACCTGTCACTTATGAAGAGGATCTAGCACAGATTGAAGAAGATGCACTTGAAGAAATTGATATCAGGTGGCAAGTTGCTATGATCACTGCAAGGATCAAAAAGTATATGAAGAAGACCGGCAAAAGCATTGATTTCAAACCAAAACAAGGAATAACTTTTGACAAATCACAAATTGAATGCTTCAATTGTCAAAAGACTGGTCACTTTGCAAGGGAGTGCAGGTTTGCTAAGTATCAAGCAAACAGAACATCTGAGAAGCCAAAACTTGAGCTTAAAGAAATTCCAATTACTGAAACTAAGGCCTTGGTTGCTCAAGAGAAGTTATCAGAAGTTGACTGGAGTGAAGAGTTTGATGATGAACCAGTGACTTACTGTATGGTAGCAGTGGAAGATGCAGTTGAAGACACAGTGGAAGCATTGGACTGGAGCACTGCTTTTGATGAAGAATCTGAACATGCTGCTTTGGAATCTGATGATGGCTTTGGAAGATTTGATTGGAGCAAAGAAAGTGAAGATGATCATGTTCTTCTTGCTATGGTGGCTACTTCACCAACTCAGTCTCCTATCTCTGAGGTATGCTCAAACTGTTATGAGTTTTATCTAAAATTACTCAAACTGTTATGAGTTTTATCTAAAATTACTTCACCAACTCAGTCTCCTATCTCTGAGGTATGCTCAAACTGTTATGAGTTAGGGCTAGGTCTGAGGTAGCAGGTTATCAAATCACTTTAGAGTCTATGGAAGCCAAAATATTAACTCATGAAAATAATGAAATGGCTTGGGCTGAAAAATATGAACAATAGGATTACCAGTTAAAACTTAGTGAATGGAAACTAAACTGTAAAATTGCTGAAATTGAGAAATTGACTAAGGAAAGAGATGAATTGTTAGCTAAGTTTGCTGCTTGGGGAGAGTCTGGCTTGTCCCATGTTGCTTATGTTGAAAAATAGAGAAGGGCTTACATTAGAACAGGCTTACGATTTGGAATGGACTTTAGTAACATAGATGAAAACCAACCTAGTGATCAGGATGATGGTGATTTTGAGGACATAACCTCTAGTGATGATGAACTCATTAACTATGTAGATACATCTAGTAATGAGGGCTCAATAAGTGAACCACGTCCTGAGTATAAGAAAGATAATGGTTATCATGCTGTTCCTCATCCCATTAGTCATCAACCCTCTAGGCCTGATGTTTCTCGTTTTGGAGTAGACAGTCTAGAGTTTAGGAAGAAGCTTGTTGCTCAATCTAGGTCTGAAAAACCCAAAGAAGCTGTTGTAAATAATGTTCAAAATCCAGCAGTACCTTCAAAACAAAGTACTGCTCAACAAGCAGTACCTTCTGCAAAACCTTTTCAAAACAGTCCTGCTAAACCTTTTGGGGATAACTTTGGTCAAAACAGGTTTTATCATTCACCAAGAAGGCAAAATAATTTTGGGCATAGACATAGAAGAAATCACTTTGGACATATGGGTCAAAAACTGTGTTTTGTGTGTTATAGTCCTAATCACTTAATCAAAGATTGTGATCGACACTCAGAATACCTTAGCAAATTTCCAAAGAACAGATCTGCCAACAACACACCTAGAGAGCACAAACCAGTTTGGAATAATTCAAATAGGGTTAATCACAGAAACTTCACACCAGATCATAGATACCCACATCAGAGAAGACCTTTTTCAAAATCTTCAGTATCTCACAGTACTTTCCAAAGTACTGCTCAGCCAAAACAAGGTACTGATCATACTATTTGGAATAGGAATCCTAGGAGATCTCACTATCAACCTAGAAGGTATTACAGTACACATAGGGGATCTAGATCACAGGAACCACGTGTTAAACCAGAATGGGTTAAGAGGGAAGGTACTGCTGAGGGACACACAGTACTTTCAACAAAAAGTGAATCTGATGTTTTTGTGATACAAGAAAATGCTAATAATCTGGTGAAAGAGATTTATGTTGAAAAACCAGAAAGTTTTGAAAATCCACATGTTAAAGATCAAAAGATAATTTTGGATCATCATTTGAAAGATAATGGGAATTACATACTCAAAGAATTTGAGTTTGTAACTCCACAAGGGGAACACAAGTCAGTAATGGCTTGGGTTCCTAAAAATCACTAACTCTTTTCTTTGTGTGCAGGGCAACCCAGAAGAGGAGCTTAAAGATCATCTAATTGTGGATAGTGGTTGCTCTGGAAATATGACAGGAGACAAAGAGATTCTGTCTGATTTTAGAAATATTAGTGGAGGAAGAGTTGCATTTGGGAATGATCCCAATGGAGGAAAGATTACTGGAAAAGGAACTATCAAAGCAGGGCTTATTGACTTTGAGAATGTTAGATATGTGAAGGAGCTTAAATTCAACTTGCTCTCAGTCTCTCAAATTTGTGATAAAAAGCATCCTGTGTTATTCACTGACACATAATGTCTCATCCTTTCCTCTGACTTTAAACCCGTTGATGATGACTTAGTAGTACTTAGAGTACCAAGGACAAATGATGTGTATAGTTTAGATATGAAGAGTCTACATTCCTATGGAAGAGCCACATGTTTGGTGGCTAAAGCAACATCTGAAGAGGCACATCAATGGCATAGAAGAATGGGCCATGTTAATTTCAAGAATATCAACAAACTGGTCAAAGGCAATCTAGTTAGAGGTTTACCTTCAAAGACTTACAAGAATGATCACTCATGCTTGGCATGCAAGAAGGGTAAACAACACAAAGCTTCCTGCAAGAAGCTTGAGGAAAGAACTATTATAGAACCATTGGAGCTGTTACATATGGATTTATTTGGACCTGTCTCTATGGCAAGTTTAAATAAGAAAAAATACTGTTTGGTTGTTACAGATGACTGCAGTAGATTCAGTTGGGTTTTCTTTTTGGGTTTTAAGGATGATACTTTTGATGCTATTCAGACTCTCATAATAGCTCTTGAAAATCAATTGAGACTCAAGGTTAGAGGTATTAGATGTGATAATGGGACTGAGTTCAAGAACAAGCCTATGGATGACTTTTGTGCAAATAAAGGAATCAAGAGGGAGTTTAGTATTGCTAGAACACCACAACAAAATGGTGTTGCAGAGAGGAAGAATAGGACTTTGATTGAAGCAGCAAGGACAATGCTAGCAGATTCCCATCTCCCTATTCAGTTTTGGGCAGAAGCTGTAAGTACTGCATGCTACGTACTTAACAGAGTCTCTGTCACCAAACCACAGATGAAGACACCCTATGAATTGCTGATGGGCAATAAACCCAACATTCGTTTTATGAAGCCTTTTGGATGTCCTATTACTATTTTAAACACCATTGGTAATCTGGGGAAGTTTGATGGCAAGTCTGAAGAAGGTTACCTATTGGGTTATTGCACTAACAGTAAAGGCTTTCGAGTATACAACAGAGTTACTAAGAAGATTCAAGATTGTCTTCATGTTGAGTTTTTAGAAGATCAAGACAATGAGAAAGGTAAAGGTCCTGATTGGATGTTTGATCTTGAGGTTTTATCTCCTTCAATGAATTATGTTCCTGTTAGAGAAGAAAATCAACCTATGCACAATGGAGAAGATTTACAATATTTTGTTCATGGAGTTCATATTAGACCTGATGATTTTCTTGATGAAGATCCTGTAAGTCCAAAACAAAGTACTGATATTCCCAAGCAAAGTACTGATTCTCCAAAACAAAGTACAGTTGCACCACAATCCTCATTATCTGTTGAGGAACAATCTATTCAAGAGGAACTTAATCAGATGCTTCTTCAAGATGTATTAGCACATTCTTACACTGATGAACAAAGGAGAGCTTATGAAGAGGCAAAGAAGAAGAACAAGACTGCAGAGTACTCTCACAGTACTTCTGACAGTACTTTCAACCAAAGTACTGCTGCACCTGTTGACAGTACTTTAGATGATTTGGATGATCCTACCATGCCTGGATTAGAAGAAACTGATGATGAGCTTGAAGATGAAGGTATTTTCTCAGATTCCAATGAAGGTGCTGATTATACTAACTTGGATGATGCATATGGAGTTCCATAGTCTCTAATCTTACGGATTCATAAGAATCATCCAACTGATCAAATCATTGGTCCATCTACTTCTGGAGTTATGACAAGACACAAAGCTAAGAGTTTCACAAAACCTCACAATGCTTTACTTAGCTTTGTGTATAAACAAAACAGGCTGAATCATAAGGACCATCAAACCTGCTTATTTACTTGTTTCATCTCTCAAGAGGAACCCAAGAATATTGCTCACGCTTTGACTAAAGAAAGTTGGGTTGAAGCTATGCAGGAAGAACTTCTTCAATTTAAACTTCAAGAAGTTTGGATTTTATGTGATCTTCCAGATGGGAAGAGAGTTATTGGCACCAGATGGGTCTTCAGAGTGAAAAGAGATGAAAGAGGCAATGTTATCAAAAACAAGGCAAGGTTAGTAGCTCAAGGCTATAGACAAGAAGAAGGAGTAGATTATGATGAAGTATTTGCTCCTGTAGACAGGATTGAGGCTATTAGAATATTTCTTGCTTTTGCTTCATACATGGGTTTTCAGGTTTACCAAATGGATGTCAAGAGTGCCTTTCTCTATGGTACTATTACAGAAGAGGTGTATGTGAAACAACCTCCTGGTTTTGAAGATCCTAAACACCCAAACAAAGTCTACAAGGTGGTCAAGGCTCTTTATAGCCTCCATCAGGCACCTAGAGCTTGGTATGAGAGGCTCTCTACATTCTTATTGCAACATGGATACAGAAGGGGAGCTATAGACAAGACTTTGTTTATCAAGAGAGACAAGAAGGATATCATGTTAGTTCAAGTTTATGTTGATGATATCATCTTTGGGGCTACCAAACAGTCCATGGTTAAGGAGTTTGAGCAGCTGATGCAGAAGGAATTTCAAATGAGTTCAATGGGAGAATTAACTTTCTTTTTGGGACTTCAGGTTAAGCAGTCAAAGGAAGGAATTTTTATCAGTCAAGAAAAGTATGTTACAGACATACTTAAGAAGTTTAATTTTGATGATATGAAGGCTGTTACTACACCTATTAAATCTATCAATTCATTGGGGAAAGATGAAGATGGACAGCCTGTTGAAGTCAAGTTATACAGATCAATGATTGGCTCTCTTATGTATCTTACTGCATCAAGGCCTGATATCATGTTTGCCGTTTTTTATGTGCAAGATATCAAGTCTCACCAAAGATCTCTCACATGAATGCAGTAAAGAGAATCTTCTGTTATTTAAAACAACAACCTAAGTTGGGGTTGTGGTATCCAAAAGAGTCACCTTTTCACTTAGAAGCTTTTTCAGATAGTGATTATGCAGGTGATAATTATGATAGAAGATCAACAACTGGTGGATGCCAATATCTTGGAAGAAGGTTAGTCTCCTGGCAATGCAAGAAGTAGACAATTGCAGCAACATCATCTACTGAAGCTGAATATGTAGCTGCTGCAATCTGTTGTGGACAAGTTTTGTGGATCCAGAATCAACTCTTGGACTATGGGTTTAATTTCAAAAATACTCCTATCAATATTGATAATGAGAGTACCATTTGTATTGTGAAGAATCCTGTTTATCATTCCAAGACCAAGCACATTCAGATTAGGCATCACTTTATCAGAGATTGTTATGAGCACAGGCTCATTAATGTTGTTAAGGTTCACACAGATGACAATGTAGCTGATTTACTCACCAAAGGCTTTGATGTTCCAAGATTCAATCACTTGGTGGTGAGTATTGGTATGATTAACTACTAAGCTATATTTGAGGGGAGGACTATAAGGTGTTAGTATAGTCCTATGTATTGCTTGAGGGGAGGATAATTATATATACTTAGTTTCTATGGAGGAATTTGGCAAAGTACTGTTTTTCCTGAAAGTACTGCTTGGAAAGTACTGCTTTGGGAGAGTACTGCATACGTGGAAAGTACTGTTTGTCGTTTTAAAGTACTGTTCCAACGGTTATATTGAGGGGCAATTAATGCTAACGGTTGTTTTATTTTGGGCAGTGATTTTTCAAATCTCACCTGTAAATAACTACTTTCCGATTTTCCCTCTTATATTCATCCATTAGCATCGTTTCCATAATTCTCTCATTCTTATTCGATTTTAACTCTTATTGTGCTTTCATAATCACCAATGGCGAATCGACCTACAGTTTCAAAGCACAATATGGTAGCAAATTTAGACAAGACTGAAGATAATGAGGCGTTTCATGATATTATCGATTATCTAACTGGGTCGCCAATCAGTTATGCTCTTTTAGTCGAGCCGGATATTATTGCACCATGGATTCAAGAATTCTGGGATAATGCAAGAGATAATATGGAAGAAGATGAATACTATATTAGATCCACAGTTGCTGGAAGAACTGTGAAGATTACTGAAGCTTCTATTCGAGAAGATTTGTTGTTTAATGATGCAGACGGGGCTATTCATTTTGCCAAGGAATTGATTTGGGAAACTTTTGGGCATCTTGGTTATGAAGGTTCTTTAACGAAACAAACATTCAGAAAGCAGTTGTTTTGTCCTCAATGGAAGTTTTTAATACATGTGTTGTTACATTGTATTAGTGCTAAAAGTACTTCTTGGGAGCAATTTGGGTCGAATATTGCATCTGCTATGGTGGGATTAGCTACAGATCGTGTTTTTAATTTTTCAAGGCTAATTCTTGATGGCATGCTTTCTCACATCAATCATGGATCAAAATGGTTAATGTATCCCAGATTTGTACAAGTTTTTCTGAACAAACAACTTGATGATGTTCCTAAGCCTACAGATTTATTACCTGCTATTGTTCAAAAATCAAAGATTTTTACTTTTATGGCTCGAAGAAGTGATTTATTTAGAGGTCCAGATACACCATTAACTACTTCTGTAGTTGATATTATCCCTCCGGGGCCAGAACTTCTTGTTTCAGAAGGTGAATCTATCAAATTGGATCAACCGTTGACAAGTAATCCTAATGTGGGCGGATTTGGTCAGGGAGATGCAGAAATAGTACTTCAAGATCCATTACGTGTACAAGGTCTTTTGTTCTTCTTCGTGATGGAAGTTGTTCAGGCTGTTAGAGCAGATGATGAAGATGATGCAGCTAGTGCAAGTACTGCATCTGAAGGAACTGCAACTGCAGGTACTGCATCTGAAGGTACTGCATCTGCAAGTAATGCTTCTCATGAAGGTACTGCTTCTCATGAAGGTACTGCATCTCTACAGGGTACTGTTTCTCCAAGCCCTGAGGTTCAAGAAGAAGTTGTAAGATCACCTTCTCCAACTCCATCACAATCTGTTCATGTTTCTCAATCAGAGGAACATTCACATATTCAAGGTGAAGATCCATATCCTATACCTCGTGAAGGTTTATCTTTGGATAATTATGCTTTGACAAGGGAGATAGTTAAGTTGGAAAAGACTACTAAGGTTCAAGCTAAGCAGATAAAGAAATTGAAGTTAAAATTTAGAAGGCTAAAAACTTTTGTCTGGCCTTTGATTAAAGAATTTCGTATCTGGGTCAAATCAAAGAAGAAAGCACAAAGGCAGTCTAAGACACGTAAACACCCAAAGGTTCATAAACCATCTTCTGTCAACTTGGGGAGGAATTTAGAAGAACAGAAATTGAAAGAAGATATGGTTAAAGAGAATGAACCTGAAATTTCTAAAAAGTCTGAAGAAAAGATCATTCAAGATACTGATGAGCAAGTTCAAGTTCAAAGTACTGCTGATGATCAAGGTATTGATCAACAAAGTACTGGTTTTCAAAGTACTGGTTTTCATGATACTTTCAGACAAGAGGTAATAACTCCAAGAGTGTTAGATTTTGATGAGGAAGCTGGTCCTACAACAACTGTACATGAAGAAGTTGTTGGTCCCTCAACTGTTTTCCAAGAGGAGGAAGCTATTCTCAAACCTATTCATTCTGCAAGTGATGATGAGTTCATTGCTACAATATTAGGAGATTTATCACAACCAAGAGGAGGAGTTACTATTCGAGAAGTACAAGAAGAATATCAACAAAGAACTTCTCAACCTGCAATTGATCATAAGGATAAAGGAAAGGGTGTTCTGGTTGAAACTAAGAAGAAAAAGTTAACTTTAGCAGAACTTAGAGCAATTGAAGTTGCTAGGAATGAAGCTGTTGCTAGAAAAGTTCAAGAAGAATTAAATGCTAAAGATAGAGAAGCTCAGGAAGCTCAAGAAGCTCAGAATAGAGAAGCAGCTCAAAAGGTACAAGATGAATTAAATGTTGAAGTTGCTGAACCATTACAATCACCTGTTCCTGTTAGATTTATGCCAAGAAGACTTAATAAAGCTAAAGATAGAAATGCTATGATGGCTTATCTAAAAAGTCAAGGGTATAAAGGATTGCAGAAGTTCAATTATTTTGAGATGAAAAGATTATATGATGCTGCTAGGGAGGATTATAAGAAGGGTGTTGCAGGCATTAAAGAATTTAGAGAAGAAGCTACCTGGACTAAAGCTGAAAGAAAGAAGAGCTTGAAAAGAAAAAGGAAAACTGAAGTTACAGATGTTCAGTTCTCAAAGAAAGAAAAAGTTGAATTAAGATCTGAGACTAGTGATGAATTAAGGAATTATCTCAGAGTAGTAGATTTTGATTATTCAAAAGAAGATAATGACATGAAGATGAACAGATCAAAGATTAGTGTTTTTGAAGTTGTGAAATCCAAGGATGGAGATTACATGATTTTTCATAAAGAAGATGAAAGTTTCAAAGTTTTCAAAAGGCTATGGGACTTACTGCACATTATAGATAGAGTAGACCTATTCTATTTATATCATGTGGTGAAGGCTTACTTTGAAAATAATCCATTAGAAGGGATTGGTTTAGTTTTACATGGTGATCTAATAACTGCATGGGAAACTGAAGAAGAGAGCACTGATGATGTTTGGAAGAATCAAGAAAGCTGGGAAATTGTTTGCTGGAGATTCTTTGAAGAGTTTGGAGTTCATGTTTTAGACCTGGAAAATGGAACAATGATACACATGTTTGCAGAAAGAAGATACCCTCTCACAGTCGAGCTCATGAGAAGAATGCTAGAGCATGGAATGGATGTAAAATAGGATAATGAAACTGCTTGCATGGTTATCAACTTGTTTATAAACTGGACTACCATTGCTGAAGATGATCATTAACTGGTATGAATTTTATTTGAATAAATACTTTTTGATATATCAGTACTTTTATTCAAAGTACTGCTGATCAGACAGTACTTTCATCAAAGTACTGTTTGCAGAAATAAACCAGTTAAATGAATTTTAGAAGAAACCTTTTGCTAAGTAATAAATATTTTGAAATAAAGGTTGAATAAATGGTTTTTGTGATGATAACATCAATAGGTTATCAATCCATCATGGTTACAAAAGGATTGACTAATCCATGAGCAAACGGCTCTGGTAAAGATATATCAAATCCGTTTTTAGTTGACAACTTGCTAATAAGTTGGATGGTAATCAACTCACCATATCAGTAATGTGAAGAGTTGGCTAGCCCACAAGAAAATGGCTTGTGGTAAAGGCTGTGGAAAAACCATTGTTGGTAATTAGTTCACCATTAGATAGAAGAACTAACTAGTCCAGAAGGGTACAGCTTTTGGTGTAGACAAAACAAATCTGTTGATAGCTGATGATTTGCTAAAAATCATATGGTTATCAATGTACCATGGTCTTACACACCAAAACATTTGGCTACTCCAGAGATAATGGCTTTGGTAAAGAGATCTAAATCCATTAGGTTTTCAATGATTCACCTCTCACAGGAGTTAACACACCTGGAAGTGATGAGAATAGTATGCAACTTTAAACTGAATTAATGTACAAATTGTAATATGTTGCTGTGTTGCTGAAAAGATGGAGTTTGCTGGATGCTGCTGTGAAAGAATAATTTAGAGATACTTTGACAAGCACAGACACTACAGAGATACAATCCAAAGACTAAGAACCAATCTATCCTTAAAAGATGAAGTTGTTAAAGATATATTCACAAAAGGGAACTTGAAGTCAAGCAAGTAGAATTCAAGTTAGGGGAGGATTGTTGGGATATGAAAGTGCTGAAGATATGAAAGTACTGTAAACTTCAAAGTACTGGAAGAAGTCAAAGAGTCAAAGTACTGCACTACGAAGTCAAAGTACTGCAAGAACAAAGAACTGTTATATTCGTTTATGGAAAGTATTGTATTCCATGTTTAGATTACTTGTCGTACAAGAATACAAATTGTAAACCGACTAGGATATCCTTAAGCCTATAAAAGGACTCCTAGATTGGCATTAGAGATACAATTTAGAGAACGAAGTTTATGAGTTTTAGAGTTTACGAATTCACAAGTTATTTAGTGTTTTAGAGAGAAGTTCGATAATCTTAGAGTTGTTTAGAGTATCTGCATAATAAGCAGATTTAGAGTTTATAATAAAAGTTATTCTTCTTAGCTTTGTTAAGTAAATTCCGCGTACTTGATAAAGATTGCTCAGTGTTTCTTTGTTAATAACTTAGGATTTATCCGAGGTTATTAAACCTTAACAAGCTAGTTAAGTTAGTTTGATTAAAGTATATCGATCCAACAAATATGGTTACGTCGTAACCCATGAAAGGAGCTACGCCGTAACTAATAGCATCAGAGGATAAATTTTGTATTATTGCAATAGGAGAGATTGAAAAACGTACCTTATGGAAGTGCTCAAATCTCTTAATGAGGTGAATATGATATACCTTAGATCTTCCATTAACTACTCCCCGGCAGCGGCGCCAAAAAGCTGATGTGCTATTTCATCCTGCTTTTAATATTTATTAAACTTAGATAACTTAGGACAGACACATACTAACGGCCAGAGAACCCGATCAGATGAAGTAAAGCCTTATGTAAATCCGAGTATCGTCCCAAGAGAGCTGTGACCTTGAAAGAACTAAGATGATTAGAAATGGTATTGATAATATATTGGTATGAAAAAGTTGTTATAATCCATCGATATGCTATTATTCTACTTACACACACACCAGAAATTTAGGGTAAAGAGAAAGATAAACGAAGCTTAACGAAGAATACAAATATGAATTGATTCTCGATATGAAGGTTCAATATAGTGGTTAGTTATCACCAGACTCCTTTGGTCGATTCGTCATGGCCTATGGTTCTTAGATTCCTCACTTCGACAACCTAATAGCAGTCATTAAGCACCAAATCTACTAGATCTAGACGGTGGGAACCCGACCGTTAGGAACTTAGATTCCCCCTAACCTCTTAAATACCTCCACTTGATAGGTGATCATTTGGTCAGTTCGTACACGAAGAGTGGTTGTACTATGGCCAATTCCTCCTATACTTCGCTATCTATCAGACTGGGGTCAGTTGGTCATATCTCTCAGCAATTTAGATACTACCAAGCTTATAATACTACCAAGGCTAGCGATCTATGAAAAGACTAGTAAATGTCTATAAAGAATTATAGAGAATAACAATAACATAAATGCAAACTTCAATTAATGATATGAATTCATAGTATAAGTTCTAGAAAAATATAAAAAGAATTCAAACTCGAATGCAATGGAAATCGTAGATGAGGACTTCGTTATTCAGTACTCCTAAACCATGCTTTATCTTCTGTGTTTTGATCTCCCCAAACCCTAGAAGGTTTGGGAAAGGAGAGATGATTAAAACTGGTGAAACCATCGACCATTTATAGGCTTTGAACTAGTTACGGCGTAACCTTATTAGGTAGTTACGTCGTCACTTCTTTTAATCGTTTGTGCTTATCCATGGTTACGGCGTAGCCTAAGCTGAGGGTTACGTCGTAGTCTTTGTCAATTGGGTGCTTATCAGTTGTTACGGCGTAACCTGACCTGAGGGTTACGCCGTAGCCTTCGTAATCTTTAGTTGCGTCGTAACTTCATCACTTGGTTACGCCGTAGTTAAGAGACAATCGTATCAATAGGGCTTGAAAACGTCCAATTGCAGCTTCCTTACATTGAATAGGCCCTGAAATGAAATAATAAGAAATAAGGATGTTTTCACTAGTATTTTACTCAAAATGTGATGATACAGGGGGGAATTAACGCTTAGAAAATCAGGACTATTTGATGTTATCAGTATAATTATTGTAGTGGTAGTTGTTGCTTGTTTATGTTTTCGTAGTCGTCTTTCTACTCCTTTATCAATTTCGTTTTAACTATATTGGACCAATGAAGGTAAAAAAACAGAGGTCGAATGATTTTGGTATATTGATGAAGTCACGGCCAAATGGTTTCTGCTTCATCACCTTTTCTTATCTTATGCGTAAAGAACAAAACCTTTAGGTGTAAAGATCTTACGCGTAAGCCCATATGCGTAAAGATTTCTTACTATTAAGCCCTTATGCGTTAAGCTTTATGCGTAGGGTATTACTCGTAAGGTTCTTATGCGTAAGAACAAGTTCTTATGCGAAAGAAAATCTTACTCGTAAGGTAAAACTTTACTCGTAAGCATAGTTTCTTACGAGTAACTTTACAAGTTACTCGTAAACAGACTGTAGATACCCCTTAGGTGTAAAAAGAGGGTTTTGACGCTTGTTGACTTTTTCCGGCCACATTTTCCGACCAAGTTTACCTACCAGATTCATGAAACCGAGAAAAAGAAACATAATAACTACTCTTCTGACCCACTTTAACCATGATAACATGACGAGTTTGACCATAATAAATTTCATGGGATTTGGTACAAAAAAAATAATATGAAAGTGATGATTCACCATATCTTTGGACAAAGTTACCCAAGACGTGACTTTTTTTGACCAAAAAATACATACAACATGTAAAAAAATCGGTTGCTAAATAAAAGATTTTTGAAACAAGATGTAGACAAGATAACATCACCCAAATCAACCACAAATAAAACTGACCTTGCTCTTGATACCAATGTTAGGATTGTATTGTTGGAAGATTTGGTGAATCGGGAGGTCTTGGAAGATGGAAGAACACCATCTTCAAGTTAGAGAGATAAAGTATAAAGAGAAGGGAGATACTATGTGTATTTTATTATTGAAAGGTGAAGTTACACAAATGAGATACAAACTCCTAGGAAAGGCTAGGAGGGTATTTATAGCTAGACACATACAACTATGACAAAATGACATAACAAGCCCATGTGTTTTAGCTAACAAAGATAGAAAATGTAATCCTGTCAATGTCGTTCCATTTATGACTTAGGAGTGATTCCAACAATTTGCACTTATAGCTAAAGCTTTTGGAAGATATGTTAACCCATCTAACAACCATCTACAAAGCTCATCTAACACTAGGAATCAGGCTGTCATACAAGGTGGACGGCTTGAGGTTGAAAATAGGAATTTTGGATGTCAGGCGGTTACTGGTAGTTATGCGGGGAATATAGGCACTAGGCAAGCGATTACTGGAAATATGAACAACACGGGTGCTCCTCAGAGAAGGGTTCAGATTTTTGAAATTGTGAATGCAACAACTGGAAATGTAGACCTCAAGTGATACAACTATAGAGGGATGGGTCACTTGGCTAATGCTTATCCATAACCAAAGAGGAGAGGCAGTGAATATCACAAGCAGACCTTACTTTTAGCGCTTAAAGATGATGCAGGTGGCACTCTTTCAGACAAGGAACATAGTTTTATGGCTGATGTAACATCAGATGATGACATGGAAGACTTGGAAGCTAATGCAACTGTTGTTTTAACGGCTAACATGCAGGAACTTCATATGAGTGATGCAGGCCTAGTCTATGATACTGATGGCCTGTCTTAGGTACCTGATTCAAACACGCTATCTCCGCAAGAAGATGATCAGAATAACCCAGTTGTTATATTTGATTATCCAATTAAAGAATATAACAGTGATCAAATTTAAGAAATTGAATCTTCGCATAGTCCAGATGCATATCTCATGGCTTTTGTCTTGACCACCCATTCCCAAGTCAAAAAAATGCACTGAAATAAACAGTGACTTAAAAGTTAAAATTACATTATTAACGGATGAACTTGAGAGCTGTAAATTCCAACTCATAAATTTTGAAAATCAGGAAACAAGGGAACAATGTTTTGAAGTTGCGTTTCAAAAATCATACGTAAAAGAACAAGAATTACAACATCAAATGGGAGAATTGGTGACCTCCTACAAAGATTTGATTTCTAAACTTGAAAACTAAAAACTAGAACAAAAACAACAAATTGATCAACTCACAACCGATCTTCAAAAAACAAACTTGGAGTTGTCTCTTTGTCAACAAAGTTTTTTCCAACATAAACAAAATTCTAGGAGATTACGTGATTCTCACCTTGATGAAATCGTCATTTTGGAAGGAAAGTAAAAATATTTTACAAATGTTGTATACAAAACTGGTAAGTCAGTTAAACAAATACAAATGTTAACTTTAAAACCAAATCCTTATGGTACAAAAAGTTTTTCTCTAGGCTTCAAAGCTCCAAGTTTTCTCCACACAACTCTCAAGGAAAATCCAAAAAATAATAGTAAAAAATGTTTAGATGATGATGCACTTATTCGTGTTGTTGTATATGATTCTGAGTAGGATTGGGTACAAGAGGACCAGAGTTAATTAAAAATGAGTAAAGTAAATATAATCAACCTTTCGATTATTCAAAATAACCAAATCTTTATGAAACTTTTGTCCCAAACAAGAGAAAACAGAACAACCATGATTTGTTTCGGTCCTGTTCAACCGGTTGCGCAAGTAAATGGACCTTTACCATCCTCTTTCGATAGCAGACCTTTACCTAATCTTCCTAAACAATGTATGGTACTAAGGTATTTTGATATATTTATGGAAGACATAAAAGTTTTAGAAGAAGCAATTGAACGAAATTCTGAAATTAAAATTGCCACTTTTCAACCTGCTTACGAAAAATAAAAACGACAAAATTCTCAAACACAATTCTTACCTCATGTCTAACATTTGCGTTTGTGTGCAACCCTTTGAGAAGATGAATTTCAAACAGAAGTTGTGTCCATAATGAACACTGTCAATGCAACTGAGACATCGATTTCAAACACAAAACATAAAAAGATTCTTCGTAAACATGTGAATCAACTCTTGGAAGATGGTCTTTGTTTTGATATTATCTCTGTTGTGTTACCATATACTGCTCATTCATCTTATGAAAATGTGCCTATTGCTGAAATCAATGCTGACACTTTAAAGTTAAAAGAGGAAAATGAAATGTTGAAAATAAGAGATTGAGATTTTAAAAGAGGAAAATGAGATAATTTTGAGTCAAAATGATGATGTTCAACGTAAAATGTCAAACGAAATTTCTGAACTCAAACGACGTCTTCATTGGTGTCAAGCTCGGAGTCTTGATTTTGAGCTAGCTTTACAAAATAAAGAAAACCAGTCTGTTGAAAACACGTTGAAACCAAAACTCAGACAATTGGATGATGAAAACGCATCTTTAAAATGTCAACTTTTCAAATACGCACAAGAGATTGAGCAATTGAAAAATGAATTCAAAACAACTTTTGATTCTCTCAAAAAGACACGTAATCAAGCATCAAAACAACTCGATAAATTTTTTGAATACACCCGTAATATGATGCATGAGAATGGAAACTTAAACTCAAAAATTCAAGACCAACAACATATCATCATTGAATTAAAAGAGAAACTGGATAAACTAGAGAAAGGAAAGTTTAGTAACACAAATGTTAATAAACCTGGAATGTTTAAAGTTGATACTACACCTAGGAAGCACACTACGGACAAGCCGCAACATATTAATATGCTTCACTTCTAAAAGAATAGTTGCCTCAAATACTAGTGTTAGTAAATCACAGCCTAAGAGCATCAAATCAAAGAATAGGAATTTGCATCATAGAAGTAGAAAACAGAAGCCCCAGAAGTAGAAGATCATGTTAGGAATTCGAATAAAACTCATGTTGCAACTGCTTTAGATATTGCGTTAGAAAAATGTAATAGTAACGGAAATGTAATGAATGTTAAACCTGTGAACGCTTTAAAAGCGAATGTTGAAGCATCTTGTGTGTTTTCTCATAAAAGTATACTATCTGGTAATCATGATCATTGTGTTGCGAATTCTATATTATCTCGTACTTGGAAACATAAAAATTACACTACCTCTAGGCCCACTATAGCTTCTAAGTATGTGCTAGGCAAAGCACCAATTGTACTTTCTAAGAATGCCATACATAAACCCATAGATGCGATAAAAACTCCTAAGAAAATGCCATCACCTAATGAATTTACTAAGGCAAAAGCATGAAATAGCTAGACTTGACAGAAATGGTTACAGCGTACTCCTAGTTTTAAGTGGATACCCAAAGTTGTTAACATGTGCGCTACAAATGTAACAAACCCACTAACTCTTTAGGGTTCCACCTCTATCAGTATTCCACCTTCGTCGCCTGTGTGTAATGCAGGTGATCTAAATCATTTTGTGGAATCTTGATAGTGGCTGCACATGACATATGACAGGCAATCTCAAATTGTTACTAAACTTTGTTTCAAAGTTCATCGACACTTTCAGATTTGGGAATGATCATTTCGCTGCTATCATGGGCTATGAAGAATATATCAATGGCAACATCGAAATAAGTTGAGTTTACTATGTCGAAGGCCTAGGTCATAATTCTTTCTCAGTAGGTCAATTCTGTGACGGGGATTTGGCAGTAGCATTTTGGGAGAAAACATGTTTTGTACTTGATTTGAAAGGAAATGATCTAATGTCTGGAAAACGGGAAACAAGCCATTACACTATATCCATGACATACATGATTTCTTCTTCACTAGTCTGTTTACTTTCCAAAGAAACTTCAACTAAATCATGGTTATGGCACAAACGGCTTTCCCATTTAAATTTCAAAACTATCACTGAACTCGCACGACACAAACTAGTCAAAGGTCTTTCAATATTCCGGTACTCCAAAGATCACTTATGTTCGGCACGTGAACAAGGAAAAAGCACACACGATAAATTCCATTCAATACCTAAACAACGCACCAATCATGTGCTAGAACTTCTTCACATGGATTTATATGGCATGATGTGCGTGCAAACTATCAACAATGAATGTTACATTTTGGTAATCATCGATGATTATTCCCTATGAACTTGGGTTTACTTTCTTCTAAGCAAAGATTTAGATCCAGATATGATTATCACCTTCCTTACAAAGATTTAAGTTCAATTTATGGATACATTTAGAATAGTAAGAAACGATAATGGTATTGAGTTCAAAAATCAGAAGCTTCGTGGTTACTTCGACAAAGCGGGAATTACGCATCACACATCATTAGCTCGCACTCCCAAGAAAATGTTGTAGTTGAAAGACGCAACAGGACGTTAGTGGATGCTACAAGAACGATGCTGATAAACTGCAAATTACTTGATTACCTATAAGCTGAAGTCATTTCAACTGCATGTTATACTCAGAACCATTCAATCATTAACAAACGCCACAACAAATCCCTTACGAGCTTAGGTCTTGGTTGTATTGCAGAAGGTCCAACAGTTGAAGGGTTTGTCTTCACACAAGAGAGGGATGTGTTCCTTGGTGGAAAGTAGTTGTTCCAACCACCTTTTGAAGATTCAGAGTGAGCTCTTTTCTTTGTTGAAACTTCCTCCTCAACCCTACCTGTTTTCAAAAACTCCTCCCAAACACTGTCAGAAGAAGAGCTATCAGTTGAAAGGTTGATGGGATTTGAGTTGCTCATGATTTTTGGTAAGATGGTGTTTGCAAGTATTCTTAGAGAGAGAATTTTTGGGATGTGAGTGATATTAGTGATATGTGAGTAAGATGGTATTAAATAAAGTAAATATGAAATCAGGGAGTTAAATGTGGGGAAGGTGTGAGTAGTTGAGAAGTAAATACAGTCTTTTGACTTTGTTAGATGATACAGTGACTTGGAGTTGACCTATTGATTGGGTGATTAGTATTGTTCTAACCACTGCCAGTATTCATTTTAAAACCACTCCTAGTTTTACTAACCACTGCTAACCTTAACCACATTTCTTGTTTTTGGTTTGTGTTGTGATGTGCAGGTATGAAGGACTTATGTCAAAATTGAAGTTTTTAGTAGCTGTTGTTGTGTTTAAAAAAAATAAATAAAATAAAAAATCCTTCATACTAATGCTCTACATCACTATTTTTGGCTTGGCTTTGGTTGCTGTAGTATTTGTCACAGATTGGAGAGTGATCGATGTATCCACTGCTAGAGCATTTCAAACCACTGTTACTGGTTTTCAATCCACTATCATAAGTTTGCTGCTAATGGATACTTGAGGGGCTGTTTTGTAACTTTGGTGATTTCGTATTTATTTCCCCAAATCACTGCGAGATCATTTAATTGATCCTCAAATCCCTTCCAAATTGGCACCTAACACAAACCCTAACCACTCCCAACTGCTTTATTCACAATCCCACATCATATCACTTCACTAATTACAATGCCGTCATTGTATTCCAAAACCTATAACCTAGTTGCTTATTTGATCAAAAACAATCAATCAGAGGGCTTTCATGAAACGATTGATTTCCTTAACCACAGTCCCATCCACTTTGCATTAACTGTAGCACCAAAAATCCTAAAGACATATGTTCATCAATTTTGGTGGAATGCTGAGATACAGGAGAGAGATGGATTAGAGGTTCTTAGGACAGTTGTGGATGAGAATGAGATTTTGGTCAATGAGGGTGTAATTAGGACTGTTCTGAAGTTAGAGGATGATGATGGGGTGATTAATATTTCTGATGCTGCTATTGTTGAAGGGTTAGATAGATTAGGTTATGAAAGGAGAGAAGGTAGAACTAAACTTCATAAAGGTATGTTTTCACCTCAGTGGAAGTTTTTGATCCACACTTTGTTGATGTGTGTGAGTAATAAGACCACAGGGTTTGATGAGTTTCCTTCGAAAATTGCATTTGCCATTATTTGTCTTTCTGAAGGGAGGAAATTTAATTGGTCTAGGATGATTTTTGAGGGCTTTTTGAAGAACATTAGGGAGAAGGGTAAGTATTACTTGTACCCTAGGTTTGTTCAACTGATTGTGGATAGTCAGATTGAAGAACCTCTTGATCATCATAGGGAGTATGAGGTTCATTTTATGCTTCCTAAAGTTTTTGCACACATGAGGCATAAGAATCCCAATTTTACTGGTAGAGTCACACAATTGTTTCCTAATAGGCTAGCTTTACCAGATGTTCCTGACTTTGATGATGTGCCTGAACCACAACCTTCCCAACTCACTGGTGTTGAAATCCCTGCCATTACAACTGAATCCCCTGCCATCACACTTAAACCCACTGCTGACCACCCTGAACCCACTGCTGAACCTAGACCTTCAATTTCTTCACCCTATAGAATTCTGTTTACTAGGAGGAGGAGGAAGGGCACTTAGCTATCTCAGGCTGGTGTTAGTGGTGTAGCTAATGAGGCTGTCACAAGAAGTGGAGGTGACATGATTGGAAGGGCTTCCACTACTGACTCATACTTAGTTGTTGGTCAGGACAGTGGGATCATACAAAAGACCCAACCTTTGGCAACTCCTAATTTGGAGAGTTCCTTTGAACTCAACACAAGTGGAGGAATCCCTAGCCAACTGGCTACTCTAGGGGTGCATAGATGATCAGACTAGGTCTGATGCTATGTTTTCTTTACCTAAGGATTCACCTCTCGAAGCAGGTTACACAGCTCGAAGTGATGAGGGTAGTTTGGAACATGGTATTTTGACGGATCCTACTCAGGTACATGATGACTTTTCAAATGAACCACCTCTCGGACCAGTTAACACATGTCGAAGTGGGGAGGATATGCTTGAACATTTAAAGGAATTGATGGTTAAGTGTACCAAATTAGAAGGAACCATCTCTGGTCTTCAAGAACTTGTTGTGTTTCAGGGCAGACATATCAGGAATATGAAGCACAGGGTGTTTGTTTTGGAAAAGGTTAAGAGACCAGGGATTGCAGTTGTGAAGAAGGTTAGAAAGCATAGAAAGAAGGTGCACTCCTCTTTGGATGTGAATTTGGAGGATGTAACCAAATAGGGGAGGAGTGCGTGCATAGATTCAGGGGAGGCTGCTGTGAACATGGATGATGATTTAGATAGTGGAGATCAAGGAGGTGCTTATGTGGTGTCTGATAAAGATGGAAATGAAGCAATACTTGAAACTGCGAAGAGTGTAGCAGAACACAAGGAGAAGGAGGTGGTGCAAGACACAATCACTACTAGTGTTGCTGCAACCACGACTAGTTTAATTGAAATCACTGCTGCAACTTCATCTGAGGTAACCACTGCTACTTTAAACACACCCATAGCTGTAATTACTACATCCACAATAGTCACAACCACTGCTAAATGTCCACCCATAACTAAAGAAGTAGAGAAGGAGGTTGCTGGTACCTTGGTAAACTTAAGTAAAGTTTCTGCACCTATCAAAACACCTAAATCCTTAAGTAAAAGTTTGACTATTGGTAAGCCTTTGAAGACTAAGAGGTTTTGCCAGACATTGGAAAGGGAAAAGGTATTGCTGAGCCAGTTTTGAAATTTAAGAATAAACAAGAACAGATTGCTTATGATGAAGAGTTTACAAGAAGATTGCAAGCTAAAGAAGAAGCAGCTGCAGAGAAAGAAAAGCAAGAAGAGGAAGAAGCTACTCAGAGATTGTTAGCAGAATGGAATGATAAACAATCTTATCTTCAAGCTTGTGATGGGATAAAGGATGAGTATACTACACAAGAATGGGCACATTTATCTATTGATGAAAGGTGTAAAGTGTTGGGTGAATGGGCAAGAAAGATAAGACAGGAGAAAAATCAAGATAAAAGAAGAAAACCTCCTACCAAGAGTGAAATGAGAAATGTTATGATGAAGATTATCATGAACATGGATATGCATATTAGTGAAAATTTAAGGAAGTGTTCATATGAAAGAATTGAAGAGATTTATTTGAGATGTATAAGGAGAAATGATGATTTCTATCCAATGAATTCTAAAAAAGAAGAAGAGTGGAATAAAAGCAGACATAAGAGAAAATTTGAGATTCAGGAGACATCTGGATCTAAGAAACTGAAAGAGAATAATGAGAAAGACTCAGGAGGAGATGATACAGTACCTAGTGCAGTTGATCAACAAATTATCTCACATACGTTTGAGCTTAATGGAAGTGAAGGATGTTGGAAAATTCAAAGAGCCAATAATGAAGTCTCTGAGTTTGAAATTTTTTCTCAAATGCTTTAATATCTGGATAGAGATGATTTGATGAATCTTTGGAAGCTTTACAAGGATAAATTTGGTGCCGTATGTCTAGATGATCTTCATGAGAGAATGGTGTATCATAATATGAAGATCTTATTTGAACCAACTCATGATGAACCTGAATGGAAAGGACTTTACAATGGCAATGTTACAAGATGGTTTTTATATCAGTCTTGTGGAGTTCATGTGTTAATTGTTTCTGGAGAAATTATTCATATGCTTGTAGAAGCTGATTATCCTCAGTTGAATAAATATCCAGGAGTTATTACTCAGATGGTCAAGCCTGGTGGTTTAAAGATGCTAAAGCCCTATGATGATCAAGCTTATTGTTTGTTGTTAAAGTATGAGCAAATTCTTAAAACTGATAAGTGTTTGGATACATCCTCCAAGACAGATGATTTGAGCTTAAAGGAAACTTGACAATTCTGTTTGAATGTATCAAGTTTAGGGGAGGATTGTTGGGTTTTAGGTTCCACTAATCAAGAATTATTCTAAGTATGGAACCACTACTAGAGTAAATGTAACCACGGCTAGAAGAAGGAAATCACTGCTGAGTCAAATCACGGCTAGTAACATGTGTGTAACCACGGCTAATGTGTTGTAACCACTGCTAGTCTGTTTGTCGGTTTAATATTTTGTATTTGATAAATATGGAAAAGATATTTATCTTTTAGGTTACGTATTGTATTATGTAAATGACTCTTTAGCCTATAAAAGGAGGTCCTAGGTTAGATTAGATATACGTGAGTTTTGATATATCTAAGGTCGATACACTTCAAGGTTGTAAAACCCTAATACTGTTTAGAGTATTCATTATTAATATAATTGAGGTGTTTAAGTGTTATTATTGTTCTTCTTCTAATGGTTAAATATTATATTCCGCGTAATATTTAATAAGTAATTGTTAAGTCAGTTTCTATAAGGATCGTTTGCTTAACTCGGATCAACATGGTTTAAGGTTTATTTAGTGTTAAAGTTTAAGTTTTTTGCATCAAGTTTCAAACTTTACGTGTGTAGAGTCGTTTTTAAGCTTGGTTTTATTCGTGTACCATTTTATATGCGTAAGGGTGATATTAGTTTTGGATCATCAAGTTTCAAACTTTATTGTTATTTTAGCGATATTGAAGCTATTTCATCATTAAAATCAGGTTACAAAACACTTTTGAGCATAAAAATCAGTTTTGGTAAAAGTTGGTACTTCCTACTCGTAACAAAACCATAGTTCTACTCGTATACTCCATAGTCTACGCCTAAGCAGTAATCTACGCATAAGGGATTCTTCACTTGATCTTCAAAGGTGATGGTTTACTTAGTGTTTTCTTGCTTGGATAAGCCTGAAAACACTTCGACTTTGGATATCTTTTACACTTGGATAAGTGTAAAGCATTTTTGGGTAAAACCCTAGTTTTATGCCTAAGCTTAAACGCTTACGAGTAAGAAAATATTACTCATAAGGTTTTCTACTACTAATTCTTTGGTTTACGCCTAAGCTAAGCTTTTATCTCAAGTCTACGCGTAAGCTCTCACTACGCGTAAGTTGGGTATTACGCGTAAGGTTCTTTCTACGCATAACCTGCTTTCTACGCTTAAGGTTACTTCATCAACAAAGTTTCATTCGACTACAAAGATCCATCATCAACACAAGTTTCAAGATGTCTCAACCACCATACTCTCATTACTTTCCTCATGAGTATCCTCAACAACAACAACAACAATATCAACAATATCCTCCACCATCTCAACAACAATTGTAACAATTTCAACAACAATTTCAACCGCAATCTCAAATGTACTTTTCTCAAGGAGCAAACCCTCTTCCACCATAGATGGTTCAATGATAACGCTACACGCGTCGTTCGGGGTCAAAGGAACTTCCTTTTCTTCGAGCAAGTTTTATAACACCCTAGGCAGTGAACCTAATCGTTGTAGTGTAGTATTAGGGTAAGCCACGGGTATTGATATCGTTCTCTAGGGGAATAGTGTCGTTAGGATGAAGTGTATGTCGATTTAAGTCTAAAGGTGAGGGATGATTATTTTTTTATTTTTATATTTTATGAATCTCGGTTTTGGAGGGGAGGGTGGAATTAGTTGCTAGTCAACTATCCCAAAAGATACTAACTAAATTATGGGTCTACCAGTAACGTGAAGCGTATCTACTTATGATGTATTACTCCTTGCTAGCTATCCAATTCTACCTACTGAATTGTCACGTCCTATTGATGGTTGAATTGTCACATCCTTATTCTTAACGCGTTGTGTTTTCTAAGGTCGTAAGGTGTGCATTACCTAACTCTTTAAAGTCACCTTTAAGTGTAGTAAACAAAATCCACTAAGTCATTCATAAACTAACTTTAAGGTTATCTTTGATTTAGTAAACGAAATCCACCAAGTCATTCATAAACTATCAAAGATTTATCAAGTATTAAACACAACGATAGCCTAGTCGCACTCCTAAGCTAATTACAATTAAGATAAGAGACAACCAATCAAACAAGAGACAGTAGGGTGCAAGAATTATAAACTAAACCAATTAGACACATTGAAATTGTCACACCCCTAATGATGAAGATAGACACAAGCATCACTAAGAAATCAATAAGATCTAATTAATTATATACAAGTTTCATACAATCATAAGCAAACACAAGGTGAATTAGCCAAGCATAATTAATGAAGAGCAAGCAACAATTGTGATAATTGAAGACATACCATAGGATTGGATTAACAAACACATCATTACACGATGTTTATGGAGTGTTTGAAACCCTTTAAGTTGCTGGAAAAACACCTACCTAAACCCTGGAATCGGACTTAGGGTTTAGGGCTTACAAAAAGTGAAGTTATAGGCAGATTTTCTGTCGGCAAAGAGCGACGACGTCACACTTATAGATTGACGGCGTCACGACCATTTTTTCAGCAAATTGTAGATTTTCTCGTTCCGGTCGCGTGGGCTTTTGAATCACCTAAATCTGAGTTCGTATGCAAAAGTTATGGCCAAAACAATATCAACTACTTCGCGCGCATGTTGTGACTTGATCAGCTTGTGACGGCGTCACCTTAAGGTTGTGACGCCGTCGCCTTCAGTCTCTGACGTCGTCTGGGTCGCATCTAGGCCGTCTGAGTAGCAACGGCCTACTCTTTTAAAGCCCGACGTCGTCACTTGAAAATAGGGTTTTTGGCTTCTCTATCGTCACAAAAATCCTCCGACGGCGTCGCAGTTAACACCTGACGCCGTCGCCTTCTGTTTTCAGCAGCTTTGAGTGTCTCGATTCTGACTTTGGCCATTTTCTTCGTATATTCACGCCTTTTCGTCCAAATAAGTGTCATTACAGCATTTTGCCTTCAAGAGACCTAAAAAGTGAAAAGGAACGATATTAAGCAATAACGGATACAAAAGTGATCAAATAAGGACTTAAACGACCCCTCAAAATGGTACCTTTTAAAACCCTATCAAATATCCCTACACTTGTTATTTGCTTGTCCTCAAGCAACTGTGCTTTTAGCCAATTAATTTATAAGTTAGGGGTCATGAAGCATTAATTCAAAACGGTCCACAACACATATAAGCCCCGCAAAAGTCATAACAAGCACGGAAATTATATACTAGCACCTCACATGGGGTGTTTGGATACTCACATCTCTCTCGGGTGTATATATGAAATATAACAAATAGGAAATGGAAGATAAACACTCATTAACCGGTCCTAGTACATAGATTACCATAGGCTTGAGAATAGATCAAACCTCCATCGCTTTGGCGTAAGCACCTAGGAAAGACTATCAAAGAGGTCTTTTAAAGGGTTGTAATGTTAGGCTTACGGTAGGGAAACAAGGGTTTGGTGGGATAGGCTATTTAGTGGTGGCAAGTCAAAAATCTCTATGTTAAATGCATACGAAGAATGGCGTTGCTAAGCCAAGACTCGACACTCTAAAACTCTAGGCAACGGAAATAAACAAACATAAATTTAAAGGATAGATGTAGGATGGTAGCCCGTATGTCCTTTTTTTTTTTTTTTTTTTTTTTTTTTTCATACACTTTTACTCTACCATCCTCTACGGTAACATCAAAATGATAGGAATTTATAGGCACATCCCTACACTTGAGTTTTTATTACTCCAACACTAATTTGACCCGAATTGAAAAGATCAAAACACTTGGGGTACATTGTTATGCAAACAAAGGGAATTTGAATTTAACGTTCCCTTCCCGTCATTTCATAAACTTTAACTTTTCCCATGAATCCCAATCGTCCCAAAACTGTATACAAAGGATATGACTCGACTTAGCAACTCATGCAAGCAACCAGATAATTCAACTAAGGGTTTTGGGTGATAACAATAATGCACTAAAAGTGAGTGCATAAAGGGTAGGCTAAGGCGATTTGGGTGTATATTTGGGGGTGGGGTGTAAACAATGCTCTTCATTGATATTCCGGAAAAACCGAAACATCACGAGAACCTCGAAAAGGATAGGCTCTGAGGGGTTAACTAGGGGTATCGTGTACTAAAGATGAGTACAACGCAAAGGGTGTGGGGGAATTACTCAACCGATGTGGAAGAAGTAATTATATTACAGGTATCAAACAAGGGTTTATCCTAATGCCTCTTATCATTTAGTTATTCCTAACTACACAAGTGTAGCCTCACTTGCGATCTCGGAATGCATCACAAAACAAGTTCTAGAATCTAATATACTACCGGTTCACACTCTAAGCATTGAAGATGAATGCTTTAATTCCTACTAATCTAAGGGCGATCCTCACATTTTGGTGGAATTTGGGTGGTAAAGGGTTTTTGTGCTAGTCATGCAACTTCCTATCCGTGAGACGCTTTTGTTAAGACTAATGGCCCACTCCTATATATCATGAAAAATTTCAAATTTGGTGCCAAAATTACCCTAACCGACATTTTCTCATGGTTTATTACACAATCACAATTGGACAAATCAAATAATCAAGGATAAGCATAGTTTCAAAGTTCCCGTTTTCTTTTCCCTCCCTACACTTAAACTGAACATTGTCCCCAATGTTCCCCGAAAGTATCAAAGTTATGATAATGGAAGGTAATTAAAAACGAAAGAAACTAATACTCCCCTGATTAGCTCGGTAGGATCCGTGTAAAGTGGTGGTTAAATCCTTTCCAAGAAGAATTTATGCGTGAAAAGCTCCTTCCAATCTTATGTATCTTCTTCTTGATAAACAAAACCTGCACACTTGAAGAAAACAAACAACCCAACGCATCAAACCGAACAAAGAAAAATCACAACAAGATGTAATTCCAGACTTAAATAAGATATAATGCTTGTGGAATGGATGTTTGCAGATTTTCTAAAAAATTAAGACCTGAAAAATTCCAAAAAATTTATAAGTAGCACAGAAAATGAGAAAAAGTAATCAGATGTTTCTGCTCCTTCCTGACGCCGTCAGGTTGCAATCCTGACGCCGTCAGGTTATCCTGACAAAAACTGTTCTGCGATTTTCTGAAAAAAAAAATTCTGGAAAATTTACATCTTTAGAATCTGGAAAAATTTCTGCAAAAACATCCATTATGACTCGATACAAGCATTTGACTCGAACAAACAAACATATATATCTTTTATTTAATTGTTATTCTCATGTTTACGTTTCTTTTGAAAACGTGTGTAATCCTCCCTACACTTATCGCTTATGTAAAATACCTTTATATGCAATTAAGACGAGGTTAAAAACAAAATAAAGCATTTTTACAAATTCAAACATGAGAATAAACAATCAATAAAAGATATACGACACACAAATAAAAATAAAAACAAATACACATGGGTTGCCTCCCAAGAAGCGCTTGTTTTTGTTCGAGTCACGAGCCTGACTCTACCCTTATTTAACAGATAAAGGGGAAGTTTTCCCTACACTTACGTTTAAGTGCGGGTGATAGTAGCGATACACACCCTTAGAGTGGAAATATGCCATGTGAGGTGAAGGGGGTGTGTGAATGGCTTCCTTCATCCTAAAACTACCCGGACTAAATTGGTTGATGGGTGGGTCGGTTCCTCGTTTATTTAAGGATGGAAGTAAAGATTGAGGTTCCGGTTCATCAACACTATGAAATTCCCTAGAACTAAGAGTAAGACTGAGACTACAAGTATTCAAACCTATATTCTCCAGTTGCGTTTGGTTCAAATGTTCTACCTCCATTGGGATTCCTAAAGTCTCTTCTACTACTTCCGGGTAAGTCACATGCGGTGTGTATGCCTTAAATGATGATGGAACTTGTGGGATACCTTGTGGGTCTAGACTTTTCACCTTATCCTCAATCACATCTACATCATCTATATGCTCATCATGTGCTATTTCCTTAGGTCGTGATGAAACCAAACTTAGTAATTGATCCAACTTATGGTTTAAAGCTTGGTTGCTTTCCATAATATTTTCACAAATTTGGTCAGTTCTCCTAAGCGCCTTACTAACAATAGTTTCTAAACATGGAGGTTGTTCACGAAAGTCTATCCTAGGTAAAGGCTCATACGAAGCATAGGTTTCACTAGATGAGGTGTTTTGTGGGCTTGATGGAATGGTGAAACCCTCAAAAGGTTTATGGACTTGGTTACTTTCTTCCCACCATCTTGAATAATCCACTTTAGTAATATCATAATTTCTTATGAAAAAACCTAATCGCGAATATAGTGGATTCGCGTTCTCCATAATGGTGAACGGAAGAGTCAATGGAAAAGTTTTACGAACAAAGGCACAAAGAAGGGGGATAGACTACAAGGAGGCTAATAAAAAGAAAAAAAATCTCACTTGATAGGAATCTTGTGAGTAGACCTAAACGAGATAGAAATCAAGCCTAAACAATAACTATTCCCCGGCAGCGGCGCCAAAAACTTGATAACGCTACACGCGTCGTTCGGGGTCAAAGGAACTTCCTTTTCTTCGAGCAAGTTTTATAACACCCTAGGCAGTGAACCTAATCGTTGTAGTGTAGTATTAGGGTAAGCCACGGGTATTGATATCGTTCTCTAGGGGAATAGTGTCGTTAGGCTGAAGTGTATGTCGATTTAAGTCTAAAGGTGAGGGATGATTATTTTTGTACTTTTATATTTTATGAATCTCGGTTTTGGAGGGGAGGGTGGAATTAGTTGCTAGTCAACAATCCCAAAAGATACTAACTAAATTATGGGTCTACCAGTAACGTGAAGCGTATCTACTTATGATGTATTACTCCTTGCTAGCTATCCAATTCTACCTACTGAATTGTCACGTCCTATTGATGGTTGAATTGTCACGTCCTTATTCTTAACGCGTTCCCTAACTCTTTAAAGTCACCTTTAAGTGTAGTAAACAAAATCCACTAAGTCATTCATAAACTAACTTTAAGGTTATCTTTGATTTAGTAAACGAAATCCACCAAGTCATTCATAAACTATCAAAGATTTATCAAGTATTAAACACAACGATAGCCTAGTCGCACTCCTAAGCTAATTACAATTAAGATAAGAGACAACCAATCAAACAAGAGACAGTAGGGTGAAAGAATTATAAACTAAACCAATTAGACACATTGAAATTGTCACACCCCTAATGATGAAGATAGACACAAGCATCACTAAGAAATCAATAAGATCTAATTAATTATATACAAGTTTCATACAATCATAAGCAAACACAAGGTGAATTAGCCAAGCATAATTAATGAAGATCAATCAACAATTGTGATAATTGAAGACATACCATAGGATTGGATTAACAAACAAATCATTACACGATGTTTATGGAGTGTTTGAAACCCTTTAAGTTGCTGGAAAAACACCTACCTAAACCCTGGAATCGGACTTAGGGTTTAGGGCTTACAAAAAGTGAAGTTATAGGCAGATTTTCTGTCGGCAAAGAGCGACGACGTCACACTTATAGAGTGACGGCGTCATGACCATTTTTTCAGCAAATTGTAGATTTTCTCGTTCCGGTCGCGTGGGCTTTTGAATCACCTAAATCCGAGTTCGTATGCAAAAGTTATGGCCAAAACAATATCAACTACTTCGCGCGCATGTTGTGACTTGATCAGCTTGTGACGGCGTCACCTTAAGGTTGTGACGCCGTCGCCTTCAGTCTCTGACGTCGTCTGGGTCGCATCTAGGCCGTCTGAGTAGCAACGGCCTACTCTTTTAAAGCCCGACGTCGTCACTTGAAAATAGGGTTTTTGGCTTCTGTATCGTCACAAAAATCCTCCGACGGCGTCGCAGTTAACACCTGACGCCGTCGCCTTCTGTTTTCAGCAGCTTTGAGTGTCTCGATTCTGACTTTGGCCATTTTCTTCATATATTCGCGCCTTTTCGTCCAAATAAGTGTCATTCCAGCATTTTGCCTTCAAGAGACCTAAAAAGTGAAAAGGAACGATATTAAGCAATAACGGATACAAAAGTGATCAAATAAGGAATTAAACGACCCCTCAAAATGGTACCTTTTAAAACCTTATCATTCAACCAAACCCTCATCAACAAGTTCAACATTGTAACTACTTACAATATCAGTATCCGGCTAAGTATGCTATAAATGTTACAACACAAAAGGAACCTTCTTGATTTGCAAAGATGTGTGAAGCTTTAAGTAGCCAACAATCCATTCATGAAGCTGGATCCCTTGATAGACCTCCAATGCTCACTCCCGAAAACTACGATCAATGGGTGATAAGGTTTTTTAGGTTTTGTGATCTTAAGAAGCCACATGGTAAGTTTTGAAGAAGGTCATTCTTGAAGGTCCTTTTCAGATGCCTACTATCACTGTACCCAGATATCTGAATGCTAATCCACCAAGAGATGATGTTACCAACGTTGTCGGTCTTGATCAACTTACTACTGACCAACTTCTTCACTTAGAGGCCGATGAACTTGCAATGCAATATATCCTTTTGGGATTACCCAATCCAATACTTCGTAGTGTTGATGCTCAGAAGACTGCTAAAGCAATGTGGGAGCACATTCATCTTCTAATGCAAGGCACTGAACTCAATCAGGAGGACATGGAATCCAAAATCTACTTAGCATATGAACACTTCATGATTGAACCAGGGGAGACATTAGAGTCATATCATCATCGGTTCTCAAACATCATCAATGAATTGGATAAACATAATATCATTATGCCAAGGATTGCAAACAACACAAAGTTCCTGAGTTGTCTTGGTCCTAATTGGGAGAAGTATGTGATATTCATCCATCAAGCGAAGAATCTTCATCAAGCTACATATGGATTGTTGTATGACTATTTGAAGCACCACCAAAAGGAAGTAGACAAAGAAAGAATCATCCGTGGAGTCCCTGCTTCGCCTTCACTCCCGCATAATCAAACTCTTGCTTTGTACACTCAAGCATGTTATCCTCAATTTCCGAACTTGCCAACTGTCTTCACAAACCCTCCACAGCCAACTGCTCAGATTACACCAAATGATCCATCACAACAACAATCACAAGAAACTCAATTGGTTCCATACTACAACAACAATGATCAAGTACTCTACAGTGAATCAAATGAGGATACAGAAGCCTTCGATGCATTGAATCACGGATTTGTAATGATTGCAAGAGCCTTCAGACGATTTACTAACAAATCCAACAACCGCATTCGCACCTCATCAAATACAAGAAATCAAGCTGTTGTTAACAATGGTAGGGTTGAGGTTCCAAATCGTGGAAATAGTCGTTAGATGAATAGTGGTCAAGGGTTTAATGTTAATGGAAGGAATAACATGGGTGCTCCACAACAACGAGTTCAAGTGGTTGATCAAAGTAATGCTCAGACTGGGGTTAATGGTCTCTGATGCTATAACTGCAATGAGAAGGGTCTCTGGCTAATGCATGCCCAAAGCCGAGAACAAGAGGCAGCGCTTATCACAAAGAGGCTTTACTCTTGGCTCTCAAGGATGAAGCTGGTGGAACACTTACCAACAAGGAACATAGCTTCATGGCTAATGCAGATTTTGATGATGACATAGAGGACTTGCAAGCTAATGCAACTGTGATGTTAATGGCAAACATGCAAGAGCTCCACATGAGTGACACAAGCCCAGTGTATGACACTGATGGCTTGTCTCAGGTACCGGATCAAAATATACTCATTAATGATCTGATATCTCCGCCAACATTTGCATCCGACGAGGCTCAGAGTGTTCAACATGAATCTTCTACATCTCATTCTGACGATAATCAAATGGATCCCGTAGTTATATTTGTCGATCAAGATGACCTTATGGTTAATATTGATAATAAAGTTGACCCCGTGGTTATATTTGAGGATCTAAATAATAATCATGTTGAGACTCAAGTTTAACAAGATGAACCTTAGCCTAATCCAGATCTTGAGCTCATGACCAACTTAATTTAGACCTCCCAATCTCAACTGGAAAAGTTCAATGACATAAATAAGAATCTGCAAGATAAAATTGCACTGTTGACTAAGGATAATGAATGCTATAAGTTCCAACTCAAGATTTTTGAAACTAAAGAGAAACGTGAAAAAGGTTTTGAAGTCGCTTTTGAAAAATCATATCAAAGTGAAAAATCTTTGGAAAAAACAGATATGTGATCTAGTTGCCTCCAAGAATGCATTGCTTTCTCAAATTGAACAATTAAAATACGATCATAAACAACGACTTAATGCTCTCACTTTGGAAACTCAAAAAGCCAAGTCTGAGTTGTTAACTTGTCAAAAATAGTTTTGTGCGTACAAAAAGCATTCGAGGAAACAAATAGATGACTATCTTGAGGAAATTATCGACTTACAATACAAAATCAAAGAGTTTAGAAATGTTGTTTACAAACATGGTGAGTCAATCACAACAATTCAAAAGTTTTCTTTTAAACCATATCCAGATGGATATGGACCAATTCTTGTTAATTACAAACCAAGTTTTTCACATAGAGCATTCAAACCAAATCCTCAAGTTTACAGTGCAAAACATAAAATTGATGATTCAATTATGAGTGTTGTTGAATATAATCGTAAAAAGGAATTAGATTCAGAAGACGAGAGTTGGTTAAAAATGGAAAATGTTGTTTATAATAAACCATTTAACTATTCTAAAGCCATAACTTTCGTCACACAATAGGATACTTCTAACTCACCTTGGGTTATCACACCTGATCCTGAGTCCTCCTCCCATGACGGTTCCTACTCCAATGTTGCACAAATTAATGGTCCTTTACCTTCATTAAGTGAAATAAAGCCATTAGCTGAACGATGTCAGGTTCTAAAATACTTTGACACTTTTATGTCTGACATCGAACTTTTGGAACATGCAATTGAAGTTAATTCTGAAATAAAAGCTGAACATTTTCAATCGCCATTTGCGTGACAACAAAGGGATATTTTTCATAAAGGGCTTTTACCACATGTTTGAAATCTAAAAATGTGTTCAATATATTTAACGAGAACTTTAGAAAGAGATTGGACTTATGAAAACAGTTTTCGAGAAAACAGGATCGTCGATTTCAAATACTAAACGTAATAAGAAAATGTTAAGAAATCATGTTGACTGACTCTTGGAAGATGTTATCTGTGATGATACCATCAATGTTGTGTTATTACATACTGTTGCATATGCATTTGATTATATCGCTGTTGATTCTGTTGATAATGTTGAGAATACCGATAATGTGTCACAAATTGAATCTTTCAAAATTGAAAATGAGCGATTGTTAAATGAGCTTTCGAATGCAAAACGTCGTCTTCAATGGTGTACCAAAGTTTGTCAAAATCGAGAACTTGCTTTGCAAAACAAAATCAACCAGTTGCGTTCAAAATCTTTTGATCCAAAAATAGAATAACTGGATGATGAAAACATGTCTTTTAAATGTCAAATTGCAAAATATGAACAAGAAATTGCCAACGTCAAAACAGAATATGGTGTTATATTTGATTTCCCTAAAAAGGCTCGTGCTAAAGCATCAAAAGATGCTGATGATCATCTTGCATATATGATAACATCAAATAGTCCTGAATATTAAGTGTCAATTTCCCACGATAATGCTTGTAATTTATATCATTTATATGGATTTACGCTTGTTTTCCATTGTTTTCCACTTTCAGGTAAATTACGAGCATTGGAGCTAAAGAGACGCGAAATTAGAGAAATATCAAAGAGTTATCATAGTATGCTGACTTTGAAGAAGTTACGGCGTAACTCATCTCTCACATTACGCCGTAACTAAAGCGTGACTCAGAAAACCAACTTATCAGAAGGTTACGACGTAACTCTTCCCAAGGACTATAACGTAACTCTATTAGGTCAAATGAGGTTTCACGCCGCTGATAACTACGCCATAACTATTCCACCAACTACGGCGTAACCAAGTATTATTGAAGAATACGACGTAACCATTCATTAGGTTACGCCGTAACCAGTAGATCTAGTGCAAAATACGAAGGAATTGAAGGTTACAGCGTAACTCTTGTATTAATTATGTCGTAACCCAGATCTGGCCTATAAATACCCCACGATTTCCAGCATTTCAAAGCATCCCATTCCATACACCACAACTAAAGAATGTGGAAACAAGCCAAAGGCAGGTCTAGAGGAGCATACGGAGCTGTCTCCAAGAGAGAAATCACTCCCCTACGATAAGCATTAGCATGTTATCTTTTCTTTACTTTCGATTCATGTATTTCGTAACTTTGAATATTGAACTGATTTGTATGGTTAATATGAGTGGCTAAGCACCTCTTGGTGCTGGCCTAGTTATGATTCCTTAATTGTTTTGTTTGCGTTTACATTACTTCCGTATAATTATTTCTAAGTGTATGCATGCATAGTTTATTGGTAGCTACCCTTATTTCGGTAGTTTTGAATGGCGGTAGAGGCCATTTGCCTAGGAAATATGACCAACTGACCCTAGGTGAGCAGACTGAGACGGGAAGGGTAAGATATGACCAACTGACAACCCTTTCTACTTGTGCGATTTGACCATCTAATCACCTACCGTTTGGATGAACTTAAGAATTAGGGGGTGAGTGTTTAAGTTGCTAACGCCTGGGCACTCACTATTATAAATCTAACATGTAGCGGTACTTAATGACTTGGCTTAGGGGACCAGGAACAACAGTGTAGCAACCCGTAATTTTTCATAAGATAAAATGACTATTTTACCCTTTGACTTTTTAAAGTTGACTTTTTACTTTGACTTTTGACTATTTTACTTTTTCCGTAGCGTAAAAGCAAATACGATAACCAGTAGTAACTGGTAATTTTCCTTGTGACCAACACAAGATTACGATAAGTATATATCTTCAAAATACTTTATTTTCACCAATAATCATAATTTATATAAACTATTACTAATTTATGATTTTTAAGTATATATTTTACTTTTTACATAAGACGCGTACCCAAACCTACATTATTAAGTTTTAACAACATAGACGCACCCTATGAGACTTATCACATATTTAATATACCTAGTTAGAGTATATTAATAAGTTTAGACATTTTTATAAGTATTACATTTTTACGTTACCCGATTTTAAGTTTCGTGACTTAAGGACTTAACGTTAGTAATTACAGGGACCAAACTACACCTCATAAACCAAAAACTAGGTACAAAATACACACACTACCACCTCTCTTTTGAGGTGGCATGTACATGCAAGCCATAAGGACATGTGTCCTTCATTTGGGCACCTAGCCTTACACACATCCACTTTTGTCCCCCACTTGATGATATAACTTCACTAACTCATCACTTTTACGTACAAAATCAATCAAACCCTCTCCTTCACTCTTTAATTTCGTTCATCCCTCAACCCAACTCACCATCATCTATTTTGATTCACACAATAAGTTACACAAGAAAGATGAAGGCCTAAGTGAGCTCTACATAGTCCAAGTGTTGTTTTAGTGATTCCATGGTTCGATTTGGAGTTATTCAAGGTGTTAGGGGCTGAGATAAAGGGGATTATTTGGTGATTAACAAGGGTTAGAATCAAGTGGGTTGAAGATTCAATACAAGGATTAAAGACTAGAAGGGTTAAGGGTTAAATAGTTCTTGTTGTACTAGTAACTTGTCATCCTACGCCTTGTAAGATTTGAGTTTATTTTCTTGTCATTCAATATGATTTTACTAATCTCTATAATTATTTGATATAATTTGATATAAGTAGTACATGTAATGTGGCTTCATTGATGTTGTACATGAGGTTGTGACCATAAAAACAAGCTAAAACAAGTCTTAGGTAAGTTCTATGAACATAAATTCTGCAACAGTCCCAAAGATTGATTAAACTGATCTTCTCAGTAAACCTTGAGATTAATTCAATAGGATAGGCTTTTGGAACTATGTCTTACGGTCATTTCGCCGGTGGCGCATGTTAGGTTTTAGGTTCCTTGAATCAAGAATTATTCTAAGTACTGGAACCACGGACATAATTGATATAACCACGGACAGAAGATTGTAACCACGAATGATGACAAACTGCGGCTAGTAGTATTGTGTAACTACTGATAGATTATTGTAACCACTGCTAGTCTTGTATAGTCGGTTTAGTATTTTGTATTAGATAAATATGGAAAAGATATTTATCTTGTAGGTTACGTATTGTATAATGTAAAGGACTCCTTAGCCTATAAAAGGAGGTCCTAGGTTAGATTAGATATACGTGTATTTATATCTAAGGTCGATACACTTCAAGGTTGTAAAACCCTAATACTGGTTAGAGTATTCGTATTAATAATAATATTGAGGTTTTGAATGTTTATTGTTCTTCTTCTTAAGATTAAGTATTAAATTCCGCTTGATACTTAATAAGCTTTTGTTCTAAGTCAGTTTCTATATTAGATCGTTTGCTCAACTGGGATCAACAAGTGGTATCAGAGCTTGTGATTTAGAAACTGTAACCAAGAAGAAGTTCTGTTAAGCTTTATTCAAGTAAGTAAAGATGTCTTATGAAACTCACATGGTGACTGCTTCAAAGGTACCCATGCTCAAGCATGGTGAGTATCAAATCTGGAGAATGCGAATGAGGCAATACATTCGTGTGATTGATTATGCTCTCTGGGATGTCGTTGAAAAGGGAGACACTCTTCCTAAGAAGGGTGAGGATGGTCAAGAGATAGTTATTGTTAGTGAAACTGATAAAGCAAAAAGGAAAATGGAGATCAAAGCTCACAATATTCTCTCCATGGGAATACCCAATGACTATGCTTTGGACTTTGAACAATATGAGTCTGCTAAAGATTTATTGGCTGCTCTTGAAATAAGGTTTGCTGGTAATGAAGCTACTAAGAAGTCAAGGATTAATATGCTCAAGCATCAATTTGAAACCTTCACTGCTCTTAGTGGAGAAAAGATTGATGGCACATATAATAGACTTCAAAAACTTATCAGCCAACTGAAGTCAGTAGATTATAAGGTTCTTCAAGAAGATATTAATTTGAAGTTCATTAGGAGTTTATCATCTAATTGGGCTATTCATACAATTGTGTGAAGAAATAAGGTGGACTTTGATAAGATGACTCTGGACAATCTCTTCAACAACTTGAAGGTATATGAGTCTGAGAGTAACTTTGCTAATGCATCCTCTTCCAAACAAAACATTGCTTTTGTTTCCACTAATCACATGAATTCACAAGATGTAACCACTACTGCATATGGAGTAACCACGGCTATCGCAAACAATGCCACTGTTAGTGATACTGTCAGTGATGGTGCAATTTGTGCTTTTCTATCATATTTAACTACCAGTGTTAATGTTTTGAATCAAGATCTAGATCAAATTGATCCTGATGATCTTGATGAGATTAATCTTCAATGGCAAATGGCAATGTTAACTCTCCAAGCAAGGAAGTTTCTAAGGAGTACTGGAAGACATGTTAAGTATGATGGTCAAAGGAGAGCTGGATTTGACAAAAGCAAGATGGAGTGCTTTAACTGCAAGAAGAAAGGTCACTTTGCTAGAGAATGTTGAGTTCCTAAGAGAATTGAAGGCATTAAGAAGACCACAGAAGAGCCTGCTGCTTCTTCAGCCTTGGTTGCTCAAGATGGAATTGGTGATTATGATTGGAGTGATCAGATTGAAGAAGGTCCCAATGCAGCTTTTCTTGCTAGTGAAGCTTCATAAGAGCATAACTTTGCTCTTATGGCCTAAGCTTCATCTTCTGGTTCAGATTCTGAGGTATCTAATGATTCTAAAACATCTACTTGTTCTTTTAAATCATGTCATGATAACTTAGAATCTCAAAAAGCTATCACTGAGAGTATGAGGAAAGAAGTAGAAAGACTGACTATGGACAACTTAGGTTATAGAGTTGGTCTAGAGAGTGTGGAAGAGAAGCTTGAATACTGTATTAAATGTGAGTTTGAGTATGTAGATAAGATCAATATACTAGGTGGTGAAATTGATCTTAAAGATAGAGAGATTAAGATGCTTAAAAATAAACTAGCAGAGGCAGAGAGTGTAAAACAAAAGGCCCTAGAAGAAAAAGAAAAACATGTTGTTAGGGTAGCTAAAACACAATTTGCTTCTGATCTGGTTCATAAATCTATAGAGAGTCATTTAATGAAAAAGGGTTCTGGGATAGGATATAATAATATGCCACCACCCACTCTTATGCAACATGCACCACCTGCTAAAGAAGTGTCATTTAGTAGTGAATTCAGTTTTAACAAACCTGTAGAAGGGATAAGTAAAACTGAAACACCTAAGATAAGTTCTGATAAGTCATCTGATGCTCCCACAATTGAAGATTGGGAATCAGATTCTGAGGAAGATAGAACTGAATCAACTAAGTCTGAAGAGATAGAGAAAGTTAAGAAAGTTGATTCTCAGCAAGTCAACCTTGTACCTAGATTTGGAGCTCAAATTGCTAAGAGAGTAGTTGAGTACAAGGAAGTGCCTAGGGAACAAATGAAAAGATATATACCTAGGGGAAACCAGAGAAACTTTAATGGTCTAATTTCTAACAGGTTAGGAGATGAGTTTCAATGTGTTAAAAAGGCTTGTTTTAAATGTGGTAGTTTTGAACACTTACAGAGAAATTGTTATAAAAACAAACCACAAGTCTGGTATCATTGGAAGAGGGTAAATCATCAAAACTTTTAAAAGAACACAAACCCTCATCCAAACAAAAACATGATTCCAAGAGCAGTGTTGATGAGGAATGGGAATACAAAATCTATAGTCACTGCTGCACCTAAATGGGTTCCAACCACTGCTAAGCAAAATGTAAACACGGTTAAGCAAAATATCACCACTGATTCAAAAAAAGTTTTAAAAATTCCAAAGGTGATAACTGACACAGTGGTTGGAAATCATTTTTATGCTGTTAAGGCCTCAGCTAGTTGGCAATGGAAGCCTAAGACCAAGGTTTTACCACATGTCAACTGTGCATCAATGGACCTAAAGAAATTTGAATATTTTGATGCACAGGGCAGACCCAAGTCAGTATTGGCTTGGGTCCACAAAAGGAACTAATTTGTTTAATTTCATGTGCAGGGCAATCTACAAACTGACCTAAAAGATAAAGGAGTTTTTGATAGTGGTTGCTCTGGGCACATGACTTGGGATGGGAGCAACCTGGAAGATTTTGAAGCTTTTGATGGAGGATATGTGGCATTTGGCAATGATCCAAAGGGAGGAAATATACTTGGCAGAGGCACAATCAGAACAGGGAATTTAGACTTTGAAAAAGTCTATTTGGTACAGGGACTTAAGTATAATCTATTCAGTGTTTCTCAAATGTGTGATAAGAAAAACTGGGTACTTTTTGGTGAAACTGAGTGTGTGGTGTTGTCTCCTGAGTTTAAGATACCTGATGAGAAGTTTATACAACTTAGGGTACCTAGGAAGGAAAATATATATTGTTTTGATCTTAAAGATGTTCTTCCAAAAAGGTCCTTATGTTTGTTTGCTAAAGCATCTGTAGATGAGTCAATATTGTGGCATAGAAGGCTACGTGATCTCAATTACAAAACAATCAATAAACTGGTAAAAGGAAACTTAGTGAGAAGGTTACCTTCTAAGGTTTTTGAGTGTAAGGAACTGTGTGTGGCCTGTCAAAAAGGTAAACAACATAGAGCTTCTTGTAAGACCAAAACTGTAAACACCATCACACAACCACTGTTTATGCTTCATATGGACTTATTTGGACCTACCTTTGTTAGAAGTTTGAACCACAAGCAGTACTGCCTGGCTATCACTGATGACTATAGTAGATTTTCTTGGGTATACTTTTTGGCTGCTAAGAGTGAGACTAGTGAGATCCTCAAGAGTTTCATTACAAAGATAGAAAATCTAGTAAATCATAAGGTCAAGGTAATCAGACGTGATAATGGAACTAAGTTTAAGAATGATGTGATGAATCAGTTCTGTGTAGCTAAGGGTATCGAAAGACAGTTTAGTGTTGCTAGAACACCACAACAGAATGGTGTAGCTGAAAGGAAAAATAGGACACTAATTGAGGCTGCTAGGACAATGTTGTCAGAATCAAAGTTACCAACTACCTTTTGGGCTGAAGCTGTAGGAACTGCATGTTATGTGCATAATAGAAGTAAGTTAGTGAAGCCTCATAACAAGACCCCTTATGAGCTGTTACATGATAGGAAGCCAATGATTGCATTCCTAAAACCATTTGGGTGTCCTGTTACCATCTTGAATACCATAGACTACCTAGGCAAGTTTTAAGAAAAAGCAGATGATGGATACTTTTTACGCTACTCTTCCAATAGTAAAGCCTTTAGAGTATACAACAGGAGGACTAGAATTGTTGAAGAGAATCTACATGTTTAATTCAGTGAAAAGACTCCTAGTGTTGAGACCAAAGGACCAGATTGGCTGTTTAACATTGATATGCTAACCAAATCTATGAATTATGAGCCTATCATTGCAGGAACTTCCATTAATGTTAATGCAGGTACACAAAAGGATTCTGAGGCAGAGACACCTTCCAAGGAAGCTGATTCTCCAAAGGAGTTCTAGTTGGTTGAAAAGTGGAAAGCTGGTTCTATTCCTACCATCATTCACAAGCAAGGTCCCACTGATGATGATGTTCTGAATAATGGAGGCAATGTTGGTCATCATCAAGATAAGGATGAGTTGTTGAACGATAACTCAGTGTCGGTAGAAGAAATTAAAAAGAAGAAAAGGAATTCTGCAAGCACTGCTAAGCCTACTAAAACCACTGATAACCCATCTTCTACCACTGATAGGTCAAGTGAAACCCCGGATCCAAGTACTGGTGATAGTACTTTCTTTGGACCACATGCAAAGCCATTATTTGGTGATGAGGAGTATCCACATGATCCTAATATGCCTGCTTTAATTGAAATTGATACTCCTACTTGTGATGAAGACATGGATGATTTCTTTAATGATGATTTGTCAAACTTGGAAACAGTCATTCATGAGAGTCCAATCACCACTACAAGGATTCACAAGATTCATCCCAAAGAACAAATACTTGGAAACTTGAATACTCCAGTTCAAACAAGAAGCAGGGTTAAGAACACTGAACCCTTTCCTGAACATGGGTTCTTTGCAAGATCACTTCACAAAAGAAACAGTCATAAAGATCTGAAAAATTGTCTGTTTGCTTGTTTTCTGTCTCAAAAGGAGCCCAAGAGAGTGGAAGAAGCTTTTTCTGAAGAAGGCTGGGTAGAATCAATGCAAGAGGAGCTTTTACAGTTTAAGCTTCAAGAGGTTTGGACTTTGGTTGATCTTCCTAATGGTAAAAGGGCAATTGGGACTAAATGGGTGTTCAGAAACAAGAGGGATGAAAGAGGAATTGTTTTGAGAAACAAATCAAGGTTGGTTACTCAAGGATACACACAAACTGAAGGTTTGGATTATGACAAAGTGTTTGCTCCAGTTGCAAGAATAGAGGCTATCAGATTATTTTTGGCTTATGCTTCATTCAAGAATTTTGTTGTGTATTAGATGGATGTTAAAAGTGCATTTTCTTATGGCACAATTGTTGAGGAGGTTTATGTTTTTCAACCTCCTGGTTTTGAAGATCCTGATCATCCTGACAAGGTTTACAGGGTGAGGAAGGCTATGTATGGGTTGCATCAAGCTCCTAGGGCATGGTATGAGTGCCTGTCTACTTATTTGATGGACAATGGGTTTAAAAGAGGGCTTATTGATAAAACATTTTTCATTAGAAAGCACAAAGATGATATTTTATTGGTTCAGGTTTATGTAGATGACATCATCTTTGGCTCTACAAACAAGGAGCTATGCAGGGATTTTGAGAAACTTATGCATGATAAGTTTCAGATGAGTTCTATGGGAGAACTCACTTTCTTTTTAGGGCTACAGGTTCAACAAAGGACTGATGGTATTTTCATTAGTCAAGACAAGTATGTAGCAGACGTGTTGAAGAAGTTTGGGTTTCAAGATGTAAAGAGTGCAAGTACACCTATGGAGACTCAGAAACCTCTGCTACCAGATGATGGAAGTCCCAAAGTTGATTTAAAGTTTTACAGGTCCATGATTGGATCTTTGATGTATCTCACAACATCTAGGCCAGATATTATGTTCTCAGTATGTGTGTGTGCAAGATTTCAAGTCACACCTAATACCTCACACATGAATGCTGTTAAGAGGATCTTTAGATATCTTAAAGGTCATCCTAAATTGGGCCTTTGGTACTCTAAGGATTCCCCTTTTGATTTGGTGGCCTACACAGATAGTGACTATGCTGGTGCTAGTTTGGATAGGAATTCTACTACTGGAGGATGTCAGTTTTTGGGAAGCAGACTAATTTCTTGGCAGTGTAAAAAGCAAACTATTGTGGCTAATTCTACAACTGAAGCTGAATATGTTGCTGCTGCTAGTTGTTGTGGTCAAGTTCTTTGGATTCAGAATCAATTGCTGGATTTTGGGTACAATTTTATGCATACTAAGATTTACATTGATAATAACAGTACAATTTGCATTATTAAAAATCCTGTTTTACATTCTAGAACTAAACATATTGAGATAAGGCATCATTTCATTAGAGATTGTAATGAGAAAAGTCTGATTCAAATGGTAAAAATCCGTACTGATTGCAATGTTGTTGATCTTCTCACCAAATCTTTTGATGTGGGGAGGTTTCAGTATCTTGTTGTTAGTATTGGAATGATTAATCCCTAAACTCTCAAATTGTTTGGTACCTGTTTGTATAAGTATTGGACTGTTATTATGTAATCTTAGTATTGCTATTTTTGTTTCTAACCACTGATAGTTGTGTTCAAACCACTGCTTGTTGTTCTGTGTTACTACTAACTATTTTGTAGATAAAAGAAAGTTCATTATAGAAGCTAAAGAAGTTCTGAAGTTAAATTGTTCATTCATTCATCAAAGCAGTTTACAGCTTACAGCTCACAATGAAACTTCAAGTGCAAAATAAAAGACTACTACTATACATGATTTTCTACTACTATCCTCTGCTGTTGGATATGCATGACAAGCTAAGGATCAAAATGGGAAGGATGGATTGATGCAAACGAAGATGATGAAGATGAATACAGTATATGAAGCACAAAGGACATAGCCAGATCACACATTCATCTGTTGGTTTCACCAAAAAGCATCACTCCATTTTCCTTTTTCCCTTCCCCTTTACGATGTGTGAAGAAGCACCACAACTTGGTGCAGGAAGACCAAGAACCACCTCTTTGTCTTTTGGGAGTGGTGGATTTCTTGCTCGTGGTCTTGGTTGGGGTTGGGATGATGAAGGTTGGGGGTTTGAAGTTCTCTTCTTTGAGGAGTCATCAGAGTCCTCAGATGCCTCGCTTGGATTCACCACACTATCATCTTCAGATGATGGAAGAAATGGGGATTTTCTTGGTCTTGGTTCTTGTGGAGGAAAGTAAAACTGCCATGGGTTAGTATCTTCACTTGATGATGATGAGGATGAGGAGGATGTTAGATCAACGACTTCTGGTTTATTCCAACTAGGGTTCCACATGGTGATTATAGTTGATTGGGGATTTTGGAGAAATTAGGGTTTTGATATTGATTGGTGTGTGCGTTATATGAGATTAGGGTCCTTTATATAAGCAGAGTTATGGGTTATGGAAGTAAATGAGGGGCAGGTTAAATGTGGTTGAGGAGTTAATGAGATTCTTGGGCGTTGGACTACTATTAATCCTAGAAGTTGACCATATTGACTTACCTGTTCTAAACCACGGATAGGTCATTTGGAACCACTTCTAGCTCTTTCTAACCACTGACAACAATGACCTTCTTCTCTGTGTTTGTTTTGTGTTTTTGTCTTGCAGATATGAAGGATTTGTGTACATAGGAGCTGGTGTGTTAGCTGCTTGTGTTTGATAAAAAAAATGTGTAATCCTTCATATTTTTGTGAGATCTCTCTTATTATGACACAGATTTATTTGCTATAACTGTGTTAGCTGTTCAGAAAGCGCGGATAGCATTTTGGTTAGTGTTGGATACTACAGAGGCTGATTGGTAACTTTAGCAAAAGTATATTATTTCCCCAAATCACGGATGGATCATTTATTTGATCTTTAAACCACTTCCAATTGGCGCTCAATATTAACCCTAATCACTTTCTTTGCATAATTCACAAAACCCACAGCATACCCATCATTAATCACAATGGCAGAAAAGTATTCCAATACACATAACCTTGTTGCTATTCTCACCAAAAACGATCGATCTGAAGGTTTTCATCCAATGATTGATTTCCTTGTTCACAGTCCTATTCACTATGCATTAATTGTCACACCAACCATCTTTAAAGCCTACATACATCAGTTCTGGAGGAATGCTAAGCTTGAAGTGGTTGAAGGAGTTGAAGTGTTTAGTACTGTTGTGGATGAAAATGCTATTTCTATTGATGAGGAGATAATAAGGAGTGTTTTAAAGTTTGATGATACTCATGGTATTGATAATCTTTATGATGCTGAGATTGTAGCTGGTTTAGACAGGTTAGGATATACACACAGGGGTGATAAGGTACAATTTTTTAAGAGTTTGTTTTCACCAAGATGGAAGTTTCTTTTTCATACTTTTTTGATGTGTATGAGTAATAAGACCACTGGCTTTAATGACTTTCCTTCCAAAATTGCTACTGCTGTTATTTGTTTATCTGATGGAAGAAAGTTCAATTGGTCTAGGATGATTTATGAGGGGTTAGTATAAAACATTAGGAAGAAGGGTAAATACTATTTGTATCCTAGGTTTGTTCAACTTATTGTAGAAATTCAAATAGAGGAACCTGTTGAGCACACTAGGGAGTATGAAGTTCATCATATGCTTCCTAAGGTTTTTGCACATATGAGGAATCAGCCACAAAATGTACTAATTAGAGATGTTCCTTTGTTTCCCCACATGCTTACTTTGCCTACTGATCCTGAGTTTGATGAAGGTCTTGAATCCCAACCTATAGTCACTGAACCCACTGCTAGTACATCTGAACCCACTGATAGTACACCTCAAACCACTGTTAGTGAAACTCAACCTACTTCTAGTCAAACCCAAACCACTGTTACACTAATTGTATGGACTAGGAGACAAAAGGGCACTAAGCTTCCTCAGGCTAGTGTTAGTGGTGTTGTTCATGAGGCTGTCACATGGAGTGGAGGTGACATGATTGGAAGGGCTTCCACTACTGATTCATGCTTTGATGCTGGTCAGGATAGTGGAAACATAAATAAGACCCAACCATTGGCAACTCCTAATGTGGAGAGTTCCTTGGAACTTAACACAAGTGGAGGAATCCCTAGCCAACTGGCTACTCAAGGGTGCATAGATGATCAGGCAAGGTCTGATGCTATGTTTACTATATCCAAGGATTCACCTCTCAGAGCAGTTAACACAGCTCGAAGTGATGAGGATAGTTTGGAACATGAACATGAATTGACGGATCCTAAGCTGGTACATGATGACTTTTCCAATGAACCACCTCTCGGACCAGTTCACACAGGTCGAAGTGGGGAGGATATTCTTGAACGTTTTAATGAATTGACGGTTAAATGTGCTAAAATGGAGGCTACAATTTCAGGTCTACAGGAGTTGGTTGTGTTTCAGGGTAAGGATATTAGGAGATTGAAGCATATAGTGTTGGTTTTGGAAAAAGTAAGACGACCTGGGGTTGCTGTTTTGAAAGCTATGAGAAGAAAGAAACAGAAGGTGGACTCCTCTTCAGCTCTAAATATGGAGGATGTATCCAAACAAGGGAGGAGTGAAGGCATAAATTCAGGGGAGGCTGCTGATGGATCTATGGAAGAAGATAGTAGAGATCAAGAATTTTTGGTATCTGATAAAGATGGGAATGAGGCAGTTCTTGAAAATGTGAAGAATGTTGTAGAAGATGTAGTGCATGACACAAACATTGATGGTATGTCTGAAACCACGGTTAGTACTCTTGTAACCACTGCTGCAGTTTCAGACATGGCAATTATACCCACTACTATCATACCCACTGCTATCATAACCACTTCCACTGTTGTCACAACTCTCTCTGTATCACCACCTAAAACTAAAGAAGTTAAGAAAGAAGCTGCAAGTACATTGATAAATCTAAGTAAAACCTCATCTATTTCTACACCCATCATTGCACCTGTTTTATCTGTTCAATCTACTGCAACTAAACCCAAAGGAAATAGTTTAGTTATTGGTGAACCTTTGAAGAAGAAAGTGGTTCAATCTGATATTGGAAAAGGAAAAGGGGTTGCAGTACTAGAGCTGAAGTTTAAAAGTAAAGCAGAACAAGAAGCTTATGATGCAGAGTATGCAAAAAGTATTATAGCTGATGAACAAGGAGCTTTAGAGAAAAGGAAGCAAGATGAAGAAGAAGCTAGTCAGAGATGGCTAGCTACATAGTATGAATCACAAAATTATCTTCAAGCTTCTGAATTAATAAATGATGGGTATACTGCACAAGAATGGGCTTTGTTGGATGATGAGGAAAAAGATAGACTTTTGGGTGAATGGGCAAGGAAGGTTGGTAAAGAAAAGAAGCAAGTTATAAGAAAGAAACCCCCTTCAATTGCACAGATGAGGAATGTATTAATGAAGATTATTAAGAATTCAGGCATACATGTTCCTGATAATCTTAATAGATGTTCATTTGAAAGAATTTATGAGCTTTATGAGAGATGTATGAGAATTAATAATGATGATTACTGTCCAATGAATTCTAAAAAGGAAGAAGAGTGGACTAAAAAGGATGAAGAGTGGATTTAAAGTAAACAAAAGAGAAAATCTGAGGTTCAGGAGACCTCTGATTCTAAAAGACTGAAAGTAGTTGAAGATGTTAATCAAATTATTTCTTATGAGTTTGAGCTTAAAGTTGGAAGTGAAGGAGTTTGGAAAATTCAAAGACTCAACAATGAAGTTTTTGAGTATAATAAATTTTCACAGATGCTTCAGTATTTTGATAGAGATGATTTGATGAATCTTTGGATACTTTACAAGAATAAGTTTGGTGAAGTACATCCAAATGATTATCATGAGAGACTGGTTTATCATCATTTGAAGATTTTATTTGAGCCTACTCATGATGAACCTGAATGGAAAGGACTCTACAATGGTCAAGTTACTAGATGGTTTTTATATCAAACTTGTGGAGTTCATGTTTTAACTGTTTCTGGAGAAGTTATTCATATGCTTGTAGAAGGTGACTATCCTCAATTGAATAAGTATCCAGCAGTTATTGCTCAGATGTTGAAGCCTGGTATTATCAAGATGTTATTACCCAATGATGGTCAAGCTTACAATTTGTTGCTGAAATATGAGAATATTCTTAAATCTGGTAAGTGTTTGGCTACATCCTCCAATTCAGATGTTTTGAGCTTAAAAGAAACTTGAGAATTCTGTTGGAATGTATCAAGTTTAGGGGAGGATTGTTGGGTTTTAGGTTCCTTGAATCAAGAATTATTCTAAGTACTGGAACCACAGACAGAATTGATATAACCACGGACAGAAGATTGAAACCATGGATGATGACAAACCGCGGCTAGTAGTATTGTGTAACGACTGATAGATTATTGTAACCACTGCTAGTATTGTATAGTCGGTTTAGTATTTTGTATTAGATAAATATGGAAAAGATATTTATCTTGTAGGTTACGTATTGTATAATGTAAAGGACTCCTTAGCCTATAAAAGGTGGTCCTAGGTTAGATTAGATATACGTGTTTTTATATCTAAGGTCGATACACTTCAAGGTTGTAAAACCCTAATACTGGTTAGAGTATTCGTATTAATAATAATATTGAGGTGTTGAATGTTTATTGTTCTTCTTCTTAAGATTAAGTATTAAATTCCGTGTGATACTTAATAAGCTTTTGTTCTAAGTCAGTTTCTATATTAGATCGTTTGCTCAACTGGGATCAACAGCGCACCTCATAACTCATCCTGATGAGTAAATGAGAGCCAAAATGGCAAAACATGTCAAAATCTGCATACCAGATTTCATTTGAGAAAAGTCCATGGTTCTGACCATTTCTAGAAGTAGACTCAGTTTTACGAAATGTAGCTAAGACCTAAACTTGAATTTTGGCGAAAGCCGCGTGTCAAAAAAAGTTGTAGGACTCAATGAAATATAAGTAAATACTTGTAATTAGGCTATTGATATAAATAAACTTTGGACCTTAGACTTAATTAAGCTTAATAAGCTGTTAGAGAAGATAAAAATATGAATTTGAGCTTTTGAATCACTTAAAAAGGACTTATGGTTAAAAAGTTATGCCTAGTTAAGTTTTACTAGATGAAAATATAGTGTTGGAACAAAGCTTGCTGATACGATTTTAAATCACGATTTTGACACTTTTCTGGTCCGAATTAGGAAATGTGTAAAGCACGAAAGTTGCTCAAAATGAGTTTTTCTACAAAAACTCATGTGCACATAAGAAGAAAGTGAACGAAAAAGCCTAAAAACGGCAAAAACTAAACTGACCTGTTGTTGACTAGAAAACAACCTTAGTAAGAAACCTTTGTGATATATTGATTCTTTGAGGCCAAAACAACGTCAAGGTTAAGCCAAGGCTGATGTCTTGAGTATTTTAACTTAAATATAGCCATTAGGTTTGACCTTAATTTTTGTTTCAAGTTGCTTAACCGTATCTTAGCCGCACGGCTAGTTTGGGTTTGTTAACCCGAAACTTATTTAAAAACTTGTTCATTAGATTGAACTTTACTAGACTTTGACAAAACTAGATAAATGACCATATGACATATAAACTATCTAAATACCATTTTCACAAGTGTTAACTCTTGTTTAAACCTATGAACTTATATTAACTTAAAAAACTATTTTTGAAACCTTTGTATTTCACGACATTATAATATTACACGCCGTACTTATTTTCATCACAACACTCATCGAGTGAATAACATTTATACATAATAAATGTTATGCTAAACTACTTCACGACCTCTTGATTTTGATAGCCAAACAACATTTAAGGAATACTTTAACTTAAGGATTCATGTAAAACATCATAAGCCAACAAACTACATATACTTGTACACTTATATCGTACAATATACTAAAACACGAATCCTATACTTTCCTAGGTAAATCGTTAAAGATCGTGATCTTGTCATACTCTACCGTCGATAACATTATATCATTACACTCTTCTGCTGATCGCTACTGTGAGTTCATAGCCCCACTTTTTATTACTTAATTGTTTTACAAACCCTTGGGGGAAATACATCCTTTATTTTAAATCGAACACATTGCTTTGAAATTATACTTAAATGTATTATTTGCACTAAGTACTATTATTGCCAAAGTCCCTATTATCAAGAACCATTAATCACTTGCGAGTGAACGCGAATAATGTGGATAGATCTATCGGGAATGACAAATCCCGTTTGTGTTGACCAGGTAGGCAAACAAATGCACTCTATTTAAAGATCCATAGGTTTAATGGCAAATTACCTATTAGGGAAACGGTTACTATTATATGACAGATGTTAACATTTCGGTGTCATGAGCTTAGTGTAATAATGTCTGTTTTATTTTTTCTAAAACTATGAATGTGAGACTATTTACCTCACGTTACGAATATTGTGTTCAGCTGATTTCTTAAACTCTATGAATTTCACTTAACCTTTGTGTTGACAAATTTAAGCATGTATTTCAGGTTCACAAATTCACGAGGCTGGCAAGGATGGAAAGGAAGGGCACGAGTACTCAAGATGGCTGTAAATTTTATTATCATTCGAAAACCAATTTAATGTATTTTGTAAACTTGGAACCATTTGGGACCTCATTTTTATAAACTCTGATATTTATATAAATCGAATGATAAATGTTTTTTAAAACGACTCCATTAGAGTTCGTTTTCTATTGTTATGACTGTTGTGCCATGAAGTAATACCAAGTTTGAATTCCGCTGCGTATCACGAAGTTGGGGGTGTTACAGGTTGGTATCAGAGCCTTAATTATAGAGAAACGGGTCTAATTGTGACCTAAACTATAATTACTTTTACAAACAAAAACATTTGATAGCCTTCCGTTCTCCGTGCCTTCCATCCTCTAGACTATTATGTGACTTCTAGGTATTTTATGCTACACAAACATACTAGTATATTGATATATACACACGACATATTTTCAATCATTTTAGCTAACCAATGTACTAAACATATATGCGTATGCCTATTCTAAGGCATTACGTTACAATCATATTTTCCCAATCTCTCAATCATGCATCTACGAAACTTTATCCAAGACATTGTAACTGATTACAATGGTCTTTCCTACTTCCCAAACATTGTAAGATACAATGGTCTTATTCATTTTTCAAGACGCTGTGAGATACAGTGATCTCTATTACACTCTCAAACACTGTAAATCCTACAGTGATCTCTATTTCATCCTCAGACACTGTGAGTGAAACAGTGGTCTCATTTACTTTCCAAACATTGTGAATTGCACAATGGTCTCTATTATTTCGTAGACATTGTGAGTTACACAATGGTCTCAACTATTTCTCAGACATTAATGGTCTCTATTATTTCCTAGATGTAACATATTGGATTTCACAAACACACTAAACCATAAGATCAAATAGTCGTATTATGAGTTTTAGAGAGAGAAAGTTAGAGGTTTGGGAACTTTAGTGAGAGAAAGAAAAATCTTATTATGAGCTCCAACTCTCTACCTTGGGAGGTAGAGAGTATTTATAGTCATTACATAAATCGCCACCTATCGGGCTGTGGATCAGGCATACAGTGGGTAAAGACCCGTCCGTCCTCCACGGTGTTGCTTAAACTAAATACTACTTAACTTATAATAATCTACGACTACGATCTTTCTAACGATTACATATACTTGAGGTGACCGACTCTTTAATAACTAGATTTACTAAATCCTAACAATCTCCCCCTAAGGGAGGTCACCTCAAACACACATTAAACATACATTGAATACAAACAGATATTATATTAAAAGATTGTTCTTGCTTTCTTGATGTAGTACTTTGCTCCGAAGCTCGTAGTCATTGATTCTTCTTATTGCATGTTTGGTTAATCCAAGTGGAGGTCTTTTACTGATCCACGTGATAATAATTTTGAGCCAGCTTTTGAGATCATCAACTAAAAAAAAATCTCTGAGACATCCATTGTGGTGTTGGTATTATGTGATGTTGTGACAAACGGACCGACATGCTCACATTCTAGATCATGATATATTCTCATCAGAGTAGCGGAAGCTTTCGTTGATTCATGATATTGGCAGCAGCGTAGCAGAAGCATGGAATGATAATATCAGAGTCATTGATGCACTAATCATGATTTCTTTTGAGATGAATGTTTTGAGTGAGCATGCGGCTATGGATTGACCGCATCATTCTGATCAACTGCAAATGTAGGGCGTACCTGCATAAAACATTTAGCAATAAAGCGCATGAAAGTGTCTTTGATCACTTTCGTTGAATTGAGGTACACGGGCCACGGTTCCCCGTTGATCAGTACAAGTACTGCCTGTGATCAGGTATAATTTCGAAGAAATTCCTTGACAGGGTTTCGCAGCTGCTCTAGCTGTTCTCAAATCGGAACATCTCAAAGAAGACAACACGGAGTGAGTGAACCAGCGAATAGAGATTCACTGATTGATGAAAAGAGATTTGAAAAACAATCGTGTATCGCTCAATAGAAATTGTTTTTGCAATACAACGAAGGTTTTAATGAAAATCAATTATCAATCATAAACACCTTTTGAATTGAAATATTCGAACACGGTCGAAGTGCTAAAGAAAAGAGTTTTTTAATTACAACGACTGGTTTTTCAAAGGTATCCGTCAATCCATAACCTGAACCAGGATTGATTCAAAAGATTGAATCGCCCCATTGTTTCTGTTCAGTTGTCACATGGTTGATCTATAGAATAGATCTCACATGCCACCTACCAGGATCTTGTTTGATGTTGGCTCCAGAAGGCTTTCCATCTTCATTGTGAATATGTTTGCATATCACTCAGATGTTCTGGCAATACCACAAGGATAATGCGTAGGACTCAAGATATAATATCTCTTTCCACATTGTGTGAAACAGAGAGTCTTCATTGAAAGTGTCCTAATGAGATTTATTGATGATCTCGTGGCTCTAGACTCAATTTGTGCATATTTGGATCCTATATCGGAGACTAGGGAGAGGGTCTCCTTTTTCAATATCAACAATCTCTAAGAGAAAGTCGATAGATAATGTCGGTTCCCCGTGAGAATGAAACAAGCCCTTTTAAGAGGAACTTGAGTGGTTTAGGAAGTTGAAGTACAGTGCGTCACTGGGTCCATGACGTCTTGTCTTCAATACCGATGTTACCTTGGTAACCACCAGTAGCATATGAATTGAACCCGGTATCTGCCCTAAGGTTGAATAATTGGAGGGCTATTTGTTTTCACCCTTTGCTCATTCAATTATTTTTCATTCTTCAACCCCTTCAGTGCTTACCGAGACTTCTTAGCTAGAACCTTGTTGGGTTTATTCCAGTACTAGCTCAGTCTCAGTCCGCACTCTTACCATATCTCATTTTTCTCCTTTTTTCAATATACCTAAGGACTTCTACACTATCTAGTGGATTGTCCCTGGGTAGATCCCTCCGGTTCTGGCGGATCATGGGAACAAATACCTAACCTTATCATCCTTATATCACCATACATAAAGTAAAGTTGGTCGGTCTATTTGGTATTGTTCATCTGCCATTGGAACAAATTGAAAACCATTTGAAAATCAATCCAAATACTTATGATATATTATCAAAGCAATTTGTACCTGAATTGTTTTTGATATTTTTAGAACAAGAGCTCCCCCTCAACATGTGCATCAAGTGTTTGAAATCGTTTTGCACCTGGAGGCAAGAGAAGAATTAACTTCTTTGATTACCATTTTCTAAAAAATATCAACATCACTTCCCTAATCAAATCAAGTAGATAAAGCATTTTGGGGAAGGATGAGGTTTTGATAAGCTTGCTCCCCCTCAATATGTGCATAGATATTTGAAAATATTTTGCACATATTAGGAAAAGACTGCACATTGAGATAAATTGATCACGTTTCAAATATTTGTGGTTTAAGATAGATGCTCCCCCTCAACATGTGCATGGAAAATTTGAAATCGTTTGGCACATGTGGGAAGGAGAGCTTGTACATCCTTATAAAACCATTTACCGAATTATCAGTTTAAATCCAATTTAAATCACAAATTCTCCCCCGATCACAATTATCAAATCATTTGAGATTTGTGATCTCTGTAGATTTAAATTTAATTTGAAAGATTTTAAGGAGAATTGTGAGTTGATTATGAAAACGTTTTAGCTGATAAGGATCGGATTTTGAGACTTTAAAATCCATTGAATAAACATGCATGATTATCTTTTGAAAATAATTGTATGACAAATAACTTTTTGATTTAATTGAAATCATTCTCCCCCTCAATCAATGACATAAGTTGTTGATTGAGAGATAGATATTTTGACAAACTTTTAAGTCCAGATGATTATCAAAAATAGAGTCCGAGTTATTTTTCAAAACAACTAGTTTTCATTAGATAGTAAGGATTAGTTTAAAGAATCAGAGCAAGAAATTTGAAAACCAAGATAAAGCATGGCTCTGTTCTATCTTTGAAAAGTAGGTTACTACCTGAAATGACAATAAACCATAATTTCACTTTCACCTTTTTTTTTTTTTTTTTTTTTTTTTTTTTTTTTGAAAATTCGAACAATATCTAAAGTCCCGTGTCATTCTTTGAATGACAGCACAAAGACCGTAGATATAATCGAATTGAGAAAATCATGACAAAATGACAATATTTTTTGGAACTTTTTTCAAGATTTTTAAGTGTTTTTTTTTTTTTTTTTTTTTTTTTTTTTTGAAAATTTTGTAATTTTGTATTTTGTTTTTCTAATAAATATGTACACGAGTGAGATGAAGGAAACCTTTTACTCCTATTCTTCCTCTTGAAGACGTTTGAGAGTTTCTGGTTGTAGGCTCTTAAGACCCAGTCGTGGAAGAATAAACTCAAAACGTTCTCTAGGAAGAGCTTTGGTGAAGATGTCTGCTAACTGGTATTCAGTCCTTACAAAGTAAAGTTCAACCACACCGTTTTCAACTTGCTCCCTGATGAAATGATGTCGAATGTCGATGTGCTTTGCTCTCGAGTGTTGTACATTGTTTCATGAGAGAGCAATAGCACTTTTATTATCATAGTACAGAGGGATTTTGTTGAATTCAAAGCCATAGTCAGATAATTGGGATCTCATCCATAGGATTTGAGCACAACCAGATGACATGGCTATGTATTCCGCCTCTGTAGAGGAAATAGAAGTACTCATTTGCTTCTTTGAAGACCAGTTCACAAGCTTATCACCCATAAACTGAGCACCTCCAGACATACTTCGACGAGTATCCTGACATCCTGCATGATCAGCATCTGCATAGGCTGTTAGTGACATACCGGTGTCCTTCGGGTACCAAAGTCCCATATTGATGGTTCCTTGGAGATACCGAAAGACCCGTTTAACCGCTTCAAGGTGCTTTTTAGTAGGCTTAGCCTGGTATCTAGCACACATGCAAACAGCGAACAAGATGTCTTGTCTACTAGTTGTGAGGTACATAAGGGATCCAATCATACTACGATATTTCGTTTGGTCTACCATGATCCCTGAGTGGTCCTCATCTAGTTTAGTACATTCAATCATGGGAGTGTCAACAGGGTCACTAGAATCGAATCCAAATTTATTTAAAATCTCATTTGCATATTTAGATTGATTTATGAAAATGCCTCCGGGACTTTGTGAAATTTGTAATCCCAAGAAAAATAACATTTGTCCCATCATTGACATTTGAAATTTAGAACCCATTTCATTTGAAAAACGGTCACACTCATTGGGGTCAGTCGAGGCAAAGATGATATCATCAACATAAATTTGGACGTGAATTAAATGTTTGCCTGACTTCCTGGTGAACAATGTAGGATCAACTGCACCTTTGCCGAAACCGGTAGATAGAAGAAACTTTGATAGCGTATCATACCATGCCCTTGGAGCTTGCTTTAAACCGTACAGAGCCTTCTTCAAATGATAAACGTGAGTAGGATGCTCTGGATTCACAAAGCCTTCGGGTTGGCTGACGTAGGCGACTTCTTTAAGATCTCCGTTCAGAAATGCCGTCTTTACATCCATCTGATAGACTACCATGTTCTTACTAGCAGCATTAGCCAAAAAGATTCTGATTGCCTCGATATGAGCAACAGGAGCAAATGATTCTTCAAAGTCAATACCCTCCTCTTGACGGTATCCTTTAGCAACCAATCGAGCCTTGTTCTTTAAGACATCACCATGCTCATCAAGTTTCACATTGAAGATCCATTTTAGAGAAATGATCATAGCACAATGTGGAGCAGGTACTAATTCCCATACATCAAGTCGATCAAACTCATGAATTTCTTCTTGCATGGCATTGAACTAGCTGTCTTCATTCATAGCGGTTTTAACGTCTTTTGGTTCGATCTTAGAGAATACGGAGTTGAAGAAGCACCATAAGGCATCGGTTGCAAGTTGTTTCCGTGTGGATACTGGACGAGAGGGATTTCCAATGATGTTGTCTAATGGATGATCGTGAGTCCATTTTCTGAGGTGTTCATGTGGTTGTTGTTGAGGGACTGAAGTAGAAGAGTCGATGTCTCCTGAAGAAGATGGTTCTGATGCCAGAAACAATTCTTCATTGATGCCAGAAACAATTCCATGATGTACATTCGAAGATTGATGATTTGTGGATGAGACTGAGTTATCAGCAGTAGGCGCTTCTTGACTTAATGATATTGAGACTGAAGGATTGACTTCATTCTCAAGGATATGAGCAGCCTCTGTTGTGGGAATCGACAGTTCATTAGCACTTGGCTCATAGTGTTCATCAATCATCGGATCAAACAATTTCTTCAAATCATCTTCAGTTGGAGATACATATGGAGTAGCTAGAGAGGAATTTGGTACAAGGGATGAACCAATGGGACTATTTTGAAGTGCGGGTCCAAAACTGGGTTGTCCTGGAGCCATTTGACCGGTCAGCTCATCGAACGTAACGTGAATTGTTTCCATGATATTTCGAGTTCTCTTGTTGTAGATTCGGTAACCCTTCTTGTTTGGTTCATACCCAACAAAAACTCCAATATCTGCCTTTCCTCTTAATTTACCTAAATCTTGACCGTCATTTGTTGGATAGCACAAAGCACCAAACACACGAAGATAGGAGAGACCAGGTTTTCGTTTATGAACAAGTTCATATGGAGTTTTTCCATGAGAGGAGTGTATAAGGGAACGATTTTGGTGTAGCAGGCAGTGGCAATGGCTTCAGCCCATAGAAACATTGGAACCTTCGAATAAATAAGCATTGTTCTTGCGGCTTCTACAAGAGTTCGATTTCGTCTTTCAACTACACCGTTCTGTTGAGGAGTTCGTGGAACACTTCTTTGATGACTGATTCCAACACTTTCATAAAACTGAATTAAGTCTTTGTTGACAAACTCTGTGCCATTGTCTGTTTGAAGAATTCTGACTGTATAGTTGAGTCGAACCTAAAGCTGTTTGATTAGTTTGATAATGACATCTGGAGTTTCATCCTTTGTCCTCAAAAACTTTACCCAAGTAAATCGAGAGTAGTCATCAACAACTACTAGAATGTATTTCTTCCCATTTATCGTTTGCACTCTTATTGGTCCGCACAGATCCATATGAAGGGTATGAAGAACTTCCATTACAGAGTTTGTGGGTTTTGGTTTGTGGGCATATTTCGTGCTTTTTCCCAATTGGCAAGCTGAGCAAAGATGATCTTTTTCATATTTTAATCTGGGTAAACCTCTGACTAGATCCTTTCTGGAAAGGTTGTTTATGGTACCAATGTTCAAGTGATTGAGACGACGATGCCATAACCAAGACTTTGTTTTAGAAGCCTTTGACAGCAAGCAGATTGGAGAGGACTTCATCATGTCGTCGATAGAGATCGTGTATAGGTTTGAACCTCGAGTACCTCTTAATAATTCCACACCATCAAGTTCTCTAACGAAACAAGAATGTTTTCTAAAAGCCACTTCTAGATCGGAATCACAGAATTGACAAACAGAGAACAGATTGTGACCAAGACCTTCCACATAATATACCCTGGAAATCACACTTTTACCAACCACATAATCTCCATAACCCATAATAGCTCCAAAATGGTCGTTCCCGAATCTAACTGTCCTGATGAATTTACTCACGAAGTTCATGAGTCGCGACCGGTCTCCAGTCATATGCTTGGAACAGCCTGAGTCCAAGTACCACAGAACGATTTGAACGATCTGCAGTTGAACACAGACAAGAATGGATAACTGGATAATTGGGATCCCCATGCAAGAATGGGTTCCATTTGGTTAGTAACAGTGATTGGAACACCCACATCAGAAATAGAAACATCCATATCAGAAATAGAGGCAATGGAGTCATTATGAATAGATGCAGTACTAGTGTCCGTACTTGCCCTATTCAAAGTATGTTCACTTCTTAAGGGAATAGTTCTACCAGTAGGCATCCATTTTCTAGTGGGCATTGTCTGATTAACCTTATGGCCAATAGGTATCCATTGATAACCTATCTTACTAAATGTTCTTCCAGTGGGTTTCCACTGTTTTCTAACTTTCTTTCGCCTTTGCCTTTTAGCCTTCTTAGAATGATTTTTTGCATTAACAATATTATCTGGGGATTTGACCGCAATAGACAAAGCATTCACACCACATTCATGATTAGTAACAGAATTCACGCAGACGTTATTACATGGTCTGCAAATAGTATTAGAATTCGAATTAGTTACAGTACGCCTATGGCTAATACTAGAATCAATACGATTTGTTTTATTCAAATTCTCCCTACGGTGATCTTCTACTTTCTTCCAATGCACATTCTTAGCTTGCGAGGCCCTATCATTCCTTGTATTGCCTTGAGACTTTGACCTGCTCGCTTTAATGTCACTGATTACTCCTGTAGAGGGAACGGGAACATTAGTTGGTTTTGCTACTTTTTGCCTTTCCTGTTTTGATGTGCTGGGATGTGAACTATTCGAAGGCACGTTGAGGTTCACTTTCTTAACACTGGATGTAACATTGGGCATTGAATGATTTGTATACTTGGCATTAGGCATAGAACAGGGTATCAAGGGGTTGACTTGCTCACCTAAGGATTTAGGGCATATTGTAATTAAGCATTCTAGAAGTTCTTGAGATCGTTTGGCATATAAGCATGCATGGCCAATTGCATTATCAAGTGGTTTCTCTAACTTATCCTCTTCTACAATCTCACGGAGACATTCTAGACTATCCTTAAGGTATGAGAAATATGTTTGAATGGCAAGTTTGTTATTCCTAAGGTGAGGAGGAACATAATTCACAGACAAAGCATATTTATTACAACCATGCATGATGAGTGTCTAAATACTCATCATTTTTGTACCATCTAGACTGCAAAAACATCTGAAAACACTCAGAAATGCATCAAAATGATGAAAATATCACAAACAAGTGTTTTATGTGTTTTAAATGCAAAAATTCAAAAATCAGATGAAAAACGTATCAAGTTTGCATAATTGGCAGTTTTAGTCCCCCAAGTTTCAAAAGTTGTCAAAAACAGTCCCTGGTAAATCAAAATAAAGCAAAAATATCATTTAAGGTCCATGGGATTCAAAAGTTGTCAAAACAAACCCTTCAAAGTTCAAAAATTGCAAAATTACAACTTTGGTCCCTAAACTTTGAAAAGTGACATAAATAGTCCTTGGATTTATAAAAATGGAAAATAATCAAACTTGGTCCTTGTACTATTCACATTTGGCAGGATTGGTCCTTGTGAGAACTTTGGAATGTTGGCAGGTTTGGTCCCTCAAAATCCAGAAATTACAAAGTTGGTCCTTGTGTTATATTTCTACAAACCAAACGGATCCCTTATGTTATTAACCAAACCCACCCAGCTGGCCCAATATCCAACCCGGCCCATGTTTTAAAATTAAAAACCGCCATCCACTGTTCATGTATCTCTCCCACGACGGCAAACCAAAACCAGTGGTTTTCATCACCACCTTTCCACCTCACCCCCACCTTTACACCTCTCTACCCACTCCCCTAACACCTCCACATCCCACCAAATTGCATTAAATGCAATAAACCTGCTCAAAGACTTTTTCCCGCCAAAATGACAAATGGATGGTTTTGATGAAATTGAAGAATCCAATAGTTGGAAATAGGTGGGAAAGATTTAGAGGTCGACACAAACTCATAAAGATCAATATAAATCAAGAAAGGAGCAGTATGGAGAAGTATGTAGAGTAGTTTAGCTTTTTACTTGTCGTAGGTAGTGTAACTTAAATTCCAGTGTAACTTAAAGCTTTCCAATACTTTGTAAAGTTATTTCAGTGTATTAAGAACTTATTTTCAGTTTCAATTTCAGTTTGTGTTTATGAATTCAGTTTATGCAATATTTTGTTAAAAATCTCATATAAGCTTAAAATCAATTGTAGTGGATGATAAGGATTCAAAAGCTCTCATAAGCTCTCTATAAAGCTTTTAAAAGTTTTTAGAAACAATAATTTTTAGTTTAAAGTTAAAAACCAAAAATACCAAAAAAAAAATTCATATAAAATAGTTATAAAATCAAAAATCATTGCATATGGTGAAGGGAACTGAAGCAGGGTAATCTCTGGATTGCTTTTGGGTTAGAAGCTTTGTGGAAAGCTATTAGGAGTAATCTTGATACTTGGTTCATGGTCTTTGGCTGGAAAGCAGTTGTAAGCTCTTTATAAGCATTTTAGCTTTTCACTGTTTAAGTCATCTCTTAGCTTAAATCTGTGTATCTTTATGTTTCCTAGTTATAGTTAAGTGAAATTATACATTAAATCAAGTTGCTTGTTCTTTTTAATTTGTAATTGTTAAAAGTTTTAGTTTGACAGTTTTATTAGCATAATTGCCATTTTTTAGTTTAATGATGTCATTGTTGTTGTTTAGTGCTTATATAGTCTCAATAAGTTATAATATAAAGTCTTAAATCAGTTTCTTGGGATTAATCTTTGGAATCCTTTGAAAAACTTCATAGCATTCCTATAAAGGGGTGTTTGGATTCTCTGTGTTAATGGTGTTAGAGGTTGTTTATATTATCGCTTGTTGTTGTTAACTGTTATACTAGTATCTAAGAACTCAGTGCAAGCATAAAAACTTGCCCTCACTTTTTAAAAAGTCAAATTCATCTTTAATATCACCTTATTACTTAACTGTTAGGATTGATAGTGTGAAATTCACCATATTAGCTTAAAACTTGTTAACATAGCTTAATTACATCTTATTATAGTCTAATACATCATAATCAGTCAGCCATTTTGATTCAAATCTCATAAAAGTCAAATTTCATTTCTGTTTTTAAAAAGTCAAAAGTTGAAAAACCAGTTTTTGGAAAACATTGTAGATCTTGCACAGGATTCAAATAAGCTTTTTAGGGGCTATGTTTTGGTCCATGTGTAGTCTGCTAGGTAATCTTGAAAACCCAATATCTGTTTTTCCCATTTAGCTTATCAGAATAGCTTATTCATTAGCTTAAAGTAGTCCCCTTATAAACTGTTTTGCTTAATTAATCCCATAAGCTCAAATCTAGTTTAAGCTTATTTAGTGATCTAGAGTACTGTTAATTAGTTAAGTTAGACTTATTTTAGCATAATCCAGCTTATTTGATCATTTGGTTTATTCCTGTAGCTTATAGCTTATTTTAGTAGCTTATTTAGAACTGCTTATCACTACAGCTTCATATTCTTCCATATAATTCCTAGTTTTTATATGTTTAATAAACTTAGAATAATATTTTAGAATTTTCCTGAGTTTTTCATAATTTTCTGGTATTGTTTGCTATTTTTCTTATTTTAAATCAGTTTTTAAGACTTTTTAATTAGCTTTTATTACAAATAAATCAGAAAAAGTTTAAAAAAAATATGATTTCAATTTTCTTAGATTACGATAAATATAAAAAGCCAAAAAAATATTTTTCCATAATTTTCTTAGTTTAAATAGTATTTTATAGCATTTTAATTAGTTTTAAATAGTATTAAATTCATAATAAATAGATAAAAAGTGTAATAAATATATTTTCAGTTTTAAAATAAGTTTTATAATAATTTAGATTTTTCTAAGTTATAATTTCACTTTTCTAGCTTTATTTCATATTTTCTTATATTTTAGGGTATTATTAAATAGTTAAAAATAGTTTTTAATTAATAATAATTAGATAAATAGTTTTAAAAATAATTTTCTTTTTCCAATAATTTTCTAGTATAATTAGGTTTGTAAAAATGTATTTTTCATATCCGTAGGTATTTTCCTTCTTTATTTTCACGTTTTATTTCGTACGTTACGTAGTTTTTAATTTAAACGTACATTTTAGGTTTTAAACATTAATCAATTTTAAAAATAGTGATAGCGTTTATTTAATATAATTTATCATTTTAATTTTCTTTAATTTGCATTTAAGCCCCTGTTATTTACAAACTTTTTCTTTAGGTATAATTATTCCAAATTCACAAACCTTTTCCCATTCAATATCACCCGATCACAAATTTGTAGTATTACAGATTTCACACCTCGTTGGGACTTAACGACCTGAGGTAACACTATACTCTCCAGATCTTAATTGCATGGTTTTAGACTGTTTGACTTTTATTACGGTTGACCATTCACAAGTGGTTAGCTTGTGAGATAAAACCTTACTGTCCGGACCCAATCAAATTTTGGCGCCGCTGCCGGGGAGGTGTGCTGCGTTACTACGAATTTGAAGCATCAGTGTTGTTGAATATACACCCATTGTATATTTACCATCTTTGTCCATATTTTCTTGTTTTCATATAAAACCAAAATTATCGTGAAGTTAATTCGTTTGACGGATCGATTACCAAAAACATTTTTCTTATTCAAGTTTTCAACAAACACAAAAACCCAAAAAGATTTTCTTTCTTATTTTTACAAAATGTTTTTCAAAAATACCAAAAATATCCATCTTTACCCTCTCACATCTTTGATTCTTCATCCCAACCCCTCTGTAAACCTTTGATTCTTTTCTATGTCTTATCCTCACCCTCTTGGTTGTCAATGGTGTGGTGGTCCTTATAATGGTGGCAATTGCCCCAGTTGTAGCATGGTGGAATCAGGAAACGGGTCTGTCTATAACCAGGATCCCTATTCCTACCATAACACAACTGATTTATTCCATCAGCTACCACACTGTGAGACTCAGCAGTTTTACTGTTGTGAGTACTGTGGTGGTTCACACTACAGTTCTGATTGTCAATCGGTAAACACGCTTGTCTATGAGCAGGTTCCTGATAACAATTATGACTACAACACATATAACTCACAGCCACATCAGTTTTACTGTTGTGAGTATTGTGGAGGTCCTCACTCTAGCTCTGATTGTCAAACAAAGAATCTATTTCCTTGTAACAATTATGACTCTTCGTATCATGACCAACCTCTACAGTACCAAGTGAATCAGGCACCACCTCAGCCTGAGCCACTTCCTCAAAATCTTCTCCTTGATCTTTTGGATTTAGTGAAAGATTTGAAGGAATGTAAACATTCCCAAAATAATCCAAATAAAAAATCCATGGAAAAATTATTAGCTGAAGAGCAGGCTGCTAAATTAGATTCCCATATTGCCTTTGAAAAATCTATTAGGGAATCAATTGCAAAAGAAAAAGCAGCCAAATCTAGCTCTGGATTCCGTTTCATTCCTGATGACGATGATGATGAAGTTACCCTTGATATTCGTCAATTTTGTACAGGTTCATCAAGTTCATCAGTTGAAATTCCTTCCATGAAAAATCAGGGAGAAAAGACTATGATGGAATTACTAGCAGAAGAACAAATGGAAAGTATAAAACATATGTATGCTAGTCCTTCTCAACTCCCTCAGTCTGTTGTTATCACACCCGATATTCCCACTCACTCTCTAAATATAGGGGATGAGCATCTTGACACTGTTCCTGAAAAGGAATCGGACGAATTCATAAAGTCTAGTGTTGAGAACCTTGTCCCAATCCTGAGAGAGTCACAGGGAACTTCTGATCATATGTGTGATTCTCTTTTCCCTCTTGAGTGTTCAAAAGATCATTTTGAGACTTTCTCCGATTTTAGCGATGATTGTAAATCTTATGGAGACATCGAGTATGTTGAGGCATCACTTCCACAGTCTGATCCTCTTCTGGAGGAGTTCACCAATGAACTCACTCACATCAGTCCACTTTCATCGGAAAGTGACGATGATCTCTTTGATTTCGAAGCCGATCTTGGAGAAATTGAAAGTCTCCTATATAATGATCATTCACTCATTTCTTGTCCCATTTCCGACTCTTCCATTTCTTCTCTCACTCCTGATGAGGAAGATGACAACTTTTGGAAGGAGGTCGATGCTTTTCTTAATGATGAGTCAATTCCAACAGGGATTGACAATACTTGCTTTGATACGGAGGGAGACATCCTTTTTCTGGAAAATCTATTAATTGAAGAACCGTTTCCAGCTCTCTCTCCCGGAAATTTTGTTGCCAGTCACCATACAAGCTTCAAGTCTAAGCTTAAAAATCTAACAAATGGTGATTTGCTCCTCACTAATGAAGAATGGGATTGCATCGTGATGCACATCTTTATTCCATTTTTCACAGATGGTGTGGTTTCTCGTTCCCTTTTCTCCTTCGGGAATGAGGACACTATTTTTGATCCCGGCATTTTCATTTATCATTTTTGAGCCAGTTCTATGTATATCTCATCGGTGTGGAACTTTCACGTACTTCAATGTTTATACCAACATCTTGAATGAAAGTCCGATGGAGATTGTCTCTTCCACTTACTTCCCCATGAACAAATTAATTCGGGGTCGAGTCAAGCTAGCGACTCGGTAATCAAAAACAGTAGTTAAACATGGGTTTTCACCCGTGTGTACCACCTTAGTTTGGGGAAGATACCCCACATGTTGTATATGAATTCACAAAAAAAAAAAAAAAAAAAAAAAAAAAAAAAAAAAAAAAAAAAGAATGAAAATTGTAAATATTAAAAAAAAAAGAGAATAATTGTTGTGTTTCTACACTTAGCTAGTAATGTTATCTTTTTACGTTCAAGGATTCGGCATAATAGCCGGGACATTGAATATTGAGGACAATATTCATTTCTAAGTGTGGGGGGGGGGGGGGGGGAAATTCTGGCGAATTTGATCAATAATGTACCCTTTTTAGTCCCTTTTTCCCCCAAAATGACCAAATTTTAAAAAATGTTTTTAGTGGAAGTACTATGTACTAAACACAACAAATGGTAATTAGTCCACCATGTCTAACCCATATAAGGATTGGCTAATCCAGGAGCAAACGGCTCTTGGTAAAGATTTATCAAGTCCGTTGACGGCTTGCAATTTGCCCAAAATTGTATGGTGTTCAGCTCACCATATCTTTAATTAGTGAAGAGTTGGCTAGCCCGCAAGTTTATGGCTTGTGGTAAAGGCAGTTGAAAAACCATAATTGGTAATCGACTCACCAAAGATAATTTATCTAAGAGTTGGCTAGTCCAGAAGCAAACGGTTTCTGGTAAAGACAAATCAAATCCGTTGAAAGCTGGTGATTTGCTCAAAATCATTTGGTTATCATTGTACCAAAGTTCTTACTTGAACTGAAACAATTGGCTACTCCAGAAGTAATGGCTTTTGGTAAAGAGATGAAATCCATTAAGTTTTCTCAAAAGATTGCTAGGGACTAGCAATATCTTAGTGTGGGGGATTGATGAGTGTCTAAATACTCATCATTTTTGTACCATCTAGACTGCAAAAACATCTGAAAACACTCAGAAATGCATCAAAATGATGAAAATATCACAAAAAAGTGTTTTATGTGTTTTAAATGCAAAAATTCCAAAATCAGATGAAAAACGTATCAAGTTTGCATAATTGGCAGTTTTAGTCCCCCAAGTTTCAAAAGTTGTCAAAAACAGTCCCTGGTAAATCAAAATAAAGCAAAACTATCATTTAAGGTCCATGGGATTCAAAATTTGTCAAAACAAACCCTTCAAAGTTCAAAAATTGCAAAATTACAACTTTGGTCCCTAAACTTTGAAAAGTGACATAAATAGTCCTTGGCTTTATAAAAATGGAAAATAATCAAACTTGGTCCTTGTACTATTCACATTTGGCAGGATTGGTCCTTGTGAGAACTTTGGAATGTTGGCAGTTTTGGTCCCTCAAAATCCAGAAATTACAAAGTTGGTCCTTGTGTTATATTTCTACAAACCAAACGGATCCCTTATGTTATTAACCAAACCCACCCAGCTGGCCCAATATCCAACCCGGCCCATGTTTTAAAATTAAAAACCGCCATCCACTGTTCATGTATCTCTCCCACGACGGCAAACCAAAACCAGTGGTTTTCATCACCACCTCACCACCTTTCCACCTCACCCCCACCTTTACACCTCTCTACCCACTCCCCTAACACCTCCACATCCCACCAAATTGCATTAAATGCAATAAACCTGCTCAAAGACTTTTTCCCGCCAAAATGACAAATGGATGGTTTTGATGAAATTCAAGAATCCAATGTTTGGAAATAGGTGGGAAAGATTTAGAGGTCGACACAAACTCATAAAGATCAATATAAATCAAGAAAGGAGCAGTATGGAGAAGTATGTAGAGTAGTTTAGCTTTTTACTTGTCGTAGGTAGTGTAACTTAAATTCCAGTGGAACTTAAAGCTTTCCAATAATTTGTAAAGTTATTTCAGTGTATTAAGAACTTATTTTCAGTTTCAATTTCAGTTTGTGTTTATGAATTCAGTTTATGCAATATTTTGTTAAAAATCTCATATAAGCTTAAAATCAATTGTAGTGGATGATAAGGATTCAAAAGCTCTCATAAGCTCTCTATAAAGCTTTTAAAAGTTTTTAGAAACAATAATTTTTAGTTTAAAGTTAAAAACCAAAAATACCAAAAACAAAAATTCATATAAAATAGTTATAAAATCAAAAATCATTGCATATGGTGAAGGGAACTGAAGCAGGGTAATCTCTGGATTGCTTTTGGGTTAGAAGCTTTGTGGAAAGCTATTAGGAGTAATCTTGATACTTAGTTCATGGTCTTTGGCTGGAAAGCAGTTGTAAGCTCTTTATAATCATTTTAGCTTTTCACTGTTTAAGTCATCTCTTAGCTTAAATCTGTGTATCTTTATGTTTCCTAGTTATAGTTAAGTGAAATTATACATTAAATCAAGTTGCTTGTTCTTTTTAATTTGTAATTGTTAAAAGTTTTAGTTTGACAGTTTTATTAGCATAATTGCCATTTTTTAGTTTAATGATGTCATTGTTGTTGTTTAGTGCTTATATAGTCTCAATAAGTTATAATATAAAGTCTTAAATCAGTTTCTTGGGATTAATCTTTGGAATCCTTTGAAAAACTTCATAGCAGTCCTATAAAGGGGTGTTTGGATTCTCTGTGTTAATGGTGTTAGAGGTTGTTTATATTATTGCTTGTTGTTGTTAACTGTTATACTAGTATCTAAGAACTCAGTGCAAGCATAAAAACTTGTCCTCACTTTTTAAAAAGTCAAATTCATCTTTAATATCACCTTATTACTTAACTGTTAGGATTGATAGTGTGAAATTCACCATATTAGCTTAAAACTTGTTAACATAGCTTAATTACATCTTATTATAGTCTAATACATCATAATCAGTCAGCCATTTTGATTCAAATCTCATAAAAGTCAAATTTCATTTCTTTTTTTAAAAAGTCAAAAGTTGAAAAACCAGTTTTTGGAAAACTTTGTAGATCTTGCACATGATTCAAATAAGCTTTTTATTGGATGAGTTTTGGTCCATGTGTAGTCTGCTAGGTAATCTTGAAAACCCAATATCTGTTTTTCCCATTTAGCTTATTAGAATAGCTTATTCATTACCTTAAAGTAGTCCCCTTATAAACTGTTTTGCTTAATTAATCCCATAAGCTCAAATCTAGTTTAAGCTTATTTAGTGATCTAGAGTACTGTTAATTAGTTAAGTTAGACTTATTTTAGCATAATCCAGCTTATTTGATCATTTGGTTTATTCCTGTAGCTTATAGCTTATTTTAGTAGCTTATTTAGAACTGCTTATCACTACAGCTTCATATTCTTCCATATAATCCCTAGTTTTTATATTTTTAATAAACTTAGAATAATATTTTAGAATTTTCCTGAGTTTTTCATAATTTTCTGGTACTGTTTGCTATTTTTCTTATTTTAAATAAGTTTTTAAGACTTTTTAATTAGCTTTTATTACAAATAAATCAGAAAAAGTTTAAAAAAAATATGTTTTCAATTTTCCTAGATTAAGATAAATATAAAAAGCCAAAAAAATATTTTTCCATAATTTTCTTAGTTTAAATAAGATTTTATAGCATTTTAATTAGTTTTAAATAGTATTAAATTCATAATAAATAGATAAAAAGTGTAATAAATATATTTTCAGTTTTAAAATAAGTTTTATAATAATTTATATTTTTCTAAGTCATAATTTCACTTTTCTAGCTTTATTTCATATTTTCTTATATTTTAGGGTATTATTAAATAGTTAAAAATAGTTTTTAATTAATAATAATTAGATAAATAGTTTTAAAAATAAATTTCTTTTTCCAATAATTTTCTAGTATAATTAGGATTGTAAAAATGTATTTTTCATATCCGTAGGTATTTTCCTTCTTTATTTTCACGTTTTATTTCGTACGTTACGTAGTTTTTAATTTAAACGTACATTTTAGGTTTTAAACGTTAATCAATTTTAAAAATAGTGATAGCGTTTATTTAATATAATTTATCATTTTAATTTTCTTTAATTTGCATTTAAGCCCCTGTAATTTACAAACTTTTTCTTTAGGTATAATTATTCCAAATTCACAAACCTTTTCCCATTCAATATCACCCGATCACAAATTTGTAGTATTACAGATTTCACACCTCGTTGGGACTTAACGACCTGAGGTAACACTATACTCTCCAGATCTTAATTGCATTGTTTCTGAGCTGTTTGAAGTTTATTACGGTTGACCATTCACAAGTGGTTAGCTTGTGTGATAATCTTGACCGTTTGGGACCCAATCAATGCACCTTTGATGCACCATTCTCCCCATTGGTCATTGGCATTTTCCCTTTTACCTGACTCTTCAGATTCTCAATTTCCTTTTGCAACGAAGTTATTTGTTCATAATTTTTATTACGAGTGACTTTTATTGACTCAAATAGCTCATTGAAATGACGTTTAACCTTTTCATTTTCTTCTAGAAAACTCTCATTCCTTTTGTAAAGCATTGACCAAGTTTTGAAAATGAAAATTTTGGGAATTCCGAGAATCTAAAGGAGGAGGCATTTGGGAGCCAGTCACATTGTTCATTTCACCCTTTAATTGAGAAATTTGGGCTTTCAACTTTCTGATCGTGTTACAATGAGCTCGAATCTGTTCATCGCGTTTGCTAATTTCAAAAAATGCATCAAATTCAGGAACATCCAAAGATGTCTTGATATTTGAGGTTTTAACATTTTCTTTCAGATGTTGATATTTTAATTGCAAATCCAGATGCTCAACTTCTAATTTAAAAAACTGTTTTACCAGGTTATCATGATCATCCTGTTCAACTTTATCATGCAGTTTAGAGTTAGTTTTTTCAAGCTCAATGACACGATCATGTGAGACTTTCAAAGCAACGGATAATTCATGAAATCGAGAAGCATTAATGGAACAATTGGTAGCAGTGTAAAACACATCTTGAGAAATACATTCAGAAATAAGAGTCTCATTCAATGTATGCAAGTTCTTCCTCTCAATCTCGTTATATTTTAGTGCTCGCTCATAGTCACTAACCTCAACTATCACAGCATCAAATTCCTTTTCCATTTCTTTAATGTCTAAATTCATTCCCTTTTTAAGACTTTCAAAATGATCTTTTAGTTGTTTAAAGAAAGGCATGACTTCAGTTAAATAACATTCTTTAGTTTGCTCAAAACCCCTTTCCCCTTCAGTTATACCAGTGGGTGTGATCCTTTTCTTACAAGTTTTCTCAAAATCAGCAAATAGTTGAAATATAACATATTGACTGATTAAGGTCTTGCTTTTAGTGGCAATAGTCCTAGGAACTAAATGCATTGGTGTATTGGGAGGATACACAGTCGCTGAAGGCATTTTCCTAAAAGGGGGGTTTGTTGCAACAAGATTCTCTGCTTTTTGCTTATCTAAATCCTTTTTCCAGAACACTTGTTCGGGTGTTAACAACGTCTGAAGCTTAAACTTGTTCAAGGAAATCCAATTCTCCTTCTTGTAATCATGGGGTGTGATATTTATTTTCTTCTCTTTACATTTAGGATCATCTAGTTTCTTGTTCAATTTTTCCCTAGTGACTTCATCTGATTTCTTATCTTCCTCAGTGAACTCAATGCAACTAGGTTTCTGTCTAGGCTTAAGGATTTCATTTCCATCATAAAGAACCTTATGAGCACTTCTAGCCTTTTTAATGACCTCTGGATTTGGTTCCTCAACAAGGGGAATGCTATGCTTATCGCATAAGACTCTATGCTTAGTGATCATGTGAGCAGTCTGAATGGTGTTCCCTTGTACGTACAACTTATTTTCAAGCTTGTTTTTCAAAGTTTTCAGATTAGAAAAATCATTCAAAAGTTTTGATTCATTAGCATTGAATTCTTGCTTAAGCTTTTTCATATTTTCTTGAAGTTCTTGTTTTTGCTTAGCAGTTTTGGAAATCTTTTCTTGTAAGGAATTTAACTCTTGTTTTAATACTTCTTCTCTAAAATTACTTTTTCTAATGATTATACGCATTTGGTCATCCATTTCCTGCTCACGAGTGGTTAACTCAAACTTAGCTCGTTGTTCATAAATGGCAACTCGTTCTTTATAGGCATTAAGTTCAGGGATAACAGAATCATCAGGGGCACATGCAGTGTATTCATAAAAAAACATAGTCATTATTGACTGCAGAAGATGCATCACTTGGTACATTCTCACTTTCACTTTATTTCACATATTGATCATATGGGACAACATTGATATTACCCATATTTTCAATATCTGACTCAAAATTTTCAGTTGATTGTACTTTGTCATGCATCTTTTGCACACCAGCATCATCGTATAGTTTTAATACCTCAGAAATGATTTTGTCTTTGGATGGACCAGCTTGTGGAGGAGAGACCTTTGGAGAAACCATAAGTGAGATGCTAGCCATGAAGATTGTTTGAGCAGTAGGTTCTTCATCAACATCAGAATCAAATGCATCACAATCAGCTACTTGAAAGGCATTCTGATGATTATGACCTATCTCCTGAATCGGCTGTTCATCAACATCAGCATCATAAGTCTTGGCATTCCCTTCAGCAAGAAACAGTAAGTCCTCTTCATCCAAAGCTGCTCCATTGTCCTGAGCTTGCACTAGCAACATCTTATCCCTGAAGTACTCGGCATTCTAAGGGCGTTTTGGCGATGTGCAGTTTCTTGCAATATGTCCCTCACCACCACAGTTGTAACACTTGATCGGCTTTACTTGTCCTTGATTTCCATTCCTTCCCCTATTCTGATTTTCCACATACCCTCCTCCCACTCCATCTCTTGTTTGTTCATATTGTCTTCCTTGAGCTGGTTGTACTGTAACCTTTCCATCTCTGACCAAAGCATGGTTGTGTAGATTGGATGCAGTCCTGATTTCATTGTTAGTGTGAATTTTGTTGGTATGTGGAGAGAAGGTTAAGTTTTGTTTAACCATATGAGCCAGCTTATTGATAAAGTGTTCCATGACTGCATTGGCATCAGGCTGTTTGAAGTATGGATCTGGAATGACTTGAGATGCTTTGGTAGTGGTTCCATCATTGGTGTAAAATGGAGTTGAATCATTTGATGAACTTGTTTCTCCCTGATTGGTTTTGAACTGCTCCAGAATCCTTTTTTCAAACATAGCATGTCTCTCATTCTATAGAAGAAAGGCATACAGTTGCTCATAGTTTGTATTATTCAATCCTTTAGTGAGCTTCACAGAAGTGACAAACTTGTGCCATTCTGGATTTATGTTGTTTACAAACTTTCAGTTAAGCTGAATGTTTGGCATGGTCATTCTGATATTCCTCATGTCATTCACAAGCTTATGGAATCTCACGTAGTACTCATAAACACTCTCATCTGGTTTCATCTTGAAATGCTCAAATTCATCATATAGTTGTGATTCCCTATCTTCAACAGTTAATTCAGAACCTGAGAGAAGCATCTTGACATTATCCCACACTGCCTTGGCTTTGGTGTTGTGATGGATCAGCTTATAGATATCTTTTGGAAGACCTTGAAGTACGATGTTAGAAGCCTTGATATCAGCATCGAATCTCTTTTTCTCCTTATCATCGAGCTCGTCATATGTCTTTGGTCTGTCTATTCCATAGATTATTGTTCCATCTGCAGCTGTATCAATTATGTCTCTAGTAGTCTCAATCTGATAAGGTCCTTCATCAATTGATTTGAGAATGTTGACCCCATTTTCATTTCCAAGACAATACAATCTGATTCTTTAAGCCCAAGAGTCGTAGTCAGTTCTGTCAAGCATGGGCGGACGAGTATCTGAACCAGCTGCTTGAACATCCTCGGCAACAGTGGATATGATTGTAGGAACGTTGGTAGACATGTTAACAGATTAAACGGGATTTTATAACTCTATGATTAAACCGGGAAATAGATTCTTTCACAGGATTTTACTAAATCAAGAGAAAACCGTATTACATACAGAATCAACCAAGTCGCTAAGAAACCCTGAACCAAGTCGCTAGCAAATTTTGACAGCAAGTCACTAAGCACCAAGTCGCTAATATGTCAAGTCGCTAAATAGCAACTCGCTAAGCACCAAGTCGCTAAGATGTCAAGTCGCTAAATAGCAACTCGCTAAGAACCAAATCGCTAATACCAAGTCGCTAACACACTTAAGTACAAGTCGCTAACTTTCACTAAGTCGCTACCCGTAGTGGAGAATCCACTAAGTGTACTGTTTGTCGGCTTGTCTCAATAAACAAGTCGCTAGATCAACTCGCTAAGACCTTCAACTACAACTTGCTACCAAATTACAAAGCAAGTCGCTACCAAGACAAGTTATCCGTGGCTCAAGTTGCTAGCTAGAAAAACACATAAACACCACTTTTCAATCCAAAAACAACCCGACCACGATGATTCAAGCTTACCAAATCAAAACCCAAGCACATACAATGATTCTAAACACAAAACTACACCCAAGATTCAAACTTTAACACTAGAAATGATTCAAATGATGCAAAAACCACTAAACTTTTTTCAAACTCTAAAACCGCATAAAAGTCACTAGAAATCCAAAGATATGTAAGAGATGATCAAAGCATGGCTCTTGATACCATTTGTAACATATTGGATTTCACAAACACAGTAAACCATAAGATCAAATAGGCGTATTATGAGTTTTAGAGAGAGAAAGTTAGAGGTTTGGGAACTTTAGTGAGAGAAAGAAAAATTATTATGAGCTCCAACTCTCTACCTTGGGAGGTAGAGAGTATTTATAGTCATTACATAAATCGCCACCTATCGGGCTGTGGATCAGGCATACAGTGGGTAAAGGCCCGTCCGTCCTCCACGGTGTTACTTAAACTAAATACTACTTAACTTATAATAATCTACGACTACGAGCTTTCTAACGATTACATATACTTGAGGTGACTGACTCTTTAATAACTGGATTTACTAAATCCTAACACTAGACATTGTGAGTTACACAATGGTCTCAACTATTTCTCAGACATTGTGAGTTGCAAAATGGTCTCAACTACTTCTCAGACATTGTGAGTTACACAAAGGTCTCAACTACTTCTCAGACATTGTGAGTTACACAATGGTCTAATTTACTTCGCAAACATTGTAAGTTATACAAATTCTCTAGAAATTATCTTATAAACCTTATATGATATTGTTTTACATGAAACCCATCACAATCTAATGATTTCCCTAATGGAAATACAAGAAATAGGATTTCTAAAGGACAAACTGACTCATCATCTACAAAAGCTGAAGTTCAACAACTTTCTCTACATTCATCAAAATTCTCTTCTGAAACCTTCATTGTTAAAGGTCCGTGATACTGGCCAAGTATGGACTATTATAGAATTACTTAAGACTTCTTTCCCACACGTATCTACCCATACTATCTTCTAGGCAATGGAATGTGAAAACATAGGTTACAAGTCTTTTATGGCCAGGACTTGCAACTGAATGGTTTGATATCGCCTTTGCTTTGTGGATATTTTCTCCAAACCTATGGACATATCACGAGTATACCTAATTTAGGTATTTGGAAAATTTATCGAACCTCGGCTAAATAAACTCTAGTCACCTATATTTAACCTAGGGACAGTGGAACATAGTCTGACTAACTATGTTTGACTTAAAATTTTCTAACACTGAGAATAGTTATACAAGGGTTATATTCAGGTTAATTTCCTACTTAAACTCGATAAACCACCATAATTCATTAAAATGATCTAGAGACACGATAGTGTTTTACCACTCAGCGAGATCTTTAACACTTATATATATACTACCTAATTTCATTCTTGAAAGTTTTCATTTATGAGATAATCCTAACTACTATCTTGGAATAGTCATCAAATCTTCTTGTCATTTCTTAGAAGTACTAGCCTGTTTAGGCTTCAAGGCTATCATTCCGCCATAATCCTTTAAAATTTACTTATAATTTTAAAGCACTAGACATCTCTACCTAAGAATAATGGTAAACATACACTACACTCTTCTAAATCATCAACACATCACATCATTATCTGAACCCCATTATAAGTCAGTATGTAAAACTTCAAAATATAATGTTTCTTTCAAACACTAGTAGACATAAACACTATACAATATAGTCTTCATCTCGAAACCACCTAAGACATGATCAACTTTGCAAATGGTTTGGATAACCACTTGCCACTAGCAAGACCTTCCTACAACGACAATTATCACATCATTATAAACCATTTCACATCAACAATATCTTACACCTTTGATTAACAACAATTACCCTAACAACAACAAAAACTATTCCATTTGAGGCACTATATCGACAAAAGTGTCAATTAACAATTTGCTGGACTAAGGTGTTCAGAGATCAATCACGAAACAACTAATAAAACCATACAAATACAAATTAGGCTGCATGCCGCACACTATCGCAAGAAACAAAAATTACATAGATGTAAGGCGTTAAAATTTAACAAAAACTCCATGTTAGAAATTAAGATTTTGTTGAAAGCCTCGATACAATAAGATATGATTCGTTTTGAGAATCGGAAAAAGCCAAACTTGAGGTATATTGGACACTATAAGATGTTACCAAAACCCTTTAGATTATCAACTTAAGCCACCACCACAAACTTCGAATGGTACATAACACATTTTCCTAGACACTTCAACATCGGATAACACACATTGAATTCCGGGACGGAATTCCCTTAAGAGGTAGTGTCAGGATTTAGAATATCCATTGGGTAAAGTGTCGGTCACCTCAAGTATTGGTATTCGTTAGAAAGCTCGTAGTCGTAGTCAAGTTATTTTAATAAGTAATTAGTTATGTAACACCGTGGAGGACGGACGGGTCTTTACTCACTGTATGCCTGATCCACAGCCCGTAGGTGGCGAGTCTTGTAAGAAAACTATAAATACCCTCTACCTCCCAAGGTAGAGGGTTGGAACTTCAATACCATTTTTCTTTGTTTCATCAAGTTCCCACTTCTCTCTCTACTCTATCTCTCTAAAATTCAAACAATACGCCCCACTTTTATATGTTAAGATGTGTTTGTGAAATCTAATATGTTACAAATGGTATCAAGAGCCATGGTTTGATCATTCATCCTACATGTTCCACTTCTCTCTCTACTCTAGTGGTTTTATATGGTTTTTGGGTTTGAAAGAGTTTAGAGTCATTTGCATCATTTGGATCATCTCTAGTGTTAAAGTTTGGATTTTGATTGTACTTTTGTGTTTAGAATCATTATAAGTGCTTAGGTTTTGATTTGGAAGGCTTGAATCAGCGTGATTGGGTTGTTTTTGGATTGAAAAGTGATGTTTTTTAAATTTTTCATGCTAGCGACTTGTGCCTCGTACTAACTTTCTTCGTAGCGATTTGTCCCTACGATAAAGTGACTTGTCTGTGTTTTGTGAAGCGATTTGTGTTTTGAGACAAAGCGACAAAAAGGACAAAAAGGACAAGGTAGTGGACGTACTCTTTTGTATAGCGATTTGTCACTAGCGACTTGTCTTCCTAGCGATTTGTCACTCTAGCGACTTGTCTCTCTAGCGATTTGTCCCTCCAGCGACTTGGCTTTCTAGCAACTTGTCACTCTAGCGACTTGTCATTCTAGCGATTTGTCAATCTAGCAACTTGTCATTCTAGAAATTTGTCAATCTAGCAACTTGTCTTTCCGGCGACTTGTCACTCTAGCGACTTGTCTCACTAGCGACTTGTCTTTTGAGACTCATTGTTTGTTACTGTTACTTTTTATGGTATTCTCTTGATTTAGTAAAATCTCGTGAAAGAATCTATTTTCCGGTTTAATAAAGGAGTTATAAAATCCCGTAGAATCTGTAATCATGTCTACCAACGTGCCTACAATCATCTCTTCTGTAGCTGAGGACGTTCAAGCAGCAGGATCAGATACTCGTCCACCCATGTTAGATAGAACTGATTATGACTCATGGGCTTAACGAATCAAATTGTACTGCTTGGGTAAGGAAAATGGGGTTAACATTCTCAAATCAATTGATGAAGGACCATACCAAGTAGAGACTACCAGAGACATACTTGAAACTGCTGCTGATGGCTTAGTGACATTAGGATTGGATAGACCAAAGACATATGATGAACTTACTGATAAGGAGAAAAAGAGATACGATGCTGATATTAGGGCCTCAAACATTGTACTTCAGGGTCTACCAAAGGACATCTACAAGTTAATCAATCACAACACTGAAGCCAAAGCAGTTTGGGACAATGTCAAAATGCTTCTCTCCGGTTCAAAATTAACTAAAGAAGACAGAGATTCTCAACTGTATGATGATTTTGAGAACTTCAAGATGAACCCAGGGGAAAATGTCACTGAATACTATGTGAGGTTCCACAAGCTCGTGAATGACATGAGGAATATCAAAATGACAATGCCAAATATCCAGCTCAATTCAAAGTTTGTGAACAACATAAATCCCGAATGGCACAAATTTGTCACTTCAGTCAAGCTAACCAAAGGTTTGAGGCACACTAACTATGAGCAATTGTATGCATACTTGCTTCAGAATGAGAAACATGCAATGTTTTAACGAATGATCCTTGAAAAGTTCAAAACTAATTATGGTGATGCAAGCTCATCAGATGATTCAACTGCATTCTACACAAATGTAGGAATAACCACCAAAGCATCTCAAGTGATACCAACTGGTAATGGTAATCACAAACTCATTCCAGATCTAGGGTATAAGCCTCCAGATTCATAAACGTTCATGGAAAATCTCGTTAATCAACTGTCTCTTATGGTTAGACAAAATCTGAATCTCACTCCACACACCAACAATAACCTCAGAACAGCTTCCAATCCCCACAATCAAGCTACTGTTAGAGATGGAAAGGTAGTGGTGCATAGTGTGCAAGGAAGACAGAATGCATACCTTCCACATAATGAGCAAGGGAACGCTGGAGCTGGATATGGGAATGTTAGAGCTGGATATGGGAATGCTGGTGCTGGATATGGGAATGCTGGCGGTGGTGGTGGATATATGGGTAATCAGAATCGTGGAAGGAACATGGCTCAGTCTCAAGTAAAGCCCGTTAAATGTTACAACTGTGGTGGAGAAGGACACATCGCAAGGAATTGCACACTTCCAAAACGTCCACAAAATGCAGAGTACTTCAGGGACAAGCTGTTGTTGGTTCAAGCTCAAGACAGTGGAGCAATGTTGAATGAGGAAGAATTGCTATTTCTTGCTGAAGGAAATGCCAGAACTTATGATGCTGACGTGGATGAACAACTAGTGCAGGGTATGGGTCAGAACAATCCCAATACATTTCAAGTCGCAGACTATGATGCATTTGATTCAGATGTTGATGATGAACCAACTGCCCAGACCATCTTCATGGCTAATATCTCACCAATGGTAACTCCAAGGGCTTCTTCACTTAAACAGGTCACTCCCTCCAAAGAATCAATCATTTCAGAGGTATTAAAACTATACGATGAGGTTGATGTGCAAAAGACGCATGACAAAGTACAATCAACTGAAATTATTGAATCAGATATTGAAAATATGGGTAATAGCAATGTTGTCCCATATGATCAATATGTGAATCAAGATGAAAGTGAAATTGTACCAAGTAATGCATCTTCTACAGTCAATGATGACTATGTTTTTGATGAATTCACTGCATGTGTTCCTAATGATTCCAAAACATCTGAACTAAATGCATATAAGGAACAAGTTGCTATATATGAACAACGTGCTAAGTTTGAGTTGACCACCCGTGAGCAGGAGATGGATAACCAAATGCGTACAATTATCAGAAAAAGCAATTTTAGGGAAGAAATTTTAAAACAAGAGTTGGATTCCTTACCAGAAAAGCTTAACAAAACTGTTAAACAGAAACAAGAACTTCAAGAAAATGTGAAAGTACTTAAACAAGAATTCAATGCTAAGAAATCAAAACTTTTAAATGAATTTTCCAACCTAAAAACCTTGAAGAACAAACTTGAAAATAAATTGTACGTACAAGGAAACACCATTCAGACTGCTCACATGATCACTAAGCATAGAGTTCTAAGTGATAAGCATAGTTTTCCCCTTATAAAGGAGCCAAATCCCGAGTTCTGTAAAAAGGCTAAAGCTTATCATAAGGTAGTATATGATGGTAATGAGATTCTCAAACCTAGGCAAACACCATCATGTATTGGAAGCACTGAAGAGGATAGAAAATTAGAAGATGCCTCTATGGAGAAAATGGAAAAGAAGCTAAAAGATCCTAAGTATAAAAAGAAAAATATAACGATTAAACCCCATGATTACACTAAAGAAAACTGGATTTCCTTGAACAAGTTTAAGCCTCAAACTCAATTAACCCCTGAATAAGTTTTTTGGAAAAAGGACATGGATAAGTAAAAAGCTAATGCACTGGTTGAAACAAACCCTCCCCTTAGGAAAGTGCCTCCAGCTACTGTGTATCCTCTAAATACACCAATGTATTTAGTGCCTAGAACTCTCCCCACTAAGAGCAAGACCTTAATCAGCCTGTATGTTGTTTACCAACTATTCGTTGACTTTGAGAAGACATGTAAGAAGAGAATCACACCTACATGGATAACTGAAGGGGAAAGGGGTTTTGAGAAAACTAAAGAATGCTATTTAACTGAGGTCATGCCTTTCTTTAAACAATTAAAAAATCAATTTGAATGTCTTCAAAAGGGGATAAATTCAGAGATTAAAGAAATGGAAAAGGAATTTGATAACCTGATAATTGAGGTCAATGATTATGAACGTGAACTCAAATGTAATGAAATTGAAAGGAAGAATCTGCATATCTTAAATGAGAACTTGATTTCTAGTTTTGTTGCTCAAGATGTGTTTTATACTGTTACAAAGTATTCTATTACTGCTTCTCAATTTCATGAATTATCTGTTGCTTTGAAAGTTTCCCATGATCGTGTCATTGAGCTTGAAAACAAGAAATCCGAACTAAATGAGAAAATAGAACAGGATGGTCATGATAACTTGGCAAAACATTTTTCTAAGTTAGAAGTTGAACATTTTAATTTGCAACTAAAATATCAACATCTCAAAGAAAATGTTAAAACCTCAAATATCAAGACATCTTCGGATGTTCCTAAGTTTGATGCAGTTTTTGAAATAAACAAACGTGACGAACAAATTCGAGCTCACTGTAACACGATCAGAAGGATGAAAACCCAAATTTCACAATTAAAGGGTGAAAAGAACAATGTGACTGGCTCCCAAATGCCTCCTCTTTTAGATTCTCAGTATTCTCAAAACTTCCATCTTCAAAACATCATTAATGTATTACAACAAGAAAATGAGAGTTTTCTAGAAGAAAATGAAAAGGTTAAACGACACTTTAAAGAGTTATATGATTCAGTGAAAGTCAATCGTGACAAGAACAATGAAAAAATAACTTCTTTGCAAAAGGAAATTGAGAATCTCAAGAGTCAGGTAAAAGGGAAAATGCCACTTGTCTGTAATGTGAATGTTGCATCAAAGGCATATGCGGATTCTAAGTATGCTGTGACTGTAAAATATATTCCACCTCACTTTAGAAATAACGAACTTGTGTTTCATGAATATATTTGGTACCTTAAGGATAGTCTAGAATGTCTCCGTAAGATTGTTGAAGAGGATTGCATAAATAAACCACTTGATAGTGAAGTCATGTATGCATGCTTATATGCCAAACGATCTTAGGAACTTTTAGAATGTTTAAGAGCAACATGCCCTAAACCCTTTTGTAAGAAAGATAAAGCTGTTATTTCTTGTTCTATGCCTAGTGCTAAGCATGCAACCCATGATATGTCTTGTTCTATGCCGAAAGTCAAGCATGTGAGCTTTGATGTGCCTATAAGTACTTTAGATCCCAGCACTTTTAGATCAGGAATGCAAAAAGTAGCAAAACCAACTAATGTTCCCATAATTCCCTTTACAGGAGTAACCAGTGGTACAAAAGCAAGCGAGTCAAAGCCTCCAGACAATACAAAGCAAGATAGGACCTCGCAAGCTAAGAGTGATCAATGGAGGAAAGTAGAAGACCACCCTAGGAACTTTAAGTTTGAATTGAATAAAACGAATCGTGTATATTCTAGTATTAGCTATAAGCGTACTGTAATTAATTCGAATTCTGCTACTTTTTGCAAAACATGTAATGAATGCTTGATTTATGGTATAAATCATGAATTTGTTGTAAATGAGTTGAGTAATACTGCAAAATCTCATGTTAAAATGGTTAACATAGCAAACAAGATAAAAAGGTCAGAAGACCAAGAAGGAAGAGGGCTAGAAAACATTGGAAACCAACAGGAAGAAAATTTAGTAATGTAGGTTATCATTGGATACCTACTGGCCGTAAATTCAATCTTAATGAGTTGTGCCCTAAATTATCTAGATCAATGCGCATTAGGAAATGGATGCCCACTGGTAGAACTATACCTTTAAGAAGTGAACATACTTTGAATAGATCTACTGTTTCTACTAGCCCGACATCTACATCTAATGATTTTATTGACTCTGTTTTTGATGTGGATGTTCCAATCTCGTTTTCTAACCAAGTGGAACCCATTCAGGCATGGGGATCCCAATTGTCCAGTTATCCATTCTTGTTTGTGTTCAACTGCAGGTCGCTCAAATCGTTCTGTGGTACCTGGACTCAGGCTGTTCCAAGCATATAACTGGAGATCGCTCGCGGCTCATGAACTTCGTGAGTAAATTTATCAGAACTGTTAGATTCAGGAACGACCATTTTGGGGCAATTATGGGTTATGGAGATTATGTGGTTGGTGATAGTATAATTTCCCGGGTATACTATGTTAAAGGTCTTGGTCATAATTTGTTTTCTGTCTGTCAATTCTGTGATTCTGATTTAGAAGTGGCTTTTGGAAAACATACTTGTTTCGTTAGAGAACTTGATGGTGTGGAACTTTTAAGAGGAACACGTAGTACAAACTTATACACCATCTATATCGAAGATATGATGAAGTCTTCTCCAATCTGCTTGTTGTCAAAGGCTTCGAAAACAAAGTCATGGTTATGGCATCGTCGTCTCAATCACTTGAACTTCGGCACCATTAATGATCTTTCCATAAAGGACCTCGTAAGAGGGTTACCCAGATTAAATTATGAAAAAGATCATCTTTGTTCAGCATGTCAATTGGGAAAAAGCAGGAAATATGCCCACAAACCCAAACCCGCAAACTTAGTTATGGAAGTTCTTCATACTCTTCATATAGATTTGTGCGGACTCCTGAGCGTGCAAACGATAAATGGTAAGAAATATGAATTAGTTGTTGTTGATGACTACTCTCGATTTACTTGGGTTAAGTTTTTGAGGAAAAAGGATGAAACTCCAGATGTCATCATCAAACTTATCAAACAGCTGCAGGTTCGACTTAACAAGACTGTTAGAATTATTCGAACAGAAAATGGCATTGAGTTTGTAAAGACTTAAGTCAATTTTATGAAAGCATTGGAATCAGTCATCAAAGAAGTGTTCCACGTACGCCTCAACAGAACGGTGTAGTTGAAAGACGAAACCAGACCCTTGTTGAAGCTGCAAGAACAATGCCAATTTACTCAAAGGTTCCAATGTTTCTTTGGACTGAAGCCATTGCCACTGCTTGCTACACCCAAAATCGTTCCCTCATACACACCACTCATGGAAAAACTCCATACGAACTTGTCCATAAATGAAAACCTGATCTCTCCTACCTTCGTGTATTCGGTGCTTTGTGCTATCCAACAAATGACGGGTCAAGATTTAGGTAGATTAAGAGCTAAGGCGGACTTTGGAGTTTTTGTGGGTTATGAACCAAACAAGAAGGGTTACCGAATCTACAACAAAAGAACTCGAGATATCATGGAAACTATTCACGTCACGTTCGATGAGCTGTCTGGGCAATTCGCTCCAGGACAATCAAGTTCTAGACCCGCATCTCAACATTTGATAAGTAGTCCCATTAGTTCTTCTCTTGTACAGAATCCCTCACTAGCAACTCCATATGTACCCCCTTCGGAAGATGATTTGAAGAAACTGTTTGATCCAATGTTTGATGAACACTATGAGCCTATTGCTAATGATCAGTCTAATCCATCAACAGAGGCTGCCCCTATCCCAGTCAACGTTGATAACCCTTCCGTTTCTATGTCATTGAGTCAAGATGCGCCTACTGCAGATCACTCATCCTCATTGTCAAATCCTCAATCATCGAGTGTACATCATGGAAATGTTTTTGCCACCTATGATGGAGATAACCCCTTTGCTACTCCCGAAGATGCTCCATTTTAGAACATATTTGCTCCTGAACCAACTTCAGAACCATCTTCATCAGGAGATTCAAACTCTACTACTTCAGTTCCTCTACAACAACTACACGAACACCATATAAAATGGACACATGACCATCCACTGGACAACATCATTGGAAACCCTTCTCGTCCAGTATCCACTCGTAAACAACTTGCAACTGATGCCTTGTTGTGCTTCTTCAACTCCGTACTATCTAAGGTCGAACCAAAAGACGTTAAAACAGCCATGACTGAAGACAGTTGGTTCAATGCCATGCAAGAAGAAATTCATAAGTTCGATCGGCTAGATGTATGGGAATTAGTACCTGCTCCTGACTGTGCTATGATCATTGCTCTAAAATGGATCTTCAAAGTAAAACTTGATGAGCATGGTGATGTGCTAAAGAACAAGGCTCGATTTGTTACAAAAGGATACCGTCAAGAGGAGGGTATTGACTTTGAAGAATCATTTGCTCCAGTTGCACGTATCGAGCCAATCAATATCTTCCTGGCTAATGCCACCAGTAAGAACATGGTAGTCTATTAGATGGATGTAAAGATGGCTTTTCTTAACGGAGATCTGAAAGAAGTAGTATACGTCAGCCAACCTAAAGGTTTTGTGAATCCAGATATTAATTTTGCCTCTACTGACCCCAATGAATTTTGCCTCTACTCATGTCTATCGCTTGAAGAAGGCCCTTTACGGTTTGAAGCAAGATCCAAGGGCATGGTACGACACGCTATCAAAGTTTCTTGTATCTAATGGATTCAGCAAAGGAGCAGTTGATCTGACATTGTTCACCAGAAATTCAGGCAAACATTTAATTCATGTTCAAATCTATGTTGATGATATTTATTTTGTCTCTACCGAACCCAATGAATGTGACCATTTTTCTAAGGAGATGGGCTCCAAATTTCAAATGTCAATTATGGGACAAATGTCATTTTTCTTGGGATTACAAATTTCACAAAGTCCAGGAGGCATTTTTATCAATCAATCTTAATATGCTAATGAAATCTTAAAGAAATTTGGATTTGATTCTTGTGACCCTGTCGACACTCCCATGGTGGAGCGTACTAAACTGGATGAGGACCACTCAGGGATCATGGTTGACCAAACTAAATATCGTAGTATGATTGGGTCCCTGATGTACCTCACCGCCAGTAGACCAGATATTCTGTTCGCTGTATGCATGTGTGCTAGATACCAGGCTAAGCCTACCAAAAAGCACCTTGAAGCAGTTAAACGGGTCTTTCGGTATCTCCAAGGAACCTTCAACATGGGACTTTGGTAACCGAAGGACATCGGTATGTCACTAACAGCCTATGCAGATGCTGACCATGCAGGGTGTCAAGATACACGTCCAAGCACGTCAGGAGGTGCTCAGTTTTTAGGTGATAAGCTTGTGAACTGGTCTTCAAATAAACAAATGAGTACCTCTATATCCTCTGCAGAGGCAGAATACATAGCCATGTCATCTTGTTTTGCTCAAATCCTATGGATGAGATCCCAATTATCTGACTATGGCTTTGAATTCAACAAAATCTCTCTGTACTGTGATAACAACAGTGCCATTGCTCTCTCATGCAACAACGTTCAACATTTAAGAGCAAAGCATATCGACATTCGACATCATTTCATCATGGAGCAAGTGGAGAACGGTGTGGTGGAACTATATTTTGTGAAGACTGAATATCAGTTAGCAGACATCTTCACCAAAGCTCTTCCTAGAGAACATTTTGAGTTTATCCTTCCACGACTTGGTCTAAAGAGTCTACAACCGGAAACACTCAAACGTCTTCAAGAGGAAGACGAGGAGTAAAAGTTTTTCTTCATCCATCCCTTGTAAATATTTATTCAAAATAGCAAAATACAAAATTGTAAAACCCACAAAAAGAATATAGAAAAATATAAAATTTCAAAAATCTATAAAAATCAGAAAATTTTGAAAAAGCTCAAAAATATTTTTTCCCATCTTTTTCTATTCTTCGATAACATCTACGGTATTTGATTTGTCACTCTAAGAATGACACGGGTCTTTAGATGAAGTTTGATTGTACATAAACTTTAAAAAAAATGTGGGATGATGAAAAATGGTGGTTTATTGTCATTTCAGGTAGTAACCAGTTTTAAAAGAAAGAACAGAGCCATGCTTTATCTTATTTTTCAAATCTCGTGCTCTGATTCTAATAACAAATGTTTGTCACCAAAAAGACAAATGTTTTCGTCACAAATATTTTTCCTTCTACAAATTCTTCTAAAAAATATTTGTCATCTAATGAAAACTAAATAGCTTTGACAAATAACTCGAACTCAATTTTTTAAAATCATCTGGACTTGTCATTTGTCAAAATCTCTATCTCTCAATCAACAACTTATGTCATTGATTGAGGGGGAGAATGATTTCAATTAAATCAAAAAGGTTATTTGTCAAACAATTGCAATGTCTTATACAATTGGTTCAAGACCTTGGCTAATGTTATGTTTTCATAAGATACTTAAGCATGCTTGAACATTGGAGTTTAAAATCTGAAAATCTGATCCTTATCAGTTAAAATTTTTTTCAAAAGCAAGTCACAATTCTCCTCCAAAGCTTTCAAAATTAATTTAAATCAACAGAGATCACAAATCTCAATGGATTTGAAAATTGTGATCGGGGGAGAATTTATGATTTAAATTGGATATAAACTGATAATTAGATAAATGGTTTAGAAATATGTTAACAAGCTCTCCTCTCTACATGTGCCAAACGATTTCAAAATTTCCGTGCACATGTGAAGGGAGAGCATCTATATCAAACCAAAAAGGATTGAAACGTGATTAGTTTGTCTCTAAGTGCAGGTTTTCCCTAATATGTGCAAAACACTTTTGAATCTCGATGCACATATTGAGGGGGAGCAACTTTTAGAAAACCACATCCATTCCCAAAAATATCTTTAACAAAGTATTTAAAATACTAATTTTGATCGGGAAAGTGATGTCGATATTTTTAGAAAATGTTAATCAAAGAAGTGAATTCTTAATTCTCAATATGAGATTTTCAAGTCCTCTTGCCTCCATGTGCCAAAATGATTTCAATCATACGATGCACATGTTGAGGGGGAGCTTTTTCTGAAATATCAAAAACAATTCAGGTACAAAGTGCTTTGATCATAGATCACAAGTACCTGGGTTGATTATTCAAATGGGTTTCAATTGGTTTCAATGGCAGAAGAACAATACCAAAAAGACCGACCAAATTTATTTTATGCATGGAGATATAAGGATGGTAAGGATAGGTATTCGTTCCCACAATCCCGCCAGAGCCGAAGGGATCTACCCAGGGACAATCCACTAGATAGTGTAGAAGTCCTTAGGTATGATGGAAAAAGGAGAAAAATGAGAATATGGGAAGAGTGCCGACTGAGACAGAGCTAGTACTGGAACAAACCCAACAAGGTTCTAGTTATGAAGTCTCGGTAAGCCTTGAAGGGGTTAAAGAATGAAAAAGAAATGAAATGAGAAAAGGGTGAATAGAAATATCCCTCCAATAATTCAACCTTAGGGCAGAAACCGGGTTCAATACATATGCTACTGGTTGTTCCTAAGGTAACACCGGTATTGAAGACAAGAAGTCATGGACCTAGTGACGCACTGCACTACAACCTCCCAAGCTACTCAAGTTCCTCTTAAAAGGGCTTGTTTCATTCTCACAGGGAACCTACATTATCTATCGACTTTCTCATAGAGATTGTTGATATTGAAGAAGGAGACCCTCTCCCTAGTCTCCGGCATAGGAACCAATTGTGCACTATTGAGTCTAGAGCCACGAGATCATCAAAAAAATCTCTCTAGGACACAATCAATTAAGACTCACTGTTTTAGACAATGGGGAAAGTGAGATTATATCTTAAGGGTCCTACGCATTATCCTTGTGGTATTGCCAGAACATCTGAGTAACATGCTCACATATTCATAATGAAGATGGAAAACCTTCTAGAGCCAACATCAAACAAGCTCTTGGTAGGTGGCATGTGAGATCTATCCAATAGATCAAACATGTGACAACTGGACAGAAACGATGGGGCGATTCACACCATGAATCAACCTTGGTCCAGGGAATGGATTGACGGATACCTTTGAAAAACCGGTCGATGTGCTCAAAATTCTTTTCTTTAGCACGTCGACGGTGTAGTATAGTTTCAAAATCAAAAGGTGTTTGTGAATGAAAATTGATTTCAAGTATAAAACCTTCGTTGTATTGCAAAAACTCTTTCTGATAAGGAATACACGATTATTATCAAATCATTTTTTAATCAATCAGTAAATCTCAATTCGCTGGTTCACTCACTCCATGTTGTCTTCTTTGAGACGTTCTAGTTTGAGACAACTAGAACAGCTGCGAAATCCTGTCAAGGAGATTCTTCGGAATTATACCTAATCACAGGCAGTACTTGTATTGATCAATGGGGAACCGTGGTGCCGTGTACCTCAATTCAACGAAAGTGATCAAAGACACTTTCGTGTGCTTTATTGCTAACTGTTGTTTGCAGGTACACCCAACTTTGGCAGCTGATCAGAATGGAGAGGTCAATCCATAGCGGCATGCTCACACAACACATTCATCTCTAAAGAAATCATGATAAGTGCATCATCGACTCTGACATTTTCACTCCATGCTTCTGCTACGCTGCTGCAAATATCATGAATCAACTCAAACTTCCGCTACTCTGATGAGAAGAAATCATGGTCCAGAATGTGAGCATGTCGGTCCAATATCACAACATCACATAATGTCAACACTACAAAGGAAGAGTCAGAGATTTATGGTTGCTGATGATCTCAAAGCTGGCTCAAAACTCATCATCACGTGGATCAGTTAAAGACCTCCACTTGGATTAACGAAACATGTAAAACATGAAGAATCAAAGACTACGGGCTACAGAGCAAAGAACTTAATCAAGAATCCAAGAACAATTAAAATGTAATATCTGTTTGTATTCAATGTAAATTGAGGTGACCTCCCTTAGGGGGAGATTGTTAGGATTTAGAAAATCCATTGCTTAAAGTGTCGGTCACCTCAAGTATTTGTATTCGTTAGAAAGCTCGTAGTCGTAGTCAAGTTATGTTAATAAGTAATTAGTTAAGTAACATCGTGGAGGACGGACGGGTCTTTACCCACTGTATGCCTGATCCACAGCCCGTAGGAGGCGAGTCTTGTATGAAAACTATAAATACCCTCTACCTCCCAAGGTAGAGGGTTGGAACTTCAATACCATTTTTCTTTGTTTCATCAAGTTCCCACTTCTCTCTCTACTTTCTCTCTCTAAACCTTCAAACAATACGCCCCACTTTTATATGTTAAGATGTGTTTGTGAAATCTAATATGTTACAGGTAGAGACTGTAGCAACCCGTAATTTTTCATAAGATAAAATGACTATTTTACCCTTTGACTTTTTAAAGTTGACTTTTGACTTTGACTTTTTCCGTAACGTAAAATCAAATACGATAACCGGTAGTAACTGGTAATTTTCTTTGTGACCAACACAAGACTACGATAAATATATATGTTCAAAATACTTTATTTTCACCAAGAATCATAATTTAAATAAACTATTACTACTTTACGATTTTCAAGTATATATTTTACCTTTTACGTAAGACGCGTACTCAAACCTACGTTATTAAGTTTTAACAACATAGACGCACCCTATGAGACTTATCACACATTAATGTACCTAGTTAGAGTATATTAATAAGTTTAGACATTTTTATAAGTATTACATTTTTACGTTACCCTATTTTAAGTTTCGTGACTTAAGGACTTAACGTTAGTAATTACCGGGACCAAACTACACCTCATAAACCAAAAACTAGGTACAAAATACACACACTACCACCTCTCTTTTGAGGTGGCATGTACATGCAAGCCATAAGGACATGTGTCCTTCATTTGGGCACCTAGCCTTACACACATCCACTTTTGTCCCCCACTTGATGATATAACTTCACTAACTCATCACTTTTACATGCAAAATCACCCTCTCCTTCACTCTCGAATTTCGTTCAACCCTCAACCCAACTCACCATCATCTATTTTGATTCACACAATAAGTTACACAAGGAAGATGAAGGCCTAAGTGAGCTCTAAATAGTCCAAGTGTTGTTTTAGTGATTCCATGGTTAGATTTGGGGTTATTCAAGGTGTTAGGGGCTGAGATAAAGGGGATTATTTGGTGATTAACAAGGGTTAGAATCAAGTGGGTTGAAGATTCAAGACAAGGATTAAAGACTAGAAGGGTTAAGGGTTGAATAGTTCTTGTTGTACTAGTAACTTGTCATCCTAAGCCTTGTAAGATTTGAGTTTATTTTCCTGTCATTCAATATGATTGTAATAATCTCTATAATTATTTGATGTAATTTTATATAAGTAGTATATGTAATATGGCTTAATTGATGTTGTACATGAGGTTGTGACCATAAAAATAAGCTAAAACAAGTCCTAGGTAAGTTCTATGAACATAAATTCTGCAACAGTCCCAAAGATTGATTAAACTGATCTTCTCAGTAAACCTTAAGGTTAATTCAATAGGATAGGCTTTTAGAACTATGTCTTACGGTCGTTTCGCCGGGTGGAGCAACTCATAACTCGTCCCGATGAGTAAATGAGAGCCAAAATGGCAAAACATGTCAAAATCTGTACACCATATTTCATTTGAGAAAAGCCCATGGTTCTGTTCATTTCTGGAAGTCGACCCAGTTTTATGAAATTTAGCTAAGACCTAAAAAGTTTGGCGAAATCCGCGTGTCAAAAAAAGTTGTAGAACTCAACTTATGGTCGTTTTAGCAGGACTGATTGTGCAGCCAAACTTTCTGCAATGAAATATAAGTAAATACTTGTAATAAGGCTATTGATATAAATAAACTTTGGACCTTAGACTTAATTAAGCTTAATAAGCTGTTAGAGAATATAAAAATATGAACTTGAGCTTTTGAATCACTTAAAAAGGACTTATGGTTAAAAAGTTATGCCTAGTTAAGTTTTACTAGATGAAAATATAGTGTTGGAACAGAGCTTGCTGATATGATTTTAAATCACGATTTTGACCCTTTTCTTGTCCGAATCAGCAAATGTGTAAAACACGAAAGTTGCTCAGAACGAGTGTTTCTACAAAAACTCAGGAGCACATAAGAAGAAAGTGAACGAAAAAGCCTAAAAACGGCAAAAACTAAACTGACCTGTTGTTGACTAGAAAACAACCTTAGTAAGAAACCTTAAGTGATATATTTATTCTTTCAGGCAAAAACAACGCCAAGGTTAAGCCAAGACTGATGTCTCGAGGTATTTTAACTTAAATATAGCCAATAGGTTTGACCTTAATGTTTCTTTCAAGTTGCTTAACAGTAACTTAGCCGCAAGGCTAGTTTTTGTTTGTTAACCCGATACTTGTTTCAAAAACTTGTTCATTAGATTGAACTTTACAAGACTTTGACAAAACTAGATAAATGACCATATGACATATAAACTATCTAAATACCATTTTCACAAATGTTAACTCTTGTTTAAACCTATGAACTTATATTAACTTAAAAAACTATTTTTGAAACCTTTGTATTTCACGACATTATAATATGACACGCGATAATTATTTTCATCACAACACTCATCTAGTGAATAACATTTATACATAATAAATGTTATGCTAAACTACTTCACGACATCTTGATTTTGATAGCCAAACAACATTTAAGGAATACTTTAACTTAAGGATTCATGTACAACATCATAAGCAAACAAACTACATATACTTGTGCACTTATATGACATATACTCTACCGTCGATAACATTATATCATTACACTCCGCTGCTGATCGCTACTGTGAGTTCATAGCCCCACTTTTTATTACTTAATTGTTTTACAAACCCTTGGGGGAAATACATGCTTTATTTTAAATCGAACACATTGCTTTGAAATTATACTTAAATGTATTATTTGCACTAAGTACTACTATTGCCAAAATCGCTATTATCATGAACCATTAATCACTTGCGAGTGAACGCGAATAATGTGGATATATCTATCGGGAATGACAAATCCCGTTTGTGTTGACCGGGTAGGCAAACAAACGCACTCTATTTGAAGATCCATATGTTTAATGGAAAATTACCTATTAGGGCAACGATTACTATTATATGACAGTTGTTAACGTTTCGGTGTCATGAGCTTAGTGCAATAATGTTTGTTTTGTTTTTTTCTTAAACTATGAATGTGAGACTAATTACCTCACGTTACGAATATTGTGTTCAATTGATTTCTTAAACTCTATGAATTTCACTCAACCTTTGTGTTGACAATTTTAAGCATGTATTTCAGGTTCACAAATTCACGAGGCTGGCAAGGATGGAAAGGAAGGGCACGAGTACTCAAGATGGCTATAAATTTTATTATCATTCGAAAACCAAAGTAATGTATTTTGTAAACTTGGAACCATTTGGGACCTCATTTTTGTAAAATCTGATATTTATATAAATCGAATGATAAATATTTTTAAAGGCTCCATTAGAGTTCGTTTTCTGTTGTTATGACTATTGTGCCATGAAGTAACACCAAGTTTGAATTCCGCTGCGTATCACGAAGTTAGGGGTGTTACAAACAGGACTTATGAGGGGACACCTGACTTCTCCTGTGGTGGCATCTTTGCTGATAGGTTAGGGCGAATTGACCAAATGTTGTCCTCTCGAATTTGACCCCACCTGAAGTAATTGGAAGTAAGTTGACGTAGACATTACTAGCTAGGAGGATTAACTAGGTTAGCACCACTCTCCTATATTGATTAAACCTTTGCCTTTATTTGCTTTTACCTGCTTTAGTAGTTAATTAATTAATTCCTTATCGTAATCATTATTAAAATCTGTGACACTTTGACTTAGTAATAATCCAACAGACATAGCTCTTGGGACGACCTCAGTTTTACCAAATACTACACTACACACGACCGGGTACACTGCCCGTTAGTGCATTAGGGTAGACCATAGGTATAACGAGACTTTATAAATATTAAAACCTGATCAGTAAAACCTGCATCAATATACCAAAGAAGATTTACGAAATAATGGAAACACTCGCTCTGAAAATTAAGATTTCTTACACACTATCCATGACTTAAAAGTGGAGTTGGTAAAACTTAAGCAAGATAAGATTAGTAACACAAGTATACTTGCCCCAGATGTGTTTAAAATTGACTCTAGAACGCCTAATGACAAACCACAAGATACTAATGTGCTTCCTTCCACTGAAACAGGAATAGTTGCCTCTTTTCCCAACGTTAGCACTTCACATCTTAAGAGCAAAACCAGGAAGAATAGGAAGTTGTAACGTAAAAGAAGAACAATAAAGACCTCTGAATTAGAAGAACACCTTAGGACTTTGAATAAAACTCAAGTTGCACCCACTTTAGACATTGCGTTAGATAAATGTAATAGCAAAAGTGATGTAACGAATGCTGAACCTTTAAGGACTTTGAATGTTATGTTTGAAGCATCTTGTGTTGGTTTTCATAAAAGCATGTTTTCTGGTTGTCATGATAAATGTGTTGCTAATACTATCTTATCTCGTAAGTGGAACAATAGAGAGCGGAATACCTCTAGGCCCACTAATGCTTCTAAGTCTGTGCTAGGTAAACTGCCCTTTAGTGTTTCTGCAACGATCATTGATGTATCCATTGAACCTACTTCACCTCCTAGGAAGAAAATATCACATAGTGCATTCACTAAGACCAATGCACGAACTAGTTGGACTTGCCAGAGATGGTTACAAAACATACCAGGATTTAAATAGATTCCTAAAATCATTAACATGTGTGTTTCAACTATAACTGTAACGGAACCCTCTAACTCTTCAGGTTCCACCTCTACTTCTATCCCACCTATGTCGTCCATGTGTAATGCAAGTGATACAGATCATCCTCTGGATTGTTGATAGTGGATGTTCCCGGCACATGACAGGCAATCTCAAACTGCTATCAAACTTTGTCTCAAAGTTCATCGGCACTGTCAAGTTCGGGAATGATCACTTCGCAGCTATCATGGGCTACGGAGATTACATCAATGGGAACATCGAAATTAGCAGAGTTTATTATGTGGAAGGTCTCGGTCACAATCTCTTTTATGTCGGTCAATTTTGTGATGGAGATTTAGAAGTTGCATTTAGGGAGAAAACTTGTTTCATTCGTGATCTACAAGGAAATGACCTTATGTCTAGAAACCGCACATCAAACCTTTACACAATATCAATGCAAGACATGATTGCTTCATCTCCTATTTGTGTACTGTCTAAGGCAACATCAACAAAATCTTGGATGTGGCACCGTCGACTTTCACACTTGAACTTTCAAACCATAACCAATCTTGCACGATACAAACTCGTTGAAGGTCTTCCAAGATTTTGGTATTCTAAAGATCATCTATGCTCAGCTTGTGAACAAGGGAAAAGCACTCGTGCTCACTTTCCTTCAAAGGTGGAACACAGCTCTCAGCATGTGCTTCATCTTCTTCACATGGATTTGTGTGACCCGATGCGTGTGCAGACGATTAATAGCAAACGTTATACTGTTGTAATTGTTGATGACTACTCAAGATGGACTTGGGTTTATTTCCTTCGAAGTAAAGATCAAGCTTGTCACACCCCCAAAATATCGCAGCGGAACGATAGTGTCAATGGGGTATGAGGTCATAGCACAAAGTATGGATAAAGAAAACGACCTCTATAATGAGACGTTTTAAAGAGTTTACCATTCGATTAAATAAGTTAAAGTTTACAACACATGAGATCCCAAAGTTTGATAACACATAAAGTTTACAAAACATGTCGAATGGTAATAGATAAAAACACTAGACTCCAATGTATGCCATGAGACCCAAAAGCTCCATGAAATGCTATCGCCTTACAACCTGAGATAAATATGCTAAAAAGTGTCAACACAAAGGTTGGTGAGTTCATAAGTTTGTGATAAAATGATCTGAAATACTTAGAGAAATGTTCACACAGCAAAGGCATTGTAAATCCACTCAGTTCCAAGTTCCGCCCATACAAAACTTGCAACCTGTGTGTTCACAACCCATTGCCTAAAATAGAATGACAATCATGAATATGCGCATTAAGGTAGTTAAAAGTATAAATGTCACCACAAGGGTCTTCCAACATAAATATTGGGATGTTTGTAAATTAATAGCCTTCCAACAACTTAATTTGGAGCCATTAATTCTTGTATGTTTGTAAATTAATAGCCTTCCAACAACTTAATTTGGAGCCACTAATTCTTGTATGTTTGTAAATTAATAGCCTTCCAACAACTTAATTTGGAGTCACTAATTCTTGTATGTTTGTTCCAAATATGCATATGAAATCAAGTATAACCCAATCAAGTATATAACGCAATCAAGTCTAAAGTATAAGTAATGTTGTTTGGCAAAAGAGTTTAAATGTTTGGATAAATAAGCATATATCTCGCCCCAAATAGTTTATAGGAATATAAATGAGTAAAAGCGTATGATTGATATGCTAACAAAATGAAGCGCACTAAAATGAGGCTCGGAAACTATCCGCGACCTAAATGAATGTTATGACTTGAGTTATGATATGTTGTTGTGAATGCGTGATACAATGTTGTGCATGCAACTCCATATGATATCCATACCACTTGTACGTTTTGGAAATAATGTTTATCGTCAAAATATGTTTATGACATCCCGTCATATTATAAAATACTTTACAAGTATTTATGTTGAAATGATATCCCACGATAGTCATTTAATGATTTATTGTGAAATTATAACTTTTCGTCGTAAAATAATGTCGTTGAAATTTTCATGAGAGTGACTAAAATGGCCTTGAAAAGTTAGTCGTAAAATGGTGTACGTCGAGCTTTAGGAAACGAACTCAACGGTTTTGGGAAGCTTGTATCAATATCTCAAAGTTTCAGTGTTTAAGTTTCCATCCTAGAGGTCTCGATCACCAAGAAAAATATAGGTTAAGTATTGCACTTTAGGCCAAAAATAGAGTTAAAGGATGGTTTTCGGCAAAGTTTGAGTGACTATATGTTATTCGTTACAACTCCGCTCCACAAACGTTTGGACATTTTGGAAAATATGCTAGGCGAACTTACTTTTACTAGAAGACATCACGTTATAAAAAGTTCTACATCATTGTTAAAAACGTCCGCCAACATGGTCCTTTAGTTGTCGTAGTATGTTTGTAATAAAGAATATATTAATTTTGCTAATAGAATAAAGTTACGGCAACTTGGTTTATCGCGTGTAATTTAATCGTTACAAGTCCGTTTTCTACGTTTTCTACATCCTTAGATTCGTGTCAAAGTATACTAATATATTTTTGATAAGTCGACACAATTTATAAAGCTTAAGACTCATTTTTGACTCGTAAGGAGTGACATTTTCAATGCTGAAATTTCTGAAATTAATAGTTTTCCTCGTCAAACTTGAAAAATTCATAACTTCTTCGTTATAGCTCCGTTTTAATCCGTTCAAGCGGCCACGGATTCGTTTTAAAGTATATTTTCTAAATATCTAGGCCAAAAATTCGTGTCTACTGTCGGATTTTCCAGAAATACAAAACAAGATCAGACCACTTTTTATACTTGCCGAAAAGAGTTTTTCTCGTACTAAACCTATTCCAACCCATTCAAAACAACTCCGGAGCTATTCTAATCCTACCATACACCTTCTTAGGGTGTCATGGGTTCCTAGGCATCACCAAAACTAGTATATAACAAGGAGTAATTATAAGATGGATTATATATATTTATAACACTTAAAAACCTTAAAAAGTGGTATGAACATCACATAACTTGCATGGTTTACTTGTGCATAATAAAAATGAACATAAAAGTGAATATGGAAAATAATGATATGTATGAAATGCTTACTAGTTAACTTGATGAGGTGACTAGAACAAAGGATTAAACCTAAACACTCTAGGTTTTTATTTCAAAACCTAAACAAGAGTGTATACTAGATTGTTTTAAACTTGATCTTGGAAAAATTTTGATGAGCTCTTCTAACACCCTTATATGGCCGGTTTGTAGAGGAAGAACAAGAGAGGAAAAACAAACTTTTACTAACTTGTTGAATAATTGAGATGAATGAGTGAAATAATGTTACTTGGAGTATAGATATATACAATCAAGACAATTGTTACCAACTTCATAAATGCTTACCCCCCCTTGGTCGGCCAAGGGGGGAAGTATTTCACCAAAATACTTTTTTTCTTTTTTCTTTTATAAGTATATAATTGTTAAAAGTGTAAGTAAAATGTACATGTAATAATAACTTGTAAGATTGTATATACATTAGTGAATTTAAGGTAGTTTTAGGTAAAAATAATTTTTAATAGATCAAAGTAAAGTATAATGAGATCATAAAAATTGTAAAAATACATTTCTTGTAAAATTTGAGTGATATAATAATTATCGTGTAGTTTTTAAGAAAAGCGTCGTAATAATATAAATTTAACGATTTATATACAAAATAAATTTAAAACACTAGGTAAACTCAAAATATTATTTTTATAAACTAAATGTAAGTATAAAAATATATCGGGATCATTTTTGGAAGTATCGGATTAAATGTTCAAAATAATTACTTACGCGATAGCGTTTAATTAATATAAAATTTACGCGTTTGATGTGAAATGCAAAACCCATGCATGACTAGTATGATGAATGTAGAGTTTGAGAAATGAACAAAAATTGAGAATTGTGACATTCTTCCCATGTCAGAGGAATCACGTCCTCGTGATTCAATCGATGATACATAAAGTTCTACCCTAAGGTTTCGCGAAATCAAGTGTATCGTCAAAGTGTTTATGTCAAAACCTATGCGTCTAGGGAAAACGTACCAGTTACGCGTTGCGGGCTGCCTCGGTCCCTATATAGAATGCTCGAGGTCGAGGTGGACTGATATCGGGTGCAGGGTTCGGGTTGTTTCCTTCAATTGCTAAAGCTAGGTGTTGGTTACCTTGTGGTTGCCTCTGCGTTCCATTCAACTTAGGACAATTATTCCGGAAGTGGTTCGGGCTGTTACATTCAAAGCAAGTCCTTTGGTTATTCCTCATGTTGCCAATCTGTGTTTTACACTGCTCCTTAAAATGGCCGTATCGATTACAATTTGTACACAAGCGACAGGGTTTGGTCTTCGGATGATGATAAGCACATTTAGCACACTTAGGATGTGTACCCGCATACTCTCTTTGTTCAGTACCAGTTGCCACAAAAACTCTTGCCCTTTTGCTGTCTGCTACCACGTCCATTTGCTTATTCGACCCGCTCGCTTCCTTCCTATTGTCACTGCTCTTCAAAGCACCATTTCTAACCATCTCGTCTGTCAGGGTTCCTGCCCTCAGTATTGCACTTTGTATTGTAGACGGCTCAGTTGTTTTCACGGTTCCACGGATTTCGGGGACAAGACCATATATGTACCTCGAGATTCTCTTGGACTCAGGGGTAACTAGATGAGGAACTAGTCTGGCTAACTCATGAAATCGGTCTGTGTAGGCTGCGTGACCAGCCCCTATCATAGAGTGGTGATAAAATTCATCTTCCAATTTCTGCATTTCATTGTCCGGGCAGTACTCCTCTTTCAATAACGCCTTAAATTCGTCCCATGTCATACCTATAGCTGCCTCTCTGCCCCTAGCCTGTAGCTGTGTGTTCCACCATGTCAATGCCTTTCCTGATAGTAAGCAAGCAGCATACTTCACCCTCTGATGTGTGGCACAATTGCTGATGTCGATCACTGACTCTGTCTTCTCTACCCATCGAGTATATGCCAAAGCACCTCCTATACCATCAAACTCCACAGGTTTGCATGCCGAAAATTCTTTATATGTGCATCTAATTCTGTTGTTGTTGTTGTCGGTGTTGTTGTTGTTACTGCCAACTACATTGTTGGTGTCGCCAGTACCGTTCCCGTTCCCGTGGTTTCCCGAGTTATTCATATGATTTCCAACTTGTGTGACAATAGTGGGAAGCAAGATTTGAAGTTGTTGAGCGATGATGGCGGCAAAGTCAGGGTTTCCGCCAGTGTTGTTGTCATTGTTACCCACGTTGCTACCACCTCCTCTACCTCCACGCTCACCTGACATTCCACCCCTTGGTGCCGCACCAACTCGGCCAGTACTGCGTGTTACCCTCTTTGGTGCCATGATCTCTGCAAGGAAAGAACCGTTGAATTCCCAATGTCTATGCTTAACGTCCTCAAACATAATACCACGCCACAAATTGGTTCCTAAGGTGTACCTACATCGATCTACGTATGCGTGGTCGCATATGTCCACGTGGGTTGTGACGCATTTATAATTATGTTTGCCACCATAATTATAATTGCTTCATTTCACACGTGTACATACCTCCAAGCATACATGTCTCGGCGATTGTTGTTACTGAAATAGATAGCCATTCTATCATCGGATTCTAAACGGTGGAGGAAGGATTTAGGGTAGGTATCTAGGGAGAGTCGCACTTGTTGTGTAGGAAATTCCGTTAGGTGCTAAAGTCACTACGAGGTTTGGTCGCCAGCAGTTCCCAAAGTATCCTCAAGAGAACTCCCATCCTCGGGCAAAATCATCAAATCTATCCAGCTTTATAGTAACACTTATTTAGCTCGATCTCGCATCTCATCAAACAAGAACTGTCACGAGATCAAGTTAGATAAGTGCTCATTACTGAGCTCCATATCTTTGATGACCCAACTAGATTTTGGGACTCCCCTATTGGTACAAGGAAACTATGTTATCCAATGAGGTGGTTCTAGAAGGAATACTTAAGAAAACATATGCGCACGAAAAGTGAGTAAGGCGATAGGAAACGAAAGGATCGACGTGAAAGCGGTTATAGTCTAGGAACTAAAATGCAACCTAGTTCTCTATAACCAAGGCTCTGATACCAATCTGTCACACCCCCAAAATATCGCAGCGGAACGATAGTGTCAATGGGGTATGACGTCATAGCACAAAGTATGGATAAAGAAAACGACCTCTATAATGAGACGTTTTAAAGAGTTTACCATTCGATTAAATAAGTTAAAGTTTACAACACATGAGATCCCAAAGTTTGATAACACATAAAGGTTTACAAAACATGTCGAATGGTAATAGATAAAAACACTAGACTCCAATGTATGCCATGAGACCCAAAAGCTCCATGAAATGCTATCGCCTTACAACCTGAGATAAATATGCTAAAAAGTGTCAACACAAAGGTTGGTGAGTTCATAAGTTTGTGATAAAATGATCTGAAATACTTAGAGAAATGTTCACACAGCAAAGGCATTGTAAATCCACTCAGTTCCAAGTTCCGCCCATACAAAACTTGCAACCTGTGTGTTCACAACCCATTGCCTAAAATAGAATGACAATCATGAATATGCGCATTAAGGTAGTTAAAAGTATAAATGTCACCACAAGGGTCTTCCAACATAAATATTGGGATGTTTGTAAATTAATAGCCTTCCAACAACTTAATTTGGAGCTATTAATTCTTGTATGTTTGTAAATTAATAGCCTTCCAACAACTTAATTTGGAGCCACTAATTCTTGTATGTTTGTAAATTAATAGCCTTCCAACAACTTAATTTGGAGCCACTAATTCTTGTATGTTTGTTCCAAATATGCATATGAAATCAAGTATAACCCAATCAAGTATACAACGCAATCAAGTCTAAAGTATAAGTAATGTTGTTTGGCAAAAGAGTTTAAATGTTTGGATAAATAAGCATATATCTCGCCCCAAATAGTTTATAGGAATATAAATGAGTAAAAGCGGGGTATGAACTCACCTGGTATGATTGATATGCTAACAAAATGAAGTGCACTAAAATGAGGCTCGGAAACTATCCGCGACCTAAATGAATGTTATGACTTGAGTTATGATATGTTGTTGTGAATGCGTGATACAATGTTGTGCATGCAACTCCATATGATATCCATACCACTTGTACATTTTGGAAATAATGTTTATCGTCAAAATATGTTTATGACATCCCGTCATATTATAAAATACTTTACAAGTATTTATGTTGAAATGATATCCCACGATAGTCATTTAATGATTTATTGTGAAATTATAACTTTTCGTCGTAAAATAATGTCGTTGAAATTTTCATGAGAGTGACTAAAATGGCCTTGAAAAGTTAGTCGTAAAATGGTGTACGTCGAGCTTTAGGAAACGAACTCAACGGTTTTGGGAAGCTTGTATCAATATCTCAAAGTTTCAGTGTTTAAGTTTCCATCCTAGAGGTCTCGATCACCAAGAAAAATATAGGTTAAGTATTGCACTTTAGGCCAAAAATAGAGTTAAAGGATGGTTTTCGGCAAAGTTTGAGTGACTATATGTTATTCGTTACAACTCCGCTCCACAAACGTTTGGACATTTTGGAAAATATGCTAGGCGAACTTACTTTTACTAGAAGACATCACGTTATAAAAAGTTCTACATCATTGTTAAAAACGTCCGCCAACATGGTCCTTTAGTTGCCGTAGTATGTTTGTAATAAAGAATATATTAATTTTGCTAATAGAATAAAGTTACGGCAACTTGGTTTATCGCGTGTAATTTAATCGTTACAAGTCCGTTTTCTACGTTTTCTACATCCTTAGATTCGTGTCAAAGTATACTAATATATTTTTGATAAGTCGACACAATTTATAAAGCTTAAGACTCATTTTTGACTCGTAAGGAGTGACATTTTCAATGCTGAAATTTCTGAAATTAATAGTTTTCCTCGTCAAACTTGAAAAATTCATAACTTCTTCGTTATAGCTCCGTTTTAATCCGTTCAAGCGGCCACGGATTCGTTTTAAAGTATATTTTCTAAATATCTAGGCCAAAAATTCGTGTCTACTGTCGGATTTTCCAGAAATACAAAACAAGATCAGACCACTTTTTATACTTGCCGAAAAGAGTTTTTCTCGTACTAAACCTATTCCAACCAATTCAAAACAACTCCGGAGCTATTCTAATCCTACCATACACCTTCTTAGGGTGTCATGGGTTCCTAGGCATCACCAAAACTAGTATATAACAAGGAGTAATTATAGGATGGATTATATATATTTATAACACTTAAAAACCTTAAAAAGTGGTATGAACATCACATAACTTGCATGGTTTACTTGTGCATAATAAAAATAAACATAAAAGTGAATATGGAAAATAATGATATGTATGAAATGCTTACTAGTTAACTTGATGAGGTGACTAGAACAAAGGATTAAACCTAAACACTCTAGGTTTTTATTTCAAAACCTAAACAAGAGTGTATACTAGATTGTTTTAAACTTGATCTTGGAAAAATTTTGATGAGCTCTTCTAACACCCTTATATGGCCGGTTTGTAGAGGAAGAACAAGAGAGGAAAAACAAACTTTTACTAACTTGTTGAATAATTGAGATGAATGAGTGAAATAATGTTACTTGGAGTATAGATATATACAATCAAGACAATTGTTACCAACTTCATAAATGCTTACCCCCCCCTTTGTCGGCCAAGGGGGGAAGTATTTCACCAAAATACTTTTTTTTTCTTCTTTTATAAGTATATAATTGTTAAAAGTGTAAGTAAAATGTACATGTAATAATAACTTGTAAGATTGTATATACATTAGTGAATTTAAGGTAGTTTTAGGTAAAAATAATTTTTAATAGATCAAAGTAAAGTATAATGAGATCATAAAAATTGTAAAAATACATTTCTTGTAAAATTTGAGTGATATAATAATTATCGTGTAGTTTTTAAGAAAAGCGTCGTAATAATATAAATTTAACGATTTATATACAAAATAAATTTAAAACACTAGGTAAACTCAAAATATTATTTTTATAAACTAAATGTAAGTATAAAAATATATCGGGATCATTTTTGGAAGTATCGGATTAAATGTTCAAAATAATTACTTACGCGATAGCGTTTAATTAATATAAAATTTACGCGTTTGATGTGAAATGCAAAACCCATGCATGACTAGTATGATGAATGTAGAGTTTGAGAAATGACCAAAAATTGAGAATTGTGACAAAGCTCCACAGACGATCATCACCTTTCTCACGAAAATTCAAGTTCAGCTACGGAACACAGTCAGACAAATCAGAACAGATAGAGGAACTGTATTTGTGAATCAAACTCTTCGTGAATACTATGAGAAAGTAGGAATTGAGCATCAAACATCTATTGCAATGACACCATAACAAAACGGAGTTGTTGAAAGACGAAACCGTACGTTAGTAGAAGCAGCAAGAACGATGTTGATAACTACTAAACTTCCAGATTACTTATGGGCTGAAGCCGTGTCAACTGCATGCTACACTCAGAACCGTTCTATGATAACCAAACGCCACAACAAAACACCTTATGAGGTTATCCATAACCATAAACCGAATCTAATGCAGGTTTTACTGACCAGGTTTTAATATTTATAAAGTCTCGTTATACCTATGGTCTACCCTAGTGCACTAACGGGAGTGTACCCGGTCGTGTGTAGTCTAGTAATCGGTAAAGCCGAGGTCGTCCCAAGAGCTATGTGTGTTAGATTATTACTAAGTCTAGGTGTCACAGATTAATAATGGTTTTAATAAGGAATTAACTACTGAAACAGATAAAAGTAAATAAAGGCAGATAAAAGGTAAAGAGTAAATCAATAGAGGAGAGTGGTGCTAACCTAGTTAATTCTCCTAGCTAGTTATGTCTATGTCTACTTACTTCCAATTACTTCAGGTGGGGTCAAAGTCGAGAGGACAACATTTGGTTAATTTACCCTAACCAATCAACAAAGATGCCACCACAGGGGAAGTCAGGTGTCCCCTCATAAGTCCTGTTGTTCCTGGTCCCCTAAGCCAAGTCATTAAGTACCGCTACATGCTAGATTTATAATAGTGAGTGCCCGGGCGTTAGCAACTTAAACACTCACCCCCTAATTCTTAAGTTCATCCAAACGGTAGGTGATCAGTTGGTCAAATCGCACAAGTAGAAAGGGTCGTCAGTTGGTCATATCTTACCCTTCCCGTCTCAGTCCGCTCACCAAGGATCAGTTGGTCAAATCTCCTAGGCAATTGGCCTCTACCGCCATTCAAAACTACCGAACCAAGGGTGGCTACATATAAACTATGCATGCATACACTTAGAAATAATTGTACGAAGGTAATGTAAATGCAAACAAAACAATTAAGGAATCATAACTAGGCCAGCACCAAGAGGTGCGTAGCCGCTCATATTAATCATACAAACCAGTTCAATATTCAAAGGTACGAAATACATGAATTGAAAGTAAAGAAAATATAAAATGCTAATGCTTATTGTAGGGGAGTGATTTCTCCCTTAGAGACAGCTCCGTATGCTCCTATAGACCTGCCTTGAGCTTTTTCCCACGTTCTCTGATTGTTGTGTGTGGAATGGGATGATTAGAAATTGATAACGCTCAAATTGTGCATGTTTTTAGTAGCGTTATCCGTGCTTTTATGTGTGTTATTTGGTTATAATCATATGCTTTTGTTGCTTAATCGTATCAAAGTGCGTTTGCTAGTTCATTTGTAGCCAAGTACAGGAAAGTGGAGAAAAAGACGGAAAAAGAAGTAAAATACGAAGATTTCTCCATTTACGAAGAGTTCCTGACAAAAGCAAGACTTGCGGAGTATATTCGAGAAGATAAAGTCATCAAGTTAGTGGTCCAAAGACTCAAGAATAAAGTTAAAGAAGGAAAACGAGAAAGAAATGAAGAAAAGAAGCTTAAACGAAGAAATATTGGAAGCCTCGTTGTTCCCGACACACCTTCACCATTTTGGCCATAACTTTTGCATACGGACTCCGTTTGACCTCCCGTTCGCGGCCACGGAAAGCTAAGAGAAAGATCTACAAATTTGGTTTTTTACCTTTTCTGTCAGAAAGTCGCAACCGGATCGGTTGGGGGCAAAACCGAATCGGTTACGGGTAGCTGATCTCTCCAAGTAATTTTTAATGCATCCTTAAGTGCCATTAAGCCTCAAGTCCGATCATATGGCTCTAATAACTCCTAAACCTGCTACTTTATGACACTTTGTGCCCAAGAAACTTACTTGGTGGCTAAGGGTGGCTTCTACCTATAAATAAGACCATTTTTGGTTAGTTTTGTGTGTGTAATTCTTGCCTCCACCCTTAAGGACGAATTTCCACCAATTTATCTCTCCCAAAAGACCACAAACCTCTGCCATTTCCAGAAGTATGCTTGGTTAGAAGTTGTAGTTGATTGGAGGCTTGAAGGAGTGCTATAATCCTTCACCCTTGCCTAATGTAATCTTACTTTGGGTAAACTCTTGTTACTTTTATGATGTTGAATGTTATGATTCATGTTTGGTTCTTTGGTTGTGTTGATTATGTGATACTTGTTTATTTCATATGAGAACTTGTGATAAAAGGATGTTTGGATAAGTGTGGTGTTTGTTTGGAATATGTTGATAACATCATATTTGGTTGAATTGGAACTTGTTCTTGTTTATTGTTTTGGTTGATCATTGTTGAGTCTAATGTCGAAATATTCTTAACAATGGTTAGTTCCAATTCATTAATCGACAAATGATTTTGGTCTTGTACTTTGTGACGATTGTGCAAGAGAATTAATAAACATAACAAGTAAAGGTTTAATTTGGATTATGGCCGAAAGGAATCTTTTGAATATGTGTTCTCATTATCTTTCAAGTAAATGGAACTTTACAAATTAATAACATCAAAGTCTATGGCCGAAAGGGATTCTTTGTTGTTGTTGGTATAAGGCTCATGACATGATCACTTGATTGAGGCTTATGCACATTTGATTTATAAAACACTAAACTATTATTATAAGTTCTATCTTTGATAATATGTTTTCCAAACTAAACATCCTAATATCCTTGTGATCATTTGTCTAAACATGTATGTTCTTTGTGTGCTTGTTCTTAGTGGTTTGATCCGTGACAATCATAACCACGAACTTGATACGTGCTTGTTCTTATATTGCTTTTCTTGTTGGTTTGATATGTGACAATCATAACCATCAACTTGTTACTTGCTTAAACAAACAAACAACACTTGTAGTGCAACCAAGTCTCTTGGGACGACCTTGATTTACCATATACTATACTACAACTTGACTAGGGTATACTTGCCCGAATGTGTTCCTAGTTAACCGGTAATTCTTGTTACAAATTTAAAACCCCGATGAAGCACATCAAGTTTTTGGCGCCGCTGCCGGGGACTTGCGTTTGTATTCTTGTGTTTGTTTGCTTGTTGAATTGATTGCTCTTGATGTTTGCTCATGATGTTTGCTTGAATGCTTGTCTTTTTTTTTCAAAATCTCTCATTTTCTCATAATTGCTCAAATGATCTTTGCATCAAAATCAAGTTTTTGATGTTGGGATTTCGTTTCATGTGTTCTAAAATGCTCATTTCAATTATTGATTTCTAAGTTGCTCGAAAAATGTTTGCGAAAAAACCCACCAAAACCACTCAGATCACTCTAACCGAATCGGTTGGCACTCCAACCGGATCGGTTGGAATGCTCGTACTTAATAAAACCACTCCAACCGATCGGTCACTAACCGTAACCGGATCCGGTTGTGTGTTCTGTTAAAAAAAAAAAAAAAAAAAAAAAAAAAAAAAAAAAATAGAGAAAAACTCCATTTTGTGTTTTTCTTGTTTCTTGTGTCTTATGTTTTATATGTTATATGATCTCTTGCATGTCTCTATGTTATTTGTTTTTGTTATTTTTGTTTATATTAGTTTCGTATTAATTTTGAATAAGATTATCTTGTTTGATTTGCTTTACGTGATTAATTGTGTTTGCTTGCGTCTATGTGATTGTTATTTTTCTGTAATCGTGCTTTTATTTGTTTATGCGTATTTTGTTTTAGGTGTTGTTTTATGTTCGTGATAGTTAATATATGTTTATGTGTTTTAATTACTTGTGTTTAGTTTTATGTTCGTAACCTTTCGTGTTCTTATTTTACTTTATCAATAAAAGTTTTGAAATAAAACTTGTGAAAAAAAAAAAAAAAAAAAAAAAAAAAAAAAAAAAAAAATAGAGAAAAACTCCTCTAACCGATCGGTCGCATCCCGTAACCGGTTCGGTTGGAAGGTTGGTCACTGTTTGGTTCATTCCAACCGTTCGGTCACACCCCGTAACCGGATCGGTAGGACTAATCTGTTTAAAAAAAAAAAAAAAAAAAAAAAAAAAAAAAAAAAAAAAAATCAATTTTCAATTTTTTGTTTTTGTGTGTTTGTGTTTAGGTAAAATAAGTTTAAATGTCTTTTTGTTTTTGCAAGAGTATCATTTCTTTTATTTGGTTTTTCCAGTTTAAGTTTTGTTAATTTGGTACATTGTAAATAAATAAGTACATATGTTTTAAAAATAAAGTGTTTTGAACTTTGTGGGTATGTTCACTGGAAACCCTCACGAGACTATAACTCGTCCACTCGGGCCACCGAGGGGTTTAAAGGCTTGTTGAATGCGCTAAATGCAACCGTGATGCCTACGAAAGTGAGTTTTAGAATTTTACGCGTTTTTGTAGTTTAGTTTATTTTTGCAGATTTAATAAGCTTGTGGAGGAAGGATTGATTGGATCGTGAACCTTATGCTCTTGATTAGACATGTTTGGATGAGAAATCGATTGATCTCACACGCTTATGCTAGCGTTTGCTTAGCATCTTATCATATGGAGTTTGATCGTGATGTTTGGCCCGGGAGGTTTCGTTTCACTTAAACTTATTATTTTAATTTTCCCTATCTTTACATGCTTTAGTTTTCACAATTGCTTTATTTTGTTTCTTTGTTATTTTTCCTTTGTTGGTTTGTTTGGTAAATTATTTTAATAAATTGACTTTTTCAAGTCCCTCGAAAGTAAGGCTCACCCATTGTAAACAAACTGTGTGAGAGGTATAAGGCGGGTCTCCCTGATTCCCTAAAGAAGTTTGGTTTTTAATATGCTTCGCGCTGACCTGCTTCTCCGCTTCTTTGTGCGTTTCAATGGAGCTACCGAGAACTCGTGGGACAAGAATAAGTCATGTTTGTTTTATAAAAAAAAAAAAAAAAAAAAAAAAAATTACAAAATTATAAAAATTTAAAAAAAAAAAAAAAAAAAAAAAAAAAAAAAAAAAAAAAAGATAGTCGTAACTAGATTTTTAAGTTATTTTTCTTTTGTGTGCTGAACTTAAGTGTGGGGGGAAAATATTATTGTGAAAAGCGAAACTAGTTTTTAAATTCCTAATGTTTGGGCCTATTTTTTAAATTTTGTGAGCTTGTTTGCTCTTATGATCTAGTTGTTTTCACGCGTATAGGATAATATATTAGAATAACTGGATCAACCCACTGGTGAAATCGGTAATTTTTGAAAAACTTGAGATGTGTCCCGATTAATATTGCAATCCATTCTGGGATCGATGACATTTGCTAGCACATATTTTATAGCCCTTCCACTAAAATTGTGAGGATTTGAGCCTGTTTCATATATAGCATACATTTTTTATGCTTGAATCTTTTGATATGAGTGTGCCGGTGATTTTATTTATTCTAGAACTTGTACTTGCAAATCATTACCAGACCGCAGTAAGATCACATTCGTGTGATATAAGTGTATTCGTGTGATAAAGAGGCAACCTTAGGAATAAAACCAAATGGCCTTCCGTTTACATCTAATGATATATTAGCTAACCACGTCGGTTAGTTAACCACCCATATGGACCCATTTGTTAGCGCTCATCTTTAGCGCTAGATACCCTTAGTACACCCTTTGAGCCATCCCTTTCTTTTTGTTTAATCCAGAAAAATACAAAAATATTTTACACTTTAAACCTTAGCCTTCCCCTTGTCAATGTCTAAACGGTTGGTTGCTAGTTGCTTGGTTGTTGGATTGTTTTTGATGATTATGAGTTAGCCGCACTTTGCCATTCGTGTGTGCCATTCCGACAAAGATGAAGATTGATCACCTTTATTATTTGTATTTTTGTGGTGTGTGCTTATACTAAGTGTGGGGGAGATGTGATGTGTGAAAAAAAAAAGTATGAAAAAAAAAATGTGAAAAAAAAAAAAGAAAAAGAATAAGTCATCGAAAAAAAAAAAAGGAAAAAAAATGTGTGATGACAATTATAGCCAATGTGCTATATTATTATGTAGATGAATGAAGATGAAGTATGTTTGAGATATCGATTAGCCAATGTGCTAAGACATGATATATATTATATATTTGGTGATCGATATGTGAAGAGGAGAAGATTGTGACTATAATCATTTACGGGTTTGTGGTTTGTTCGTGACTAGCAACATGGGTATTAGACTTGACCTTATTTTTCTTTTAACACCAATTTCATAAATATTCCCATGCCTTATCCATACCCTTTATTCACCCGAAGCCTATCATTATAACCCGAATAAAAAGCCCTCTTTAGATGTTTACACTTGGTGCTTACGCCACGTCGGTGGAGTTTTGTTTCTTGTACAAGCCTATGGTAATATTTAGATCATGACTGAGCAATATGAGTGTACTATTCCTTAATACTATCCATCACTAAATAAATTGAGTGTTGAGTGAATTATACATCCGTTCTTTTTCGTGAGGTGCTTAGCCATGTTATCAAGCAAGAGAATCCATAAGGTACTGTCAAACATCTCGATTTTTTTACCTCTAAAAGCTTAAAACGATGAATTTTATCTTGTACTTGTACTTGGTAGATTTGCATCGCATTTTTCTAATCATCTTTCATGCACCATGTGGGTTTTATTTTTCTTATTTCTAGATTTGCTTGAGGGCAAGCAAAACCTTAAGTGTGGGGGAGTTTGCGCTCATTTTTCGCTTATTTTTATGTTTGTTATTAAAAAAAAAAAAAAAAAAAAAAAAAAAAAAAAAAAAAAAAAAAAAGCCAAAAAAAGATTTTAATTTTAATTTTTCTTTTTGTTTGTCATTTAGGTTTGTCTTTCATTTTTCTTTTCTTAGATTTGCTTGAGGGCAAGCAAAGTTTAAGTGTGGGGGAATTTGATAACGCTCAAATTGTGCATGTTTTTAGTAGCGTTATCCGTGCTTTTATGTGTGTTATTTGGTTATAATCATATGCTTTTGTTGCTTAATCGTATCAAAGTGCGTTTGCTAGTTCATTTGTAGCCAAGTACAGGAAAGTGGAGAAAAAGACGGAAAAAGAAGTAAAATACGAAGATTTCTCCATTTACGAAGAGTTCCTGACAAAAGCAAGACTTGCGGAGTATATTCGAGAAGATAAAGTCATCAAGTTAGTGGTCCAAAGACTCAAGAATAAAGTTAAAGAAGGAAAACGAGAAAGAAATGAAGAAAAGAAGCTTAAACGAAGAAATATTGGAAGCCTCGTTGTTCCCGACACACCTTCACCATTTTGGCCATAACTTTTGCATACGGACTCCGTTTGACCTCCCTTTCGCGGCCACGGAAAGCTAAGAGAAAGATCTACAAGTTTGGTTTTTTACCATTTCTGTCAGAAAGTCGCAACCGGATCGGTTGGGGGCAAAACCGAATCGGTTACGGGTAGCTGATCTCTCCAAGTAATTTTTAATGCATCCTTAAGTGCCATTAAGCCTCAAGTCCGATCATATGGCTCTAATAACTCCTAAACCTGCTACTTTATGACACTTTGTGCCCAAGAAACTTACTTGGTGGCTAAGGGTGGCTTCTACCTATAAATAAGACCATTTTTGGTTAGTTTTGTGTGTGTAATTCTTGCCTCCACCCTTAAGGACGAATTTCCACCAATTTATCTCTCCCAAAAGACCACAAACCTCTGCCATTTCCAGAAGTATGCTTGGTTAGAAGTTGTAGTTGATTGGAGGCTTGAAGGAGTGCTATAATCCTTCACCCTTGCCTAATGTAATCTTACTTTGGGTAAACTCTTGTTACTTTTATGATGTTGAATGTTATGATTCATGTTTGGTTCTTTGGTTGTGTTGATTATGTGATACTTGTTTATTTCATATGAGAACTTGTGATAAAAGGATGTTTGGATAAGTGTGGTGTTTGTTTGGAATATGTTGATAACATCATATTTGGTTGAATTGGAACTTGTTCTTGTTTATTGTTTTGGTTGATCATTGTTGAGTCTAATGTCGAAATATTCTTAACAATGGTTAGTTCCAATTCATTAATCGACAAATGATTTTGGTCTTGTACTTTGTGACGATTGTGCAAGAGAATTAATAAACATAACAAGTAAAGGTTTAATTTGGATTATGGCCGAAAGGAATCTTTTGAATATGTGTTCTCATTATCTTTCAAGTAAATGGAACTTTACAAATTAATAACATCAAAGTCTATGGCCGAAAGGGATTCTTTGTTGTTGTTGGTATAAGGCTCATGACATGATCACTTGATTGAGGCTTATGCACATTTGATTTATAAAACACTAAACTATTATTATAAGTTCTATCTTTGATAATATGTTTTCCAAACTAAACATCCTAATATCCTTGTGATCATTTGTCTAAACATGTATGTTCTTTGTGTGCTTGTTCTTAGTGGTTTGATCCGTGACAATCATAACCACGAACTTGATACGTGCTTGTTCTTATATTGCTTTTCTTGTTGGTTTGATATGTGACAATCATAACCATCAACTTGTTACTTGCTTAAACAAACAAACAACACTTGTAGTGCAACCAAGTCTCTTGGGACGACCTTGATTTACCATATACTATACTACAACTTGACTAGGGTATACTTGCCCGAATGTGTTCCTAGTTAACCGGTAATTCTTGTTACAAATTTAAAACCCCGATGAAGCACATCAGAAATGCTGGAATTTGTGGGGTATTTATAGGCCAGATCTGGGTTACGGCGTAACTATGACAAGAGTTACGCCGTAACCTTCAATTCCTTCGTATTTTGCACTAGATCTGCTAGTTACGACGTAACCTTATAAGTGGTTATGCCATAGTCTTCAATAAACTTGGTTACGTCGTAGTTGATGAAATAGTTATGGCGTAAGTATCAGCGGCGTGGAACCTCATTTGACCTAATATAGTTACGTCGTAGCCTTTGGGAAGAGTTACGCCGTAACCTTCTGATAAGTTGGTTTTCTGAGTCACGCAATAGTTACGGCGTAATGTGAGAGATGAGTTACACCGTAAATTCTTCAAAATCAACATACTATGATAATTCTTTTGATATTTCTCCAGTTCCGCGTCTCTTTAGCTCCATTGCTCGTAATTTACCTAAAAGTGGAAAACAATGGAAAACAAGCGTAAATCCATATAAATGATATAAATTACAAGTATTATCGGGGGAAATTGACACTTAATATTCATGACTATTTGATGTTATCAAATATCCCCCCACTTGAACTCTACTTGCCATCAAGTAGACCTTATTAGAAAGATTCCTAAAAAGATATCTCCCAAAACCTGGAAAATATAAGTTTATAAATCCATTATGCTAGAATAAAACAAAGCCGAACACCTCACGAAAGGGGAACAAAACACTCAAATCTCTCAACTATTCTAAGTGTCAATTTCGGGGTGAACACTCAATCGCACAGTCATAGCATGTATTCTATCATAAGCTTGGCGGTTACACAAATCTCCACCACTAGAGTTAAGGGCTAAACAATTGTCGAAGGCAATATGGGTAGACACGACAAAGGTTAAGGGGTGACTTGTGATTACTAACATGTCATGGCGAAGTGGACAAAATCAGTGATACATGCCAAATCCATGGCCAAGACACCAAAGATTGCTCGCTACATCACCTAGACACTCTTCATGACTAAAGGGTAGGATAAGACATGGGATATATAAATGGTGTAAATTAAAAAAAAAACAAGCAGGTAGTCTAAATCTACAACCAAGTCATCACCACTTACCGTCCGCCCAAAGTTCAAGCTTTGAAGTCAAGAAACCGGATCATGAAATACAAGGTAGATGTGTCATTAGAGGACGTCGTGATGGGCACACTACCTTTTCTCCAATTGTTGGCATAATTACCAACTCCAATATTTAAATGTGACCTAGGTGGCCTCCTCGATACTAAATCTATAAAGCTCATAACATAGTGCTTATAACATTGCACTTTACAATATAACAACTACTAATTATTATTTTTTTTATTTTTTTTATTTTTTTTTCAACATAACAATAATAAACATAATATCCCCCCACTTGAGATGAACAATGGGAATTCGGGGGGTCTTCAATGATCTTCAGGAATGTTGTCGATGAAAGCGTGATTTCTGAACCTTTCCACTCGAACCTTGAACTTAGGCAAATGATGACTTCCCAATCACAAATAAAGACTACATGGTATGCTAAGGTGTATAGGTGTATCGAAACAATATATCGGGTTAACAAAATGAAAGGAATGGCTCAGACGGGTGTATCTAGGGGTATCTTGCACTAAAGCTGAGTGCAACAAAAGGGTTTCACATGGGGGTCGAGAAGTCGAGGTGACTAATCGATAGACACACAATGGTAGGCTATTTGGGTGGTAATCCTATAATATTTCCTTCTAAAACTGAAAAGTCCAAATACATCGACCTAACTCAACATACCTCGTCTATGGTCTCAAAATGATGCAAAGGCCAAGTTCTAAAGTTTACAAGCTACCGGCACACTCATAATTTGGTGAATTTGGGGTAAAATATTAGAATTAGATAAGGCTAATCTCACCATAATATATCAAGGTTTGCTTGTGCTCGGCTAAGGTCTAATCTAGTTAGGTTAAGAAAAACATGTTTAAATTTAAAAATGGCATAATTTTTCAAAATAAACTAGAAAAACGAGGGCAAAATAATGTTTCAAGAGATAATTCTACTCCGGTCCCCCCACTTGAATTGTACAAACTCCCTTTTGTACTAAGCATTAAATAAAGGTGAAGAGAAAAGTAGAATTAGAGCGAGAACTTCCCTGAAATTTTCTCCAAAAAGAAAGAAGGCCCACGAAAAAGAGACGTGCCTTCGTATAAGCATCATGAACAAACTTCAATCCCTGAAATCACACTACCGACAAGAATAATTCTAAAAAGAAAAAAAATGAAAAATGAAAAATAAAAAACAAACCTAACTCACTTTCGTAGGAATCACGGTTTTATTTAGCATATGCTACAAGCCTTTTAAACCACTTGGTGTCCTAAGTGGACGAGTGAAGTCTCGTGAGGGTTTACAGGGAACACACCCACAAAGTTCATTTAAAATACTAATAAAAGGTTATTGTGTTTTAAAATAAAAGAATTAAAGTAGAGGAAGGTTACGTTGTAACTCTTTTGAGGGAGTTACACCGTAACTGGCAAAACCTGACATAAGCTGCAAAGCGAGTGGTTACGGCGTAACCACAAAGATGGTATTACGCCGTAATTAGTAATGCGTCAAGAATTCTGCTGCAAAAAGTTGGTTACGGCGTAATCACATAGATGAGTTACGCCGTAACTCTGGTCAGATCAGCAAACTGCCGCAGCAATTACTTCCTCGTTTCCTGCAAAAATGGTTAGAAAACACAAAACCCTACAAAAATGAAAATAAAACAAAAGAAAGGGATAATTCGGGTTGTCTCCCGAAAGAGCACTTTTCTTTATTTAAGAGTCTTTAAGTTATTCTAAGGGGGCCTTCGGACTTGGCCGACTTCCACCACTCGTTGGCACTCATTCATCCATTTGTCAAGCCCTTCTTTCCTTGTAGTATTACGTATGCCATCAGTTCTAAATTTATGTGAAAGCCATTCATCACATGATTTTCCCTGGTCATCATCTTCAGCAATAAGACTACTAGTTATACTTATGCTAGATCTTGCACCATTTATTGTGTCAGTGAGATGAGTGTACTTATACAGCTTAGCCAGTCCCTCATGGATTTTTGAGTTTCCAAATCTTATTTTGTACCAATTTTCTAATGCTAATTCAATATCATGCCTCTCACCCTTGTGAGGGTATATCCATTCATTCGCCTTTCTTTCACATTTTTGAGGACGACTATACGGGGGCCATGCTGTCACTGATTCGTTATCCTTGGTTAACATCGAGTTGCTAAAATGTTTGTTTGGAATTGGAGTTTCCTCAATGCCTTGGACAATCTTTTCCTGTTTCTGCTTAAAATTATCAACATTCTCTCTACTATCATTAGTAATAGGATTAAAGTGTAGAGCGGGATCTAGTGATTGAACATTCACAACATCAACATTATTTGATATTTCAACTTTTTGTGTTATATGCTCTTTCATACTAAAAGTTATTCATTCATTTTCAGTTCCCAAAGAAATTTGTTTTTCAAAAACCTTAATTTGAGCCCTACAAGTGGCCAGAAAAGGTCTTCCAACAATTAAGTTATAAGCCTCCCGCTTCCCCATGTCAATAACCACAAAATCAGTTGGGAAAAAGAATTTTACAGTTTTTAAAAGCACATTATTCACAATTCCCCTTGGTACGGCTTTAGAGGAATAAGTCATTTCTATCATAATAGTTGTTTCTTTTAAATTGGTAAGTTTTATTTTATCAAATTAAGCGGTAGAGATAAGGTTAACCCTGGCCCCCAAATCAGCTAATGCAGGAATCTTAAAATTACCAATAGTGCATGGAAGAAGAAAACTTTCCTGGTATTGCTGTTTCTCAGGAAGTTGGCTTGGTAGGACCTCGTCGTCTTCTGATTTATCATCCTCTCTTAGGTAGTTAATTCCGGAAAGATCATTAGTGATAGAGGATGTGCATTTCTCTTTCTTTGCTTTATCTTGCGCAAATATGGCTTTGCAGGCAATGGCTTTAGCATTACTTGTTTCAAGTTTTTTAGCCAATTGCCCAATTTTTGTTTCGAGGTTTTTAATCGCAGCATCTGGGTTATGTAGGTTCATATTGTTATCCTCCTTCACTTTCACCATCCATTCCTTGAGTTTATCTCCCTTTTTTGTAGATTCTTCGATGTGCCTGTGCATTATTTCTTCAAGGCTAGGTTTAGGAGGATTGTTGTTGATTCTTGTGAAGATTCCTGGGATTTTTCTCGATATCTGGGCCCGTTATTATTGTAGTTGTTGAAAGGGGATTCCCTTCCATATTTAACGTCTCTGACCCTTTTAACTTCCTCGTTGGAGGAACATTCTTTAGTTGGTGGAGTTCCATTTCATTCTGCTTGAATGGAATGCACATTTTCCTTGAGCTTCTTCATTTCTCTTCCGAGGCTCTCTAGTTTGTTGTTTATTGCTGCAAGGCCTTCCATATCTCCATTCTTACTTCGGTTGCTTCCTCCATTGTGCCATTTGTGAGAGCGGTCTGCCATCTTTTGAATAGTTTCCAAAGCCAAAGTGGGTGTCATACCAGGAATCGGTCCCTGAGAATCAATCATTTGTCTTGAGGAGATGTTCAGACCTTTGTAGAAGACGTTCACCTTTTGTTGGCTGTTGAGGTCATGAGTAGGGCATTTGTATAATAGTTCATTATACCTTTCCCAAGCTTGGTATAACATTTCATTACCCTCTTGCTTGAAGTTATGGATTTCTTTAATTGCTTGGCCGTCTTTGATGGAGGACAATATCTCTGAATGAAATGCTTCTTAAGTAGAGCCCATGTATTAATTACCCCAACGAGCAATCTTTCGATCCATCTTCTGGCAGCTCCAGTGAGAGTCATAGGGAATACCCTTAGCATAACAGCATCATGAGACACGCCCAGAATGTTGAAAAGGCTAGCGATGTATAGGACATTTTCAACATGCTCATATGCATCTTCGTCCCTGTTTCCTGAAAAAGGGTTAGCACGAAGCTCCCACATAAATTGGTCTTTGATTTCGAAATGGACATTCGCTCCAATTGCCGGTCTTACGATACCCGGCCCTTGTTCCGCTCTTGTCAACGCGAAATATTCCTCTAGAGTGAGGTCATCGATGTTAACAACTTCCATGGTACCTGAAAGCTCAAATTAAGATCGTGAGAATAATAGAAAAGTTTAAAAAGAAATGAAAGACTTAATAATAATCCTAATATAACTCCCCGGCAGCGGCGCCAAAAACTTAATGCAGGTTTTACTGACCAGGTTTTAACATTTATAAAGTCTCGTTATACCTATGGTCTACCCTAGTGAACTAACGGGAAGTGTACCCTGTCGTGGGTAGTGTAGTAATCGGTAAAATCGAGGTCGTCCCAAGAGCTATGTGTGTTAGATTGTTACTAAGTCTAGGTGTCACAGATTAATAATGGTTTTAATAAGGAATTAACTACTAAAACAGATAAAAGTAAATAAAGGCAGATAAAAGGTAAATAGTAAATCAATAGAGGAGAGTGGTGCTAACCTAGTTAATCCTCCTAGCTAGTTATGTCTACGTCTACTTACTTCCAATTACTTTAGGTGGGGTCAAAGTCGAGAGGACAACATTTGGTCAACTCGTCCTAACCTATCAGCAAAGATGCCACCACAGGAGAAGTCAGGTGTCCTCTCATAAGTCCTGTTGTTCCTGGTCCCCTAAGCCAAGTCATTAAGTACCCCTACACGCTAGATTTATAATAGTGAGTGCCCGGGCGTTAGCAACTTAAACACTCACCCCCTAATTCTTAAGTTCGTCAAAACGGTAGGTGATCAGTTGGTCAAATCGCACAAGTAGAAAGGGTCGTCAGTTGGTCATATCTTACCCTTCCCGTCTCAGTCCGCTCACCTAGGGTCAGTTGGTCATATCTCCTAGGCAATTGGCCTCTACCGCCATTCAAAACTACCTAACCAAGGGTGGCTACCAATAAACTATGCATGCATACACTTAGAAATAATTGTACGGAAGTAATGGAAACGCAAACAAAACAACTAAGGAATCATAACTAGGCCAGCACCAAGAGGTGCTTAGCCGCTCATGGTAATCATACAAACCAATTCAATATTCAAAGGTATGAAATACATGAATTGAAAGTAAATAAAATATAAAATGCTAATGCTTATCGTAGGGGAGTGATTTCTCCCTTGGAGACAGCTCCGTATGCTCCTCTAGACCTGCCTTGAGCTTTTTCCCACGTTCTCTGATTGTTGTGTGTGGAATGGGATGATTAGAATGCTGGAATTCGTGGGGTATTTATAGGCCAGATCTGGGTTACTGCGTAACAATGACAAGAGTTATGCCGTAACCTTCAATTCCTTCGTATTTTGCAGTAGATTTGCTAGTTACGGCGTAACCTTATAAGTGGTTACGCCGTAGTCTTCAATAAACTTGGTTACGCCGTAGTTGATGAAATAGTTACGGCGTAAGTATCAGTGGCGTGGAACCTCATTTGACCTAATGTAGTTACGTCGTAGCCTTTGGGAAGAGTTACGCCGTAACCTTCTGATAAGTTGATTTTCTGAGTCACGCAATAGTTACGGCGTTATGTGAGAGATGAGTTACACCGTAATTTCTTCAAAATCAGCATGCTATGATAATTCTTTTGATATTTTTCCAGTTCCGCGTCTCTTTAGCTCCAATGCTCGTAATATACATGAAAGTGGAAAACAATGGAAAACAAGCGTAAATCCATATAAATGATATAAATTACAAGCATTATCGGGGGAAAATTGACACTTAATATTCAGGACTATTTGATGTTATCAGAATCTTAAACACTTTCATTTATTTGGCTCTCTTTGTTACCCGAATAATGATCGTTGTGATTTTGAAAAGCTCAAGGCTAAAGCTGACATCGGGGTCTTTGTTGGATACTGTGAAAATTCTAAAGGATACCGGATCTGGAATCATCGTACAAGGGAGATTATGGTGACGATTCATGCCAATTTCGATGAGCTTACTGAAATGGCTTCTGAGCAAAACAGCTTGGAACCCGGACATAACCGTCTAAACTTCACCGAAACCCCATCATCAGCTGAATCCAATCCCTGATACACCTGCAACAACAACAACTGTTGAAGAAGCACATCCAATTGATTCTACAACAACAGCCGAACAAACCGCATCCAATGACGCTGAACCAGTTGATGATCTTCTGAATCAAGATGTACCTACACCCGCAGATTTCAATCCAAATGCGTTCTTTAACCCTTTCGCTAATGAAACTGCAACTTCTGATGTTGCGGAATCATCGACAAGCCATTTGAATCCACTAATCTGGATAATGTATATCAACATCAACCCTCAACACATCATTGGACTAAAGACCATCCTCTTGTGAACATTATTGGAAACCCAAATCAACCAGTCGTAACTAGACAACGCCTTCAGACTGACGGTGAACATTGCATTTATGCATTTACCGTTTGCCAATCTGAACCCAAAAACATTAAAGAAGCAATGACTTATGACAACTGGATAGAATCCATGCAAGAACAACTTAATCAGTTTAAACGTCTTGAAGTATGGGAATTGGTTGAAAAACCAACAGGAGTCTATGTTATTGGTCTTAAATGGATTTGGAAAAACAAGTTGGATGCTGAATGTACGGTTATCAGAAATAAGTCACGTTTGGTGGCTAAGGGTTATAGACAAGAAGAGGGGATTGACTTCGAGGAATCATTCGCACTGGTTGCTAGACTTGAGGCTGTACGGATTTTTCTGGCATTCGCGGCTCACATGAACATCACGGTCTATCAGATGGATGTCAAAACTGATTTTCTGAATGGTAAACTGAAGGAAACGGTGTATGTTAGTCAGCCAGAAGGATTTGTTGATCCAGAGTTCCCTAATCACGTCTACAAACTAAACAAGGCCCTCTACGGTCTCAAACAAGCCCCTCGGGCGTGGTACGATGAGTTATCATCCTTTCTTCTATCCCATAATTTTGTCAAAGGATCCGTCGACCCAACACTGTTTATACAATATCATGAGGCACACATTTTAATCGTTCAAATTTATGTGGATGACATCATTTTTGGTTCAACCCAAAAAAAGTACTCAAACGCTTTTTCAAAACTTATGAAAACAAATTTTGAAATGTCCATGATGGGTGAACTTACGTTCTTCTTAGGACTACAAGTTCATCAATCACCCCGTGGAATTTTCCTAAGTCAGTCCAAATATGCTCTTGAAATTTTAAACAAACATGGAATGCAAAGCTGTGATACCTATGCCACACCAATGGCACATACCAACAAATTGATTGGCTGATTTGCATGGGAAATTGGTTGACCCTACCAAATACCGAAGTATTATTGGGTCTCTCATGTATCTCACAGCCAGTAGACCTGACATTGTTTTCTCCGTATATCTTTGCTCCCGTTATCAGTCATGGCCAATTAACACACACCTCTCTGAGGCTAAAAGAATCCTCCGATACATCAAGGGAACCATTAATTTAGGGATCTGGTATCCGAAGTATTCTGGTTTCGAACTAATAACTTTTTCAGACGCTGATCACGCAGGTTGCTTAGATTCTCGGAAAAGTACTTAAGGTGGTTTGCAATTCCTTTGTGATAAATTGGTGTCATGGCAATCAAAGAAGCAATACTATACATCGCTGTCCTCAACTGAAGTAGAAAATGTAGCCATGTCTGCATGTTGTGCGCAAGTGATCTGGATGAGAACACAACTCAAAGATTATGGTTACGTATTTGACAGAATCCCGGTGTACTGTGACAATCGAAGTGCTATTGCGATCTCGTACAACACCGTTCAACATTCGAAGTCCAAGCACATCGATCTTTGATATCATTTCATCAAAGAGCATGTGGAAAAGGGTACCGTTGAATTATATTTTGTGGGTACCGAACACCAACTGGTGGATCTTCTCACCAAAGCCTTAGCTCCTTCTAGGTTTACTGATTTGATCCACCGGATTGGCATGAGGTGTTTGACTCCAGAGGACTGGACGAACTTTTAACAAATTCTTAAAACCAGTCAAACACCCAAACCTCTTTTGTAAATAAATTTTTCAAAAACAAAAACAGAAAAATATAAAATCTGATAAAATACAAAAATATTCTTCTATCTAAATATTTTCAAAAATTTGCAAGTACAAATCTTGCGTCAACAATTTGCTCTATCAAAACTTTCACTATTTTCCCGAACAAGTGTTGATGGGGAGAATGTAAATATTTTTCTGTCTCATAAAACCTTGTACTTGCATGTTACCTTAAATTGGTTGTATCTTTGATAATGGTGGATACATTTCTTGTTTCACACTTTTCTCGAACTCAAATTTGTAAAATTCACTATTTCTAAAGTCGAGGGGGAGTGTCGTCATGTTTCTTTCAAAAACTTTCACGTTTTTCTTAACCAAAGTGGATGTTATGGGTCTTGGTTGTAAATGATTGAGGTGGAAGGGCTATACTTGTCAAAATTTAAAACTTATTTTTTAACAAAAACACCGCCTAACATCTCTTCCTCATTTATTACTCTCATTAATATTCCACCAAACCACATCCACGCATAAGATTAAACCTCAAATTCGTGCTTCATAATCTGTATTTGTAAGTTGTTTTAGCTTCTAATCATCATTACAAACATAAGTTTTTAATCTTAAACGTTTTCAACGGTTAGATTTTCCAAACGAGTGATTATTGTGTTCATATGCTTACGCGTATAAAATGATATGGGAAAATGATGTATTTGATGAAAGGGATAGTGTCAAAGTGTCTAAAATCAAGTCTTGTAAGCATTTTCATCAAAAATTTCTACCCAGGAAACGTTTGTAAACCCATTCGAATTTTAGGGTTTATGTGTGGATTTGGGGGTTTTCAATTGTGAGTGTTTCTGTCTAATTAGATGCTTGAGAATTGTTTGATACATGTTTAATTGATCATTATGACCTTTGAATCTTGCCCAGAAACATCAAATTTGAAAAATCAAACTTTAGGGTTTATGAATGCTTAGAATTGGATATTCTTGACTCATTGTGAATTTAATGTTAAAACTTGATGTAAACAACTCATATAACTTCTAAGACACCCCAGAAAACATTTGGCTGAATTTCCATTGTTGAACTGTTTACACGTATAATTTGAACACTTAGGGTTTAAGTCTACGCATAACTTATATTTCGCGTAAATTGCATGACATGATTGTGATCTTGAAAATGGTTGAAAACATGTTAAATGAATGTTTGGTTTGATCTATTACAGGCTTCTACGCGTACAAGTTTCAGAATCAAGGTTAAACGGAATCTACGCTTATGGAACACCTTATACGTAGATGTTATGCATAAGAGAAATCTTACGCGTAACTCTTACGCATAAGGGTCTACAATGGACTACGCATATCCTGTGAAGGATATGTGTAAACTTGGATTTCTACGCATAAGGCTTGCTCTTACGAGTAAACCTTTCGCGTAAGTCCCTAACCTAAGCTAACGCGTAAGCCTTATGCTAAAAGTCCATTCCTACGCGTAAGATTTCTTACGTCTATGAGTGACTCCTATGCATAAGCTTATTCCTACGCTTATGGTCACATTCTTTACGCATAAGCTTACAAACCTACGCTTAAGCCAATTTGTAACTAAAATTTTGAAATGTTTCGCGTACAAACTTGTAATAAGTTACTCATAATGTCACAAAACCAAAATGTCACTAATAAGCCACAAAAAGTTAAAACATTGTGTGATTAAGTAAACTTTGGACATTAAACATTCAAAATTAACATACTCACGTAACTTATCACGTCAACTTTGGACTATTGGACAATATGTGACTTTGGACTCGTAACATTCATTAACATAACAAATTCAATAATTGGACAATAAAATCAACTTTTGACTAACGTAATGTCTTTCGATATGTTTGTTCTTTTGTCTCAATACCTTTCAGATCACGAAATGGACATCATAATGGAAAATGTCAACGCACCAAATGAGGTCACAATGAATGATATCTTCCCAACTAATTACAATATGACGATTGGAAAGAACAACCTCAAGGTCGATTTTGAGAACCTCACGTGCTCAGAGTCATCATGCAGGATTGCTGTAGATATCTTCAAAACTCATCCTTACAACAACATGCTCACCAACTCTGCAAGTATACCAGAAATATACATTCATCAATTCTGACACACAATCAAAAAGATTGATGGTCAAGATGTTGTCACGGTAACTCTCAATGATAAAGAAGTCACCGTCACGGTTGCATATCTTCAGTCAATTCTTTTTCTACCTGCTATTGAGCCTGCTAATTATGTGGCAATTCCAAGTGAAGAGGCTACTATTGAATTCATGATCGACATTGGATATGATGAAGCTGCCGGGGTCATCACCAGACATTCCACTGTAGATCTGAAGAACATTCCTCAACCTTGGAGGACATTGTACATAATGATCGCCAAGTCTGTATCGAGAAGAGACAGCGGTCACAAGCATCCTAAACATATGCATATGCAAACCTTCTAGGGAATGGTCAACAAACAGCACATTGACTTTGCCAGTCTGATATGGGAAGACATGATGTCCCATCTAAAGAAGCCGGGACAAAAGTTCCTTTTATCAGATACACCAAGCTGTTGATCCAAAATATTCTCGGGAAACATCGGGATATTCTGTAGCCACCTGGAAAATTTCGCTATTTTAAATCTTCATATTTATGAACTAGACCGTTTATCAAAATTTATTTGATCTAAGTTAAGCATTTTTAGCATGTGCATTTCGTTTCTTGCATAAAATTTATGCCTGTCCGAGTAGTCTTATTTAATTATGCCTAATATTTACTGATTTCTAAATCAGTCTCACAAGAAAGATTTTCTTGTCTTACGAGTCCGCACGCGTACCAATATAATAAAAGAAAACGCGAGAAAATAAAAACGAACTAATAAAAATCTAAAATTACATCATCATGTCAGTTTATTTAAAACGTGTCCGGAAGTATGAATATTATAATTTTTACATTAAGCAGTATACGGTTGCGAACCAAACAGCGGAGCACGAAATACATTGTGTACAATATTTATACACAACTAATAAATATTTACTACGTTTTCTTTTTACTAATAACTAAATCACAAAAATTAAATAAAACAAATAAACTTTACCCTTATCCCCACAAGACCCAACGCCCCACCCCCATCTCATTCATCTCTGACTTCTGAAACCTGCTACCCTTCTTCCTCCTTAATCGCCTCTCTTCTTCTCCCCCTGCGCACGCTGCCTTGTTCCCCTCCAAGAATAGCTAAACCTCCAAAAACTCTTTCCCAACATCATAAGCAACTCCAAACCAAGAATAGATATCTCTTTGGCCTATCTATGGAAGCAAATCGACAAACCAAGGATCCTTGGACCACGGCTGAAGACGAAAACAGAGGAACCACGTGAAGACCTTATGAGATTTCTCCAAGAAGGGCTCTAAAACTATCCCCACCTTCGAATGGTCCAAGAGAGGACTTCCCCATCTACACCTATTTAAAGGCCACGAAGGACCTGGGTTTCACACACTTCTCACTTACTTTCATTACAAAAACAAAAGGGGTTTTTCAAATTAGTAGAGGGGTTTTCGAAATTGAGTTAAGGGTCTTCTAATTCAAGAGTTAATTAGTCGGTTGAGGTGTGATTGGAACCTGTAACCAAGTTGCTGTCCAAGAAAAGTTTACGACTCTCTCCTTTATTTCAGTTCTCCTCCATTGTTGTTGTAAGGATTTTGATTTTTGTATTGTTTTCCTTCTAGTTCAAGCATAAAACTGAATTTTGGATAATTATTAATTGATTTAATATAATTGTTGTATAACTAAATATCATCGTTCAAATCGTGGTTGTGTTGGCTTTATGGTTTTATTTATTTCCGGATTGATATGATCTCGGGTCAAGGGGAACCCGTATGGGTATTCGCCGAAACCCAGATGGGTGTGGCGTTGAAGATTGTTTGGTTATTACTTACTTTTGGTCTTGTTAATTCTCGTTATAAGAAGGATGACACCAGAGTGTTTATTTGTCGAGCTTATGTGTTGGCTTATTTTTGAGTTTAGCTCATGACATGTGGCTTATTTTATCATGTTTTAGCTTGTTTTATTTCTTGCAACATGTTTTTGAGGGTTGGATAAGTAGTTATCAAGTATCTCAGTCAAGTGTAAAATCCAGGTGGGTTCGAGTTGAGACCTGTAAAGGTCACAGTTTATATTTAAGTTTTAATGGATTGTTGTTATCATTAAGATGTACTAGACCAAGAGGGTGTTTATTAGTTCTCGGGTTAGTAAAAATCACCCACGAGGGTGTGTGATTAGTTGACTCGACTTAGCCAACAATTACACCCAAGAGGGTGTTCGTTGGTTGGTTTGTTCAGTTATCTCGAAGACACCGCAAGGGTGTTTGTCTGCTGTAACGCAGCCCACCCAAAGGGTGTTTTTCTGCTGCAACGCAGCCCCATCAGGGGGCGTTTGGTTGCTGAAATGCAACCCCAATAAGGGGCGTTTGTTTGCTGGGATACGGCCCCTAAACGGTCTGTTTTGTCGCTAAATTTTCTGCACGAATAGGGTGCAATTGCTGCTGAAATTTCAGCCCCGAATAAGGTGCAATTGCTGCTGAAATTTCAGCTCCGAATAGGGTGCGTTTGCTGTTTATTTTGCTGCACAAAAGGGTGCGCTTGGTTTGGTTTAGTTAGCCCACACCGCAAGGTGTTTGTTTTGCTTATTTCAGCCCTTGAAAGGGGGTGCTCGATTGTTTATATCTTGATTCAACGACACCCACATAAGGTGCCTTACATGTTCGGTTTAACAACAAAAACTCGACAAGAGTGTTGTTACTAGTTTATTTTGGTCTAGCTAGACACCAAAGAGGTGTGCTCCTTGTATGTGACTCGACTCGACACAACCAACATAGGGCTTTCTTAGTCTTGGTTTAATAGTAAACACCAAGGGGTGTTAACTTTATATCTATGTGTTTGTTTTGTGCTTGTATCTGGAACTGTGAATTTTGTTTGTGTTGGATTTAAGTTTTGCATTGTTATGGATTTGACTGGGCTCAACAGCCAATAAGGGCAACGTTTGGTTTTGAAATTATTTTTGGGCCTAGCACACTATTAGGATGTGTTTGGTTACGAGTACGGGCTGAAGCCCATGACTGGTGTTAAGTTTTGGTATATCATTTCCAATACACAGATATATTTCTAAATATTTAACGGAATCGGATAACGAACTACAACATCTGTAGTTTTAACTTGTATTTCGAGATTATCATTTTGGAACCAGGTTATGCTTATTAATTGGAATAAGATTATTGAAACTAGAAATTTGATTTTGAATTATACACAAACTTGATTAATTAGACTTTATAGTAATTAACTCGTTATGAATATATAGTGACGCATGAATTTGTTAACTAAATTAAACAGTAACTACTTAGATTAACAACTTAAATAACAATTAGATAACGTATTTGAAACCAAATTACACAACTTAGTAGTTATATAAATAAATACGTCATGTCCAAAACTTAACTAATCTACTTATCTCTCATTTATCTGCTATTTGATCCTTACGTGTTAATTTCCTTTTATACTTATATTATATGTTTTATACTTTGGTGTGTGTACTCGAGTCTTAACATCCAAACCATCACATGAACGATGATACAAAACCTTTTTACAAACTATAACACGAAAGCAATGATACAACATCTTTTGAAAACTCATACGCATTACTTTAACTTCACGTGACATATTTATAAGATAAGTTATTATCTCCTAGGTTATGCCGACCGTATACTATTGTACTTTGCTACTTGATTCTCTTTTGCGATACTTACGCCACTATATGCTAAGGTGAGTTCATAGCCCCACTTTTACTCTTTTAACTATTTTATAAACTCCTTGGGGGAGAATACATGCTACTACTACTTTTATGATCACTATTGCTTGAAAACTGTTTGTTGTACTCTTGATATTATGACTCTGCCTAAGTTGCCAGCCAAAAGTCCCCTACATCATGAACCATTAATCACTTGTGAGTGAACGCAAATATCGTGGATAGTACTATGGGAACTGACGACCCGGACTCGGTTATCGGAAATAACCGGGGCGCACTATATTTGGTATCTCTATGTAATTGGCTATTACATCTCAGAGGGGCAATTTTATTTACTTACACCAGTAATTAGGTGTATGCAGTTAGTATTGGTTTCATGAGCTTAGTGCAATAATATCAACTATCTTTTATCGGCGTATAACAACGTAGCCCATGGCTTCTTTTAAACTTGAAAATCTTGTGATCAACTGCTTATTTACTAAACCTATGAATTCACTCAACCATTGTGTTGACTTTTTAGCATGTATTTTCAGGATGAAAAGGCGATAGCTAACTATGGAGGCGCTTGGGCATTGGCATGGCATGGTCATAGATGACTCTGATATACGAATTGGGACCACATCTTATTAATGGGCCATTTTTCCGCAATAAATCAACTTTTGTGAACTCTATTTTACTTCAATAAATGAAATCTTTTAAGAAAAATCTTTATTTTTCACTTTGTGTTATGATCCAATTGAGTAGCATCCCAAAAACCTTTTCTTCCGCTGCAAACCATTTTTGGGGGTGTTACATATTCCTTTGAGACTTAATGACCCCAACAGTCACTCTGTGTTGTATGAGCCTACATTAAACATTGTCAGATTTAAGGACTCATCAACAAAGAAACAAGGTGCAGTGTTATCGGACTGCCTTCTCACCAATGATATCAAAAGTCTTCCATCGTATCGTCGATACAAAGAAGCTGTGAGCAAAGGCGAAGTCGGGTTTATGGATGAAAAGACTTCTGCTACTCCTAGCAGGAGGACACGAAGGTCTGGCAGCGCTGGAAGCGTTGAAAGCACTGGGAGCGCCCTCTAGTATCCTAAAAGGAATCCTTCTCGCAAGAAAAGAGTTCCAACTCAGATCGTCCGTTCTCAAATTAAACATGAAGATACTCAAGATGACGTCGATTCTGAAGATACTGAGTTTGAAGAGGTGGTTCGCTATTCTGAAACTGCTACAGAAGAAACAACCTCACTGAGGTCAGATGACAAACCACCCAGTCCCAAATCAGACAAAGGGAAGACACCCGTTGCTGAAGAAGAAGAAGAAAGCTCTGACAAAGAAATTGATCCAAAGGATGAAGAGAGAGCTTACTACAAAACCCTTAAGCATTTGAGGATTCAACATGCAACTACGGAATTCAATCTCCATCAAACAAGAGGCCCTAGAGGTTCCATTGGTGGAGCACTTAACACACCAGTTCTTGATGTGGTTAATCAACCCGATAAGGGAACTGGTGCCACCGCTAAGGAATCTACAGAGCAGCAGCAGCAAAATTATGAGGTTCCATTCGATTTTGAAGAAGAAGAAAAACAAGAAATGAATGAAAAGATAACTAATGAAGATGTTGAGCAAGCGGCTAAGGAAAAGGATGAAGAAGAAGCTTGGGCTAAAGCTGATGAGGAAGAAAGGATTCAAATTGAGGCTGACAGTTTCATCCAAGACAATCCTGAACATAACCCTGAACAAACTTCTGAGCCATCTAAAGACCCAGAGCCATCTCATGACTCATCTTCATCTGATTCATCATCTCATTCATTACCACCACCATCCAAAGATGCTACGACTAGATCATCATCCAGATCAATCAAGAAACCTACTGACACTAGGGCATCACGAGCCAAAACCAAGATTATTAAGGATGTCAAGCAAGGAAGGAAACGAAATGTAGTTAACAAGACGTTGAATCAGCTGGCTGACAGGGTTAACTTACTCGGTGATTTGATGAACGAGTTCTCGAAGGAAAGAGACCAGATCCAGCAATTCCTCAACCGAGACATTCAAGGTGAAATGGACAAGACAATTAGGGAATACACTCATAAGTTCCTTGTTGACACCGTCCCTAGAGTCACAAAAGAAAAGTTCGCAAGACAACTCTATCCATATCTGATGTCATTGGTCAAGCCAACACTTTCAACTACACCAGCGGTGATGCAAATCCGACCAGTTCCGCCTCCTCTTGTCACTGAAGCTGATTTGATCTCAAAACTGATTTTGCAGATGTCTCCCCAATCTCCAACTTTCACTTCTGATGAATCAAAACTTTTTGAGGCATTGCTTGCATATCAACTAAAGACAACTTGCAAGGAAGGAGCTGGTCAAGATAAGCTACCAAAAGACGATGATGATGCGGACAAGGATTCAGAGCCTAAACGTTAGAGGAAAAAAGGCGAATCCTCATCTATGCCTCCACCACCCACAAAGACCACCACCACAGAGAGATCATCTCAACGATCTACTTCTTCTGATAAACCTCAGGACTCTGAGTTTCCACCACCATCTGAGAAAACTAGTGATCATTTCCAATACACCGGTGGTGTAACACCCCAACCCGACAAGGGTAGAAGTGTCACATTCTGGTGTCATATCAGAACATACAAATGAAATCTTTACAAACGGAAACCTTAAAAATGAAGTATCAAAACATATACACAATTGACTGACAAGAAAATACAATATCCAGAATGAATTAAAATCCCAAAACAAAAGTTCTTCAAAATAAGTCCCAAAGTAATAAGGTGCTAGGGTTGGTCCACTCAGATACTCTAACTCTCAGCCCATCGAAGCCCATTTTCAAACCTAGAACCTGCCGCAGGAAAAGAAATGCGGCTGAGCATAAAAAGCCCAGTGCACATATATAACAAAACGAAAGCTAAACAAAAGCAGAAATACGAAATGAAACAATGGAACAATAGCAAGGTTGCAACGGAAAGGAAACAATGAATCAAGATATCTAGCAAGAACAACGATCAAGGAGAACACAGCAAGCAACACATCCGTGACATATATATAATCACATATAAGCAAACAGACATACAAGCACTGAAACCAAATCAAGAATACCAGACGTCGCATCCACTCAACATAAGAATAGCACGCATTCAGATCAGGAAATCAGAATATAAATAATCCAACAGGAAAACTAAAAGCAAGCGGAAGCAATTAATTAGGAAGTGAGCATGGCAATCGCACAGATTAAAAAGCCTTAGATGAAAACATAACAAGTATCATAACAGCGGAAGTACTAACAGCAGTCAAAACACGGCAGTCACACATAACAAGTAGGAATACAATATGAGCATTATAATTAAATGAATTAGAGACAAAGCAAGGCAATTAAACAAGTTAAAAAGCCAAACATCATAAGTTGAACCATTTACCCAAATCAATCCATAGCATAGACAGAAGTGTAAACATGGCAGGTCAACAATAAGCAGATAAGGATACAACGGATGGTCAAAGTCCATGAGATTAACCAAACGAAGTATATATAATGAACAGACAAAATTATCGATTACACATTAGCATGGTCACCAAACAATTCAGAGGGTCACATAACAGTGAGATCACATATCGTCAGATGACAATAGGTAACTCAAATAACCGCATATTAATCATATCATAGCAGGGTAATCAGTAGTCACATAAACATGAATAGCATAATCAAATTCAATAAACATATAATAACCTGGTACGTGAATGGAATGATAGTCTGAAGCAACGGAATGAGAGTGTGACAGATCAAAGCAATAGAATATATATATATATCTCTTGGTAGTATGGTGAGTCATATAAGAGTACTGAGTAATGAACAGATAATACAAAGTATGGTGTATTGGAAAATATAGGGGTACAATATAGGTATATCAAAAGTGTAAGGGTTGTCAGAAACCTACCACGAGCCCGGAAACATATCATATCGTATCATATCAAGAGAGAACAATCGTAGTGGTCAATTCTCTAAGAAACGACCACAGTGATCGATTAGTGTTTATCACTAACCCATTCTTATGTTTTCTTCTTATGGATGCTCCTGGGAGATGATCGTGCTGATTCTCCACATGCTCATACCAAAAACAACACAATTTGAAGTTCTCTCGAAAGGCAACACAAAAGTCATAATGATTCTTCCTCTAAGCCAAAGAATCTACAAAGTTTAAAGACTTAGAGAACTACATCAAAACTGAAATCCAACGTCAAAGAGAGTGTGAGCATGTTGGAGAAAGACGTGGAGACAGCTGAGCAACGAAGCAGACCTGATGCAGACAACTACATAACATCACCATATCCACACCAGAACAAAGAACAAAGATAACAAAGATGTCAAGGCTCAAAACTTCAAAAGAAACAAGATCCTCACACTGGGGAAAATGTTAGAATCAAGTCACTTCTTCTCACAAGAAAGAGGAATGTTAGAAGACGTCAAGGCAACTATTACATCAACACCAACAACTTTTCCAAGAGTGCTGGAGTCATTTATTAATTACCAACCCTTAGGGGGAGACTGTTGGAATCAGTCCTAACTTGTATTTCAAGTGTTAGTAATTAGTTTGTAATAGGTTGCTTAATCTAGGCTTTTATGTTTGTATTTATGGCAAGGCTTATGTAGAAAGCCCATGAGCCTTGGTCCATATCCAATAAGGAAGGAAGGGACTAGTAGTGTTGCCCTAGTTCCCTTCCCCTATAAATAGACATGTAAACCTTCCTTGGAAGGTTGGTTGTTCACTTTCTAATAATACTTACGCCTAATGTTTTCTTATTCATACGTGTGTGTTATTGTGTGTTCAACCAATCTATCTTTATCTATATTTCTTGCATATTGATCTTGTGTTAACTTATGGTGACCTAACATCACCAATACAATATATCAATATCAATACAATACAATACAAATCTAGGATGCATCCATAGGCCCCCTGCAGAACATTAGTGGCCATACAATATATCTGAAGCGCGCATAATCAATACAATATGGGGACGGTGTGGAACATCACTCATCCACACTGGAGTCATGCCATTGGTGCATCAATGACACGGACATGGAACCCCCATGCCTAGTTAATGGCTCGGGTATCAAACTGACAGGTCAATACAAAAGGTCCAAAGTGTAGCAATATATAAGTCTTCATAATCAAAGGTTCAATATCAATAGTTCACAATTCAATAGCAATAGTCCAATATCAAGGTCTAATATCAAAGGTTAAATGTCAAAGGATCAATATCAAAGGTTCAATAGCAGAGGGGTCAATAGCAAAGGTTCAATATCAATAGGTCAATAGTAGAGGTTCATTATCAATAGGTCAATAGCAAAGCAAAGGTTCAGTATCAAAATGGCAAAAGATCAAAGATGCAAAGAGATCATGAGAAACCTTACAAGGAAGGTCAGAATATCTGTACCTTAATCGAAGCGAGCAAAATAGTAAAGTAAAGTCACAAGATAAATCAATCTCTCCGTCCGGAACCTATATGAATTAGATAAAGCTTTTAAGATCGGATTACTCATTTTAGACATCTTTCCATTTTTAGCAGGTTTCCACTTTTAGTACTTTCCATTTTAGGTAACTTTCTATTTTAGGCAGGTTTCCATAATAAGTAGGTTTCCATATTAAGCAACTTTCCAAAAATAGCAGGTTTCCATAATTAGCAGGTTTCCAAAAATAGCAGGTTTCCGTATTTAGCAGAATTAGTCATAAATGATATAATCAAAGTCAATTTAGGTTAAAATAGTGAAAACAAGTGTTATCATACTTTAAGGGTCATTTATGCCAATTTTTACAAGTTTAGGGTTTTAAAGTGTAAATATTACAAAATATAGGGTCTTACGTTTAAATGTAACAAGTTTACTCCTTTTACTCATTTAGTCCTTTCAGATATCATATTAACCATTCCAACCTTCAAGTCTCACAAATCGCAACACCACCCTTTAATTTACATAAGACGTATATATATATATACATAAAGTTAGTCATAGTTTTATTATTTTGATTATCGTTTACGTTTTAAGCATTTCGATTCCAATATACACAACACAATACGACTCCCTTGTGATCTCCCTTCTAGGACGAGACTTTCCACCACCAATTAATAACCTACACCCCATAACAAATTCATATGAGACCCTCTTGATCCATGTACTAATCGACACAATTAAAACCAAGCATATACATATGTCTTTAACCTATTTTAACTTGGTAACAATTTCAGAAAACATGTATATACATATACTAGGGGTATGCCGTATATGATATGGATCCAAAATAGGTTTACATGTCCATTTTTCCAATCGACTTATACAAGGTTTATAACATGATTTTATGCGGTTCTTTGTTATCATTTTATGTGAATGAAAAATTTGTATATGGTGATCTCATGGAGGAGATAACCCATGACATAGGTCAATAAAACAAGACGAGATCAGACAAGAAGATGATACGTTACCTAGTAGCGTGAACGAAAGAAAAACAGTAACCACGATCACAACCAAGGCCTCCCTTGGCAACCCATGGCAGAAAATGAAGACACGCGACAAACCATTAACAACCATGACCAAGCTCCTTTTTGAACCAAACACGATCACGACTCCTTTGAATCAATATCATACGATCAGTAACTCCCATGGCACACTTTTCTTGCTTTGAAATATCGAATGGGATGGGGAAGGAATGGTTTTGCCGTCACTTTAGTTTTAGGAGAGATTAGGGTTTGTGTGAATTGGTAAATGGTAATTAAATGTGATAAATTGGAAAATTAAATGGGGGGTTAATACACGTTTAATGAGGCCGAAAAAGGTGGGGGGGGGGGTTTCATCTAGCCGAATTAGGGGGAAAACAAAATCAATCTTTATTTACTTACCACACTTATAATGCTACATTTAATTTAATTGTTTAGTACATGTATTTTCTTTAGGCCATATGACTTAATATTGTGTTACATTTATAATAATGAGTTTTATTTTCAATGTCTTACGCAACTCATTAATAACTTAAGTATTTAACGTATATAACGATCTTGATTTATTTTACGAATTTTAATGATGAGGAGCATTATGGTCATTATACACGTTTTCGGATTTTAGGGTTTTACTTGAACAATTGGGGGTTTAAGATTAAGGGTGTTTGAGTTGAAATGTGCAGTGTTAAATCATTTATTTTGTATTTTAATCATGTTTCTATCACCTAATCTCACCCAGAAACTCCAATTGATGGATTTTGGATTTTGTATTATAGGGTTCTTGCGACCCTAATACGCTTACATAGCGCGTTCGGGGTCAAAGGAACTTCCTTTTCGTCGAGCAAGTTTTTCAACACCCTAGGCAGTGAACCTAATCGTTGTAGTGTAGTATTAGGGTAAGCCACGGGTATTGATATCGTTCTCTAGGGAAATAGGAATGCTAGTAAGAAGTTACTACGCTAAGGTTGGGGTTGAGGAAGATTATTTTTTTATCCTTTTTATATTTTTTAGGAAATGGAAATGTACGAATCTCGGGGTTTGGATTTGGGGGTTGGTATTTCTACCGATTACTCTACTTATCTAATTATCTAATTAACTAAACTAAGGGTAGTCTATATCTATTGTTGTGTGCTCATATCATGATTAAAAATGCGTTTACTTAGGTTTTATTACTCCCTAGTTATCTCCTATTGATGTGTTAGGAATTGGAAATTCCATGTTAAAGTGTCGGTCACCCCAATTATAGTCTAGCATATGTTAGCTTGTAGATTTGTAGTTATTTACGTTATGTAGTAGTTTATTAGTTAATTTGTATCGTAGAATAGTGTAGTGCAACACCGTGGAGGAAGGACGGGTCTTTACCCACTGTATGCCTGATCCACAGTCCGATAGGAGGACGGTATGTTTGTAACTATAAATACCCCTTCCATCCATGGAAGGGGTGGTGCTTTTCAATCTAACCTTTCACATTTTGTTCATCAAGTCTCTACCAAGAAAACACCCAACTCTTTACTTTCTCTCTCTAATGGCTAACATGTATTTTGATCATCCAAGACCACCCGAATCATCATAACACAATAATATAGGATCCTAACAATTGGTATCAAGAGCCATGGTTATATTGTTTTGTTGATTTGTGTGGTTTTTGAAACATGATTAAAACTGTTTTTGTAGTGTTTTGGTCGGATTAGTATTGTTTCCTTTAAGTATAAAGTAGTTTTTTTTAACAATCTTTTTGGTCAAAAAAATGTCATGTGACTTTATCTTTTCATCTGTTTTGTGTCTCACGACCATAACAGTACCATTGAGATTTTTTGTTACCAATTTATGTGAAATACTTGTGGTCAATCAGTCATATTTGTGGTCAAACATATGCCCATATGAAGTTTTATGAGTTGTTATTAAACTGGTCATTTTCTGTAAAACTGGGTCTTAAAGGTACATTTTTATGCAAGTTTTTTGGGTTAATATGAATATGGTCGGAAAAATGGTCGGAAAACTCATCGGAAAATGTCATATATCAAGTTAGCGATTTGTCACAATACTGTCCAGATGCAATGTATGTTAAGTAGCGACTTGTCTTTACAAGTCGTACCAACTTGGTGAAATTAGCGACTTTTGTCAAGAAGATGATACTAGCGACTTGTATTTACCAGTTAGCGATTTGTAAGGTTAAAAGTTAGCGACTTGTGACTTATCAAGAAGTGGCGACTTGTATATGAAAAAAAAAAATGTTAGCGACTTGCTGAAGTTTTCGACTATGGTTTATGAGCTAGCGATTTGACTTAAAGAAAGGTAGAAGAAGTTATGTCTATTAAGACTTGACCATGTAAACCGAATACCAAAACTACAACTCGACCTCAGTTAAGAAACATCATAAGTCCAAGAAAAACGTTAAAGAAAACGAATGGAAAAAGCTACATCAACAGATTCGCAATCTAGTTCATAAGATCCGAACCAAAACCAATCATCACCACAAACAAATCTAACCTACCTCATTCAATCCCATCTCCAATATCAATCTAAACCTAGACTCGAACCAAATCAAAAACAGAAAATTAAATAATCTCAGAGTCGAATCAATTTTTTTTTAATCTTTTTAAATATTTTCTAATTGACTCTAAGTCTCCTCATCGATCTCATATCCGAATAATAAAGAACTGATTATAACATTTTCGTTATACTCCTTTCTTTCATTCGAGTTATACAAAGACCAAAACAATAAAACGAATATCACAATACTATCACAACTACTTAAACCTTACCCGAGACCCTTTTATAGGATCTTGAAGCCCTCGATTGTGCTCGACTATAAAGATAGAATGAAAAAAATTGGTGTTGATTGATGAGTTTGTGTGATGAATCGGATGAGAGATTAAGATGATTATGGGATTTGAAATGAAAAGATAAAACGTTTCAGTTGAGATGTGATTTGAGAGGATGGAGTTGGTGTTTGGAGGCGTATTATTAGTGTGTGTTAGGTTAACTGATATGAGAAAAATTAGGGCATGAAATGGTTTATATCTCTAAAAATTTGTATTAGATTATTCTTGGATTTGGACTGGGCCATTCGTTTTTCTTAACAAGGTAATGGGCTATTGATTCTTGTGTTGGGTTATGAAACGTGATAACAAATTGAGCTCCATGTTATATCTCACATATGGTTGAGCTTGCATTCAACATTAAGAAGATTGTCATCCGAATTTTTTTATGCTACAAAAGATTGAATGCAATTTTTTTTTAATATTGGTCTAAAGAGTTTTCACGGAGGATACAAAATTCACGGCTTGAGCGAAAAAAGGTGATAAATGACTACGGAGTTTGTGTACGGTTTTATTGATGTGATGCTATCTTCATATCTGGTCATTACTATTAGCCGTTGAATCAATGGAGGTTCAATCTCTGCAATTCCCATGAGATATTCGACGCCACAAAATGTCAATGATACTTCACAGTCTAAGCAAAATCTTTCTAAGAATCGTCTGCGTCATTCATGATTTTTTTTAAGATGTTTGCTTATGACAAGAACTTGTCGTGCAAATAGTCATATACGTTATGATGCTTCCGAAAGTTCAAAACCATCATGGGGGAGAAACGTGTACTTTGATGTGTTACGGTCAATCTCCAGGGGAAAGTAGTGTATACTACTCTACTTTGTATGGTTTGTGGAGTATTCTACATATGGTTGATGATATTGTTGATGTTGGATAATGAATCGCTGCATGTTCCCCTAAAACAGATATTCACCGAAACCAAAGTTGTCATAACACATTCAACCAAAGTTGTCATTTCGACGTAAGTACTTGTAAAGTATTTGGTAACTTGACAATATGTCATAAACATATATTTCGACGATAAACTTTATTTTCAAAAGTGTACAAGTGGTATGGATATCATATGAGTTTGCATGCACGACATTGTTTCATGACTTATATTAGAGCACATCATTCATATTAGGTTGCGGATAGAGATCGCACCTCATTTCAGTGTATCTACTTTTGTCATCATAAACATTGCACCAGGTGAGTTCGTAGCCCCACTTTTACTCGTTTAATTGTTTTATAAACTCTTTGGGGGAGATACATGCTCAACTACTTGCTTTTACTTTACACTTATATGATCTTAAATATCTTTTGTTTCACTCTATGTGCGCGTAAGTAGATTACGCCCGAACTAAATTGATCACTATGTTATGAACGCTATTAGTTGAAACACTTTCATTGATTTTGAACCCTTCGACATGTATATTTCATCTCTTTTAAATTGATTCGAACCCTTTAGCATATAAGTGAACACTTTGGACTTGATATGAACCTTTTGACATATAGTTAAACTCTTTTACCTTGTACAAGGACCCTTTTGATATATTTTGAACATGTTTGACGTAATATTGAACCCTTTGACCATTTTGAACTTGTTTGATTTTATAATGAACCCTTTGACTATTTGGAACTTGTTTGACATAATATTGAACCCTTTGACTATTTTGAACCTTTTGATATGTTTTGAGCTCTTTGACTGTTTTGAACTTTTAAACTCGACTTAAACTCTTGAACTTTAGTACGAACTTTCGAATGGAACACTTGAACTTAATTAAGAACTTTTGAACGGAACCCTTGAACTTAAATACGAACTTATGACTTGTTTGAACTTATTGAACCGTACATGCTATGACCTTGACCTAAAGTCTCCCTTGTGCGGAGCATCACTATAAAGTCTCCCTTGTTCGGAGCATCACTATAATTCTCGCCTTGTCGGTGGAGTGTTCACAATAATTCTCGCCTTGTCGGTGGAGTGTTCTCAATAATTCTCGCCTAGGTGGTCGAGTGACAAAGGAGTCTCCCTTGTTGGAGCAGTGCAAAGTCTCCCAAGTTCGGAGCATCCCTGAATTATTATATACGTGGTGCTATACTATGAACTATTATGATATCGTATACTTGACTATTAGACATACTATATTTTGTGGAATGGGTTGTGAACACACAGGTTGCAAGTTTTGTATAGGCGGAACTTGGAACTGAGTGGATTTACAATGCCTTTGCTTTGTGAACTTATTTGACAACGTGTGCATGAACATAAAACTAGACATATTCGGCAGTGGGTTGTGAACACACAGGTTGCAAGTTTTGTGTGGGCGGAACTTGGAACTGAGTGGATTTACAATGCCTTTGCTTTGTGGACTATTCTATATGACCAAAAACTTTGCCTTTGTTGCACGAATGCTCTTTAAAAGCTTTACTTGTTAACCAAACTCTATGAACTCACTCAACCACTGTGTTGACACTTTTAGCATGTTTTATCTCAGGTTTCTAAGGCATTCACTTCATGGCATGCATGTGGACTTATCATAGAGTCGCGGTGTCGACGCGTCTCATATATATATTTTATGCACTTAACTATCGTTTGATTGTAACAAACTCATTTTGGTATATTGGAAATATTTTGGGACATATGTTTTGTTAACTCTGATTATTTTACTTAATCAAACGATACTTTCAAAACGATACTTTAGGTCATTCGATATAACTGTAACTTCGATGCTATGACAGTCATCCCCCTGGAATTCCATTCCGCTGCAAAACAGGTAATTTGGGGGTGTGACACATAACGAGTACTGATGTGCCCGGTTGGTGCAAGTTTTAAATTTATAAAAGGTGAATTACCAATTTTACCAATAACACATACGAGCAAGTATACTCGTCCGTTATAGCAAGATTATGAAGGTAAGTCGGGATCGTTCGCAGGGATTTGAGTGAATCAGAGCACAAGTTTGAATTAACGGAGTTTATCAAAAACATATAACAAAGCAAATAGATATAATGAAATTCAGATGATTAAAAACTACACTTGCTTAAACTAGTATCATATCATAGATTAATGTGATTGTGTTAACTACTTAACATGTTGGTTGTGATAATTAGTTGAAAACTAATCTATTGTTCTTACAAGTTAAACCTTCGTCAAGATTTTAGTTCATAAAAACAAGCTTTAAGTTTAACCAATCAATTCAAGATCAATCCAAGTTTCATAAGTCTACTTTCATAAACTTAAACACAAAAACATCCACTTGCTTATCAAATTGCTTAAGAAATGGTCAATACAAAAGGTACCCGATCATAGACAAAAGGCTACAATTGATTCTCAACAACTAATCTTACGACCATTTAGATGTTTCCAACCAATCCAATTTTGATAATCAAAAAGCGTTTCTATTACAACCACACCTTAGTTCCTTTGTATAATCAAGAATAATGGGTAAAAACAATCATCCATAGACAAAATGATTATGACTAGTTGAATAATACGAAGTTCTTTCGACCCCAACGATAATTACCAATTAGCCAAACTTGATTAACAAATGTCACTATGAAACTTTAGCACAATTGGATCTTAGAATTAACTTGAAATTGAATTAAAACATGTTAACACAATCACTAACTAATCATATGATAATCAACATTATTTAAGCAAGTGTATAAAGAAACTAGCCACTCATAGCAAACATGAACATAAACTCATAACTTTGATCATTAGAAAACATGATTAAAAGTCTTACAATGCTTGGAATAAGATTACAAATGATGAAGTAATGATTCCCAAAGGATCGTGGTGGACTTCTTAGTGTATTGGCCTCCAAAGGTGGAACTTCTGGAACTCCAAACTTCTCTGGATTTCTAAGGACGAATTTCAGGAGGTTAAGGGCTTGGTTTGATGAGTAGAGAGCTTTGTAATTGAAGTGTGTCTCATATGCTCACAATTAGCCTCTATTTATACTAATTCCAAGGCCTAGGGTGTTAAATGCTTGACTTGGTCTCCAAGGAGTAAGAAAGGGACTAGAATACACCAAGAGAAGGACCTAGAATCGTTTGGATGCAAAGGGGAAGCTTAGTGATGAAGATTTGACAACTGCAGCTTCTCCAACCGGATCGGTCATACGACCAACCGATCCGGCTGGTCTTCAATAATAACACACCGACCGATCCGGTTGCGGGTTGCGACCGATCGGTCGGTTATGGCAAAAACATTTATTCCGACCAAATTCCAACCGATCCGGCTGAAGGTGTAACCGGATCCGGTTGGATCTTCTGAGATATGAAACTTGATCTTTCTCTCTTCACTCTGACTTGTAGAACTTGGTTCTTCAATCACTAAGGTCTTCAAAGGTACTTGGGATTTAGCTTTACTGAGACGGGAATCTTCGATTAACTGCATATTTCCACATTTTCCTCTATTTCCCTGCACTTGGTTGTAAATACTAGACAAACATCTCTAGATACGATTAAGTACTAAAATCACACAAATATAACCAAATAACAGATATAAAAGTACATACAATGCTACTAAAAACATGCACAATCTGAGTGTTATCAAATTCCCCCACACTTAAACTTTGCTTGCCCTCAAGCAAATCTAGGACAAATATTCACTGGTACCAGATCGTGATTATGAAAAATGTGATGCAAATCAACCAAGTATAAATACGAGAGAAGATTCATCAATTATGCTTATAAAGGTGAAACATCAAGATGTTTGACAATATCCAATGATTTTCTTGCATGATTAACATTTCAAAACACCTCACGAAAAATAATGAAATATAATTCACTCAATCACTCATTTTTAGTGGAGTATCAAGATAAATCACACTCATTGCTCAGTCGTGATTAGATTATTACCATAAGCTTGTACAAGAAACAAAACTCCACCGACGTGGCGTGAGCACCAAGTAAAAACATCTAAAGAGGGCTTTTATTCGGGTTATAATGATATGGCTAAGGGTTAAGGGTATGGATAAGGCATGGGAATGTTAATGAAATTGGTGTAAAAATAAAAATGAAATCAAGTCTAATACCCATGTTGCTAGCTACCAAACATTCCACGAACCAAATAAATGATTATAGCTTTGCTTTCTTCTTTTCCACTTTCCTCAGCTTTTCGCCATTGACATGACAATTGTTCTACGAACATAGCACATTGGCTATTATTTCCATACTTTCAACATAATTTTTTTTTTTTTTTTTTTTTTTTTTTTTTTTTTTTTTTTTTAACATAGCGCATGGCTCAATCAATCACAAAAGAGGTGGTACTCATAATCATTTGAACAATCTTCACTTTCCAGGTGACTAGCAATCAACCGTTAGACATTGATAAGGGATAGGCTAAGGTTTAAAGTGTAAAATCTTTTTGTATTTTCTGGGTGAAGCAAAAATGAAAGGGATGGCTCAGAAGGTGTATATAGGGGTATCTAGTGCTAAAAATGAGCACTACAAATGGGTCCATGTGGGTGGTTAACTAACCAATGAGGCTAGCTAATATATCATTAGATGTAAAATGGAAGGCCATTTGGGTTAAATTCTAAGGTGCCTCTTTATCACACGAATTCACTTATATCGCACGAATGCAATCTCACTGCGGTCTGGTAATGATTTACAAGCACAAGTTCTGGAATAAATAAAATCACCGGCACACTCATAGCAAAAGATCTAAGCATAAAAAAAATGTATGCTAATAAGAAATAGGCTTAAATCCTCACAATTTAGTGGAAAGGGTATAATATGTGTTAGCAAATGTTTATCGATCCCAGAATGGATTGCAATAGTAATCGGAACACATCTTGAAATTTCAAATATTACCAATTTTACCAGTGGAATGATCCAGTTATTCTAATAGATAATCCTAAAAGTGTGAAAACAACTAGATCACAAGGGCAAACAAAATTTTAAATTTAAGCATGAAAACTCTAATTTTTCCTATTCACCCCCCCACACTTAAGTTAAACATTGTCCTCAATGAAAAACGAACTTCAAAGTATAGAAATAGGGGAAATAGAGATGAAACCAGATATGTCAATGAGTTTATCAGCTTAAAATCTTTCTTCATTCCTGGCGTCCACTAGAGAAATCATCACCTGCACACAATCTTATAAACAAACAAAAGGTTTTATTAAAAGGTGGCACCCCCCCACACTTAAGTTCAACCAAAGGTTAAGACTTTGGGGAGTGACCACAGAAAATCAAATCTGAAACACACGGGTTGCCTCCCGAGAAGCGCTTGTTTTATTACCGAGTCATCAGCCTGACTCGATTCTTCCCGAATTTATTCAGCTGCAAGGGCAGCTTTGAACATTTTGTAGAGTTTGGGGATGTACATGAATTCTTCACCAGTATCTTCAATATCGTCCCAGACGAATTCAGCAGTTGGTTTCCATGGAACAGTTTGTGGAATTCTTCCAGGAAATGGTGCTACAAAGGTGATAGTTTCGAATTCATTCTCATGGTGTCTCCAGGACACTGCCGCAACTGAAACTTCATTCGTTTGCTCCTTGTCGTAGTATAACTTGATTCGGTGTCCATTAACAATGAAACTTCCACCTTGTTTGTCATAAAGTTCGACATACCCAGATGGATATCCATGTTTAACGACATATGGTCCAAACCATTTTGGTTGTAACTTAGGAGCTTTGAATTTGAATTTCATGTTAAAAAGCAGAACTTTATCTCCGGCTTTGAATTCTTTTCGAATTCGTAGCTTTTTATCATGATAAGCTTTTGTTCTGGCTTTATACAGTTTGGAGTTTTCATAAGCTTGGAGTCTTAATTCATCGAGTTCGTGCAATTGCAGAAATCTTTTCTCTCCAGCTATTTTGAGATCGGTGTAACATTGTCTGAGCGCCCAATAAGCACGATGTTCAACATACAGGAGTCTGTACGGAGTTGTACCAATTGGTGTTTTATAAGCCGTACGAAATGCCCACAGAGCATCATCAAGTTTTCTTGCCCATAAAGACGGATTGTCTTTTACGGTTTTTTCCAGTATTCTTTTGAGAGCTCTGTTGGTATTTTCGACTTGACCACTAGTTTGTGGATGATAAGCAGTCGCAAATCGATGATGAACTCCATATCTTTTCATGGTTTTTTCCATTTGTTGATTGCAGAAATGAGTTCCACGATCGCTTATGAGTGCTTTGGGAATTCCATAACGAGCGAAAAGCTTTTTGAGAAAATTAACGACGACACGAGCATCGTTTGTTGGTAAAGCTTCAGCTTCTGCCCATTTGGACACGTAATCTATAGCAACGAGAATGTATTCGAATTTGTGGGATTTAGGGAAAGGTCCCATGAAATCTATTCCCCAAATATCGAATATTTCACACACTTGAATGCTTGTTAATGGCATTTCATCCCTTCGAGAGAGATTGGTGGTTCTTTGACAAGCGTCATAGTTTTGAACAAGTGTATGTGCTTCTTTGAATATTGTTGTCCAATAGAATCCAGCATCAAAAACTTTCTTAGCTGTGGTGGAAGGACCATAATGTCCCCCAGTTGGGCCATGGTGACATTCGTCAAGAATTTTACGAGTTTCGGAACCAGAAATACATCTTCGGATCATCCCATCGGGACACATTTTGAAAAGATATGGCTCTTCCCAAAAGTAGTATTTGAGTTCCGAAAAGAATTTGCTTCTTTGAGCATGAGTTAGTCCTTTTCTGAGAATTCCTCCGGCGAGGTAGTTTGCGAAGTCAGCAAACCAAGGATCGTCATTTCCGTCGATGGTCATAAGAGTTTCATCGGGAAAATAATCATCGATTTCTTCTTCTTTCAACTCCTCAAGATTAGGATTTTCGAGACGAGATAAGTGATCAGCAGCAAGATTCTCTGCTCCTTTCTTGTCTTTGATTTCGATGTCAAATTCTTGTAGTAACAAAATCCATCGAATAAGACGTGGTTTAGCGTCTTGCTTGGTGAACAGATATTTGAGTGCTGAATGATCGGTAAAAACGACTGTTTTTGAGAGCACAAGATATGATCTGAATTTGTCAAAGGCAAAAACGACAGCCAGTAATTCTTTTTCGGTGACGGTATAATTTTGCTGGGCACTATTCAGTGTCTTGCTGGCAAAATATATAGGCCGAAAGTGTTTTCCTTCGCGTTGTCCTAAGACAGCTCCAACAGCAAAATCGCTTGCGTCGCACATAAGTTCGAAAAGTAGTGACCAATTAGGTGAAACCATGATTGGAGCACTACTAAGTTGAGATTTCAGTGATTCGAAAGCTTTTATGCAATCAGCATCGAAGTTAAAGATAGATTCTTTCTCAAGAAGTTTTGTCATTGGACGAGATATTTTGGAAAAATCTTTGATGAATCGGCGGTAAAAACCAGCATGTCCTAAAAAACTTCTAACGGCTTTGACGTTGGTTGGTGGTGGAAGTTTTGAGATGACATCGACCTCATTGGCTTCCTTAACACGAACCGGTGTTTTAGAGATCACGGCCTTACCTTCAGCTGTTTCGTTTCCAGCTACAGTAGAGTTTTGAAGGTGGTGGTTGGTTGCAGTTTCGGCAATCTTCAAAAAATCCTGTACGACCAAAAATGGCGGCTAAGTAGTTTCTAAAAAGGTTTTATAGAGCAGGTTACTGTTTTGAAGAACTCTTTCTTAGATAGAAATTGAAGCTACGACTAACGTATTTTCGAAAGCTTAGTGACTTTAGAGTTGAATCATCACGAGGTTAGTACCAAAGTGGATTAACCAGTGATGAAAAGCTTGAATACACGCTGCGTTCGCTAAAACGACAACCTCGACAGAATCCTGTTGCGCTTCCTTTTGTGAAAGCCGGATATATAAAACGGTCGTTCTGTGACTTATCACGGGTCGTTTTAATATGGCAGTGGCTTTTTCTTAATGACCGACAGCAAAAACGGAAACTGTTTAAGTCTAGTATAGAACACGAGAGTTTTTGTCAGCAAAAATGGCTAGTAAGTCGTGAGTTTATAGACAAGTGGTTCGTTCTGCGATTTGGTGCAGAATAAGCTACCTAAAACAATGATGTTCTTAAACTGTAGCTTTAGTTTCTGTTCTTTCCTCGTCTCTTAGAACGACGACTAGTGAATAGAGCAGAGCTTTTAGGATTAGAACTCCTCAACTTT